>BSBM01000160.1:2182500-2862500 GCA_027924585.1 Larix kaempferi
AGACACTTGTAGAACTATTTGTGCAGATTCTGAATATGTAATTTTTTATTAAATCTATTATTTGTTGCTATTTTTTAATATATTTTAATTGCACTATCGTTAATCTTACAAAAAAGTAGGTTATTTTTTTCGTCTATAACTTTTGATTGGCACACCTAGTTTGAAATGGAAAAGAACCCACAGAAGTACACACAAAGACCTACATCCTTAAAAAAAGTTCATTGATTATGTTAAGACCATGATTTCAGGGACCAACGCTCGACCTAGTCATTTTAGGGCTTGGATGACTTCCTTAATTAAAAAAAATAAAATAAAATTAACATAAATAAATATGGAAAAATAGCGTTGTACTAGAACGGCCTGTTCGACTATATATATATTTTTTCACAAAATTCCACCATTTGCATACCAAACTAGGGGACCAACGCAAACATATTCATTAAGTTTTCTTAAAAAAATAACATACCAACCTTAGGAGAACCCCATTTTTTGGGATTTATACTTAATTTACATAAATAATATTTATATATTCCTGAATTTAATCCGATTGTCTACATTTCATCTTCTTATGCCATATTCCAAAAAGTTGTGTAGGTAGCTTTAATATTGTTTTTTGACGTTCAAATTTCTGTTTTTCCAGAAGTCCATTGTGACTAACGCGTCATGAGTGGCCAGCATTGTTACGGAGAAAACTTCCTATGGCTTGGGGCAAACCACAACAGATAGCTGACTACCAAAAAATGACTCAATTCCCAATGCAATGCTATATAAATGACAATGCTAAGATAATGGAGAGAATACCAACCTTCAACCGGATGTTCGAAGTAGATCCCCGTTGAGCTTTCAACCTCTACACTTGAACCTGCAGATTAGTCTCAACAAGAAGTACAAGCAAGTGCATATAATATGTGAAATACATTAGCATAATCAATAGCATGATCCATGATATCATAAGCAAATATAACCCAATGTAATTTAACAATATTCACAATATCAATTGGATGAGAAAATGAGTATTTCCATTAATGAATAACAAGAAGTACAATATACGACCTCTTGCCGACAAACAATATGAACCAAGAACTGAGTCTCTCCACTTGTGCCTCCACCACTTCAATCCTCCATGTAATGGAAAACTCAAACTATGAAAGGAGTTTGGAAGGTGAATATAAGGAATCCACAACAACAAGGATCAATGAGTGTAGACTCAAGTCACGGAAAAAATCCACTAGAGTTATCTTGCTCTCTCTTTCTCCTCCCTTCCATATGCCATAAGAGCTCAATATATAGCCTTCCAAAGGTAAGTGAAAGGACACATTGAGGCATTTCGGGGCATATGGAGGGCCAAAGGTCACCCTAAGACTATTTTTTGGGAGTAAAAAGTAATTTTCTAATGATTTTTACCATTTTACTTGGTACCCGTGGGCTATAGTGGAATAACCTGCATGTACACTGGCTATAATGGGACAACAAGTGTACAAGAAGAAAATTAGGAAAAAATTGTGTTTCCAGAAGTCATAAAGTGAATCTGAGTCAGTGAAATGGATCCTGAAGGCCAAAGAATGTTGATGCTCACAAGGTGGAAAACTATGTTGTAACAGATGCCCCCTAATGTGTGAGGTCATAGAATGGTACTATGATGGCTGAAATACATTATAAATCTCAGAAGTGGAGTGATGGAGACACAACTGGAAGGAACAACTCACTCCTCATAATACAATAATATCTTTGAATACATGTCGGTATAGTACAACAATCTGATACAATGGCCATGATAGGCAGTACATAATGAATACATGTCATAAGTGATGATATCCATAACCATCTATAGTAAGAGATGATCTCATGCTGAAAGGAAACAACTGGTGCAATACTGGAGGTACAAACTACCGATGTCTGAGAGGTGATATCTCATATGTACAGTCACGATCAAGAGCAGCATACTGAATGCTTCTAGTGTCTGGGGTCTTCTACACAAATCATCTACGGTGCAAGTCCCATCAAGTGAATAAAGATGTTGAGGTCTAACCTGATGTGACATCATTTGATTACCGGTCAATGATATATACCGTTAATAGACGCGAGATAACCCACCAATAATGAAAATGGGAATCAAGGCACAGAGTACAATCATCACAGTGTGAATGGATGTGTTGAAGTCGAACACTAATATGAATCCATCAATCAGGGGAAATTGATGTATTCCCAAAACTGTCGACGGCAAGAGAACCTACCACTAATGACTGCAAGCCTCAAGGTACTCAATCGAACTCTAAGTCTCAAATTATGGAATAAATGAGTTGAAGTCGATGGAACGAAACTCGCTAGAAGGAGGGCATTAAGGCATCCCCCATCAACTAGCATGAGGTAATACCTACGCTAAAAGATTTGGAAGAACATAGATGAAACAAACTGACTCAATAAGGATGGCCGACATGCAATAGTCAAGAGATCTGAGGAGTGGCCGTCTCTAGTTTTAGGACTTCCTTTGAACAAGAGCATGAGCATATGGATAGACTCAAGCAGCATAGACTCGACATAACACCATGCGATGCAGGAGGCATCAACAAAGGGCTCCATGATGAATGGAAGCTTAACCAATCGGTGGAGTAGAACTGGGAAAGGAGTACGGCTCCTGAGGCCCAACTATAGTCCCGACTCATAATGAATGGAGTTGAATGAATGCTCTGTTCAAAGGAGACACAACAGCTACCAACAATAAGAAGTAAATATTATCCCGTCCATATTTTTGGAATATTTGATTTTTTTGGTCTTTTTCATATTTGGAAAGCTTGAAAAAAGAATAAAATTGCTTATAGTACAACAATTGAGGGAACAAGTGTCAAATAGCGAGCAGACTAGTCCCAAGTAGTGGAACATACCTATAATAAATGCAAGGAAGAATGTGTAGGATGTGGACACTCGGGGGGGTGTTCCCTCAAGGTCAAGGGTCATCAAACTATGAAAGGAAAATGAAAGCTCTGCAAGGCTTGACAGGGGAAGTGCTCAAGCACCACGCTAACAATTGAGTAAGTGGGAGCCAGCACAAGGCTCAAGCGGAAAGCAAGATGATGCAATGCAATCACAACTTGGTAAAAAAATGGGGGGAGTCCTTATGGGAGATGGCCAGCATAAGACAAAGTAGAGTATGAGTCTTTATCGTAAATTCATGGCATAACTACGAAGGACTCCTGATCTTAAGGAAAAACGACGGCATGGGCACCATAATGCAAAACGGGGTTCTAACTAGGGTACCCATGTCCAGAAAGGCCCTACCACCAAATAATGACACTTATATTACAGTGTGAAGGCTCCGTGTCGGTTAAGAAGTGGGGTCGCACCTAGGGTTAATGAAAAGGGTCAAAAGGTAAAATGCATAATGCATGTTAAAATGGCATCTAACCTATATGCCAGGTGTGAAATATACTTGTCGTAGGCACGAAATGGTCAAAAATAAACTCTCGTCGAAGAAATCTGTTCAAAATGCTACTCCATGACATCATATGTCCAAAACAACTTAAAACGATGAAAACTATAGACAAGTGGGTTTCCAAAACTATAAATAGTAATAAAAATTTACAATTTAAAATTCATTTTCACTTTTTACCCAATTTGGAGTTTTTGGTTAGTTTTCACCCAAAAATTCAATCACTAATTCTGGGAGCTACGGGCATCTGTTCGTCGAGCCATCTGGAGCAGGTTAGCTATCTCATCCTTCTCTTTCATTTAGTAGTTTTTATTTCATTTTTCAGTGGTCCAATTTTTTTATTGGGCAAGCCCTATTTGGTCACGGCGCTGTACACGATCTACAAGTATACGGGAAACGGGTAGGGCCTGTTACCCACAGTCAACGCATGCATTGACCATGGGTGTGTAAAATTAGTCACAGCAGATCTAATGAACAAGTAAATCAATCACAACAGATGAACATAGAAAATATGGTGCAAAACTGTGCAAAACATGCAGCAGTGCTCAATATCCCAGTAAGGGTGAATAATTACAATACAATCTGTCACAATGACTGAGCAATTCGAATTTCCTAAGGAGGTCATTCGAATCACTGAATGGAGTAGCTTGACTCCAACTAGGAGTCCTCATCATCAATCAGTAGTGGTCATCAATGCACAAGAACCAGTCATCCAAGTGTCAATCTGAGTCTAACTGAGTGTAACAAGTGTAACTGAAGTGTGTAGCACTAATTAAGGGAAGGAGGCTCAGTGGGGGGCACATGGGAGGCTAACTGAAGTCAGAACAAGTCATCTAGTCAATCTGGAGGTCCAACGGAAGTGAAACAGTCAGTCGGGAGTGAAACTAGCCTCAAATCAGGGAGAATCGGAGCTAACTGAGTGTAACTGAAGTGGTAGGTGAAGAAGTGCGCCCTTCTCTGGCAGTAGGTGAGAAGTGGGCGCCTTCCAGACTAGGAGGGCTAAAAATCTGAAGTAAGTGGCTCTTGGGTGCTAGAATAAGGTGGCTAAGGTGCTGGAGGCATCAACCTGGTGACTGGGATGCATGCAAACCCTAGAATTTGCATGCAAACCCTAATTGCATGCAAAATCCTGAAAAAGATGATGTGGATATCCGAACACCCCCTCTCAAGCTAGACTATGATGTGCAATAAAAAATAATGTGGGGCCCTGGTAACTAAGACCAAAGGTCACCCCAATACAATAATCCAAAAATGCTGAAAATAAACTAAGTGAGGAAAGAGGGAAAACCCAGTGGGAAGAAAGCCCCCCCTCAAGCTAAAGCATAATAATGGATCAATCAGTCTCCACCGTGATGGAACTCACCCCCAACAGTGAACGGAGGTAAGATAACTTCTTCTCAGTGAAGCTCTTGGTGAAGATGTCTGCAATTTTCTCATCAGTAGGGCAATATTGCAGAATAATGGTGCGGTCATGCACCAACTGTCGAATGTAATGCATATGAATCTCAATGTGTTTGGTCCTCTTCTGCTGAACTAGATCTGTGGAGATATTGATAGCACTTTGATTGTCACAAAATAGGACTGTCGAAGTAGTGCCACCAAAACCAAACTCGGAAAGAATACCCTGCAACCAAACTGCCTGAATGCATGCATTGACTGCCCCTCGATACTCTGCCTCTGCTGAAGAAAGTGCAATGGCTGCTTGCTTTTTGCTGGACCAGCAAATAGCACCATGACCAATCATGAAAACATAACCGGAAGTGGACTTCCGATCAATGCTATCACCTGCCCAATCTGAATCAGTAAAACCAATGAAATCAAGCTCAGAATCTACAACATAATGTATGCCAAACTGTCTCATACCTTTCCCATACTGCAAGATCCGCTTGGCTACTCACCAATGAAGCTCATGTGGCTGCTGCATATACCTTGACACGGCACTCACGACATATGAAATATCAGGCCTTGAGTGTGTCAAATAAAGTAGTGAACCAATCAACTGTCGATACATACTGTAATCTGCAAGCGGTGTAGAATCTCCCTCCTCAAGACTGATTCCTGAGAGGAATGGGAATGGGGCTGCCTTACATTCAGCCATATTAAACTTCAATAATAGGTCGAAAGCATATTTTTGCTGAGATATAGTGATCCCATCAAAATTTTGAGCTATCTCCAAGCCCAAAAAGTGACTCAGAAGCCCAAATCGCTCATGTCAAAAGCTAGATTTAAGGCAATTTTTAGCTTGTTTATTGAAGTAAGAGTGCTACCAGTAATGAGAAAATCATCAACATAAAGTACAATAACCAACAAATTACCTTTAACTCGCTGAAGATACACATTCGGATCAGATTTGCATCTTTGGAAATTCTGAGAAAGAAGGAAGGAGTCCATCTTTGAGTACCAAGCTCTTGGGGCCTGTTTTAACCCATACAAAGATTTCTTCAATCTGCAAACTAATGATGGATCTGATGTGTATCCCTCTGGCTGCTACATATATACCTCTTCAGCAAGGTCTCCATGTATAAATGCACTCTTCACATCCATGTGGTGCACTTCCCAGTGCTTGGATGCGGAAATAGCCAAAACAAGGCGGATGGAATCCATCTTTGCAACCGGTGCAAAGGTCTCAGTGTAGTCCACTCCTTGAACTTGGGAGAAAGCTTTTTCCACCAACCTTGCTTTGTATTTTCTGATAGAACCATCAGCAGTAACTTTCTTGCGGTAGACCCATTTACACTTTACTAATTTTCTTCCAGGTGGAAGAGAAACTAGCTCCCATGTGTTGTTCTTTTGAAGAGAACTGTACTCTTCATCCATGGCACTTTGCCATCTCGGATCTCGGTGGGAAGAATAGTATGATGTGGGATCTGAACCAGCCATCAAATAACAAATCTCAGGAAGTAATGGATCAGCAATAGAAAGAGCCATACCTGCTCTTTGAAAGTCTGCTCTTGTTCGTCTCGGATCAGCATGATTTCCAAGGTTCAAACCAGCAGATTGAAGAGTGTTTTGGGCCCACTTTGGTAACTGAGGAGGATCATAATGGTCGGATTCCGAACCTGATATGTCATGATCATCATATGCTGCTGAAATATCAGAAATATCAGAACTCATACCTTCATTATCGCTGCACGGATCTTCTTCTGGTGAATGCGGTGAATCGGCAGTCTCTTTCTCGACTAGTTGCAATTCTTGAAGCGGTTCTTCAAATTGCACACTACGCTCTATGAATATCTTTTTAGATCTGATATCCATGAGTTTATATGCTTTTGATTCTTCCCCATATCCTATCAGTATGCACTCGATACTTTGTGGATCCAAAGCTCGTCTCTTCTTGGAAGGAATTCTAGCCCATGCAGTAGAGCCAAAAACTCTCAAATTTGACACATCCGGTTTGTGACCAAAGAATGCTTCGAAAGGAGTCATACCTTTCACGGATGAATGTGGAACAGGGTTCTGTATGTATGCAGCAACATTGATTGCTTCAGCCCAAATATTTGTAGCCAAACATTTTGATTCAATCATGCATGTAGCCATCTCTTCCAGTGACCGATTTTTCCTTTCCGCTACACCGTTCTGCTGGGGTGTGTAGGGAACTGTATGTTGGATCTGAATTCCGCTTTGGGAACAAAGTTGCAGCAACTTAGACTTAATATATTCTCCACCATTATCAGATCTAAGAGCTTTGATCTTTCTCTCAGTGGCGGTCTCAACAGAAGCCTTAAAATCCTTGAATTTTCCAAGCACTTCTGACTTGTTTTTTAGAAATAATACCCATGTAAAGCGGGAAAAATCATCAATAAATGTCAAAACATACCTTGAACCATTTAATGAAATATGGGGCAGCGGACCACTGATATCAGAATGGATCAACACCAAAATTATAGAAGCTCTGCTAGCTTTGCCGCGGTCGAATCTGTGCTCGGGGTGCTTCCCAATGATGCAACCAGTGCATATTCCCTTCGAAGAACGGAGTTGTGGAAGACCATCTACCATGGATTTGTTTAATAACAACAGCAAATACTTATAATTAAGATGTCCAAATATTTCATGCCAAATCCTACTAACCTCATTACCATGGGTGGGAAGAGCAGTGGGCTTTGCAAGCGGAATAAAGTGTGAAAAATCATAGCATTTTGTAGTGTGGTTTGCCTTTCCGACTGCAACAAGTCTTCCACTTTTGATATCAGAAATTTCAACTATATTAGAGCTGAATGTAACTTGCTTTGGTTCACCAGTGTGTGTCATTTGATACACAGAAAGAAGATTTGAAGCCAAGGAAGGCACATAGAGAACATTCTGAAAGCTTCCATGATCTACATGAATCGTACCTTTGCCCTTTGAAATTTTTTTTGAGTCATGTCCCAAATGGATGGGGATGGAGCTATTTGAATCGAATGAAGAAAAAGAATCAATATTTGCAGCCATATGATTTGATGCACCCGAATCTATCAAGAGAGTAGTGGGCTTCAAAACCATTGCCATGAATGCTTGTCCTCTTTCATGATCATCATTCCTATCCTTCTTCCTTGCACCGTCAGGAAGAGTTATGTTGTTCTTTTCCAAAAGGAGGGCCATTTGATCTATTGTCTTTTTCATACATGAACTTTCGGGATGAAAGCCATGGTTACAATAAGTACATTTAGATTTTTGGTTACCTTCTTTTCCCTTTTGCTTGAACTTTGAACTGGATGGTGCATCCGTCGGTTTGCCTTTCTCTCTTTGCTTGTGAGGCTCGAATTTGGGCTTCTCCTTCTTTTGCTTTCCTTTACCATTCGAGATCTTGGGTCCTTGAACATATAGGGCTGAATCTTTGGAGCTTATGGACCCCATTTGAATCAACTTGTCATGCTCTTTTGTGACGGACTCAATGAAGGCATTCAAGGTAGGCATCTTCCAATTCGGGGTAGTTAGCTGACCGGAATTGAAAGTAGAGACAAATACCAAATAACATTTACCAAGCTTGCTGAGAATGGAGAGGATCAATTGTTTATCCTCTTTGATGACTCCACTGTTCTTCAACTGCAAGTTCAAGTTCTTGAATTTTGTGAAGAATTCATTGATGGTCTCAAAATTCTCAGGATGAAGGGCAATCAATTCATTCTCTAATTGAAAAGCCCTAAGCTCGTCCTGCTTGCCAAATAGTGTTTCAAGTTGCTCCCATATGGCTTTTGGAGTCTTCAATCCACTGAGATGGAAGTGAAGATCTTTGGAGATGGAGAGACAAAGAAGACCATAAGCTTCATCAAGCTTGTTGTAGTGTTTGGTTCTATCTGACAGATTGTATGGCTCCAATTCAAGACCAAGAGTGACTCGGTAGTAACCTTTTGAATGTAATATGATCTCCATATCATCTTTCCAATCAAAATAATTGAATGGGGTGAGGATAGGATTTGAAGAAGAGTATTCCATTGCTAGGAGCGAGTGCACACTGATGTAGAGGAGCTTTCATGCACAGTGTAGCGAATGCAAATGATGGAGACAATAACCTGCAAATCACAATAAAACCAAGAACAATGAGGTCGAACAATCCACCCTTTTAGAGTTGCATCACACCTAGGATTGGAGATCAAACAATGTTGAATGGGTCCAATGTATCAAATCCAGGAATTATGTGGAAACTCAAGCTTCTGGAGTGGTATTGGATGTATTTTCAAGCTTTGCATGCACAGGAGCGAATGCCCTTGAGATATTTCATGCCAAAACTTTTTGCAATTTTTGAGCAATTCACTCAAATCTTCTTGTAAAAACACCTGTAGAAAGGAGATCTTGTCCCTGCAATGGCTCTGATACCATGTAAAATTAGTCACAGCAGATCTAATGAACAAGTAAATCAATCACAATAGATGAACATAGAAAATATGGTGCAAAACTGTGCAAAACATGTAGCAGTGCTCAATATCCCAGTAAGGGTGAATAATTACAATACAATCTGTCACAATGACTGAGCAATTCGAATTGCCTAAGGAGGTCATTCGAATCACTGAATGGAGTAGCTTGAATCCAACTAGGATTCCTCATCATCAATCAGTAGTGGTCATCAATGCACAAGAACCAGTCATCCAGGTGTCAATCTGAGTCTAACTGAGTGTAACAAGTGTAACTGAAGTGTGTATCAATGATTAAGGGAAGGAGGCTCAGTGGGGGGTGCATGGGAAGCTAACTGAAGTCAGAACAAGTCATCTAGTCAATCTGGAGGTCCAACAGAAGTGAAACAGTCAGTCGGGAATGAAACTAGCCTCAAATCAGGGAGAATCGGAGCTAACTAAGTGTAACTGAAGTGGAACTGCAGTGGTAGGTGAAGAAGTGCACCCTTCTCTGGCAGTAGGTGAGAAGTGGGCACCTTCCAGACTAGGAGGGATAAAACTCTGAAGTAAGTGGCTCCCGGGTGCTAGAATAAGGTGGCTAAGGTGTTGGAGGCATCAACCTGGTGACTGGGATGCATGCAAAATGCATGAAAACCCTAATTGCATGCAAGATCCTGAAAAAGATGATGTGGATATCTGAACAGGGTGCCCGCCTCTATTTGCTCAATAGCCCGCGAGTACAGCCGTGAAGTTGGTTTTTTAAATGTAAAAGCCTAAACTCTTTGTGTTTCTTCCTCTAGGATGGTTCTAGAATGGAGGGAAAGGGAGCATGACCTTGTGGATGAGGCCGCCCTTCACGATTTTCCTACACAACAAGAATTACAAGTGTGTGGGATTTTCAAATTTTGGAGCATTGGGGGTTTGAGGGCCCAAAATCATTTGTTCCATCATTTGATAGACTACTGGGATGTAGACGCACAAAATTTCAACCTAGATGGTCAAATACTCTCCTTGGAGGTAGATGCCATATATTTTACTACAGGATTGTCCCATCGAGGGGAAGTGGCAAGTCTTCGATCTCGTACTATGCGTGGCGGGATCACCATTCCCAACTACATAGAGCGGTACTATCTTCCCAACACTCAAAAGGTGGGGAGTCAGGTACCCATTAGAGCCATAGTCAATCTGAGCATGAAGATTATAGTGTCCACTCTCGTCAGGATTACAGGTTCGGAAGCTCTACACCAGGCTTCAAGGACAGTGATGTTCTACGCCTCACAATGCATGCAGCTCATGATATATGACTGGTGCACAATGTTACTGGGGTTTATGAAGACCCAGTTAACAGAGTGCAAGCGTGGGGAGGAAAAAACTTTGGATATGGAAGTATACTATGCAGCTTTTTCTTCGAACGAGTTTCGAGGCTCAGTCCGAGGGTTGAAAGTCCCTCCTCATAGTCTTCATGACCCAGCCCTGACCTAGTGGGCAAAGGTCTTGACATGACAGGGTGGTGTCCGATAGGCATCACCATACACAGACGAGTTCTTTCACTGGTGGGATCGACAGGTCATAGCCATTGAACACTACCCCTATGGAGGGATAGACTTCCGTGGTGATCACGACATGCCGCTTCCTCCAAGAGCTGCATTCGGAGACATTGGCATGCTACTCTTTTTATGTTTTTGTGTATTAAATTTTTTGGGATTCTTGATTATATACGAAAATGAAAAAATCTTTTTCGGGGTAGTATCACATATTGACATTCTACTGTTTGCTTGCAGATACTGGTCCGCGAAGACCAGAGGGTTTCCTCCATTAGTCGATGCTGCAACAGAGCACACATTAGAGACCGTTCGGGTCAACCTATCCCGCATGACCAACAGGGTACCCATGATCGATGTAGTGCGACTGCCAGAGGATATGCAGTGCCATGTTGTGGGAGTACCGAGACCCTGGGTGCGACTACTACACCGTATAGCCAACACAGTACATTATTACTATCAGACACATCATGCTGAGGTAGCTAGGCCTCCTCATGGGGCTTAGACATCTCAGAGTCCCATATTTTGTATCGATATGTATATTTTTGAGAGCTACGGGCTCCAGTTTTGTAGTGTGATAGTACCATTTTGGACATGTTATTTATAAAAAACTATGGTTCTCCAATTCTACTATATGTGTATGTACAAATGTATGAATGTATGTTTATTTGTGTGCTTCATTATGAATGTGATAAATGCCAATCTAGGACATAGTTAGCATATGCATCAGATACATGATTAAAACTTCTCAGAACATGAATGTATGTAATGGAAACAAAATGACGTTCCAAGAGTCTTACCCTTAAGAATCTTTGTAGTAAAGTAGGATCCCTCACAGACCATTCAATTGAGACACATGCTGGGCTCCGAAGTTATCATTTATAATGATTTTATTTACATTAATTTCCCGACCTATTTACTGTAATTTGATACAACTATCCTTAAAAGGGGGCTATCTTTTATTGTATTTCATTAATTAAAACACTTTACGTAAATGAATCCTAATATGTTATTTTTAGATGTATTAAACGCAGTATTGTGCAAATGATAGACGTCCGGTCTTTCAGTCAGCCTTACATTCGGTCCCTAAGTTCTACACTAGGTTTAATGGCATGTTTAAATATTGGGTTCTTGGTTTGATTTATCCGCGTCTTCTATTTTTTCACCAGTCTTATAAATACCTGCATATGAAATGGAAAGAATAAATTAATGATAAACTTTTTGTTTTAAAATTTAACAAATAAACAAATGTTAAAAGATTATTAATGAGTTTGTTTAAATAATAAAAAATAAAAAGTAAATCCATTTGAAATATTAAAATGATTATTTAAAGAAAAAGTAAAAAGTTTTAACTCATAAAAGGGTTTCTTATTTTAATAAGTGGAAACATCCACGTTCTTTCAAAGTCTAAACGTATTCCTTTTAAACATAAGAACTTATTCATTTTTAAAACATAAAACCTTAGGTAAAGCATGTGAGAGCATATAACTTAACATTGCATTTAAATTTTGTTTTGATATAACTAACAGGTGTTTTAATGTGCAGGCCATAAAAGAAGAGCACACACAGTAAGGATTAATGCACACACCATGAGAATGAAGAAGGATCACATGAAGGTGACAACCAACAAGGATCTAGAAGCTAGCTAATAAACTCAGCCAATAGAATTCAAGCACCCAAGCGTCAATGTGGCTAACAACCCAATAGAAAATCTGCTTAGTATCCGGATTCGTGAAACTAATCTCCGTTATAGGTCATTTTGACACCCATTCAGACCTTCATTCGGATTTCTATTAAAAACGTGTTTTAACAGACAACAAATTTCGGGCTTGATTTCCGGGAAACTGAAGCAGAAATTGAAAATTCTGGAACATGGGTTTTTGTGCGGAATAGGCCCATTGAAGAATCCGTTTCAAGAGGAATTTCTCCAAAATTCAAATCCATTCGAGAGTAGTTCGCGGTTCCTTGAAATGGATTTGCCTAGAAAACGTGGTTGGCCATTTTCTAAAATAAGAAATTAGTTTTGACAGCTCAGGGACTTGTGGATTCCGTTCTATCCTTCTCCACTAGCATTTTTTTGTATAAATAGAGCTTCATAGGGATGAGAAAGTGTGGTGGAATTGTCATTGTAACAATTTCCACTGTTGCTCATGTTTTTTTTGAGTTGAACTCTGTAATTCAAATTTTTCAATAGAAGTTGGTTTCTTTTTGTTATGAAGTAGAATAGTTGAACGCTGTGACTCTGGGGGGCCCACCAGAGGCTGCACGCTGTATGTGTTTCTGTATTTCGTTTTCGTCAAATGAAGGTATATATATAAATGTCTTTGTGTCTGCATATTGAACTGTACAGGTTTGCATGTAGTAGATGTTTTTATTTTTGGTACGCAGAGTTCTACTCCTCTTTTCCATTTTCTCTGATTGCATTTTCCTTTTCTCTATACATGAATGGTAACTAGATTTCCTTTACTGTAGATAACAATTGAATCTTGTAGCATTTCTTTACTATCGATTGCGTTTAACTTCACACAATTATCAGAAATTTCGCTTGCCATAGTTAGAGAACCAAATTGTATTTTGCTTTTACTCTCCATTATATTTAATTTATATGATTATAGTAGGGTTTTCATTTTCTAGAATTATCAAAATTGAAATAGAATTTGGTCTTAGAGGTTAAAGCGTTTTTACTTCATCTATTTTTCCTTAGATAGAAAATAGAATTACTTTTATAATCATTGCATCTTTGTTTGTTGTAGTTTACTTGCTTCAAGAGTTGAATTCGCAAATAGAGATAGGCTTGAATTTTGTAGCTAGAATGTTAATTGATTAGGAATACTTTCTATTTTAGATAGTAGTTAAACATTGTTTACAGGGTATAGTTAGCTCTCTTTCTATTTATAGAATAAGAAGTAGTTTGAATTGTTTATATATTTAATTTTACAAGTCCAATGTAATAAAGAACATTCCATCAATTTCCAATTTGTTAAAATAAAAGTAGGTTGAGAATGAGAATTTAGATTGTAAAATAGGAATTTAGTTCATGTGATTCAGTGGTTTTGATTTAGTTTATCCAATAACGTTTCTTCTAGTTTGTAATTTATAATAGTTAATTTAAAATGATTAGTTTCCAGTTTTTTTTCCTTATTTTGTAACTAGCATTTGTAAATTTAGTTTGTAACTTGTAAAGTAATTTGTAGTTTGTAAATTAGTTTATAATTTAAAGATTTTGCTTTGTACTTTGTAGCTTGTAATTTAATTTGTAGTTAGAGGTTTAGTTTGCTTTATGTTTAGTGTGCTTAGTTTAGTTAGTTTGTTTAGATATGCTTAGTTTGCTTAGTTTACATTCAAATTCTTAATTTTTAGATAGCTAGAATATTTTGAAATGAGTTCATAAGTAGGTTAAGTTCTGCATTTTACTACTAACATAGTTTATTGTTCAGAATTATGAATGGTCGACCAAGCATAGTGTTTTGTAGTTTGCTTTTAGTTTTTCATAATCTTTAGTTAGATGTTATTTCAAGTTCTGTTATAGTTATAATTAGTTCTATTAGTGTCTCTCTCTTTGTTAGCTTTTCTTCCCATAGCTGTAGGTTGCTTCTATCCTCCATCATCATTCTACTTTAGCATATCATAGAAATAGTTCGTCTTCTTTAGAGAATGATTAGTATAAATAGTTCTCTTGTTAGTTTAGCTTCTAATTAAACAACCTATTGCTTCTTTTGCACAGTAGGGTCATATGCATCAACCAGCTAGTTATTAAAGTCATCCAAAATTCTTCTTTTCCTTAGTTTAAATCATTTTCTTCCATTCAGACTGTCATTCGGATCGTCATTCGGACCTTTACACTTTTTGCATTGTTTTATGCTTTTTTAGAATCCAGTTTCTTCTACTTTTTAAATATAATGCATCTTGCTTCTAATTAACAGTTTTAGATGTAATTTAAATCTTGTTTCATGTTACATAGAATTTTTAATTAAGTTTTATCATTATTTCCTACTTCCATATTATCTTCCTTAATATTCTTTTTAACCTTCTTCCAAAGTTAACTTCTTCATATTTGATTTGCTAATTAGTTATTGTTTCAGAATTTATCAGTCTTGTTCCTAGATAGTTTATTTTTAAATAAAGAGTTAATAATTCAATTTTCCAGTTATTTCAGTTTCGATAGTTTCATTCGTTAATCGGTTTCTTGTTTTCATAGATAGAGTAAATTCCTGCATTTGAATTATGAAAGTCATGCATGTAGTTTAAATTCATATAGTTGCATGTTGGTGCATGTGCATCTTTAGTCAGCTTAGGTTAGTTCAAGCCTTCAATCCTGCACATATAGTGTTTGCATCTCATCAACTCCCTTCCCGAGTTGACAATTTAAATATTGAAATTATTTAACACATAATAAACACCAACAACACAACCAGTTGTGAATCCAAGCAAACTTCTAAACATTGGACACCATGTGAAATAGCATCCCGAAGTAGCTCAACTATGGCACTGTACTCAGCCACATTGTTGGATGTAGGACCGAGACAAGCACCTTCTGAAGACACAACTAGGTGGTCAGACGAATAAATAACCCAAGCAACAGAACCAAGTTGCTGCGTATGATGGCTAGCACCATCCCCGAACCCCAAGTACATGGAATATTCCGCTGACATCTATCAACCAAATGGAAGTGAATCAACAGACCTGAAAAACAAAAAGAAATCTAAACTATGTACAAAAGCAACTATACAATAGTATACAAAAGTACTAGCTCGATCTAGAAGCTCAAGCGTAATACTACTTGAGGTAGAGCCCATTTCTAGGCTCCATCAAGGAATTCCCTTCATAATCTTCCAATTCGTAGGCTCCTTTTTCCAGGACATGCCTCACTATGTAAGGACTGTGCCACGTGGGGTTAAATTTTCCTGCCCCCAGTGGTTCTTTAGCTTGGTCATACAAGAGGACCAAGTCACCTTCAGCATATTGCCGAGGACGAACAGACCTATCGTACTGAACCTTGACACGATGTTTATTGGCATCTATAGCCATGACGGCATCTTGACGCTGCTTGTCAAGCTACTCAAGGTGGATCAAACATTGCTCAATATCCGACGTATTAGGGAGGAGCTCTATGGCTACTTTTAACGAAGGGATTTTGCATTCAATCGGTAGAATAGACTCCACACTGTGTACTAGTTGAAACGGTGAGAACTCGGTGACAGTCTTAACTGTGGTTCGATATGCCCACAAAGTAGGATATAACATAATATGCCAGTTGCTCTTGCTCTATTGGATGGTACGTTCTAGAATGGTCTTTAAGGACTTATTAACTCCCTCAACTTGACCATTCGCTTGGGGGTAGTAAGAAGATGAATGTTCTTGATGAAACCCAAGCTTGAGTGACAAATCCTCCATCATCTTGTTTTGAAAGTGACTGCCATGGTCAGTGACAATCTCTTTCGGAATACCGAACCGAGTAATAATCTGATTGAATACGAAATGGGTTGCTGCGGCACCATCAGCTTTTACGGTAGGCATGGCCTCATCCCATTTGGATAAATAATCCACGACCACAATGATATGGTGATGCTCCCCAGCCGAAGCTGGTTTGCAATCCATTAAATCCTCCCCCCACTTGGTGAAGGGATTGACAGTGATGACCAGATGAAGGGGCACTGGATGTGAGTGTACATTCCAAGAAAACACCTGAAAAGGGTGACATCTCTTTACGGCGTTCATAAAATCCTTGAAGATCGAAGGCCAAAAGTAACCAGCTCGCATAATGCGTTGGGTTGTTGCAAGCCCGGATAAGTGACCGCCACATGCCCCAACATGGAAATCATTAAGAACACGCTCCGCTCCTTCGTGATTCAAACAATGACGGAGGATAGAATCATTTCCTCGACGATACAAAGTGTCGTTAATGATGGTATACTCTTTAGCATGGTGTTTCACACGCTGTTGTTCGTCTCATGAATAGTGCGAAGGAAACTTCAAAGTTTGAATATATACAATAATATCCCCATACCAAGGGTCCTCAGACGAGATAAGAAATAAGTGTTCATCCACAAAGAAATCTTCATAGAAAATATCATCATCAAGTCACGAAAGGTCCGACATGAGCTCAGCAAAAACCAAGGATTTCACCGACTTCACCGAAGCAAAATTGAGATCAAACTCTTGAAGGATCAAAATCCATTTATTGTACTTCCCCCCTATAAGACGTCGTGATAGCATGAACTGAAATGGATTGATATGCGCTATGAATGTGGTTTTCCTAAGCATGATGTAATGCCATAACTGTTGGACTGCATGAACACTCGCAAGTGCCAACTTTTCCACATGAGTGTATCTCAGCTCAGCATCTACTAAATTTTGTCTAAGGTAATAGATCACATGCTCCACGAGCACATCATCAACCTGAACTAAGACCATTCCAATTGTCTCTTGAGATGCAGCCACATAAAGTATAAAATCTCTTCCAAATTCGGGTGGACTAAGCAAAGGGGCCGATACCAAAGCTTTCTTAAGAGCATCGAAAGACTGTTGGGTTGAGTCATCCCAGATAAACGGTGTTTCTTTCTTCAACAAGTGTGCGAAACCTTTAGTAAGACTAGCATAATTCACTGCAAAGCGACGTAAAAAAGTGGATCTCCCTTGGAGGCTCTGAAGTTGAAGTAAATTGTGTGGAGGCAACTGAAGTATTGCCTCAACTTTAAGAGGATCGACTATGATACCCTCTTTCAAAACTATGAAACCTAGAAGGCGACCCGTTCTCACAACAAAGATGCACTTATTGGGATTTAACCGAATCTTGTAGCATATGCATCTTTCGAGAATTAAATAGAGGTGCTTGGGGTGGTCAACTCTCTTGCGAGAATGGCCAGCAAGATCATCCAAGTATGCCTCCACTATGCGTTTAAGGTCATGAAAGGCATAGGTCATAGCACGCTGAAAAGTGGCTCTGGTGTTTTTAAGGCTGAAGGGCATCCTTCGGTACGCAAATTTACCCCAAGGACAAATGAAATAAGTCTTATGTTGGTCCTCGAGTTTTATCTGGATATGGTTGTATCCTGAAAAGCAATCCATAAATGAAAAAACTTCGCTTCCCGCACAAGCATCCAAGATCTGATCTATGAATGGAGTGGGGAAATTGTCTTTCGTACATGCATGGTTCAGGTCTCAAAAATTAGTACATACACGGATAGTTCCCTACTTCTTATACACTGGAACGAGATTTGACACCCTTTCGGTAAGGGGAACTAGGCAGATGAAACCATCCTTAAGCAGTTTCTCCACTTATGCCTTGATCATGGCTACCTTTCTAGGGTTCACAGCACAAGGGCGTTGTCGAACTGACTTAGCGTTGGGATACATTCTAATCTCGTGTTCGATAATGCTGGGGTCTATTCCTAGCATCTCCTCATATGACCAAGCGAAAGCCTCCCGGAGTTCCTTAAACAATTCGGTGTAAATGCAAACCTCCTCGGAAGAGCAATCAACACCGATGTAAATGTTCTCAACCTTTCCAGGTGTACGAGAAATGTTGATCGGTATGGTAGGGGAAATATTATCCATGTTCCCCTCTGAGTAAATCCCATGCGAATCCCAAGGAACCACAGGGTGACCAACCATCTTGACAAGAGTCATCCTAAACTCTTCTTGCATGATAAGATCCAGGTTGGGAAGAAAATGGGAGCGATGATGCATGTCTTCCCAAGGTTTTTCACTACCAGACATAGCCTCAACAATAGCTTCATTCGAAGGTAAAGTACCCTCAAGAAAATCGTGCAAACAAGATGAGTCAACTGCCCATTTTGGAAGCATAACGGAATCTTCCTCCTCTATCCATGAAGAGGAAAGATCCGACTGTGCAGTGGTTGGTTGAATATTTTGGTATGCAAGCTCGGCAGCAAACAGTGGCATAGCCATTCCAATATGCACAATTTATCCAGACGTGGAACTCGTGGATGGTAAGTTCCATTGATCATTAAAATACAAAGTCCGAAATGGTACATTATTCAATGGAGGAGGCGCATTATTGGAAATGTTTCCAATAAAAGAAATGGGTGCAGGGAAATCAAAAGATCCCAACAATGAGCGGTACAATCCGACACCGATGTTCCCAGTTGCCGGTTGAGAATCTTTGACTTGGGGGACAACAAGTCCCGTGAATGCTGTGGAATAGCGACTAACAAAATCTAGCTGGTCAATCATCACAATCTTGCCTTCATGTGGAAAGCAAATAATTCTGAATACAGAGGACACGACCGCTCTCATAGTGTAAATCCAATTCCTACCCAAGAGAAGGTTGTAGTCGATGGGCGCATCAACCACCTCGACTTCAATAGGCACGGATTTCCCACCCAAGCGGACAACAAGGGAAGGGAGAATACCATGCGGCTTAAACTACTGACCGTCGAATGCAGTGAGCATGGTCATAGACTTGGATAAGGGAGGAGAGCCAAGAGCTTTCCAATAAGATAAAGACATCAATGACGTAGAAGCACCTTCGTCAACCACCATTCTTCTAACGATATTTTGCAGGCAGTCCACATGGACTTGAAAAGCCACATCGTAAGGTAAGCGAGGTTGAACGTCAGTAGTGTCAAACTTGATAACATTAGGACTTCCCCCATCCTGAACTCCTAAAGTGCACAAAAGGGCATGCCTTTGAGAAGGACACGCCTGTAAAACCTCAAGAGCCCACATGGCACACAGAGTTTGACCCAAATCTTCTACAATAGAGTAGTTTTGGGTGGCTTGAGCATTGGGATTATGCATAGAGCGCTTGAGAACACCTTTCAGTATCCGTGGCATAGTAGTGGGCTTCTCGATATGCAAAGAGGTATCAGGAGGAGGAGGAGGCTCATTCCCTATATTCGGTTGTGGTGCGTCATAATCACATTGATGAGTAGCAACACTAACCTCCGATTTAACCATATTCACGCATCCAAAGCCATTGGTATGGGAAGAAGACGTGGAAGTTTCATTGGTTTCATAACCAGTAGCGGGAGCCTTCGAAGCCATATTGTGATGATGTGGAAGGGGATATTCAACACAGCTGGGATCTATGCCAGATGCTTTGATGCTTCCTCAATCCAAGGACACAAGTGAGTAAGATGATCTTCCCCACAAAGCTTGCAAGGGAATTTCACTTTACGCCTAGGTTTATAGTCCCCACCAACATTTCCGTCATCCCGAGGAGGGTTGGAGTTCTCTTTCCGAGGAGTATTAAGATTACTACCATTGTTCCCATTATTTCCACCCTTACGATTATTTCTCCCCTTCTTCTTACCACCAAGCTATTGGTTACCCAATGGGTTCGCCAATTGCATAGTGTGTACATCGGATGATGGGGTGGAAGTGGACAAGGTGTGAACCTGTCCAGGAGTACATTGGTTAAGTGACAAATTTTGCATTTGATTAGCAACCAAATCTATGAGCCAAGTACTTGCAGATCCAATAATGCCATCGACATGTGGTTTAGGAACTGGCTTGGGCTCATGTAATGATCACGGTGCATCAGGATAATGTCATATAGAATGCTAGATTGAGCATAGAGTAAATCTAGTTGCTAGACTTTTAGTATAGCTTGTTCTTCAATCGTAATGCCGGACATCGAAACATCCTTAGAAATGTATGGAAGCAAAGACTTGAGAAACCATTCCAATAGAAACTCTGGAGGAATGTTGGCTTTCACTAACCTCTTCCGTCGATGCCACTCTTGAACGTGGTCATATATGTGTGTGGCCTTATTCTGGCGGAGGGTAGACAAGAGTTCAGTGCCAGTATCGTAGAAAACCGGCAACTGGAAATGATCCAGGAAAACCAAGACTATCTCATTGA
Organism: Larix kaempferi; assembly: GCA_027924585.1. Taxonomy (NCBI): domain Eukaryota; kingdom Viridiplantae; phylum Streptophyta; class Pinopsida; order Pinales; family Pinaceae; genus Larix; species Larix kaempferi. The sequence continues at coordinate 2,203,104 of BSBM01000160.1, forward strand.
AACCTCTATAGGTGCCCCCAGGCAACTCGACATACCACTTCGCGGCTGCCCCCATGAGGGTGCATTGACATAGTCTCAAACAAACGGAATCATGATTTTACGAGTTTGATGAGCCCCAAATGTGAAAAGTTGTAACATGATCACCCGGATCCTCACTACCCTTCCCCTCAAACTTGGGAATGTCCGAAGGGATCTTGGTAGGGACTGGAGTCCAATTAGGATCATGACATACCGGATCATTCTTGAGCTTTGAAAGATCCAGAAGATTCAACCGAGCAAGGAATGAGAGCTGCGGCTGTAAATCTTGATTATAAGCTCCCATAAAAGGTTGATTATACGGACCTGAAGGATAAGATGGACCATAACCCTGACCATAACCCTGACCATGGCCATAAGGTTGATAACCTCCCCCAACCTGACCCGTGTGAGAGTAACCAGGTATATGTGTATTATGAGCACCGTAATGAGGTGGGTTGTAATGAGGGCTAGCACCGACTGTATTATAGTAAGGGTTACCACCATAATTATGGGTCATATAAGTATTACTCGTAGCGGGAACCATATTGTACTGACCATAATTGTTAGGTATGTTCCCGCCCCCTACATTAGCATTACTAGTAGCAGGATCAGTGATGTTGTGACCATCAGTATAAGGGATATTCCCACCTCGTACATTAGCATTACTAGTAGCAGGATCAGTCATGTTGTGTCCAAACTAACGATCAAAGAGAACACACCTAAAGAAACTATAGCCAAATGCACACAAACAGGACTGGCTCAAGGGACCTCCCAACACTACAGCTTGTATATCTCACCTAGGAGAGGCTTGAGACTCCCAAACTATAACCGGAGGTAACAGAATTAGTTATAAGGGTTCCCAGACTTCACTGCATGCACAGGGTCAAATCCCTATACAACAGGAAACTATGTTGTCCAACCCCTATCTGAATCAGGATACGTACAGTACAACCACTGTAAGCACCCTATGCGATACCTAGGTAAGGAAACTAAGGTCACCACAATATAACCAATGCTTAGGTGGACAGTCACGGGTGGGATCTGTCGTATGGGAAGGGTATCTAATCCCGAAACTCAAGAGGTACAGATCCCTCCAGAGCCCCCATACATGAACAAATCCTGGAAATATCTCCCACGTTTTGCCAGTATTGGAGGCCTATCTCCGCAACCAACCTCCCGTGACCTTGTGCTTAACTCTGGTCTGAGTAGAGCTTCCTGAGAGCACTTATGTATATTATGGAATTCACCACTCCCTGGTCAAACACATAATTTTTCATCTAGTAGTCTTGGATTGTTAACTCACAATGATCTATTCCAAGACTCCAAACCTATACTAGTTGGTGCACCCTATAAAAGAAAAATCGTTCTAATCAATTTTAAGATTAAGCATTGATTTTAAATGGCTGTAATTACTCAAAGGATATGGTCATGAAACTGATGATGTATAAGACTCAATATTATGCGTACTCGTAAAACTCTAGACTCATCTATCCAATAAAAACAATGCCACTAAAATGATAATCAGTCCAACGGTTCGAAATAAAATGCAATTCTTTTAAATTTCCAATGCACAAGCAGATCCTAGATGAAAGCACAATCACTCAGATGCAAAATGCAATATGGAAAGCAAATATTTTTTTATTTTCTCTTATAATGGAATGGAAAATGCAAAACTATGTTTTTGTATTTTTTCAATTTAATGGAATGAAAAAATGCAAGCGAAATCTACCTATTCGGTTAAAGAAATGAATAGCATATCACTAAGACAACCCAGCAAATACCAAATAGTGAGACTCGGCCAATGTAATGAGCTAGAAAATAAAAAATGGTGATAAAACAACAAGGCTTAAAACAAAGAGAAAGAGGAGTTTCTAGTCACAAACAAGGGATGGAACAGTCAGCAATGAGGCCAACTAAGACTCAGGAACACTCAAAACCAACCCAGCAACAATCCAAGGCCATAAATCAATCAATATCGGAGTTGTACGCTACTGTCAAAAGGAAAACGACGGTTAGACGCAGGCTATAGTGTAGATAGAGGCAGGTAAACGCGGGAAAAACTAAGTTGACCCACATATAGGGAAAGGTAAATGAGAAAATAAGAAGTCCAATAACTGAGAAAAAGCTTGTTTTCTATAGTATATCCCAATGGCCAATCAATGACACAAAAGCTTGACACACAACAACTCTAAATAAGAACAAATGCCTAAAAATCCCCAAAAATGGATGTTCTCCCCAGCGGAGTCTCCATTTCTGTTACGGAGAAAATTTCCCATGGCTTGGGGCAAACCACAACAGACATCTGACTACTAGAAAATGACTCAATTCCCAATGCAATGCTATATAAATGGCAATGCTAAGATAATGGAGAAAAGACCAACCTTCAATCGGATGTTCGAAGTAGATCCCTGTTGAGATTTCAACCTCTACACTTGAACCTGTAGATTAGTCTCAACAACAAGTACAAGCAAGTGCATATAATATATGAAAGACATTAGCATAATCAATAACATGATCCATGATATCATAAGCAAATATAACCCAATGTAATTTAACAATATTCACAATATCAATTAGACAAGAAAATGAGTATTTCTATTAATGAATAACAAGAAGTACAATATACGACCTCTTGCCGGTAGCCAATTTGAACCAAGAATTGGGTCTCTCCACTTGTGCCTCCACCACTTCAATCCTCCATGTAATGGAAAAATCAAACTATGAAAGGAGTTTGGAAGGTGAATATAAGGAATTCACAACAACAAGGATCAATGAGTGTAAACTCAAGTCACGGCAAAATCTCTAGAGTTATCTTACTCTCTCTTTCTCCTCCCTTCCATATGCCATAAGAGCTCAAATATAGCCTTCCAAAGGTAAGTGAAAGGACACATCAAGGCATTTCGGGACATATGGAGGGCCAAAGGTCACCCTAAGACCACTTTTTGGGAGTAAAAAGTAATTTTCTAATAATTTTTACCATTTTACTTGGTACCCGCGGGCTATAGTGGAACATCCTACGTGTACGCTAGCTATAATGTGACAACAAGCGTACATGAAAAAAAATAGGATTTTTTTTTGTTTCTGGAGGTCATAAAGTGAATCCGAGTTAGTGAAATGGATCCTGAAGGCCAAAGAATGTTGATGCTCACAAGGTGAAAAATTACGTTGTAACAAGCATTAGCTTGCACCAACCCTTATAAAAATGGATAAAAATAGATAATATGATAAATGATATGTGTGAGTGCAAACAACAACAGAAAATAAATCTAACTAATTACTGGAATAAAAAAGAACAAGTAGATCGGAACTCATGAAATACATTTTGTATTATATTGCAAACAAGGGTTCACAATAATGGTTACCTCAAAAGATGAGGTGATGGGGGCCCTCATAGCAGTACGGAGAGTAGCGCATCGGGTCTCCAGAGTTCCTTGCTCTTCTCCAAATGCTCAATAGGTGGCCAAGACTCAACTAGGTGGGCACAATAGCTCAAAAGGGTAGGCTAGAGTGCTGTAGGAATTTGTCATGTCTCCTCTTAAACATTTTTTTTTTTGTTTCACGGGTCCATTGACCCTATAGTACTATTTATAAATACACCACCAGTCGTGAAATTTACTTAGAAACATGTCCTAAGCATAACACTATAAAAAGTGTGCATTTCCAACTTCCGGTGGACGATACTCTTCATGAACTTCACTAAAGTGCTATAGTCTTGCAGACTATATGCACCCTTATGTCTTACGTGTTATAATATAGAGTTCACTTGAACAAGCGTGTGTGCGCTAGAGGTCTCCTATGTCGACATGAATAAACATACTAACATCTATACAAGTGATAGTAAAACATGTTGTCTAACTGAACCAAGGGTATATGTATTCAATTAAAGGCTTAAATGAAATGCACTTACACTTATTTTAAATGTCGGCACATGAGAATGTACGTCAACCATTTTTACCCTAGGTCCTGGTTTCTTTTCAAAATTACTGCACATATATAATATATATATCTATATCTATATCTATATCGATATCTATATCTATATCTATATATATATGTTAACACCTAAAAAGTGCCCATTACCTCATCTCCCTCACCACATGACTCATTTGTCTATTTTTTCCACCATCTTTGCCTCCAAAACCTCTAAAAACCATTAAAAAGCCATCAAAAGGCCATCAAAAGGCCAAAAAATCCCTTTTTTCCCCCAAAATAATTTAAATTTCCTCAAAAGATAGCAAAACCCTCTAAAAGGGCCCTCAATTCCCAAAAATCAAGTAAAAGGGAATAAAAAATATATTAAAAAAAAGGAAAAAAGAGGAAAAAATGAATCAAAAACCCTAAAACAATTGACCTAAACCATATGGTGCCAAAAACCATGGGTCAACACTCCACCACCAAAAAACCTATAATATGGAGGCTCCCCATTTGATATCCACAATCTATCCTAGCCTCACTCTACCAAAATCACTCTTGAAACCCTAGCTCACCATTTGAGCTAGCTTCCCATTTGAGTGCTCCTTTAGGCTCATTATCCAAACACCTTGGAGAAGGAGAAGGAACCCATTGGAGCACGGAAGCAGCCCTCCTGGATTACTGCAAGAGCTCACCAACCTTAACATTTGAGGTAAATGTAACTTTGTTCTCATTTTTAATACAAAAGAAAAATTCTCATTATATTATTGTCTTTTTATTTTTTGTTGATGCACATGTTAGCTTAGATTTTACCTTGTTTTACTATTTTATTGAACTGCTACTAAGGATGCCCTTCTCCTTAGTAGGTGCTCATTTGCACAAGCTAAAATCAAAACCCTAGCTACAATATATATATATATGCGCCTATATATATATATATATATATATTAATATTATCAATTAATATCTTATTCATCATTTACGAAAACTTCATGGTTCAATTCGCCATTTATAATATTATTGAAAGACTATAGATTAATATGGGCAAGGGCCATATATTAATACCCACATCTACATGCATATAATAGTTATATATCTTATACAATATAAGAGCATGAGATAATAATTCAACATATATAAGGACTTATTTCTTTGAACCTACAAATAGAACGAAACTCCACACAGATATAAACATATGATTATATGTGTTAATACATATGCAAAGATTTGTTTTGAGTCCACATATAAACAAAGGTTATATATATATAAATATACGGTTATATATGTATATATATAAATAGTGTGCTTTTAAACTATGTCTTACATAGCCATCACACCAAGCATACAAAACAATGTTTATATCACACACACACACACACACACACACACACATATATATATGTATTAACATATCGTTAAAATGTTGGGCATTTGTGGAAGCCGAACCCACCATCGTATCGTTGATACCAAGATTAAGTCATAACACTATACATGTAAATATATATATACCAACTTAATTATGTCACCTCACGCATCGATGAACATAATCCACGATAATGTGACATGGAGCTTCATTGTGGCATCACGCATTACTCCCAAACTGAGCCTGGATAAAGAATACGGTTACGTGGTTGGTCCCACGTGGTATCTATCCAACCGGTGGCCTGAGTGGTGATGTGGCTTGCGCCACGCAGGCTTGACCACTCCCCAAACCACGTTTTAAACCCACATTATGTTGTATTGTTGGCAGACTTTACGCTATGCTCTTCATGTGTATTAAACTTACCGTTGGATGCTTCGTGGCTTGTTGACATGGTGAAGGTAGGTCGCTCCATTAATGGAGCTCCCTCAACTAGTTGTTCTCGCTGTCAGTGGGATACCCCTCCCAATGTGTACCATGTACCTTCGGTTTAATTGCATTGAACCCTCGATGGCTTTGGACCGTCAATAGTGATACGATCTGGTGTATGGGAAAAGGAGAAGGGATCCTCACCATTGATCCAGCTGATAGAAGTTCGCACCAACAACTCTACGTCGAGCATTAAATCCTCCCATCATTGGTTGCAGTGGTTAATCACTTGCTCTACCCGGTGCAACCTCGTTGAACTTCATTGGACATAGGCAGTCCGGTTCATTGTTGAGGTTCGGCACAGAGAGCTTCAGCTCTGCGCTAACAATGGTGTAATAGAAAATCACTGCTACGGCTCCTTCGTCGCCAGGGTGTATTACTAAACCAGTTTCAACCCATACTTCTACATTTGTCAACATTGCCAGTTAATCGTTGTTACACTTTTGCAAGCTTTACGTTGTAATGATAGCTTTGGTGTCTGCTAGTTTACATTATACATTTATACTGTCAATGTTTGACCTTCATCGTGTTGTGAAATAGGTGCAGATGGAGCTGGGCTGCGCTGTGACTCCACTTCCACTATCAGGTAATTGTAACTCTTTTCCCATATGAAATTTAAGTTTGAGTGGTTTAACTTTCGGTTATCAGTTTGGTTTCTTCCCGAGGTTTGACCTCGTGCCACTATGCTTGTGCAGGTAACCACGAGAAGGTGGAGTGGGGCGCACTCCTGCAAGCTAGCAACTGTTGTGTAATATGTGGAAGGCTCGCTAAGTTAACAGGTAACTCACCAACCAACCACCTCAGATTTGGTTCACCCCGTTGGTGGGGGCCAAGTTACTTAGAACGTTTGGTTAGACAGTGGTTAGGGTTTCCTGCTTTTGTTTTTGTGGATAAAAAGGGCAAGGCCATCGACCAAGCGAGTAGGGGCCTGAAGCCTACCTACGAGAGGGTCCTTACGACCTTTGTGTGCTCCTTCGGCAACATATGGTATTCTGCACATTAAATGAAATGTTTTAAGTTCAACACTCACTGTCGTGAGTGCCTTATGTATTCCAATGACGCTCTGCCTTGGCAGCTGTGTCGATACCATGTATAATGATGCCCCGCTTATTTTTAATGGCAAAGCTACAGCTTAAAACATTGAGTCCTATGTTTGTGTGTATGCTAATTACTGTAAATTTTTTATGGTGTAAAGATGCAAGGATCTGTTGATTTGTAATGCCCCTCTGCATTTTCATCTAGGCTGTTTGGTTTTTTTACAATAAAACGTGCAGTGGATACGAAGCTTGCATGGGTGAAATATTCACTGCACTTGATATTATTATAATGCATATGTTATTTTTGCAGCAAAACTGAGCATATAGATGAATGCGAAATGCATAAATGACATGCTGCGTTTACTGTTATTAAAGAAGGGGAAACGCCTTTGGGCTGTGCATCTTTGAATTTTATTCTGCATTTAAATGTTGCATTCATACACACACTGTAATTACGTTTGTGATCTGGATCTTGGGGGATGAGACCCGGAAGACTTGAATGCCGAGAAAAGAGGAGAAGAGATAGCTTCAAAACTGAAGCAAACAGTGAACCAGCTATGAGAAATACAAAATAGTGAGATCTGGGCTATGAATAGCATAAATGGACAAACATAGAATAAATATGCCACATGGAGGGGTGAGGCTCAAAGAGGGTTCTTTGAGCCTCACCTCTCAAACTATACTAAGAAAGACACTCAGAACCAATACCCCAATAATAACTCAAATAGAGAAATGTAGGATAGAAACCAAATGAGTAACTTGTTATCATGAGAAGGCTTGCTAGGCCTTTATAAAGCATTATTACAATGTGTCTTGAAGCCATACCATGGGCCAAAACCATGTGCTACCAAATACCATGGATATTAGAGGGTGGCCTCTCCATTTAATGCTTTTATGATAAATGGGAGAGGGTGGCCTCTCCATTTAATGCTTTTATGGCTTATACATCTGAATTTAGACCATATTCCCCCTAAAATTTGGATCATTCCTCCCCCCTTAGAAAATGATGGTCCCCATCATTTCATGCTGAAAAGAGACCCATGATTATAATGTGCTAGTTTCCAATGAAGAGAACGGTTTTGTGTGGTTGACCCATAACCCTGGGTTTTGCGAGGTTGATCCATAACTGTGGGTTTTGCAAGGGTTGTTACACAGAAATCTTCCACCCTGTGAGCATCAACATTCTTTGGCCCGTAGGATCCATTTCAGTGACTCGGATCCATTTTCATCCTTCAATGATACTAGTTTGACCTATTTTTGTTCCTACCTGCATGTTGCATCACTATAGCATGCGTACCCGTGAGTTGCAGCACTATAGCCCACGGGTATCAAGTAAAATGGTAAAAACCACTATTAATGGCCATTGTATCAGATTGTTGTACTATACTAACATGTATTCAGAGATATTATTGTATTATGACGAGTGAACCGTTCTGTCCACTTGTGTCTCCATCATTCCACTTCTGAGTTTTATAATGTATTTCGGCCATTGTAGCACTTTCAATCACTGACCTCACACATTAAGGGGCATCTATTACACATAAATATTCCACCCTATGAGCATCAATATTCTTTGGCCTGTAGGATCCATTTCAGTGACTCAAATCCATTTTTATCCTTCACTGATACCAGTTTGCCCTATTTTTGTTCCTACTCGCATGTTGCATCACTATAGCATACGTACCCGTGAGTTGCAGCACTATAGCCCGCGGGTATCAAGTAAAATGGTAAAAACCACTATTAATTACTTTTTACTCCCAAAAAGCGGTCATTGGGTGACCTTTGGCTCTCCATCTGCCCAAGTAACGTCTCGATGAGTCCTTTCACCTACCTTTGAGAGGACTATATATTGAGCACATATGGCTTATGGACAGGAGGAAGAAGAGAATAGTAAAGGCACTCTAGTGGATTTTTTCCCTATCTTGAGTCTGCACTCATTGATCCTTGTAGTTGTGAACCATTTATGTTCACCTTCCAAACTCCTCTCTAGTTTGAGTTTGCCATTCATGGAGGATTGAAGTGGTGGAGGCACAAGTGGATTAATCTAGATCTTGGTTCAGATTGGTTGCCAAAAAGAGGTCGTATCACTTTGTACTTCTTCTTGTTCATTAATAGAAATACTCGTATTCTCGTCCATTCATGGTGTGAATGTTGTTTATTATACATTGGGTTACATTTGCTTATGATATTATGGACCATTGTTATTGATAATGTTAATGTCATTTATATCTGACATGTACTTGTTAGATATTGGTTGTCAAGACTAATTTGTAGATTACAAGTGCTTGGATGTGCATGGATTGAAAGCTCCAATGGGGATCTACATCAAATGCTGGATCGATGTTGGTTACATTTCTCCATTATTTTAACATTATCATTTATAGTAAAATTGCTTGAGAATTGAGTAGATTTCTGGTAGTCATCTGTCTGTTGTGGTATTCCCAAACCATAGTGAGTTTTATCCAATACAAGGGTGACCCATAACCATGATGGCAATGACAAGCTTGATTCCAATGAAGAGAAGAGTTTTGTGTGGTTGATCCATAACCGTGGGTTTTATGTGGTTGACCCATAACCATGGTGGCAATGACAAGCTTGTTTCCACTGAAGAGAAGAGTTTTGTGTGGTTAACCCATAACCATGGGTTTTGTGTGGTTGACCCACAACCATGATTACAATACATAACTGTGGGTTTTGTGTGGCTAACCCACAACCATAATTATAATACATAACTATAATCATGGGTTTTGTGTGGTTAACCCATAACCATGGGTTTTGTGTGGTTGATCCATACCCATGATTACATTAAGATTTTTAAAAAATCGAAAATTCATGGTCTTTGGTGCAGTTGATGTCTTGCTACAAGTCCATTCATAGCTTCTGATGCATGTACTGAAATTGAATTCCATTGAAGACCCATTTGAGATCTCAAAGAGACCTTTCCATCCATATAACATACTTGCTCTAGGGTGGCCCAGAGATTGAGAAAATGTTTGTTGAAGTTTAAGAGATGCGCGCACACTATTTTGCAGAAATATGTTTCTTAAGTTGATGATATCTCTCAAACCAGAAAGTCAAATAGAAAACCACAAAATACCCATTTTAGTTGACGGAAAGAGATTTCCAATGAGCTATGGTAGAGCCTCTGAGACATTTTGTGGAGTCTGTAGCACTTGTTTAAAGTTGTTGTACGTCTGGTCGCATTGTGTACAAACATGTACTACTTCAAGCAAACATATCTCAGAAACCAGAAAACGAAATGAAATTCCGTGAAATACACATTTTAGATGACGGAAAGATATTTCTGATGAGCTATGGAAGAGCCTCTGAGACATTTTTTGGAGTCTGTAGCACTTGTTTAAATTTGTTGTATGTCCGGACGCATTATGCACAAACATGTGCTACTTCAAACAAGCATATCTTACAAACCAGGAAATGAAATGAAATTCCATGAAATACCCATTTGAGCTGACGGAAATAACTTTCTAATGAGCTATGGTAAAGCCTCTGAAACATCCTGTGAAGTCCATGGAACCTGTTCAAAGTTTGTTGAATGTGAGAGTGTTGAGTATAGAGATGCCAAGGGTTTGTAGAGACGCATGGGTTGTTGTAGAGGTTGTGGAACCTCCGTTGAACGTGCATAATGCTTCAAAATCTTGTCCCGATCGAGATCGTACCCGCTCTGATACCATTGATCCGGATCTTGGGGGATGAGACCCAGAAGACTTGAATGTTGAGAGAGGAGGAGAAGAGATAGCTTCAAAACTGAAGCGAACAGTGAACCAGTTGTGAGAAATACAAAGTAGTGAGATCTGGGCTATGAATAGCATAGATGGAAAAACATAGAATAAATATGCCACATGGAGGGGTGAGGCTCAAAGAGGGTTCTTTGAGCCTCACCTATCAAACTATACTAAGAAAGATACTCAATAAGAGAAATGTAGGATAGAAACCAAATAAGTAACTTGTTATCATGAAAAGGCTTGCTAGGCTTTTATAAAGCATTATTACAATGTGTCTTGAGGCCATACCATGGGCCAAAACCAAGTGCTACCAAATACCATGGATATGAGAGGGTGGCCTCTCCATTTAATGCTTTTATGATAAATGGGAGAGGGTGGCCTCTCCATTTAATGCTTTTATGGCTTATACAGCTAAATTTAGACCATATTCCCCCTAAAATTCGGATTAGTTTAACCATGAATTATTAATATCTTTGAGTGAAGGGGATATGCCTACCCAACTTGTATGCGAAAATGGTTACATTTGTAAATATTGTTTCTCTGTCAGCAATACATTGTAAATGATTTCATATTTATTTATATGCTCCTTGCGCATAATGTTAAGCTCGATCTCCGCCATAGCTTAGGTATATAAATATATATGTCTGTAATATATTTATATAATGTATGAAATCGCAACCCTTAAAGCAATTGTTGAACCAACAATATATCTATTATGATATGCCCTACGGGCTATGGGTAAAACCCTCATTTGCATATATGATTACCTTCTTCGTGGATGCATTCATACAATGTTTATATTATATGCAAACATACAGGGTGGCGATATAAGTCAGCCACGATTCGTTTTGTGCCTTAGGCAATGGACTCATATTAATATGAATATTTTGAACTTACAATTATTTATGTATAAATGATAATGGTTCATCCCAGCATGGGATTTATATCAATGCTTCAACTCAGCAATAAAGCGATAAACATAATAACTTCAGTTCATAAAATGATTAACCCAAAATTCCATAAGCAAACAACCTTCCAAGACCAACTTCATCCTGAGTCTCAAACTCGGATGATCTATTTATTTCAAAAATACTGTAGATCTAAACATTAGTATTTCTAGGGTTTTTCTGAAATAAACTCTAACATAAAAAGAGTTAAGAAAATATATGAGGGCTAGAAATGCAAACCTCGCGGTTTACATGGTTTCCCTATTCACAACATTATGATAAAAGATATAAGAGCTCTGTCCAAGTTGGAATAAGTTTAATACAAACATATGCAGTGTATAACTAGGCTCCATAAAACCCTAGGTTAGTGTATGGACCATATTTCCTTACATATGAAGTGTTGCAGACAATATAAAACATCATAGGGATTTCAATGTTGTATCTACTGTAAACAGAATGTAAGTATCCTGACATTAAATCCCCAAACATAAATATTCCAGATATTTAAGACTGATCATGAGATAAAACTTATTACAGAGATCTATTATTCTAGTTGAGATTTATGCTCAGAATAATCCATAATACATTCTCCATCTGGTCAGATGTGATAAATATGTCATTCAACTATAAATCAAAGATATTCATAAACACATACAAATACTGCTTTGTAAACAAATACCCTATAAGTACATCATATAGATACTTATCTAAACTCTATTGACTAGTGGAACCAAGCACAAACCTCCCAGCCTTTGACCAGCAAATTCTCCTTGCTTTTAGGTCACCCCCAAGCTAAGTTCACAGTCCCACAGGTAGAGTATAGATTTTAGATTACCCTTAACTTGTTTTCCCCAAGTTATTCAGGATTATTTCAGAGGCAGCAGGAAACCCAACACCCAACTCAGTAATCCTGATCTCCAGGATGCTCTAGGGGCCTTTAAGCCTTGGCCATTAAGATAATCAATCAAACAAATCCTATTAAGGTAAATGCAGTACTCCTGTAGCTTGGGGTAGTTCTCCTACCTGCACACAATTAAGTAGCCAAGCTCATACCAAGCTGTATGATTCCTCTTAATATGGGTTAGTTTGGTTCTCCCAAATCTACCCTCAATCACTTGGCTTGAAGACTAGTTTAGTTCTCCCAAATCTGTCCTCCCTCACCAGTCTTCACTTGTCTCAGGTGGTTGTGTATCCCAGCACCCATTTCTCTTGTGTTTTCAGCTCATGAGATTGTGAATAGTGATAATGATGAATGAATTTATTGTTTCAATGAATTTCACTTTTTATTCACTTAGGTGGAAAATTCCTCATTTTATGAATTCTTTTAATTCATTAGTTTCTCAAATCTCTTCTTTAGGGTTTGCCATTTCTCTCCAATAATAATTTCTTATTATTATTAATATGTGGCATTTTCCCTCCAACCCTTAGGGGACTGTGACTCCCATCTCATTAATGTGTTAGTCCACATGGTCAATAGAAATCAATTTATCAAATTTCTGAAATCACCTAAGTAAATTGAAATAATACTTAGCAGAAATATAATAGGGGTTCAAAGTCCAAAATTGGGGTATTACAGAATTTTGGTAGCATAAGGGTGTGAAGAGTGATTGATGGATGTGAAATGGGGGGCCTCCATCACCTTTTTACAGTTATTTTGGGTGGTGGAGTAATCACCCATGGTTTTGGGAAACCAATAGTATTGGCTAGTGGTATTTTGAATTTTCCCTCTTTTTTTATTTTATTTTGACTTTTCCCCCTTTTTATTTTTCTTTTTTGGGAATTTTGACCATTTTCAATGGGATTTTATCCTTTTTTGGAGGATTTTCATTAATTGAGTAGGGAAATAAAATTTTTTCCCATTTGGTTACCAATTTGGGGTTTTTTGGGGTTTTCGAGGCCAAAAATGTAGGAAAAGTGGACAAATGGGTTATGTGACTAGGGAGATGAGCTAGTAAACAATTTTTGGGTGTTAACAGATGGCCCCCTGATGTGTGAGGGTGGGAGCTCATCGTATGACCGATAAACATCATAGGTTCTGTCTTTTTCCAGGGGTATGAGCATTGTGATGGAGGAGAGCAGAAACTGGTTGGAGACTGGAACACGTGCTCCACACCAAATGCAAGGGCTAAAACTTGAAATACATCACCTCAATAATGGTTGAGGAACATAATATCAAATATATGGACAAGGCATGCAAACCCATGCTCGTATCAATATATACAAATAATAGTGAGGCCTAAAGAGGACATGAAGAATACATACAAAATTGTTGTGTACATCATAATGGTCTAGAGGGGACACAAATCTGGGACATACTCATGGTCCAACCATGACTGATCGGAAGGGATGGAACTGGAAGCAATGACATCCATCCTAAATGCAGTACCATAACAATTGATGTTCTACTAGATCTGAAGGTGTCCAACAATGGTATAGACTCAATGACAGAGAGTAGGAATCTCAAAGGTACACTGAATTGCATCTAAATTGGATAGTCTAGGAAACATAAAGCTGAATGGATTCCAAACACTATCGCCAGCGCATCCTGGATATCTGTGGGAACATACAACTGGGGGGTTCCAAATAGACTCACCAATGTTCTAGTGTCAAGGGAGATCTGGGGTCTTCGACCAATAACTAAAGGGACCAATACCCTATATGAATCTCAATGATGGATGATGGATTTGAAGTCGAGCATGTGAGAAACAACCATTCTAAGAGGCACTAAGGAATCCTCTCAGATGGTTCGTAGGAACTCACCATTGATGGATATGAGTCCAAGGTATAGGGACCTTTGGGTCTATCCTTTGGAATAGATGTGTTGGCATCGACTAAGGGATATATACAACTACCAAGGCGATGATGTTTCCTTGATAGAAGCGCGAGGTGTACAACCAAGAGGTGATATTACTAGATGTGAGACTGACATACTGTGGGGGGATACGGGGGTCACAGAGTGGGAGAACTCAAACTTCCTTTGTTCAGAGTATGACGACAAGGCTGACTGGGAAACATATGAAACTGACTACAGGGAAGGGGATCATAGCTGACGGGATCAATGACTGTGGTTGCAATGGGAGACTCAAGGGGGAAATTGGTGAGTGAGACCAGGAGACGCCAAGGGTGACATATCGCAGAATACTCTAAACAAAGGAGACCATGTTGGGGGTGCTTCCATAATGTGGAGACTAGATATGATCTTTCGTGGCACTAAGAGGCACCGTTTGGGCCTTCTTCATGGTTTAAGGAGCTTGAATAAGGGATAGAAGTGTGCTTAGAATAGTACTATCATGTGGATTTGTATCAGGACAATGCATGATTGTGGGTGCTTTAATTTTAAGGAATCTGAAAGCGATAATAAGACTATGAAATGGTGAAAAGGTATCGTCATGTGGATTTATACGAGCTCAGGAAGGTGAATGCTCGTGGGCTCTTTCAATTTTAGAGAGTCTGGAAGCAATAAGAAGACTCCAAGGGGGTTCTTTTTCATGTGTTAGTCTCCAAGGCCCGAAAAAGCATAAAAGTATGCAATGAAGAACTCTTCTAGCTAATGTGACTAGAGTATTCATTTCTCGTAATTAGTTTACCAGGTCTAGAAAAGGGTTAAACTTATACCAAATAAATGCCCTTTCAGGTACCTTAACGAGCATGAAAGGAAGCAAGATTGCTCGGAGATCTTTTCCTTCTTTAAGGAGTCAGAAAAGAGCTTAACAAAAACTCCCTGAGTTCCTTTTTCCTAAAGGAGTTGCTTGGCTCAAAAAATGGATAAAAATATACCGAACAAATGTAACATCCAAGCAAGGAGGAAGTGTTTAATCAAGGGACAACCATGGGAACCAAGAAAGAAGGTGTGGGGGGAACACTAATGGGGCCTCCTTGCAGGTAGATGAATGGTGGGAAAATAACGCAATAACTACAGTATGGAGGGAGTGTAGGGCTCATAAATAGGCTGTGATAGACAAAATGGTCAAAGTCGGGTGAAAAATGTCGACATCCCTAGTGGCATGCAAATCAAGGAAGCGGGATGTGTGGCAAAAAATCATCCAAAAAAGGACTGGGTGAGAGTGAGAAATGATCTCAAGCATCATCATAGGCATGGAATTCTCAATGTGGTAGTGTAAACATTGTAGAAAACGGAGATCGGAGGACTCCAGAATGGTCAAGAGAGAAAAGGGGCCAAAATGGGTCATAAATAGAAGTGATCCCACCAAGCCAAGGATGCGGTGGTGGGGAGAAATGATGACTCACAGGGGCAGAATACTAGGTGTTTAGAAAAATAAACAAATATATAAGTAACATGTGACCTCCAAAATGGTCGAGACCAGGCATGTGAAAAATTGAGCAGGGCTAAGTTCTTTCCCCCATGCTATGGGCATAGGGTTTGTGATTGTGGATCAAATATGTGTTGGTTTGAGCGATGCACTCATTGAAATAATGAGATAGATGTGATGGGGTAGGGTAAAAATGATTGAGTAGGCCTCCTATCCTAGTGTCGAGGTAATCTATTATGCCCCCTAAATCAGAAAAATAAACAAATATATAAGTAACATGTGACCTCCAAAATGGTCGAGACCAGGCATGTGAAAAATTGAGCAGGGCTAAGTTCTTTCCCCCATGCTATGGGCATAGGGTTTGTGATTGTGGATCAAATATGTGTTGGTTTGAGCGATGCACTCATTGAAATAATGAGATAGATGTGATGGGGTAGGGTAAAAATGATTGAGTAGGCCTCCTATCCTAGTGTCGAGGTAATCTATTATGCCCCCTAACTCAGAGGTGTCCATACGGTACAGATGCTGTCTCACGGAGGGATCAACAGGGCATCAACCTACCACTCGAACGGGGATGTACCATGACGTTAATGGACATGGTGGCACACTGAATTGATCATATGATGATGGGGGAACCCCCTTGCAAGGTAGATTCCCCCAATATCGCTAATGAGAATGACGATGATGATGAGTAGGCAATCTTTTGGGACTCCCCCATGCTATGGACATGTGATTTCCTCGTCAATCTGAAAAGGTTGAACATGTGGGTCAGAGGGATCAATGGAAGGGGTCGACATGACAGAGGAGTCTCCAGTGGAAACCATGTAAATGGTGCTAACCTCAATCGATGAGGATTCCGGGGGATGGATCTCCTCAATGGTAGTAATGGATGACTCTAAAGAAGACTAATTCATTTCATGGAGGACTAGTCGGTACTCAAGTAGGTAACAACAATGATGGGAGTAATGGCTTAGACTCCGCATATAGCATAGGAGTGGTTGGTGCACAATGACTTGTTACGCGATGGGGGGGGTGGTTGGTAGTTTGAAATCCATAATGTTGAGGTCATCATTCAAGGTCTTCATGTGTTCTTGAAGGTTTGGTAATTGCAGACAATTATGGGTTGCATTGCCCAAATCATCGCACAAAGCACACTTGGGAGGTGTGTGGAATGGAGGGGGAGGTTTCATGGGTTTAGTCACATGTGGTGCAGTATAATTTTGCATGGCCTTGTCCCCAGTGTTCTTGTACGGTTGAGGGGCATTGTTGGATGAAGATGTTGTCACCACACTAGGAGGTGGATGAGTGGAAGTGGTGATCGGTTGGACCGGTTGAAGGATGACTTGTGGCATCGGAGTGGGATTAGGGGCAAGTAGATACCACACAGGAAGACCTAGTGTCAACCTGGGGAGATTAAGTGTGGCCATGACGGTCATACTCACTACCCCTGATGGTGGAAATAAGAATGGGATTGTGTGGATTGGTGTGGCTCCAACGTGGCTAGGTATTGATGGAGGTTGAGGAAACAATGGTGGTTGCACATTAGGTACCAACTGATTTGAAGAAATAGTGCAAAAATCGAAGATCTCAATGGTCGGCGGAGGAGGTGGTAAGGAACGAAAAGTGGAGACCATTGAAGTCTCTGAATAAAGGCCAGGGCCGAGGGTGGAAACCAAAGAGGTGGGCTCACCAAAAACATGTTGTTCAACCATGGGGAGAACATTCTATGGTGTAGTGGGTACATTTGGGTCATAGTAAGTAACTTCATCGATTTTGACAACCCATCCCTCATGGGGGAACATCATAATGAAGAAAACTGATGAAGCAACAACCTTCATGGCATACATGTAACTTCATCCTAGGATCAGGTTGTAGTCAAGTTGTGCATTGAGGACTTCGATCTCAATAAGGACATTTTTTCTAGCTAATTGAACTGGAACATTAGTGATAAAGCCTTATGGATGAGCTGAACAACCATCATAAGATTGTAAGGCGGTCATGGATGGTTGTAGGGTAGGGGATCCGAGCTTCTGCCACATGAATGTAGACATAACGCATGTAGAGGCACCCTCATTGATGATGCATTGATGGATAACAAGATTCTAGATTGAAACAAAAACTTGGAATGCTAATGTGGAAGGCATGTGTGGTTCAGAATGGTCTAAATAGAATGCCATCATCTATGAGTCGGAAGCGTCTATCGCACCTATGGTGGATAAAAATGTTTTTTGCTGCGTTGGGTAGTTTTTTAGAACTTCTAAGGCTGACATAGCAGCAGGGGACTGGGCTAAGTCATCCTGATATTATAATTGGGGGCAGCACAAGCATTGGGGTTATTATTAATGCGACACAAAGGAAAGAGAGGAGCTTTGGGGGCCTCTTCAAATGGTGCTGGGGGTATAGGTAATGACTGATCTGTGGGAAGGGTGTTAGCAACCTTGTCTATAGGAATGGTTTTGGTGGTGGAACCATACTGGTTACGGCATGTTTGAAGGATGATATCAGCTGACGACATCATTAAAAGGTGGTGAGTACCTGAGTTAATGGGTTGACTAATAGGAGCAACTTAAGAAACTAGTTGTTGAGGTGCGGCAGCCCCTTGAGGGGGAGCCAAAGGTTGGGTGGCTACTATGCCTTGCGTGGGTAGGGGGTTCTACAACACCATAGGTTGTGCATTTGGTTGTGGTCGGTTTGGTGGTGCCGGAGGTGCAACATGTCCTTAACGTTGAGCGTTTTCACTCCAAAGTTGGGGAGCTCGCTCTAGGTGGGGACAATTGTGCGTATAATAGCCATATACCCCACAAATAGAACATGGGTGGTTCATGTGTAAGTTGGGGCTTTACCTTTCCAAGGTGGTTGATCAGGATTTTGGTTAGCTGGGGTGGCACCATTATTATTAGGTGGGTTTGGTGGTGGATCTCCTCTACCAGGATGTTGGTTGGTGCCTCGGTTACAACCTCATCCCCTATTTTGTTTTCCTTGTTGGTTATGTTGGGAAGGTTGGCTATGTTGTTGGTTTTGTTGAGCATAAAATTTCCCTTGGGGAACAGGGGGGTTCTGTGGTTGAGCAGGTGTTGTGGCAGCCTGTGGTGGATAATAAGCGGGAGGAGCTTGGGGTTGTGCAGGTGCAGGTGTTACTGGTGGATGGTAGTAGGAAGGTGGTGCGGTGGGGGGGGGGGTGTATGCTAGCAGGGTATGTCCATAACATTGCGTTGGACAAGAAGGTCCATGTATATGGGGGGGATTCAGATGGGGGAACATACGAAGTTGTTTCTCATGAATGGGTTGTTCCGCACGAAAGGTTGGGACGACTCATGTCGAAATTAAGTGTAGGATTATAAGTTGGGGTGGTGGTGAGAGGTATCTGGACATATGGGAGGTAGCCCGACTGTGCATAGATAAGGTCAAACTGTTGGGATTTGAGGATGGATTCTTCTTAGATTTGGGGCTGTTTGGATGCCACATCCTTGGTGAAAAATGGTATGAGAGATTTCAAGAACCAATCTAATAAGATGTGGCCATATAACTTGATCTTGCACAAACTAAGATGTCTATGCCACTCATGAATATGGTCAGTGATATGGGTAGCCATGTTTTGTCCATAAGATAGTAAAATCTCAACACCAACATCATAACGGATTGGTAGTTGGAAAACCTGCAGGAAAGTTGAAGCAAGGGATGTAAAAGTAGAGTGAGTCCCATGTGGTTGTTCAATATACCACTTAGTTGTAGAGCCAATGAGTGTCTGTTGTAACAGGTGTAGGTAGATCGAGTCATCCACTATGGAATTGGAGGAACACCCTAAGTGTAAGGACATGATATGGTTTCGGGGGTCCTCACCACTCTTCCCTTCAAACTTTGGAATGTCTGAAGGGAGTTTGTTAGGAAAAGGAGGCCATGTGGGGTCATGTTGGATCAGATCATTGGTTAATCGAGACAGATTAGGTAAGTTGAGACGGGCCATGAATGGAAAACTAGCAGGAGGATGTGACATAGTCGAAGTGGCCTACGTTCTATCCATGGCGACTATTGTGGGAACACTTCCATCGAGGGGTGGGCCAGTTTCCTGAGTCATAATGGGGATTGAGGGACCATCAGTAAAGGGCGGCGAGATCGTGAAGGAAAGGTCAGTTCCCCCAAGTGTACTACTGGTGACCAAAGGGATAGTAGTCGGAACATATCCATTGTCGATGGATATTCAAGTAGTAACTAGAATGAAAGGTGTGGATCCAATGGATTGCATGGTGGGGATGGATGCTAAAATGGTAGCTACGATAGTGGCGGAACCACTGTAGACAATCCCACATATGAAGGGGTTGGGATTCACTCCGGCCATGGGGCTAGATAGAGTTGTGTATATGGGTAATAATGACTCAGAATCAGAGGTAAAATAAGGGGCATCGGGATGAAGATCCGGAGATTAAGATGTGAGTATGTGATGGGTGAGGTCAAGTGGACTGTGTTGTGGGAATAGTCCCCGCAGGCGATGAGAATGTCTCAGTGAATCAATGGTTACATGTGTAAAAGTGATAAAAAAATTGTGGGAGATAAAATGCTCAAAAATCCTAGTGCAACCGTGTGTGCAAAAGTGTTAGGATTAACCTTGACTCGGGATTGAGTCAAAGTTGGTTAGGTCTAGCACATGTTTTTGGGCACATGGTTTGTTGTAGCCCATGGTATTGCCCCATGGTATTGCATGTAAGAAATCCTTTATAAGGCTTGAGGAGGATCCATTTTAAAGTGGCCTAGAGGTGAGCGGGTGAGCTCACTTGGCCCGGCTTGGCTGGTTTAGGTCAAGGGTAATGAAGATCTTCATTAGGTGTTGGTTTTCCCCGCATGGGGTTTCCAGGGTAATTATGTGTCTCTATTATGTGATTGCTTGTTTGTGTTTATTTCTCTTGAAGGATTAAATTATGTATGCTCGTGTATAACCTAACAACTGGTATCAGAGCAATGGTTTAACCTGGTTGTGCTCAGTAAGATTGCTCTAAGTGTGAAGAATAATATCATTGTGGATCTATCAGATCTGGTTGATAGAGAGCCGAACGGAGTCACTGGATTTGTGGATCGTGAAGGGTGTGAAGAGAGTCAGAACCCATGAGCAAGAGAACATAGAGAGCCAAATGGATTCACTGGATTTGTGGATCGTGAAGGGTGTGAAGAGAGTCAGAACCCATGAGCATTAGAACCAATGGTGTGAGAATGCACTGAGGAAAGAGTCTCGTGTATAGAGGTTGCGCACTTGAGGAAGCCGAGTGTGAAATCGGTGCTTGCATTGAAGAGATTTGCTCGCCTGGAGAAATGGCTAGCTAGATAATTGTGGATATTCAAATTGCTAGACATGAGAGAGGTCGTTGTTTGCATGATGAGAAAATATCCTCATTGAGCCGTCATTCAGAAAACCATGGCATTATCCCGATGAAGAGATCAGTGTAAATTCATATCTGTGTGAATTTGTGGAGGCTGTAGAGGAAAGATCCATTGCCGGTGCATGAAGGCTTCCTTTGGTTGGAGCCATAAAGCCTCCGCTTGGTAACTTCTCATCAGGAGAACTCTGCATAAAGAGAATCCACCAATATTATGAATGCCAACGAAATGTGGAAGGTAAACCACATAAATAAAGTGTGAAGAGAAGCCGTGGAGACCATTTGCTTCTAGATCTGTGTGAAGCCGCATTGCAAAAGATGGTGGATAAGTGTTGTTGCAAAAATTGGTACCTGAAGGAAAAACCTAGATCTAGCGCCGTATGTGGGAACCTGAGTTGGTGGAGGAGTTCTTCTCATGGATTTGCAGATAGAGTGAGAAGGAAGGATCCGTGGGATAGCCCATGTGAAAAGAAGCCAAGACAACCGAAAATTGATGGAGAGAAGCCGATGACAAGTAGATCGCTGTCAAGTTTTGGAGCCCCATATTGATGCGATGCCATTGGAGGGATGAAGTCTAGATCACATGGAGAAGATATGTGTAAGCCTCCATTGTGAATAAAATCCAATTGGTTCATGGTAGATCCACTCACATGAAAATAAAGGTAAAAGAAAAAAAAACATTTAAAATGTTTTTATGACGTCATATTCTATGTTATGTGTAAAGTAAAAGGAAAAAGAAATTCATGTTATGTGTGAGGTAAAAGGAAATTCACGTGGATAAATGTGAGGTAGGAACCATGTAATTTTGAGTTATAAAAGGTATATTTTTCTCCCTCATCGAGAGAATGGATTTTATGGAGGGTGAACCTATGTTAAAATGGAGAAAATGAATTCATGCAACTTCATTTTACAAATGGAATATTTTAAAAGAATTAGTGGTTTAAGTTTGAGAAGAGCTTCATGATGGTTGATGGTTCATGAGTTTTGGGTATATGAAATGATGGTTAATGGTTTTAAATCATGGTCAAGAATGTGGGGCATGGCATATGAAAATCATGGCAAGCACATGAGTTAGCATGGAAAAGCGAGCATGGAAAGTGAGAGGATGAAGCAATGGATGGTGATGGTGTAGTCACCATGAAGACGCACAAAATAATAATAATAATAATAATAATAATAATAATGGAGCTACTTGCATGTAAAAGGGCATATGGCTGTAAGACCTGGTAAGGCATGCATACCCTTGGTAACTCACCGGTAAAGTCAGGAGAAATACCTAGGTGATAGGGGGGTGTATGTGAGATTCCTCGATTAAAAATTTGAGGGGGGTTGGTGATGACTCCAAGTCAAGTTTAAAGGGGGGATTGTTAGGGTTAACCTTGACTCGGGATTGAGTCAAAGTTGGTTAGGTCTAGCACATGTTTTTGGGCACATGGTTTGTTGTAGCCCATGGTATTGCCCCATGGTATTGCATGTAAGAAATCCTTTATAAGGCTTGAGGAGGATCCATTGTAAAGTGGCCTGGAGGTGAGCGGGTGAGCTCACTTGGCCCGGCTTGGCCTGTTTAGGTCAAGGGTAATGAAGATCTTCATTAGGTGCTGGTTTTCCCCGCATGGGGTTTCCAGGGTAATTATGTGTCTCTATTATGTGATTGCTTGTTTGTGTTTATTTCTCTTGAAGGATTAAATTATGTATGCTCGTGTATAACCTAACAAAAAGGAGAGATATAAAAAAAGGAGGCGCTCATGCCAAGAACAAGCTCAAAAACAAATGTTGCAACATCGTGCTGCAACAAGTGGAGTGACAATAAAATGGTTATAATACCAACAAGCAGCACTCCTGAAAAGAAAAAAGGTAGACTCACTAACCAATGGGGGTATAGGAGTAGGCAAACACCTATCTAAAAGATATGGAAGCTCACAAAAATTGTATCCCTTGCAGTGTGATGAAATCCACAGTTGGGAAATATGAAATGTAGAACCAAATGGCTAAGGATATCCCTCTATTGAGAGGGAATCCGGGTAAACGAGTCCTAGAAGAATTACAACTAAGCTACTGCATTCATCACACGTTCGAAAAGGTGTCCCGCAGCTTCAGTTCTTTGGTCATGGCACACCCAGTATGGGCACCAGCATGCACGGCGAGAACAATGAGTTGGTATCTTTCAATACAGAATGGAGAGTGATATTCCACTCAAAATTTAGGAACCAATCTTTCTACTTGCCCTCCTAAGGGAGAGGCCCTCCAACAAATCGATGTCAACCATACCAATAATTAATAAGGTATCTTGGATCCCTAATGGACAACAACTATGTCTCAAATGGGTATGACAAAGGGGGTGTTATTTGGATGCCTAACCCCAATGTCCTACATAACTAAAGTGGGGTTAAAGTGGGTTGAATTAAGTAAATTTTAAGTCTCACTTGAATTATGGAGAGAGTGTGTGTGCACAAGTGGTGTGAACCCAATATCGCTAGATAGTAAACGCTGGAAAATAAATGAATAAAACTAAATAAAAAATATTGACTACTGTGTGTAAGATAAGCTTGTTGAAATATAATGCAAATTGAAATATCCCAAATGCTACAACAAGCAAACAACAGAAAAGTACCAATGCAAAATGGTTGCAGGAAAATGGGGGTTTGTTGGTGCAGCCAAGGTCAAGAAAATAGGTGCAGGGTGCAGCTGTGAGGCGAAAAGTCGTGTTCAGGGTGCGACATGCTGTAGAAAAAATGCGTCGAAACAAGAATATAGAAAATAGGAAAAAGGGCACGAGTTTTAGAATCAAATATGTGCTCGGGGCATGGGTATCAGATATGGAAGCATGCGAAGGGCACGGGTTGCCGGCTAGAAGGTGTACAGCACATGACTTATAGGCCAGAAAACGAGCAGCTATCAGGACGGAAAGTGTGTGGCTATCAGGTTGAAAAGCACGTTGGAGGTGTGAGTTGTGGGCTGAAAGTCACGCTAAAGCATGGGTTTCAGAATGGAAATCATGCGGAGGGCGTAGGTTTCAGTCAGACAATCACGCTCTGTGGCACAGAAAAATGTGTCTGAAGTCGTGGGACGAGGCGTAAAAAATGAACTGATGGAGGGTATTATGAAGGACAAGGATAGATCTGCAAGTATAGGGTCCAAGGCTAGAATAGAGCTATAAAATGCAAGCAAAATAACAAATCCAAAAACTAAACTAAACCAAAGATCGATGGGAATCATCCCTAGCAGAATTGCCAAAACTATAGCTAGTGTTTTCACACTAGGTCGTGCTAAAGAGAACTACTAAGGATTATGGAACCCTTAGTAGCAGTTCATAAAAATGGATAAAAATAGATAATATGATAAATGATATGTGTGAGTGCAAACAACAACAGAAAATAAATCTAACTAATTACTGCAATAAAAAAGAACAAGTAGATCAGAACTCATGAAATATATTTCGTATTATGTTGCAAACAAGGGTTCACAATAATGGTTACCTCAAAATATGAGGTGATGGGGGCCCTCATAGCAGTATGAAGAGTAGCTCTCTGGGTCTCCAGAGTTCCTTTCTCTTCTCCAAATGCTCAATGGGTGTCCAAGACTCAAATAGGTGGGCACAATAACTCAAAAGGGTAGGCTAGAGTGTTGTAGGAATTTTGGCAGCATAAGGGTGTGGAGTGATTGATGGATCTGAAATGGGGGGCCTCCATCACCTTTTTATACTGATTTTGGGTGGTGGAGTATTGTCCCATGGTTTTGGGCAACCAATATTATTGGCTAGTGGTATTTTGATTTTTCCCTCTTTTTTTTATTTTATTTTGACTTTTTTTCCCTTTTTCTTTCTCTTTTTTTGGGATTTTGACCCTTTTTGATGGGATTTTATTCTTTTTTGGAGGATTTTAATTAATTGAGGGGAATAATGATTTTTTGCCCATTTCATTCCCAATTTGGGGTTTTTGGGGGTTTTGGAGGCAAAAAATGTAGGAAAAGTGGACAAATGGGTTATGCGACTAGAAAGATGAGCTAGTTAACCATTTTTGGGTGTTAATACTTACCTTTTGAAGGATCGCATCTTGCTATAAATATTTAGATGAAACAATTCAGGTCCTCTTAATCTAGGCAGCCATGAAGATCGAAGATTGATCCATGTCATGTCCAGGAAGCAAGAGAGGGACAACAGTTCGACTGAATGAGTCGGCTCTGTTATGGCAGAAGCTTAATAAACAGAATGAGCAAAAGTAGGATTACGCAATATAGATAAACACAAATACGCACAGACAATATGCAGGAATGTGAACTGTTCTTCTATTACTTGCAAACAGATCAAAAACTGATTGATTCTGATAAGATGTATGTTACAATAGTTTACATGATTATAAAGAAGTATGAGATGCTTGGGTTCCTTCCTGTTACGTTCAATTACAAAGAAGAAGTTAGAATGGTTCCAACAGTTCAACCATTACAATCGACTGGAAGACAAAGAGACAGTTTGTTGACAGTCATTGGTCGCATGTCAACGCTGCTTGTCGATGTTGCAAACTGTGAGATTGTAGAACATGTTTAAGGTGTAGAACATGTCACAGTATGTTGAAGTCAAGACTCATCGGAGTTGTGCCGAAATCAAAAACCTATCGAAGTGCTCGAGTTGTCAAAGTCATGTCGCATCGAAACTTCTCGAAGTTCTATCAACAGCGATGAATGTTCGAAGATGTGTCGAAGTTAGCATCTGAAAATAATGCCAACTACGATATGGATCAGACCTCCTTTCTTAAGAAACAATGGATCCCATTGTTTGCTCGTGAAGGTGAGGAAACTTGTCGATCACTTCAGTAGCAGAGTACCACTTTCCTAGAGATGGGATTTGGTCAGCTTTGGTGTTGGCTTACAAACTGAGATAGAGGTTTCCAATGTAGACCTAGGTTCTTCATGGTTCCAAGGAACCAACAAAACCCCTTTCGACAATAGCCTGCGAACAGGCTGAGGTCTCACCCGAGGTGTAGCTATGGGGTTACTACGGAATCAGGTTTCCACAGTGATGTGATGAGATGTTGAATAGATCTACTATGCAGTGAAATGCAGGGCTCGTGCTGTGGACTGAAGACTACACGACGATAGACTGTGTTGTGGTCCTCATGTCTACAAGCTAAGATACTTGCACATCTATGGACTGCACGGTTCGAACAGGCTGCAAGTGATAGGACAGCGCAACTGATTTATACGCTTCCTCTGCGGACTTAACCACTATGAAGACTTCACTTAACACTTATTCATTCATCTACTGCCTTATATTATTTAGACCGATGCAAGCAGATGAGATAAGTAATACTGCGCACACCTGGTGCTGCGCGTCGAAGAGTTATACAATCCGAACTTTACATATCCATGTGATTATTCAATAAGATGATACTTTCACAAACATGGGATACTATGCATCCAACATTCATTCATTCAAGTAATACTTAACATATTATTCCCATCTTTCTCCCATGGTGAATACATATAAAAGCATTAACATAAAAACTGGTAAATTAGAATACAAGCATTCAATGTAAGCAAACAAATAAGTGAAAAATGTAAACAATCACACTAGACAGGGTTTAACGTGGTTCAACCCCATGATGGAGGCTATGTTCACAACAACTGTTGTTGTATTAATATTTTGGAAAGGTACAACATTTCTTTGTCTGCGCACTCAGCTGCAGACTCTCTTCTCTCTCAACAGGCCTCTGTGCACTCAGCTTGCAGTGCATTTACAAAGATGTCTCTCAACAGAGATCTATTTAATGATGTTCAAAACTTAACAGAATGGAGAGTAACAAAATTAACAACCCTTTCCCATACGAAATATTCCTTATTTATAGATCATGGCCGTAGGTCATGTCTTTACAATTCGAAGGAAAAAACCCTTAGGTTTACAAAACTATCATGGTTTCCAGGTAACCGAACTTGCTGGCTTCTGGTAGAGAATATTCCATCGTGGCCTGCCCTCAGTGCATGCTCACGTTGCTGTCGGCCTTCCTGTCACATGCGTGCGCACAGGTCGCTTTCATCGAGTCGTTCTTCCTCTAACAGTCTCGTGCGACTGGTTCAGGTAGTGGTATCTTTCGCATGCGCGACCAGTCGCTTTCTTCCACTTTGCTCCTACCTACTACTTGGTACTCCTAGAGCATCTTTACCAAAAATAGACCGCCGACGGTCTAACTAGAATCTGTTCTGTCCTCCGTCCAACACTCTTCTTTGTCGGATCGCTGTAGACTAGACACATCGTAGTGTTGTTTCCTCATAGCACTGACTTCGTAGCTCTTCCGACGCTGCGTTTCTCGCAACTTTGCAGCATGCCAAAACTTATACCAAAATTCTTTCAGCTGAACTGTGCTCAGCTCCACAGTTCCAAAATCTGTCTTACTCAAAATGCCCCACTTGGGCCAGGCCCAACATTTGGAAACCTAAAACAAGGGAATTGTGTTCGTCCTTGTAAGACGTACTTGTCGTCCCACAATGGTGTCGCAAGGAAGAGGCTCCTGAACATCTAGATTGATGTCTTCGGGTGCTGCTGTGGATAAGTCATTTTGTTTCAACAAAGGTGCATGGTATGGTCGAAGTAGATCCACATTGAAGACTAGATGCAGACCCAAGCAAGTAGGAATGTCGAGTTGGAAATAGTTTTCTCCAATCTGTCGAAGAATGCTGTATGGACCATATCGCAAAGGCTTGAGCTTCTTGAAAGGACTAGTGAAGCGCTCTTTCTTAAGATGTAGCTAGACCTTATCCCCAATTTGGAATGTATGAGGAATACAATGCCTGTCGTGTCGGGTTTTAGATTTCTCATGTCAATGTTGTTGGAGAGTGTCAAGAAATTGTCAAAGATTTTCGACATGTTCTTCCCATGATCGATTGAAAATCAATATATCATCAAGATAGACAACAAACCATTTACCGATGAAAGGTCGAAGAAGGTTATCCATATGTTTCATGAAGGTCATGGGTACATGGGTTAAGACGAAATGCATGACTAACCATTCAAACAATCCTTCCTCGGTCTTGAAAGTAGTTTTCCACACATCTGAGGGCTCGATTGGAATCTGATGGTATCCCGACTTGAGGTCGAGCTTAGTAAATAATTTAGCACCTTTCATACACTCGATAAGCTCATCTATCCACTGTAGAGGGTATCGATTCTTCACCTATATTTTGTTGAGAGCTCTATATTCGATGCACATGCACCGAGTCCTATCTTTCTTCGGAACTAGGACAACTGGACTTCCACAAGGTGAGGAGCTGGGTTGAATATGAACTTTGTCGATTAATTCTTGGATTTGTCTGTAGATCTCTTCATTTTCGAGAATGGATCTTCTGTAAACAGATGCATTAGGAATGTAAGAACCAAGAACAATTTCAATGGAGTGTTTTAACTGGCAATGCTGAGGTACTCCGTCTGGACCTTGAAAGAGGTTCTGCTACTCATCAAGAATATGATCGACTTGCTGCTTCTATTGAGAACTGTAGTGGTCGGTGACTCAACTTGTTGCCATAGTATTCTGCGAATGTTGCGGCTTGATCATGATTAATGTGAACTTTTGAGCATGGTTGATGAGCTTCTTTGTTTGTTTGGCAAATATTAATGCGACCGTTGGTGTAGGTTGACGCTTTGGTATGTTGAACCATCGATTTCGGATTCTGACAATCACCTTCTGAGGCTGTGACTGATAACTTCCATGTCTATCCCAGAGGTAAGGTTTCCCAAACAAGGTGTTGGCTACGGAGAGTGGTGCCACGTCACAGAGTACTTCATCTTCAAAAGGCTTTATGAAGTAGGCGAGTTTTCATTGTCAAGTGATCCGTAGTTCTTTTCCATCCTTCATCCAACCGATGTTGTAAGGCTGAGGATGTGGAGTGGTAACAAGACCTAGTTTCTTCACAAGTTATTCAGAAATGAGGTTCTTCTGACTCTCGTTGTCCAAGATCAAATGCAATGGGTTACTGTGGACCAATATCTGTGTATGGAACAGGCGCTCTCGTTACTCCTCGTTGACGATATTCGAGGCTACTAGAGTGGTCAAGGTCAAAAGGGTCGTCGCGTTTGGATCTGATTCTTCCACCGTCTTGTCAAATGCGTCGGAGGTCAACACTTTCGTCAGAAATGTCTTCCGAGATTTGCATTCAGACGTATCATGCCAAGATGAATGGTGGTAATCGCACCATTTTCCACTCGGCGGTTGTTTGCTACGTTCCCTCTTTTGAAAAGGCTTCTTACTGCTATCAGGATTTGGTGGTGTCAGCTGAGAAGATTTCAACTCGTCGAAGCCGGCTGGTGCCTTCTTGTCGGATGGTCGTCCAGATGTTGGCTTTGTCGCGAAACATGCTTTTCCTTTTTGCTTGGTTTCTAGTTTGCTAGCATAGTGGAAAGCATCTGCACGCATATTGACAATCATAATATACATCTCCTGCTGGATGTACTGGGACAATCCGATAACGTACTTCAGAACAAGCAATTTCTTTTCTTCTTGGACACCAAGTTTTTCCATAAGTCAGTAGAACTCATCGATGTAACTCTATACTGATTGGTCTTTCCATTTCCTTAGCTGCTGCCACTTCTTATACTACTGCTCGAGGTATTTCGGCGAGTAAAATTCCTTTCGGATGTGTTCGACGAATTTATCCCATGTTTCGATGGGGTCTCCACTTTTCTCCATTTTTGTCGAGAGGTTCTCCCACCAGCAATGCATGGAGATAGACATCTTTAAGGATGCAATGGTGATCTTTTCAGCTTCAGAGAGTTGAGTTACAGCATAATAGGATTCCAATTGCTGCACCCAACTGTCGATGAATTCCACGTCAATCTTATCTTCAAGATTTGGTATGTCTAGATTCATTTGCACTTTGAAGGGGTTGATTCTATCAGAATGAGTTCTTGTTGAGGATCCTCCAGATGTCGAAGAGAATCACAAGAGAATCTCATTGAACTGGCAGAACATTTCAGTTCGTTGTCGAGCTAGAGCTTGCTCAATAAGTTGTGCTATCTTGTCGGCTACATGTCTATCGTCTGTTTCTTCTGTCATTTCTGGAAATCGTATCTGCTTGGATTACTAAGATTGCGAACAAGTTTGAACCGGCATAAGTCAGGTACCTTTGAGAGAAGTGTATACGCAGAACTTAAGCACGAACAAAACTGAGTGTGCTCTGATACCAATGACCCATGTCGTGTCCAAGAAGCACTAGGGGACAAAATTTTGACTGAATGAGCCAGCTCTGTTATGCCAGAAGCTTAATAAAAAAAATGAGAAAAAGCAGGACTACGCAATACAGATAAACACAAATACACACAGACAATATGCAAGAATGCGAACTATTCTTCTATTACTTGCAAACAGATCAAAAACTGATTGATTCTAATAAGATGTATGTTACAATAGTTTACATTCTTATAAAGAAGTCTGAGACACTTGGGTTCCTTCCCATTATGTTCAGTTACAAAGAAGAAGTTAGAACGGTTCCAACAGTTCAACCGTTACAGTCGACTGGAAGACAGAGAGACAGTCTGTCGACAGTCGTTGGTCTAATGTCGATGTTGCTTGTCGACATCATGAGCTGTGAGATTGTAGAACATGTCGAAGGTGTAGAACATGTTGTAGTATGTCGAAGTCGAGACTCGTCGGAGTTGTGTCTAAATCAAAAACTTGTCGAAGTGCTCGAGTTTTCGAAGTCATGTCACGTTGAAACTTATTGAATTTGTATCAACAACGATGACTGTTCGAAGATGTGTCGAAGTTAGCATCCAAAAATAATTCCAACAACGATATGGATCAAAGATCTTCCAGCTGTCAAATCTACAATTGAAAAATAGAAACAGTTACAATAATTATTACATCAAAATGAAAATTGTCTCATAGTCATGTATTCTCTCACAACTTGAACTGATCCAATGCCAAGCATGTTTCATCTAGCCATGTGGGAGGACAAATTGAGTTGTTTCAGCAACAACCTGAACCGAGCCCTGAAGATGTGCAATTGTCACCAAGTGCTTCTTTATCCATGTGTATCAACAAGTTGATATACCTGGATTCCCTGTGGTCTCAAATCACTTCTCATCAATCCATAACAAGTCAACACAATTAGGAATAAAATCCATAAAGACATGCAATATTAAGCATTAATATAACAAAACAATAGTGAATTATACCTGTTCGATTCCATGCTTTTCCTTGGGAAAGATAATGACTTGGTTACAAATAAAAGGGAAAAACAGTGAAAAAGGGTCTCAATAGAAGTGAGCAAAAAGGGCCATTTCTGGAAACCAACATCTCCCCCCAACTGTCGAATTGCATGTCCTCATGTAGCAACGTTCATCTAATGTCAATCTGAGTTTAAATCAAAACTTCTCCTATGGAAGTTGGTGAAGTTGAAGGAAGATTCAGGTTTCTCTCCCACATTCAAAAACCCATTGCATGCAACTAAATCAACCCAACATTTCTTTTATGCTTTCTTGGTCAGCTTGTATATACTCCTGTATTGCTTCTCAGGAAAGCATATAAGTGGAAATCTAAATTCTAACCCCAATGAGCTCGACCGACATGTATCCATACAGTTGATATATTCTGAAACTTGAGACAAAGCATATTTAAAATTTTCAAAATAGTAGGGCTCTTTTGTTCTTAAGGACTTGGAAGAAGCTTCCCACACATGCTTGCTGCCTTCCAATGCATAGGGCTCCTACTGAGAGATCATTCTGACACAGGTATAGATAACCTCTTGCTGAAATGCTATCTACTAATTATCCTTTTGAGGAGATGAAAGGTGTCTTTTATGTCTCGAACAAGGGACACAGGGGATTGAGGTTCACCTCGAATCCAGAGAGTGGAATTGTCCTCATTCTTTTGAATAGTCTGAGAAGCATTCCACCAATTCATTTGATTGGTAACGAAAGAAGTGAATTCCCTCAGATGAATGTATCCTATGTGAGGAACAAGGTTAGACAAAAGGTGCATGCAGCATTCCAATTCATGTAGATATAGCTCACATAATAAATTCCACCCAGGGAAATCCCTCTGAGTAAAGACATCTAAAACTGAGGAGTTGTCACAATTTGATAGGGATTTCCTTCCTTGAGAGCTTTAAGCTTGAACAGATTCATTTGTTCATAAAGGAACATTGAATAGGATGGTGATGGATATTTGCAGCTTAATATTTCCTGAATTAGGGTATACATTTACTCCTTCTCTTGCTATATGGGCTTAAAATTCCTTAGTTCTTTCATCTCTTTATGCAGACTTTCCCAACATAATTTATGAAAGATTAGTTCTTCATCCCACCTCTCTCTAAGTTCTTTAATGGCTTTCCTATGCTCATGAAGGGGAACCATTCCTCCCTGGCACAAGACAACATGATATCTCCATTTTCTTATTTCAAGCTTCATCAACGAAAGTTCCTTTCCCATCTCTTGATTTCTTTCAACTTATGTGTCCTCTAAATATTCTGTGTCCAGCTCAATAATCTCTAGAGGTTCATGAGCCGTTGATTTATCCTCAATTTTCCTCGGTGAAGGTAGATTCTGAGTTTCAACAGCTTCTTCTTGTCCCACCAGTTCATGGGTCTCAGCAGTTTCTTCCTGTGCCACTCTTTCAAGAGCTTCTTCTTGATCTATTGGTTCAGGGACCTCAACAATTCCTTATTGTGCCAATGTTTCAGCAGCTTCTTCTTAACCTACTAGTTCAGGGATTGCAATGATTTCTTCGTTTGCCACTAGTTCTTGTGTTTCAGGAACTTCTTTTTGGATTGATGGTTCTTGTATTTCAGCATCCTCTTTTATAATCATTGGTTCTAAGGCCTCGACAACCTTTTCTTGTGTCGTTGGTTCTTGTGTTTCAACATCTTTTTCATGGA
Source organism: Larix kaempferi (assembly GCA_027924585.1). Classification (NCBI taxonomy): domain Eukaryota; kingdom Viridiplantae; phylum Streptophyta; class Pinopsida; order Pinales; family Pinaceae; genus Larix; species Larix kaempferi. The sequence continues at coordinate 2,236,106 of BSBM01000160.1, forward strand.
GTGTTTCAACATCCTCCGATTGTTGAGGCAATTTTTCTTCTAATTCTTGCAATCCCTGATCAGGGTTCAACAATTTCTGTGTAATAACATCATTAGGTTCCTTACCCAGTGATCCTTCATTATCCAAGGTTTGAGGAGTTGTTTCCATGTTCCAATTATGCTCATCCTCCACCATTGGTTTTGATTGTACTGTCGCATTCTTTTATTGTCTTAATTGTCCAAGCCTCTAGGCTAAAATTCTCGTGATTGTGACCTTATATACTGAATTTTTGAAGATGTCCCCACATTTTGGGAACACAAATTCATCATGCTCCATATCATCTAAAACAAAGGGAATATTTTCCACTTGGTCAGCTACTTCAGCTAGTGTGTTTAATGTTTGAATTTCCTGATTTTTAACACTTTCTTTCATCCTTGCAGTTCCTCCCTGAACACTTGTACCTCCTGTTTCAACAAGTCATTTTCTAAGAGCAGGGTTTCTATTTGAATCTGACCTTCTGTTGCAATAGATTCTTGTGGGTTGACAAACTTTGGGATTGAAGTTGGTCTACCCCCTAGTTCTTAGTTTTCATAGGGTGATCAAGGTTTTAATATTGTGATCTCAATATCTACATCGGTTGCTTGTGTTGCCTCTGCTGCAATAGTAGCTTGGGTCCTTTCTCTTTTCGATGGACTGGGTGACTGTTTCTGGATACACGACCTCTTATTCTTTCTCCGTGGCATAGGGGGAGTGAAACCTTCTGGGAGGATTTTGACTTCCTCTAAGGTAGACAATTTAGAATCATCCTTTGATGATGATTCTTCCCTTAACTGACTGACTCCTTCATGTTCAGTAGAAAATTCAACCTCTTGAATTATAACTCTTCCTTGTTTAGTAGAGGACTCAATTTCTTGAATTACTCTAGTCTGGGCTTCAATATCCTCCCTCATTTCTTCCACATTGGCTTATGTTTGGTGGACTGGGCTTCTAATAGGCTCCTGTGGGTTTATGCTTTGAGAATACTCTACAGTTACATCTTCCTCTAAACCCCTTCCCTGATCATTTTTAGCTTATTCAGATTCCCTATATCTCCCCCCAACTCTATCCGACAGTCTCCGATCGTATTCCTCCTCACTATTATATCCTTCCTCCATAGCCACATGGTCTACCACATCCCCAGCAAAAAATTGCTCCCAATTTTGTTGTCTTCGCTCAAGGGCTCTCAACATTAGTAGTTTGATAAGGCCATGGTTATTGATGGAGGCTTGAGGATGTTGAGACCATCTTGCATGTTGGTCACCCTATATGCCAATCAATTACAACTAACACATAGGATGCTCAATATGAATTGTTAACCCAGGGAAGTCTTTTATTTCAACAGTAATTAGCACAGTCTATGCGTAAACATTTCAAGTAGCTAATTGAATAAATGGAGATAAAGTATCCTACCTATCTGCTTAGTCAAACTCATCTCATGGCTAAAACTTAATCTATTTTATCCATCTAAGAAATCAAGGCACATTTAGCTTCCTACAAATACCAATCTAGCAGTTACTGATCTAGGAATGAATAAACTAGACTTTACTTTTGCAAGAAGTTGAATCCTAAATATATCAAACTAAAGTATCCAATCACAACCTGTCTAATTCAATTATCAACTACTGCAACTTAATCATAACATGTCTAATCTAATGATCCATAAGAAAGATAAACAGCAGAAAAGAACTAGAATTAAACTTGAACCATAATTTGACTAAGTTAGAAATCCTAAGAAAGATAAATGTCTGAAAAGAATATGATTTGAGCTTGAATGTAACAGCTAATTAGCACACTTGCGTAAAAAGAACTAACCTACACAGCCGACTGTCACGCCACACAGTTACAGCTATTCAGGATGCAATCATGAACTACCAAAGGAGAATGCAATTATCAATGATTACTATTGCAGCTAATATATAAAATGTATCTACTGCAAATCCATACCCCACAATAGGAAATAAACTAATCTATCCACTTAATTTGGCTATCTCTATGAGAAGGAGGGCCCTGGCCTTCTAATAGAGATGTCATGAACTAACACAAATTAAAACACCAAGATGTAAGAAACTTTGCTCCTTGTATTAAGAATGACAAATCACAGTTACAGCTCTTTGTTTCAGCTTATACAATTATAAATTCTCCAACCCCAAGCTCAGAATGCCCCTTTACATTTATACCCTGATGACATGAATTCGTTTCACAAAATATCGGGCAGCCATAAAGATCTACGATCTTCAGGTTGTCGATTTACAATCGAATAGTTACATCCATAAGTGAACTTAAATGAAATCGTTGCATTCAGGCCTGAGCTGTTACATGCTGTTAGCAAACTGGAATAGATTCTAGCTGATTCAACTGGATGATACTCGAATGCTCTGTCGTGGCCCAGTCGCAGCTGACGATGTGGAGGAACACTTGAACTATTGCAGCAATATGTGGAACTAAACTCAGGATGGGACAACTAGCGCCACGTATGCCTCTTCTCCAAAGGTCAGCAAGCTGCTACACCCGCGGTCTTCTCAAGGATTCTGAACTATCTTTGTTAAATGGATCCAGATTAGCATAACTTAAAACATAAAGTACAAAACCATACAAAAATTAGGAATTAATGAAATAAAACGATAATATATTATACCCGTTTCAATCTAGGCTCTACTTGGGAAGATATCTACTTAGATCAGGGAATAGTGAGGCAAAACAAGGAAAAAGGTGTATATAGGTGTAGGCAAAAAGGGGTTATTTTGGGGCCCAACATTGCATAGTGTGCCATGTTTTGTAGGGTCCTCTTAAGATAATAGAGCGTATTAATTAATGTGCCATGGTGCAGGTGAGAAAGAAAAACAAAATCCTTGGTATAGATGACTCGATACGTACCTTCATAGGTGATATATTTCTTTAGGAATCTTGCAACCTAGTCCCATGGTCGAGGCATTGTTTCCAGTGTCATTTCACGTCCCCTGGGTTGAACGCTTTCTCTTGTTGCAAGGAATTCTTCTATTTCATTTAGGTTAGGCCTCTTCCTGCTGAACCATATCTTCCCTATCCTAGGAAATCTTGTCGCTTCTGCTAAAACAGGTTCTAAGACTTCAACAATCAATCCCCAACTACTGAATGATTTCCTCTCAAATTCATGAAGAACTGTAATGCCATTCCTTCATGGAACCCAATCAAATTTTCAAAATATGTCGTCCATCCTGCTTCTTCAAAGATGCTAAAAAATTCTCCATTCCAGTGCAATGCATTTATTGTTTCGGGTTTCATGTTGAACTATGAAACCCTCCATAATTCCTTCCTTCTGCAATCTAAGATGATGGAAGCAAAAATTTCCCAATTCGAACGACGGAGTTGCACAATGCAGAGATGACAATGAAAAATGGAGAGTTTGTTGGATATTTTTGTAAAGTTGGTGGAATTATGGAATAGGATCGTGCTAAAAGTTGTCGCATCGATTGGACGAGACGGAGATGGTCAATAAGTATGGGAAAGGGTAGTGATGTGTCCCTCCTACTGGGTAGATTGGCTAAATGTTGCTGACATGGATATGCAAACCAAATATAATCATGATTACTCTGTCAATTTATGCATAGTCATACCTGTGATTAGAATTCATACCTCTGCGCTTACCATGATGGATCTTCAACCTTCGAGATGGCCTACCTTTGTTGTCAAATTGATTGATCAACACATTCCTTCACACGTGGCTTCATAAATTCGGTTGGCCTCTATCCAATAAGAGAGTTGAATGTGTCCATGTTAGAATTAATTGTATCAGTGAGTGGAATTTTTGGTGGATTTTCGGCTTCATTTTTGGAAAATTGTAAAAGGCATCATACTGATTACAAAACTAGGAAGGTAATATTACTACCAATTCAGTTGGAATATTCCTCGGATAAATTTGCAAAGCATATTTTAAATAGTTTCGACGAAAGCCGACAATTTTCATAACTGATACAGGCAGAAAATTAAAAAGATGGTGGTGGTTCAGCGAATAGCATAAAGATTGATAGTGTTTAAGCTAAGAATTGGTGGAGATTCGGCAAAAAGAGGGAGAGTTCGTGGAATTTTGGCCAAAGTTGTAGCAAAGTTTCAATAGAAACATTGGCAGTGTTTCAACTAAAGACAGGAATACTAGTGGAGTTTCAGCCGAAATTGTGTTGGAGTTTCAGGGAAAATATTGGCGGAGTTTTGGAAGACAGTGGAAATATTGGTACAGTCCCGAAAGAAAATGGAAATATTAGTAGATTTTCGGCATCAAATGGAAATATTAGCAAAGTTTCGACAGAAAGCAGGAATATTGGTGGAGTTTCAGCCAATGACAAAATTCAACAATGCCCAAATAAAGTTCAATGAAATTGGCAGAAATCCATAATTCTCTTTTCCCGTCCTTGTAAAGGATTATTCATCATCTGCAGAGGACTGGCCATAATTTTTGTAATCGATTGGCCCATTATGAATGCTCAATTCCGTCTAGGTCCTTCGCATCTATTCTTCTTTACAGTTCTTCTAAACAACCAACTAGAAAAGACAAACTACCAAGCAATCTATTAAATATAATAAACAACGGATTTATTTATATACAACTTCTTCATGGAAATGCATAAGAGATTAAAGAGTTGCAGAAACAGGAGAATACTCTTGTTCTTATACCAATTGACAGTTTGGATGAGCAGCAACACGAGAAGTGAATGCATCCTTTGAGAGTGGCTTATGATAGAGTCACAATTGATGACCGTTAGCAAATAATGGGGTCTAATATTCATCGATTGTGGTCAATCAGATAGTTCCATTGTCTAATAGTGTATCCACTTTGTAAGGTCCCAACCATCAGGTGCACAGTTTACCTTTAAAGTCCTTCTTGAACCATGAATCGTATAATAAGTCCCAATCTCCTTCACGGAACATCTTCTTAATAAACCTGTCATGCCATTTAGAGCATTGTTGTTGAACCACTAAAGTATGATGTACAACAGCTAAACATTTCTCATCGAGTTCATTCAGTTGATTCAGCCAGTCCTTTTGAGCTTCTGTCAGATCCAGGTTTGCTTCTATAGTAGTTCTCAAATTTTTAATCTCGAATTCAATAGGGAAGACAACATTTTTCCCATATACCAATTCATGAGAGAATCATGTGGTGTTACGCCATGTAGTTTGATATACCCATAGTGCTTCAAGAAGTATTTTAGCCAAATCTCTACGATGACTCTTCATAGTCTTTGTAAGGATAGCTTCAATCACTTTATTCGTGCTTTCCACCTAGCCATTGGCCTATGGATGATAAACGGTGAAGTTATTTGATGTTGAATATGATATTTCTACAGAAGAAATTGATTTTATGGGATACACACTGTGATCACCCATCTTTTACTATTTCATTAGGAACCCCGAAGCGATTAAATATTTCTTCATATAAGAAATATATAACAACTTGATCAGTGGCTCTCACCAGGGTTTTGGCCTCCACCCATTTAGTCGTATAATCTGTACAAACCAGAATGTAAACCTTTTGTTTTAAAGGAGGGTTGATAGGTCCTACAAAATCCAAGGCCCATTTATCGAAGTGTTCCACCACCAACTGTGGTTGAAGTGGCATATCATCCAATATATTAGGTTGACCCATCCTTTGGGAGCTGTCACAGGATTGCACACACCTCTTTGCATCTTGAAACAGAGTTCGCCAAAAATAACCCATTCTTAACACCTTATGTCTGGTTCTTTTATCGAAAAAATGGCCCCCACAAGGTTCATCGTGGCATGCTTTTAGGATACTGTGGATCTCATATTCCCTCACATATGGTCTAATCTCTAAGTCTAGGCCTGTGTAAAATAGATATTCTTATATCCAACAGTACCTAGCACTTTGCTATACAATCCTTCTTCTTTCCCGTTTTGATAGATGACCTGGAAGATTTCCTACAATAAGATAATTAGCAATGTCTGCATACCACGGTGAGTGAACCGAAACTGCAAATAGATTTTCATCAAGAAAAGAATCCTCAACTGGTGAATTATCATCATTATTAGTTAGTCGAGAAAGAAAATCAACAACAGCATTTTCTTTTCCTGGTCTATCGATAATAGTGATATCAAATTCTTGCACTAATAGTAACCACCTAGTCACTCGAGAATTAGTAACATGTTTATTCATCAAATATCTAATAGTCAAGTGATCAGTATGCACAATGGTAGAATACCCGGTGATATAGTGCCTAAACTTACTGATGGCATAAATGACAACGAGAAATTATTTCTCAGTTACTATGTAATTGAGTTCAATAGGGGCCAAATTCTTACTAACATAGTATATAGCGTATGGATTATGACCTTCCTGTTGTCCCAGTACAACCCCAATGACAGTATCTGAAGCATCAAAATAAATATGGAAAGGTAAGGCCCAATTAGGCCCACACAGAATATGTGTTTTAGATAGTCTTTGCTTTAATTCTGTGAATGTTGTCTGGCATGCATCTATCCAATTGAATTGTGCATCTTTCATTAGTAAGGTAAATAGAGGGGATGCTAGCTTAGAAAATGTTTCAATGAAACGTCTATAATAACTAGCATGTCCATGAAAAATACGTACCTCCTGTGTTCCAGGAATAGGGATGTTCAGAATTACCTTAATTTTCACAAGGTCCACTTGTATTCCTACAATAGATATAGAATGTCTGAGGACTATACCCTCGCTCATCACCATATGACACTTTTCAGTACTGAGAGATATGTGAGTCTGATCACAGCGTTTTAACACCTTTTCCAATTTTTTCAGAGCCTCATCAAAACTTCTACCGTAAGGAGTAAAATCATCCATAAAATTTTCCATACAATCATTAACCATTTCAGAAAAAATTCCAATCACAGCTCATTGAAAGGTAGTCGGTGCATTGCATAACCCAAAAGAAAGAACCCTATATGCAAAATTTCCCCAAGGACATGTGAAAGTATTCTTGTCTTGGTTTTTAGGGGCAATCTGAATCTGGCTATACCCACTAAAACCATCTAGAAAGGAAAAAACAATTTACCAGACAAGGTATCCAGGACTTGATCGATAAATGGAAAAGGGAAATGGTCTTTTGTGTATCCTTATTCGGCTCTCGATAGTCCACACAGATGCGCCATTTTCCATTTTTATTAGGCACAATTACTAATGGAGAAACCCAATCATTGTCAGAAATTGGGTAAATAAATCCTTCCTTTAAAAGTTTCTGAATTTCCTCCTTCACAATGTCTCTGAAATTTGGATTCATTCTGCGTTGGGGTTGACATATGGGCCTACAATCATTCTTAATGTAAATGTGGTGAATACACAACTTTGAGGGAATACCTCTCATGTCTATGTATCCCACACAAAGGCTCCCTTATATTGTTTCAGCAGTGTAATCAGACGCTCCAACTCATTGAGTGTGATATTGGGATTAACGTTCAGGGTCTTTCAAAGATCAATATCTATCATAACACTCTTTGAATTCTCAATTACGGGAACAGTTTCAACACTCTTAGCTAGGGTATCCTCAATAATTTATTCTTGTTCAAGTTCACTCAAAGTACTATCCAGGATTTGATATGCATGTTTGGTAACTGACATTGGCTCACTAATGAAACTGCAAATAGTATCATCCTGGGTTTCATTCTTAAAAGTTAGATCTCTCCCTATCATCAGAAGGGGATGAGTACTTTCTTCCTCCTCCAAGTCTACCCATAATGGAGTATCAACATCTAAACTTGGTTTAGCTGGAGGATATAAGGTCAATATTTTAGTATCAGTCCCATTAAATATTGTCATTGACCCTTATTTACAACTGATGTATGCATCTGATGTTGCCAACCAAGATCTTCCTAGAATGAGTGGATGTCCATCCAACTGAGATTTAGGATGTAGGACAATAAAATATATGGGATATTCCCATGAATCAACAAAGACTACCAATTCATCCAAAATTCCCTCAGGTCCAATCGTGGATCTATTAGCCAATTCTAATACCGTGGGGGTTGGTATGAGGTTGGTGAGTCCCAATTTCTTTACAGTTTCAATAGTCATCACATTTATTGCTGCTCCCAAGTCAACTAGAACATTAGGAATCTCAGTATACCCAATATGTATTGTAACAGTGGGATTGCGTGGATCATCATATTTAGCCAAGGGAACCTTTCCCATCATTAATTCAGAAAATTTCCCAACTATTGACACAGTGTTTTTAAAAATTTGAATGAAAATGGATAATAATTTTTTTTGTGAAGATAACTCTTAATCCCAAAGAAAATTCATCATATGACCAATGGATAAAGTCAAAATAGAGCTAAAGGAGATTATGAAATGAATTTAGGTGTCAAGTTAAGAAATGGATGGATCGGATTGAAGCAGAGGAAGAACCTATGATGGAGATGGGTTACCAAAAATGACCATATGAAGCAAGGTTAAAAGAGCAGATAGTCCAATGGCCCAGCTCATGTCATCATAAATCAACGGAGAAAGTTAAGATTCTCCACAAAAGAAGCACAAAGAATAGTGGGATGAGGCCCCACCGGGAAATAAAGAAAGGAATTAAAAAGGGGGTAAGTCTCACTGTTGATCGATTGCTGATCATCAAATCAACAGTCCACAATTATTTCGCAGCGTCAAGTTGCGCGAAAAAATGAAGGTGTAGGCAGTTGCGAAATAAAATACCGCCATGCATGTGTCAACACTGGAATATTTCACAAATCAAAAGAGTGGTATGGGAAACCGCTTGGACACCATGTGCAACCACTATCGCGGGTTGCAATATTGAAGGTCAAAGGTTAATGAAGGGAGATCGATGGCTAGGATCAAACCAGAAAAATATCCGACAGTGGAGGAGGTTTGCTAGAATAATATAGATGTGAGTATGATCTGACAGTTTGGACCACGCCTGGGAAAATTGACGGCTGCAATGGTTTTCCACTGGGAAAGAAGCGAGAAGGATACTTGAGACTTTATCAGAATGGTAAGATAAAACAAGTTAATAAGTGAACAACTCCCATTGTCGATTGATCGGAAGTCGACAGATCAACAGGTCAAATCCGTTTCATGCCACAAAGTTGCACGGTCAAATGGATAAAGAGGTGGTTGAAAAATCTAAAACCATTGTACACGTGTCGACACACAAGTGTTTCAGAAATGAAAAATATGGTAAATGAAACCACCCAAGTGTCATGTAAAACTACCTACGCTGGTTGTAACACCAAAATTTAAAAGTTAAAATCAATGGTCGAGATTAAGGCATGATAGAATCCAAGGGAAGATAGAGATTTTAGACATATTCATCAAGGCGATGGTAAAGAGATAACTAATCCAACGGTCCAGGTTGTAACACGGAAGATCAACGAATGAAATGCATTTCCACCGATGAAGAAGTAGAAGAGATAATGGGGATGGGGTTAGAAAAGGGTGAAAGACACGTTAACATTGACATTTGTCTCCTGAAGCCTCAGCATCAAAAGGTTCGAGACATGTTTGTGACAGGAAAGTGAGAGAACGCACCAAGTTGCAGGCTCGTCAGTGTCAAGTAGGCTCTGAAACTCGTGAATGCGAGTTGAATAAACCACTTATAAAGAAAAGATGGAAGAAACCACAAGTGTTGAACATACCATAATAGAAGATTCCCTAGAAGACAAGGATAAGGATATTTTTGACCCTGTAGTTAAATTATCAATTATAGAGATAAAAGGTAGATTAGATAGGTTGTATAAAGAAGGAATTGATATTCATAGAGTTTTTCAATCATTTTTCATATACTTCTGCCCAGACCAAATTATAGGGTTTCCTGGTGCGTGAAAAATTACTTGCAAGCTGAGAGAGTTATCATGAATGCCCCAAAATCCAAAATTGTCTGCCCTATCGAGTCTACCATTGTTAGGAACTCCCTAGAAGTACCCATGTTGCAATCCCATGAACTAGAGAATATTTTCGAAGAAGCCATGGTCAGTCTTTACCGTCAGTCTTCCCTTAAAAACAAACAAGCTTTTATATTTAGTTGTCTCAAGTATGACCTCTAAATTGAAGATACTCCTTACCCACTGGACATAAATGTTTTCAATGAAAATACTCAGCTGGTCTTATCCTTAATTGCTCAGTTTCTAGGGATTGATAGTGATATTATGGTAACCGAGGTTCAATTATGTTTACTCTTTAGAATAAGTTTTGGTTTACTAGGAGTGGAGTACAAGCAGGTACCATGCCTTAAATATGATGAATTCATGGCTGAAAATATTCATTTTCAGCTGGTGAATTTCCAAAGCACTAGACATTTCAGGTTCCAATCTTATCTGATGAAGATGCTACTGTTTTCATGTCAAAACGATATATATGTTCCACAGGTGGTTTTTTCAAATACATTGGAGGATAATATGTTCAATTACATGAATTATGTTGTGTTAGAAATATATAAACTGATTTTTGGAGAAGAATTGTCAAGAGTACTGTCGGAAATGAAGACTTTAATGCAGTTAAAACAAGACATGGTAGTAGGAGATTGGTTTTTGTCAAAACAACACACAGTTATCAGATTATATGGGTTTATGAAAGAGCCTTACATGTTGCCAGTGTTCCTGAAATCAAGGATATTTGCTTTGGAATTTATCGGGCAGAAGCTAACTGTTGAGAACGATCACTTTTTGGATTTTAAAAAGGCTTCTGATATAAAATTTCCCTTGAAAGTAGGTCCTTTTATTGTAAAGAATAAGTATGCTCTTTCATTTGTAGAAAAGAAGTTAGAAGAATTAGATTTTAAAAAAGAAATTGCTATCAATTATTATCCTTACCATATAATTTTTGAAAGGAGACAACATAATAAGAATAAAGCATTTGATCATCAAGAGGTTGAGGGATTATCAAAAAGGGTAAATCTGTTACAATATGAATCTGATGAAGAAGCCCCAACATGTTCACACTCAAATCCTGATGTTCCTGCAAAATATTCATCTGAAGTAATACTTCCAAGTACAACAGATATTGTTAGCAAAAGAAGTTTTGAAGAAATCACTGATATAGAAGTGGAAGAGCAAGAGAGAGAAAAAAGGCTCAAGGAAGATTCCCAAGATGATTTGGTTGTATCTACAAGAGAAGAAGAGAAGAAAAAAGAAAAATACCCAGCTCCAGAATTTCAAGTGCAAGAGTACAGATTTCAAGAAGCCAAGGAAGCTAGTGACACTACCATATTTCAATCAAGGGCATAGATGTATGTCAAATATGGACAGGATAAACAAGCAAGGTCAGAGAAGACATATAATTTATTTCCCAAGGTTAGAAATGTGGCAGATTCACGAGTCACTTTGATGGCCAGCAGGGATATCAAAGAAAACACTCTGAATTTAGCTATGTCATCATATGAAAAGGTGACAGAATTAAAATTGAATTTACAAAAAATAACAGTCCATGACAAAATTCATTTGCACAGACAGACTGGGGAAGTCATCTAAACAGATTTAATGAAGGATACCTTAAAGGTTTCAAATTTGCAAAATATAGTTAACATATTGGAGATTCAACTAAGACAAGAGAAAACTGAGAATAAATCTCACCAACAGCAGATTAAAAGGCTGCAAATAGATCTGATTGAAAATAATGATGGAACAAATAAAGGTGAGGGAAGTAAAAAGTTGTTTATGGAGAAAGAGAACACTATTCAATTGCTCAAGAAGAAACTTAAAATCCCAACACAGTTAATTTAGGATTCTGAACTGACTGTGTTGGAACAAGAAAAATAAAGCTCATCCCAAGAATTAGATGACAGCAAAGAAAAATTGTTGTAGTTTATAGAAAAGAAAACAATAAATAAAAAAATAAAAAATAAAATAAAATAACATTGAGTGGGAAAAAGATAGGATAAGTCTCAAAAATCAAGTTGAAGTTCTTAAAGGAAAATTGGCAGCCATAGAACAAGGAAAACAAGGAACTGGTCAAATAAGCAAACAAGAAAATGCAGATGATCTCATCTAGGCCATGTCTCAGGTTAGCCTGAAAGATGTGGAGATAAAAGAACTAAAAGAAGAAAAACATAAGCTAGAAGAGGAAAATCAGAAAAATGATAAAGAAATAAAAGAATTGGAGGATAAGAATAAAGATTTAATTGATAAAAATGAAAGATTCATAACTCCGGTAATAGGGCATCTTCCAATGCAAGGTGCAAAGCACTTGATATGGGATTCAATCATAAGTGAAGCTATGAAATTCAGAGCCTTTTTGAATTTCATGAAAGCAAAGGAGAAAGCAGCAGATGAAGGATCAGAGAGTTGTACGATCATGACAGAAACTCTAAACAGAAGACCAAAAGACACAACTCAAAACACTATAAGTTTTTTGGAAACTCTGACAGACAAAGATCTGAAAGCCATGCATATCAAAAACAGAGTATCAGCCATAACTTGGGCAAGGAGAGTGCTTGGGAAACATGCACATATTCAAAGTGTTCAAGCTAGAGCTGAACACATGAAAAAACAGGTTGCATACTTGAAGAAAAAATTTGACAAGTTAATTGAGAAAGGATTGCTCTCATTCTAGGAAGAAAATAATGAGTTGATCCCTCCAAATAATTACAAAGATTTTTTATTTAAGGTCAGGACAAATCATGAAAATTTTGAAAATTTAACTCATGTTTTGACAGGGAAAATTTTATTGGAAAAGATTTCAGATGATTTTGAATCAGTTGACCATGATTGGTGGAAGAATACCCCCAATTTCTATTGCAGATCACATAGAAATGAAGGTTTTGGTCAAAGAAATGACCAACTATGAAGGAATCACTACGGATCAGTGGAAAACGGTGGAAAGTATGGAAAAATGAAATACAACTTGCATTCTTAAAGACTTATGTTCGAAATTTGTCAAAGAGCTGCCAGCCAGTAGAAAGACATCAAAAAATTATGTTTTGAGAAGTTTTGACACTTGTATGAAATTTTGACCAAAGTAGAATGTAATAGTTAGTTGAACTTTTACTATTTTTAGTTATGAGGCAGTTAGGGTTTTCCTCAAGGAAGTTTTGTATAAAAAGACTATTTTAGCATTATTGTAAGGGTTGGAACCCGTGAAGAGATACACTTTGTAATGAAAATTGTTTCAGTTTTAATAAATATTACTGTTACATCATAATCTTCCACCCTATGAGCATCAACATTCTTTGGCCTGTAGGATCCATTTCAGTGACTCAGATCCATTTATATCCTTTAGTGATACTATTTTTCCCTATTTTTATTCCTACTCGCATGTTGCATCATTATAGCATGAGTACCCACGAGTTTCATAACTATAGCTCGCGGGTATCAAGTAAAATGGTAAAAATCACTATTAATTACTTTTTACTCCCAAAAAGCGGTCATTGGGTGACCTTTCGCTCTCCATCTGCCCAAGTAACGTCTCGATGTGTCCTTTCACCTACCTTTGAGAGGACTATATATTGAGCACATATGGCTTATGGATGGGAGGAAGAAGACAATAATAAAGGAACTCTAGTGGATTTTTGCCCTATCTTGAGTCTGCACTCATTGATCCTTGTAGTTGTGAACCCCTTATGTTCACCTTCCAAACTCCTTCTAGTTTGAGTTTGCCATTCATGGAGGATTGAAGTGGTGGAGGCACAAGTTGATTGATCTAGATCTTGGTTCATATTGGTTGCCGGCAAGAGGTCGTATCACTTTGTACTTCTTCTTGTTCATTAATAGAAATACTCATATTCTCATCCATTCATGGTGTGAATGTCATTTATTATACATTGGGTTATATTTGCTTGTGATATTATGGACCTTTGTTATTGATAATGTTAATGTCAATTATATATTATATGTACTTGTTGGATATTGGCTGTCAAGACTAATTTGCAGATTACAAGTGCGTGGATTGAAAGCTCCTACGGGGATCTACTTCAAACGTTGGATCGAGGTTGGTTACATTTCTCCATTATCTTAACATTGTCATTTATAATAGCATTGCTTTGAGAATTGAGTAGATTTCTGGTAGTCATCTATCTGTTGTGGTATTCCCAAGCCATAGTGATTTTTATCCAATACAAAAATGGTGACTCTGCTGGGGAAAACATCCATGTTTGGGAAATTTTTTGAGCATTAGTCCATAATTAGAGTTTTTGTTTATCGAAGCTCTGTGTCACTGATTAGCCGTTAAGATACACCATAGAAAACTTGCTTTTTCTAAGCCTCTGGACTCTTTGTTTTCCCATTCGCCTTTCCTCACCCGCGGGCTAGCTTAGTTCTACCCGCGTCTACCCGCCTCGGTTTACTCTACTACTCGCGGGTACCCACAGGATTTCCTTCGAAAGTAGCATGTAACTCCGTCTTTTGTTGGTTTATGCCTATTGGTTGTTGCTGGGTGAGTTTGGTTGGTTCCTTATTCTTTGTTGGCCTCTTTTTTTACTGTTTCATGCCTTGGTTGTGACCATATCTCTTCGTTTCTCTTGGTTGCTCCTTCTTGGTTTTGGCATCTTGGTTTCTTCCTTTTGAGATCATTCCTTTGGCTAAGTCTTGCTGTTTAGGATCTGTTGGGTTGTCTTAGTGATCTTCTCGGCACTTCAGTGACTGAATAGTAGGATTTTGCTTGCATTTTTTCATTTCATTTATATTGAAAAAATACAAAAATATACAGTTAGTTTTTTGCATTTTCCTTCTTGTTTATAAGTGAAAATACAAAAATATTTTACTTTCATGTACTGCATCTTGCATTGAGTGCTTGTTGCCTTCATTTAGGTTCTACTTGTGCATCGAAAAGATAAAAGATTGCATCTTTATTTCGGAATTGTTGGTTGATTTTGCATATTAGTGACATTGTTTTATTGGATATATGAGTCTAGGATTGGACGATATTGCATATTATTGAGTCTACACATCACTAGTTTCACGATCATATCCCTTGAGTAATCACAACCACTAAAATTAACGCTTAATCTAAAATTGATTAGACTAATTTTATTGATAGGGTACACCAACTAGCATAGGTTTAGAGTCTTGGAATAGTTCATTGTGAGTTAACAATCCAAGACTACTAGACGAAACATTAGGTGTCTGACCAGGGAGTGGAGGAATCCATGGTATAGATCGGTGTTCTCAGGAAGCTCTACTCAATCCAGAGTTAAGCATGAGGTCACGAGAAGTTGGTTGAGGAGATATCCCTCTGATACCGGCTGAACGTGGGAGATATATCTAGGATTTGTTTGTATCTGGGGGTACTGGAGGTTCATCCTCTTGTGCTTCGGGCTTAGCTACCCTACCCATATGATGGGTCCCACCCGTGACTGTTTCCCTAAGCATTGGTTATATTCCGATGAACATAGTTTCCTTACCTAGGTACCGCACAAGGTACTTGCAGTGGTTATGATGTTTGTGTCCTGAGTCATATAGGGATTGGACAGCACAGTTGCCTTCGTGCAGTGGACTTGACCCTGTCGATGTAGTGAAGCCTGAGTGTCTCTATAACTAATTCTGTTACCTCCGGCTATAGTTTGGGAGTCTCAAGCCTCTCCTAGGCGAGACATACTGGTTCTGTGTCAGGAGCTCATTTAGCCTCTTTGTTTGTCTGCTCTTGGCTGTAGTTTCTCTAGGTGTGTGCTTTTGATTTATTGTTTTTGATTGATAGTTGGCCTTTAGGGGACATTGTAACTCTCTTCGGAGATATCGTGGCACGGAGCCCTACTCTCTATCGGTCACGTCGATTGGTTGGTTTAAAGCTACTTGAGGTTACATGCCATATTGCTAGAGGATGCTAGAGGGTTCCCTTTGAGTCTTTAGATTCTTACATGACCTACGTTGAAGACTACATGGCTGCACATCCCGATATTGGGCAAGATCCTTCTACTCCTTCGGGTAGAGTTGAACATACTTCTGATTCCCATACTCCTCATGAAGATTGGGGAGGTGATCCACCTGAGACTCAACCTGGTTCTGTTTGGCCTAATCCACTTGACTGGGATCCGTTTGATCCTTTGAATCTAGATAATTATCTTTACGGAATGCCCAACTTACCTGAGGAGGAAGAATAGGACGAGCCTTTCATTCCTTCGTTTCCATTCAATTATAGATACGGGAGGCATGAGACTCATGATGACGTTGGCCCTATTATCAACCCCACTACACTCTCTTTTGGTATGCCTAGTCATAGTACTGTTGAACCTTCCACTACGGTTGGTAGTCATGCTGGCACTACCCAAAGTGTTATCCATACTATACCCACTGGGGATACTACCCTTGCTGGGGGCACTACGTTGTCCACCCACTCACATAGTATGGGGACTGGTCATATTCCTAACCATGCTAATGTTGGAACATGACCACCTCCTAGGATTACCCAACCTAACCGAAATGTTGTTCAGAATACGACTCGTTATCCAGAACCTAGTACACGTGCTGCTACTCGTCAACCCAGGACTACTTTTGCACATGATACCGTTCCTTCCAACCACCAGGGTGGACACATACTGCATACATTTGTGTCCACTGCCGCCACGGGTAATGCTAATGTAGGGGGTGGGAATATTTCCTATCCACATGGACATCACACCACCAACCCTGCTACTAATCACACCAATGTTGGGGCTGGGAATACTTCTCATGCTTTTGGTCACCACACAACTGCTCAAGCTAATCCTAATGCTAGGGGTGGGAACATACCATACCATTACGGTCATTACAACATGGTTCCCACTATGAATAGTACATACATTCCCCATACTCATGGTGGCAACCCTTACTACAACACAGTCGGTGTTGGCCACCAGTATCACCCACCACCCCAATATGGTGCCCAAAACACGCATATACCTACTTACTCTCAAATGGGTCAGGCAGGAGGAGGTTATCAATATTATGGCCATGGGAAAACTTATGGTCCATCAGGTCCTTATCATCAGCAGTTTAATCCTCATGGTCAAGCTTTTGGTCCATCTTATAACATAGTTCCATTTAACCAACCTTTTATGGGAGCTTATAATCCTGCTTTCCAGCCGCAGTTCCCATTCCTTGCACGCTTGAATCTCCCGGATCTTTTGAAGCTCATGAATGATCTGGTGTGTCACGACCCTACTTGGCCCCCGGTCCCTACCAAGCTCCCTTCGGACATTCCGAAGTTTGAAGGGAAAGGTGGTGAGGACCCGGGAGATCATGTCACGACGTTTCACCTTTGGTGCTCCTCCAACTCTTTGAATCATGATTCCATAAGATTATGACTATTTCAACGCACCCTCACAGGGGAAGCCACGAAGTGGTATGTAGAGTTGCCTGGGAACACCTATAGGGGATTCAACGAGATTGCTTTGGTTTTCTTAGACCATTTCCAGTTGCCGGTTTGTTATGATACTGGTACTGAGTTGTTGTCCACCTTCCATCAGAATAAGGACACACATATTTCTATCCACGTTCAAGAGTGGTGTTGGCAGAAGAGATTAGTGAAAGCCAACATTCCTCCATAGTTCCTGTTGGAATGGTTCCTTAAGTCTTTACTCCCATACATTACTAAGGATGTTTCGATGTCTGGCATTGTGATTGAGGAACAAGCTATCTTGAAATTCCAGTAGTTAGATCTACTTTATTCTCAGTCTATCATTTTGTATGACATTATTCCTGATGCATCGAGAACAAGACATGAGCCTACGTCAGTTCCTGGACCACATGCCGATGGCATCGTGGGGTCCGCATGCAATCACCCTGTAGACTTGGTAGCTAATCAAATGCAAAATTTGTCACTAAACCAGTCTGCTCCTGGATAGGTTCACACCTTGTCCACTTCCACTCCATTGTCTGATGTACACAATGGGCAATCAACGAAACCGTCGGGTAACCAGAAACCTGGTGGTAAGAAAAAGGGGAGAAATAATCGTAGTGGTGGAAACAATGGAAGTAATAACAATAGCAATCGTAATACTCCTCGTAAAGAGAATGCCAACCCTCCTCGGGAAGGCGGTAATGCTAGCGAGGATTGTAAACCTAGGCGTAAGGTGAAATTCCCTTGCAAGCTTTGTGGGGAGGATCTTCTTACTCACTTATGTCCTCGAATTGAAGAAGTATCGAAGCATTTGGAATAGAGCCCAGTTGTGTTGAAGGATCCCCTTCCTTATCATCAAAACATGGCTTCACATTCTCCCACCACTGGTTATGGTACTAATTAAATGACCACGTCTTCTTCCAATACTAGTGGTTATGGAGGTGTGAATATGGTTCAATCAGAGGTTTGTGTTGCTACTCATCAATGCGATTATGGTGCACCACAACCCAATTTGGGGAGTGAGCCTCCCCCTCCTCCTGACAATTCCTTGCATATCAAGAAGCCTTCCATTATGCCGCGGATACCGAAAGGTGTCCTCAAGCGCTCCACACATAATCCTAATGCTTGAGCCTCCCAGAACTACTCCATCGTAGACGATTTGGGCCAAACTCCGTGTGCCATGTCGGTTCTTGAGGTTTTGCAAGCCTGTCCTTCTCAGAAGCATGCCTTTTTGAGTGCATTAGGAGTTCAGGATGGGGTAAATCCTAGTGTTATCAAGTTCGATACTACTGATGTCTAGCCTCGCTTACCTTACCATGTGGCTTTTCAAATCCAGGTAATTTTCCTTAAGAGCTTCATCAAACGTACTATGGTTGATGAAGGTGCTTCCATGTCAGTAATGTCGCTAGCTTGTTGGAAAGCTCTTAGCTCTCCTCCTCTACTCGCGTCTAGAACTACACTCACTACATTCGACGGTAGATCTTTTACGCCGCATGGAATTATTACTTCCCTTGTTGTCTCCTTGGGAGGTAAGTCTATGCCTATTGAAGTCGAAGTGGTTGATGCACCTATCGACTACAACCTTTTACTGGGTCGGAACTGGATGTACGCTATGAAGGCTGTTGCGTCTACTGTATTTAGAGTTATCTGCTTTTTTCATGAAGGCAAGATTGTGACGATCGATCAGCTAGATTATGTTGGCACTCCTTCCACAGCAACCATGGGATCCATAGTCCCGCAAGTTTCTAATTCTCAGCCAGAAACTGGGAACATAGGTGTTGGAATGTACCCCTCATTGATGGCTACTTTTAACCATTCTGCACCTATGAATTTTATTGGAAACATTACCGACAATGCGTCTCCTCCTTTGAATAATATGTTATTTTGGACCTCCTATTTAGATGATCCGTAGACTTTACCATCCATGAGTTCCACGTCTGGAGACATTGCGCATGTTGGGATGTCTATGCCTTTATCTATAGTGGAGCTCGCTTATGATCATATCCAACAAACCACTGCAGATCTGGATCTCTCTTCTTCCCAGACAGTCGAAGAAGATCCCGTTACACTGCCAGTTTGGGCAGCTAACTCATCTTGCTCCCACGATTTCCTTGATGATACTTTACCATCTGATGAAGCTATCCTTGATGCCATGTGTGGTAGTGAGAGGCCTTGGGAAGATATGCACCATTTCTCTTATTTCCTTCCCAACCTCGATCTTGTGGAGCAAGAGGAGTTTAGGATGACTCTAATAGAGATGGTTGGTCACCCCGTGGCTCTTTTGGAGTCATATGATGTTTTTATGGATGGGAATATGGCCAATATTTCCCAAACCATTTCAATCAACATCTCTCGCACTCTTGAAAAGATAGAGAACGTTTATGTCAGTGCCGATTGCACTCTTGAGGAGATTGCTATTTACACTGAATTGTTTACAAAACTCCAGGAAGATTTTTCCTATTCATACAAGGAGATGCCAGGAATAGACCCCCGCATTGTTGAACATGATATTAGAATGTATCATAATGCTAAACTGTTTCAACAATGCTTACGTGTTGTGAACCCTAGGAGGGAAGCTTCTATTAAGGTAGAGGTGGAGAAACTGCTCAAAGCTGGTTTCATATACCCCGTTCCCCTTACCGAATGGGTGTCATACCCCGTTCCTATGGATAAGAAGTAGGGAATGATCCATGTATGCACTGATTTTAGAGATTTGAATTGTGCATGTATGAAAGACAACTTCCCCATGCCATTCATTGATCAAATATTAGATGCTTGTGCGGGGAGTGATATTTTTTCATTCATGGATAGATTCTTGGGTTATAATCAGATTCAAATCAAACCCATGGACCAACATAAGATGGCATTTATTTGTCCATGGGGAACATTTGCGTACTGGAAAATGCCCTTTGGCCTATGAAACACCAAAGCTACTTTTCAGTGAGTCATGACCTTTTCCTTTCACGATCTTAAGATGATTATGGAAGTTTTCTTGGATGATCTTGCTGGCCATTCTCGCAAGAGAGTAGACCACCCCAAGCACCTCCATATGATTCTTGAATGATGTATCCACTACAAAATTTGATTGAATCCCAACAAATGCATCTTTGTTGTTAGGACTGGTCACCTTCTAGGATTCATAGTTTCGAGGGAGGGTATTAGAGTCGATCCTCTCAAAGTTGAGGCAATACTTTAGTTGCCTCCTCCACCTAATTTGTTACAACTTTAGAGCCTCCAAGGGAGATCTACTTTTCTGCATCGATTTATAGCTAAATATGCTAGTATTACTAAAGGTTTCGTGCGCTTATTGAAGAAAGACACACCTTTTATCTGGGATGAGCGAGCCCAGCAGTCTTTCGATGCGCTTAAGAAAGCTTTGGTATCGGCCCCTGTACATAGTCCACTGGACTTTACACGAGATTTCATTCTTTATGTGGCCTCATCTCAAGAGACTATTGGCATGGTCTTGTTTCAGGTAGATGATTTGCTCGTCGAGCATGTTATCTATTATCTCAGTCGAAATTTAGTAGACGTTGAACTAAGATATACTCACGTTGAAAAGTTGGCACTTGTGACTGTCCACGCAGTCTAGCAGTTATGGCATTACATTTTGCTTCAAACAACCACCATTGTAGCTCACATCAATCCATTTCAGTTCATGCTATCACGGCACCTTATCGGGGGTAAGTATAATAAATGGATTGTGATCCTTCAGGAATTTGATCTTGATTTTGCTTCGGCAAAATCGGTGAAATCATTGGTGTTCGCTGAGCTTATGCTGGACCTTCCACGACTTGATGAGGATGTCATTCATGAAGATTCCTTTGTGGATGAACACTTATTTCTTATCTCGTCCAAGGACCCTTGGTATGGGGATGTCATTATATATCTCCAAACTTTGAAGTTTCCTCCGCATTATTCATGAGATGTGCGATGGCGTGTGAGACATCACGCTAAATATTGTACTATCATCGGTGACACTTTGTATTGCCGAGGAAAGGATTCCATTCTCCATCATTGTTTGACTCACGAAGAAGAAGAATGGGTACTTAATGATTGCCATGCAAGGGCGTGTGGCAGTCACTTATCCAGGCTTGCTACAGCCCAGAGTATCATGCGAGTTGGTTATTTTTGGCCTACCATCTTTAAGGATTATATTAACGCTGTGAAGAGATGTCACCCTTGCCAGTTGTTTTCTTGGAACATACACTCGCATCCAGAGCCCCTCCATCTGGTCGTCACTATCGGTCCCTTCACTAAGTGGGGGGTAGATTTCATGGATTGCAAACCAGCTTTGGCTGGGGGCCATCGCCATATTATCGTGGCCGTGGATTATTTTTCCAAGTGGGTTGAGGCCATGCCTATTGTAAAAGCCGACGGTGCTACAACAGCTCATTTCGTGTTCAACCATATTATCACTCGATTCGGTATCTCGAAAGAGATTATCACTGACCATGGTAGTCACTTTCAAAACAAGATGATGGAGGATTTGTCTCTCAAGCTTGGGTTTCGTCTGGAACACTCGTCTTCCTACTATCCTCACGTGAATGGTTAGGTTGAAGCAATAAATAAGTCTTTGAAGACCATTCTCCAATGTACCATCCAACAAAGCAAGACTAATTGGCATATCATGTTATATCCTGCTTTATGGGCATATCGAACCGCAGTTAAGACTGCCACCAGGTTCTCACCATTCCAGTTAGTTCATGGTGTGTAGTCGCTTTTACCGATTGAATGCGAAATTCCTTCGCTCAAGCTAGCCATAGAGCTCCTCCCTAATACGACAGAGATTGAGCAACGTTTAGTACACCTCGAGCAACTTGACGAGCATCGTCAAGATGCCGCTGTAGCTATTGATGTTAACAAGCGTCGTGTCAAGGTCCAATATGATAGGTCTGTCTATCCCCGACAATATGATGAAGGTGACTTAATACTCTTGTATGACCAAGCTAAAGAAACCCTAGGGGCAGGTAAGTTCAATCCCATGTGGCATGGTCCTTACATTGTGAGGCATGTCCTTGATAAAGTAGCTTATGAGTTAGAAGACTATGAGGGAGTTGTCTTGAAGGAGCCTAGAAATGGGCTCTACCTCAAGCGGTATTACGCTTGAACCTCTGGTTCACGCTGATACTTTTGTACACTATTGTATAGTTTTTCTGTACATAGTTTAGCTTGCCTTTTGGTTATTGGGTCTGCTGAATAGCCTTTGTATGATTGACAGATGTCAACGGGATTTCCTACGTTCTTAGGTTTCGTGGATGGTGCTAGCCGACATACGCAGTAGCTTGCTTCTGCTGCCTGGGTTATCTTCTCACCTGACCACCTAGTTGTGTCCTGAGGAGGTGCTTGTCTCGGTCCTACATCTAATAATGTGGCGAGTATAGTGTCATTATTGAGCTACTTCGGGATGTTATTTCACATGACATCCAGTCTTTAGAAGTCTGCCTGGATTCACAACTAGTTGTGTCTCAGCTGAATGGGAAGTACCGTGTACGAGACCCTACATTACTACAGATATTCCTTAAGGTACGACTCTTGGAGAGACATTTCATTTCAATTACATATATTCATATTCCGAGAAGTCTTAATTATATATCTGATGCATACGCTAACTATGTATTAGATTGGCATTTGTCACATTCATCATGAAGCACATAAATACAAAGACATTCATATATTTGTACATACACACATGTAGTAGAACCGAGAACCAAAGTTGTATATAAATATAAATATGTCCAAAAATGGTGGTGTCATACAAGACTGGAGCCCGTAGCCCTCAAAAATATACATATCGATAGAAAATAATGAGACCCTAGGATATCTATTCCCTCCAAGGAGGTCTAGCTGCCTCTTCTATGGGATGTATCTCATAGTAGTACTATACTGTGTTGGCCATCCACTGCAGTAGCCACACCCACTCACCAGGAACACCCACTACCTGGAATTGCATGGCCTCAGGTAGTCGGGCTACCTCTATCTGTGGTACTCGGGAAACCATCCGTGATATGTTGCACCGCAACATCTGGAGTGTGCGCCCTGCTGCAGTATCTGCTGCCACCTCATCTCTACCCTAATGACCATGTCTCTGGAAGCCCTCGAGTCTCACTGGGCCTTTTTCTGCAAGCAAACAGTCACCCATTAGCACATGACACTACCACCAAAAATATTTTTTCATTTCAACTATAGTAAAAAAATCCATAAAAATTTAATAAACACAAAACCAAAAGAGTACTCACCGATGTCTCCAAACGCTGTGCCTGGTGGTAGCGGTATGTCACGGTCCTGTCTGAAGTCTATCCCCGCACAGGGGTAGTCCTCTATAGCGATCACCTGCTGGTTCCAGCAACGGAAAAACTCCTCAGTATATGGTGATGCCAGATGGCCACCACCCTGTCGTGTCAAGATCTCATCCCACCAGGTCAAGGCTGGATAACGGAGACTGTGAGGAGGGACATCCACCCTCGGAATAAGTCTCGAAACCCTCTCTAAGAAAAAGATGCATAGGATGCTACCATACCCGAAGTTTTTGGCCTTCCCCTCTTTGCATTCCTTCAGTTGTGTCTTCATAGCCACCAGCAGAGTAGTAAACCAGTCGAATATAGTAGGTTGCATGCATTGTGATGCGTAAAACATCACTGGTCTGGATGCCTTATGTAGTGCTTTGGATCCCGTGATCCGCACTAGGGTAGCCACAATGATCTTTGTACTCAGATCTGCTATGGCATTGACTAGCACTTGGCTTCCCACCACTCGTGTGTTGGCGGGACAATACCGCACTATGTAGTCTTCCACAGTGATCCCACCACCCACGGTCCGTGACCGAAGACTAACCACTTCCCCTCTATGGGACAAACCGGTAATGAAATAGATATCCTCTACATCCAGTGTCAGAGTCTGCCCGTTCAGGTTGAAGTGTTGAGCATCCACATCCCAGTAGTTTATCATATGACGGAGTAATAGGTATTGGGCCCTTAAACCCATTATACTCCAGTACTTATATAAGCCACATGCTTGCAAATCTTGTTGTGCTTGCAAATCATTGCGCACAGCCTCATCAACCTGGTCATGCTCTCTTTCCCTCCACTCTAGAACCATCTTAAAGTGCGAAGCAATTTAATTTTGGTCAATTTCATGATTAAAAATTTCTTCACGGTCGTACCCACGGGCTAATTTGTATACAGTTGCGGGTATCCATAGACAGTCTATTTTTTTACTGCGCGTTTGGTGCCCTACCCAAGACCCGCATAGTTATAGCCCGCGGGTAGCGCCGAAGCCATCTAGGGCTTGGCCAAACTGAAAAATCCACTGACAAAAATTGAAATAAAAGCATTAAAATGAAAGGTATGGAAGTAACTACTAGCCTACTCCGGACGGTTCATTGAATGGTCGCTTGTAGCTCCCACGATCGGCAACTGAAGTTTCAGGTGAAAGCTACCCACTAAACTCCAAATTGGTGAATATGCAAATGAATTGTAATTTGGAAAATTTTATTACTATTTATAATTTTCTAGACCCACTTCTCTATAGTTTTTTCCATTTTGAGCCGTTATGAACTAATATCGTGTCATGGAGTAGTGTTTTTTAATCATATTTCCTTGGCGAGATTTGTTCTGAACCATTTCACACCTACGGAAGGTACGTTTCACACCTAGCATATAGGTTAGATGCCATTTCCGCATGCATTATGCATTTGACCAATTGACCATTTTCATAAACCCTATGTGTGACCCCACTTCATAACTAACACGGAACCTTCACACTGCTTTAGAAGTGTCATTATGTGGCGGCAGGGATTTTCCGAACATGGGTACCCTAGTTAGAACCCCTTATGCATTTTGGTGCCCATGCCGTTGTTTGTCCTTAGGATTGGGAGTCCTTTGTAGTTACGCTATGACATTGCGATAAAGACTTATACTCTACTTTGTCTTATGATGGCCATCTCCCTTAAGGACTCCCCTTAGTTATATCATGTTGTGATTGTATTGCATCATCCTGCTTGCCGCTTGAGCCTTGTGCCAGATCCCGCTTACTCAATTGTTAGCCTGGTGCCTGAGCACCCTTCCCTGTCGAGCCCTGCAGAGCTTATATATTTTCCCTTCACAATTTGATGATCTTTTGACCCTGAGGGAACACACCCCCAAGTGTCCACATCTTGCATGCACTTCCTTCCATTGAGCATAGATATGTTCTACTGCTTGGGACTAGTCTGCTAACTATTTGACACTCATTCCCTCACTTGTTGTACTAGAAGCAATTTTATTCCTTTTCAAGCTTTTCCCAAATATGAAAAAGACCCAAAAAAATGGATGGGATTATGGTCACTATTTCTTGTTGGCAGTTGCTGTGTCGCCTTTGAACAGAGCATTCATTCCACTCTGTACATTATGAGTCGGGACTATAGTTGGGCCTTAGGAGTTGTACTTGTTTCTCAGTTTTCTCCACCAATTGGTTAAACTTCCAGTCATTATGGAGCCCTCTGTAATGCCTCCTACATTGCACAGTTTATGTCAAGTCTATGCTGCCTGAGTCTATCCATCTGCTCATGCTCTTATTCAAAGGAAGTCCTAAAACCAATGTTGGCCACTCCTCAGTTATCTTGACTATTGCATGTCGGCCATCCTTATTGAGTCAGTCCGTTTTACCTGAGATCTTCCAAATCTTTCAACATTGCTAGTACCTCGTGCTGGTTGATGGGGGATGCCTTAATGCCCTCCTTCCAATGAGTCTTGTTCCGTCGACTTCAACCCATTTATTCTAGGACTTAAGGCTTAGAGTTCGGTTGAGTACCTTGAGGCTTGCAGTCATTAGAGGCAGGTTCTCTCGCCATCGAAAGTTTTGGGAATACATCAATGTCCCCTAATCGATGGATTCATCCTAGTGTTCAACTTCAACCCATTTATTCACACTTTGATGATTGTGCTCTGTGCCTTGATGCCCATTTTCATTATTGGTGGGTCATCTCGCGTATGTTAACAGTATACATCATTGACCGGCAATCAGACGATGTCTCATCAGGTTCGACCCCAACTCCTTTATTCACTTGATGGGACTTGCACCATAGAAGACTTGTGTAGAAGACCCCAGGCGATTTGTGGCATTCAGTATGCTACATATGACTTTGACTTTACATCTGAGATATCACCTCTCAGATTTCAGCAGTTTGTACCTCCAGTTTGCACCAGTTGTCTTCTTTTCAGCAGAAGACCATATCTTACTGTAGAGGGATCATGGCTATGATCACTTATGACATGTATCCATTATGTACTGCCTATTCATGGCCATTGTATCAGATTGTTGTACTATACCGACATGTATTCAGAGATACTATTGTATTATGACAAGTGAGTTGCTCTTTCCACTTGTGTCTCCATCACTCCACTTCTAAGTTTTATAATGTATTTCAGCCATTGTAGCACATTCAGTCTCTGACCTCACACATTAGGGGGCATCTGTTACATCGTAATCTTCCACCCTGTCAACATCAGCATTCTTTGGCCTGTAGGATCCATTTCAGTGACTCAGATCCATTTATATCCTTCAGTGATACTATTTTTCCCTATTTTTATTCCTACCCACATGTTGCATCATTATAGCATGCGTACCCACGAGTTGCACCACTATAGCTCGCAGGTATCAAGTAAAATGGTAAAAACCACTATTAATTACTATTTACTCCCAAAAAGCGGTCATTGGGTGACCTTTGGCTCTCCATCTTCCTAAGTAACGTCTCAATGTGTCCTTTCACCTACCTTTGAGAGGACTATATATTGAGCACATATGGCTTATGGACAAGAGGAAGAAGAGAATAGTAAAGGAACTCTAGTGGATTTTTGCCATATCTTGAGTTTGCACTCATTGATCGTTGTAGTTGTGAACCTCTTATGTTCACCTTCCAAACTCCTTCTAGTTTGAGTTTGCCATTCATGGAGGATTGAAGTGGTGGAGGCACAAGTGGATTGATCTAGATCTTGGTTCAGATTGGTTTCCAGCAAGAGGTCGTATCACTTTGTACTTCTTCTTGTTCATTAATAGAAATACGCATATTCTCGTCCATTCATGGTGTGAATGTCATTTATTATACATTGGGTTACATTTTCTTGTGATATTATGGACCTTTTTTATTGATAATGTTAATGTCAATTATATATTATATGTACTTGTTGGATATTGGCTGTCAAGACTAATTTGCAGATTATAAGTGCGTGGATTGAAAGCTCCAACGGGGATCTACTTCAAACGTTGGATCGAGGTTGGTTACATTTCTCCATTATCTTAACATTGTCATTTATAATAGCATTGCTTTGAGAATTGAGTAGATTTCTGGTAGTCATCTGTTTGTTGTGGTATTCCCAAGCCATAGTGAGTTTTCTCCAATACAATTACCATGCAAAGTTGAAGCGCATTTTTTAGGAGCAAAGATTCATGTGTTGTTCGTGTTACAATCTGTATTTTTTTTCCCTTTTATGTGATTCATAATTTTCAATGGAACTCTTTCATTATGTTATTCCTTCATGCTTTATGGTGAAAGTTTTATTTAATTCAGAATTCATGTGACCATGATCTATTTTAATCGCACCAAAGCATTCATAGTTTTCCTCTAAATTCAATGTTAAATTCATCTATGGTTGATGCTTAATATTGACAGATTGTCTCTCTTTCTTCAAATACCACCTGCTAAAATAACTTGACTATGAAATAACAACTAAATTTCCTTTGCCAAAATATTTACAGTTGAAATCCTACTGGTCTTTAATATTTCAGATGTGACTCCATGCCCAATGTGATTCATGTGTTTTCAGCCTCTTATAAATTTCAAATAAAAATCAGTTCTTGAAAATATCCCTAGTCATTATACCCATTTGTTGAGAGAACCCTCTCTGGTAGGAAAAAGTTTAGTTTTCCTCCTAAATATTGGTTTGAAAAATTTACCTTATGGTTTTATCCTTCCACAAACAGAGGGTAAATTCTGAGTGCTAACACCAACCACATGAACTGTAAGAGGATCCTTAGGTTTCCTTCCTGGTTTCTTTACGCATAGATCTCTAACAGTTTTAGCATAGATGGGTAGATCATGAAGAGCTTGCAATAATGGAATTTTAACATACATATTTTCAATTCACCTAGAATATCGAAGCAAGGTTGCTCTACTGCTTTCTATAGGGCCAGTCGCTCAGGATAGTGGATTTCTTGGAATCTGTATAGGGGTAGTTTCAACATGTGTTTCAATAAGTGTTTCATTAGGTGTTTCAGCAAGTGTTTCAACATCCTCAATAATGGGGATTGTTGTACCGACTGGGATCTCAATCTGTTTATTCATTCTTTCTCCAGTCACAGGGGATGGAAAATCCTCAATGAAAATAGGTTCTACTATCCTCCCAGATCGTAGATGTAATTCATTGCATGGAATGGGAGTAATAGAATAAGACGACATGTTTGATGTTTCAAATTGCTGCACTTCCTTATTTTGGGGGTTAGGATTAGGTTGAGCAAGCATCCCAGGTCGTAGTGGTGAATTAATCGGTGCAGCATTATTAGGGAGTTGCAGATGTGGCTACTGATACTATGGGTGAGGAAATTGATTCCCTAGAAAAGGATTTATACAACCTGGAGACCGAGGGGCTTTTTGGTTTAGCTGAGGTTCCCATGGCATCCAAGGAGTAGGATATTGCATTGTAGGTTGAGTAGATGGATACCATTGAGTATTGGGACAAGAATATTGTGGAGGAAACAGATTATTCATATTATTGAAAATGAGGAGGAGTTGCATTGGAAAGATCGAAACTCTCGACGTTTCGACCCCTACTCTGGGATCATCATCAGGAGACTATGAAGCCTGAGGGAAATGAGTAAGATGCCCGACATATATATATAGCTAAGTAAGTTTTTATGTGAGGTAAATTTTTATTTGGGAGGTCGGTTTTGAATTTTTTTTATTTTATAACAATTTTAGGTTTTGGTTTATAATTTAATTAATTCTCATTTTTAACCTTATCCTTAGTAAAGAATTACATAATTATTATTATTAGTTCTAATTATTAGGTTAATATATTATGTGATGTAAGTTAATTAGATTTAATTTGATTTAAAAAAATTTATAACGATGGCTATGATTTAATTTAATTATATTGTTAGTTAAGTATTTGGATCCTAATAGTTCAGGTTTAATTTTATTCATATTATTCCAAGAACTAAAAGATGTAGGATCTGGATTCATACTTGGAGCACGAGCTTGGCAAGGCTTCTTTTGTGAAATGAAGTAAGCTAGCTCCACATCCAAGCTAGATGCTTGAAGTACTGCCTTAACTTTTGGAAATGAAGGGCACTCTTTAGTATTTTGATCCAAATCACATAGGCCACATACCTCTACCTTGTCAAGTGGGAAGTCCCTCAATGGGTGCTTCTTTATGCATTTAGCACAAAATACACCAAGTGCCAAATCTTATTCTTCCTGCCTCTACTTTTCTTTCAAAACATCCAATTGTGAGGAAATAGAACTTATCATATCAATTTTAAATTTTTCGAGAATATTACCTATCTCTACTCGTGTAGCTCCCCCACTAGCCGAATTTTTTGCCCTTGTAAGGACATCTCGGTCTCTTGTGATGGTTTTAGAAGATCCTCTACATGATCTTCGACATAGATCCACAATATGATCAAAATTTTCTCTTGAGATATCCCCCTTTCCTAGCAGATTGAGCATATCCAGGAAGTATTCTCTAATTCCTCGCAATAGGATAATTTTAAGGACATCTTTTCTAATGTCAGCATGGCCAAATATCTACAAATTATATAAGAGTATTTCTGCAAAATCCTCCAAACTTTCATCCTGTGTTTGGACCATTTTGAAAAATTCCTCCCTCCTATCCTTGGTTCTGCAATAATATTGATATTTAGCAAGGAATACTCATTTCATTTAGTCCCATATTGTAACAGTCTCACCACCCAAACTCATAAACCAACATAGGGCATTTCCCTTTAAAGTAACAGGAAATACTTTCAACTTTTGTTCACTAGAGGTGTAGTCATAGCTTTGACAGAGGATGTCAAATTCAAAAATAAAATCATCTAGATCTTCAGTAGACTTACCATAAAAATTTGGCAAAACTGAAGGTGAAATGTTCTTCATGGGAGCCACCCCAGGCATCTGCCGAATGGGGAATCAAGTGTAGCAATAGTTTCTCCATGCTAGTTATTACCATTGTCCCCCATCTCTTCTTCATGATCATTAGGGTGCTCCCGACTCTCTCCATCTTCTTCATTATTCATATTTTCCTCGTTCTTCTTCTATTCTCTCCTTCTTTCTTCCTCCAGTTCTTGTCGATAATCCAACCACTCCTCCTTAATTACGTCTTTCACGTTAATTCAATAAATCTCCTTTAGATTTCTTGTTCCCAAAGCACATCCCTTATCTTCTGGAGGTCGCTTCTTAGAAGTGGGAGTTGAAACTTTTGTTACTTTCTCCATGGTTGATACTGATGATTCAATCTTGGGGAGAGTGAAGCTTCCTCTTCTTGAAGATGTTTGCAGTAATCCAGTAGAAGAATCATCCCTAGCGATGAGTTCATCAATAAATGTTTGTCTTCCTAGACATGGGTTATTGCCACGACCTCTTCCTCCTGCAAAGTTAGTGCTTTTCGGGGTTTCATGTTCTTTTCTTTTTGTATTCATGCAAGCTTAAATAATCATACCTGGTTTTTGGGGTAGGAACCTGTTCGGTCTATTGAAGGATGCGCAACTCTTCACTACTGCTTATCGTCCCTGCAACCCCAAAAATCGGGATAGCTAAATAAATCAAACTAATTAGCTACAATGTATGTCTACCAATTACCTTCCTTGGAAACGGTGCCAAAATGTCGGTCACTATAATTTCCTATTAGTTTAAGTTAATAAACAGAGTGCTCAATATAAATTTTCAACTCGGGGAAGTCTGGTTATTTCAAAGGTAATCAAGCAAAATATATGCGTAAACATTTCAGTAACTGATCAACCAAATGGAATTCACCCAATCTACCTAATTGCTAATTCTAGGCTATGCTTACTGCTCAATCCAACATCAATCACCAATTTGACTATTAAATATTAAGAAAGTTCACACTCCTTCTATGGTACCAATTCTGGGATTAGCTGCTTCAAAAATGAATTAGATAAATTTCTTTTTCAAGAAGTTAAATCCTAAAACATACACATAAAAGAGATTCAAACTATAACTACAATATTCAACCATAAAAGAAATCTACCTATTTCAACAATTCATGAAAGGGGTTTAAACAATAGTAATATGCAGCAGTAGAGTATGACTATAACAAAAGTAATAAATAATACACTTGCAGAAAGAAAATATGCACTACTCAGTCGATTGTTTTAGCAGTCAGCTATGGAAAGGAAATCCTATACTTAATGCTCACACCATTTAGCAAACCAAGCAAAATTATAATTAAGGAATCCTGCACCTAATAATCAAATTGTTGCAGCAAATGGAAAGTAAATCTAATTGCAATTCCACACCAAACAGAATTAAAGGATTGAGGGAAATAAACAACTAACTAATCTCGAAAACCTTGTGAGAAGGTGGGCCCTTGACTTCTACTAGAGATGCCGCTAAAGGCTACCAGAACTCAATACACAATGGATCAAGAAACAGTTGCTTCTTTCATTGATATAATGAAATCCAATTACAAGGTTCTTCAATCCTGTTACAATTTCTCTACAAAATAATCCTTACCTTCTGAACGATCCCATCTTCCTATAAATATTTAGACGAGACAGTCTAGTTCTCTTAATTCAAGAAACCATGAAGATCGAATATCTCCAGGCTGTCGAATCTACAATTCAAAAATAGAAATAGTTACAATAATTATTACATCGAAATGAAAACTATCTCATAGTCATCTATGCTCTCATAGCTTGAACTGATCCAATGCTCAACGAGTTTCAATTGGCCACGTGGGAGGACAACTTGAGCTGTTTCAGCAACAACCTGAAATTAGCCCTGAAGATGTGTAATTGTATTCAAGTGCTTCTTTATCCACGTGTATTAGCAAGATGATATACCATAATTCCATGTGGTCTCAAATCACTTGTCATCAATCCATCACAAGTCAGCACAATTAGGAATAAAATCCATAAACACAGACAATCTTAAGCATTAATATAACAAAACAATAATGAATTTTACCTATTTGAATCCATGCTTTTCCTTAGGAAAGATAATTACTTGGTTACAAATAAAAGGGAAAAACAGGGGAAAATGGTCTCAATAGAAGTGAGCAAAAAGGGCCATTTTTGGCACCCAACAACATTGTTGAAACTTAATCATTGTTATATAAAAAAATCTAGTATGCAAAACACTTTCAGTAGGCTAATGGAATTTAAATTATATAGGATTTCAGAAAGGCTAGATGGATGAATAGATTTCTTACTTGGGGAATTGTTACACCTAAATCTTGCTACCATGAGACCCAGTGTAAACATCCCTGAAGTTTCCCATGACTGGAGGGCTTAACTGGCCTATTTTTGGAGCTCATCACAGTTCACCCTTGTTTAACATGCGACATCTCAGGTTGTCCTAATGCAGCCTGCGACGATGTCAGTTATTTGGATAAAAGAGCATCTTCGAGCCCATTCTCAAAGCTGAGTGATGTGAATCCCTATCCCTAGCCTATAGGGGAGCTGGCATTCGGTTCCCTATCCCTTGGGTGAGATCCCCTATCTCTCTCCTACCATATCTCAACCTACCCTATCCTCCTAGTCCTATATAAGTGAAGCTCACTCCCATTCCAAAGGGAGGAAGTCTATAGTATGTACATGCTAGTGAAATTAGATTAGTCCCTACTCATCTATTGGGAGACTCATACTTCCTTGGGAGGCTTTGGCATTGGCTTGGTTGGAGAAGGATTGCTACGTTAAGTCATTGGTTGTAATCACTTCCTTCTATGTATTTCCCTTTTATATAGTAATATGAATTCTTTCCACCAAATGTTGTCACATTGATAATGTTTTGTGTAGTTTTCCTACTTAACAGCTTACTTAGATCTATTATTGTGTAGATCCATTTTACTACTTGTGTTGTTTTGTGTGTCTTGACAGGTTTTGCAGCTGATATCTGAAGACCATCAAACTTGGGGCAAACATTCAAGGAGAAAGGATCAACAATTTGAAAGGTAAAGCATCTATCAACTCGATCTCTAATTAGATCTAGGAAAGTATTCTATGTTCTGTCTTATTTGTTCTAGACTTACATTAAGCTAGGGAGATCAGGACTCGATTCCGCTCTTGGTATATTGTTCGTCAAACAAATTTGGAGACCATACTAGGGAAGAACATTGTTTTAGTTTTCAATTTGAATGCCATTTTCAGTTGATTTCTTTTGCAAGCCATCTTATTTTGCCTCCTAAGTCTTTTTTCACCATCAAATCTTCACTTTGAAGAGTCTATAATCCTCTTATGAGTCTGTGCGCACCATATTTTAGCCATCTTATTGCTCATTCATGGGATATTTGTTGATCCTTGAGTTTGTATCTTGCTCGTCGCACCTGGGCAGTGGAACCAGAGAATTGATTTGATCTCTGTTCTTTGTCTTTTGTCCTGTCGTCGCAACCTTTCCACTAGTGTCCTGCAACATCGTCGCAATCCCCGCACTGGTGACTTGTGATGGTCACTCTGTGTATGAACACAGACTGCGCCGATCTGTTAAAATTGACATATGGGCATTCCCCCTCCATTTTTCATTTGAGTTTTGGTTTGGTGTGCAGACCCCTCTTTACTGCAAGATCCAATCAAAGACTTCTTTTTTATTTGTGGGTTGAAAAGTGTTTGGTTTTTTGTGTGGGTTGTATTGGGCCCCATTTCTTGATGAGCTTAAGCTTGGTAGTGGTGGACACTTTGGCTTCCCCCATTTTCATCCACTTAACCTTGTCATCACTCCTCTCCTCACCTGATCTGATCCGTGCATTGGATCTGATCCCAAACTTCTTTTTTGCACTTGTCATTTAGCTTTGTTTGCATTCAGTTGTTTGATTGGGTGGTTTGAGTGTTTTGAAATGTTTTCAATCCATGAGTGCTTGTCATTTTCTTGAGATTTCCTGAGTGTTTAGAGTGCTGCAAATCAACTTTTTTTTTAGTTTTCCATGCTTAAAAAAATCATTGTTATCAAGTTATTATCTTGGCATATCATTGGAAAATTGAAGGTGCATCATTTTTACTGATTTTCAAGTGCATTTGAAATTGTTGTAGGAATTGCTTCATGCATTGGAATTGGTCATTTATTGGTCTTTTGAAGAGTTTGAGAGAAAAGTTAGTCATTTTCACTTTTCAGGATTTGTGAATCATTCATCTCCTTGAAGAATTCAAATGAGATGAAGTTTTTACAAAAGTGGTTTCATGCTTGAAATAATTGTATGCATTCTTGATTTTTTATGCTTTTAAGCCATCATAGTGAAACTGAAAAGTTAGAGTGCTCTAGATAGGAAATTTCTCTCTTTTCATCTCTTAGTTTTTTATTCGAAAAGATAAAAAGAATTTTTTTTTAGATTTTGGTTGTGATGCTTGTTGATTTTTTTTGTGATTTGCTTGGAAAAACGGAAAAATGAAAAGAATGCTTTTGATATCAAATTTGATAGATTTGGGATTGTGTTGCATTTGGTTGCTTTGGTAAAGTCACTTGGAAAGAATTTCTCCCTCCCATATATAGAGTTCATCAAACGAAAAGTATATTTTTGGCATGCAGTTAGGACTTGCATTATGTTTACATTTATGTACTCACCTCATGCATTCACCTAACTATCCAGATCAAATTAATGGTAGAACTAGGGTAAAAATTTTAGTAACTTGTGTATAAGTTAGAGACGTGTTCCGGCATCGTAAAACGTGGCATTTGTCATTATTTGCCAGCACTGTATTCCGGGGGTATTGTAGTATTCCATGTACTTATCAGTATATCGAAGCTCTTTCACGTACCAACCAAGTATATCGAAGCTCTTTCACGCACCCACCAAGTACTCCGCGTACTTGGCGTATATCGAAAGGTGTTTCATATACTTGGGGTATATACAAAGGTGTTTCACATACTCGATAGTGTATAGGAAGGTCTCATGTCATACGGTTGTGCATTAGACAGCACCACTACGAATTTGAGCTCCCACGTACCTTGCGTATATTGGGCGACACCATTAGGATTCCTAAGAACAAGTTAACCTTTTGGCCGTCTTGGCAGAGAAATACACCGAGAACAGCACTCGGGGAGCTACTACACATGTACTATCAAGTAGTCAGGTTATATGGTTAGGGCTATGGTCCTAATCCTCCCTGGTCAATGCTCTAAAAAATTGGGCCGAGTATAACTATTGGACCCTGGAGTATATCGCGAGTTGCGAAGCCTTGATAATCCCGTGAGGTTCTAGACTTGCTAATCCACTCCTATCACATAAGTTTGCTTACAGCCTTAGTTTGTGTAGGATTTTTCTGGATTGCTTTTCTTTTGTTTAGCTTACCCTAGGAGAAACTTTTGTTTCATTCACTTTGGCTGACTTTCCTTGGAGAAGGTCTCTTAGGATTCAAAACTTACCACCCGAATATCCCCTTAACCAATAGGTAATTTCGAAGGTAAGGATGGACCCACAAGACACGGTCGTGTCACCTGAAGTAGAAAACCCTACTTTGAATGTTGGAGCACATATGTTTCCTCCAGATTCACCTGCCTCCCACCTCTCGCAGGGTGAAGAGGCACAAAATTATACTCCACAAGACTTACCTCCCATTTTACCGGGAGAGCCTGGATCATTGGAATGGATAAATCCACCCCAGGAAAACCCTGCAGCAGTTGTTGGTCCTTCAGTAGCTTATTGGACATCATATCTGGGCCACCCAGTGGCCCATTTTTCCATTGCATCCCCACCCAGTTGGCCTACTCCTGAAGAACTCTTCAGACCCATTCGTGATCGCTTAGAACGATTACGTACCAGGGGTGATGAAATTTGAAGACAAAGTCTTTCACGAAGTGGTGAAGACCCGACGTTACATTCTTATCAACCACTTCCAAGTCGTGTTTTATCTTATGATTCACCGGAATCATCCACACAACACATGACCACTTTTGACCCTGGTCAGCCCTCACTTCCTGCACATACACCTCCTAGACAGGAGACCAGTTCTATACCTCCAACGACCCAACCTGTTGAAGGACAACAGTCCAACACACCTGTTACTACCACGGTTACATTACCTGCTCCTCCCCCACCTCAAAACACACTAGGAGGATACTCTTTACCCCCTACCTTCCTTATGGGTAATGTTAATACTACAGTAGATAATCAACAACCCATGTTGGGTCAACCCTTAGCTAGTGGTTAGCAAGTTGTTGCTGGGGGGAAACCCCCATCACTTAACCATAATACTAGAGGAGGAGTTCCCATCAGTCCTTCCATTGGCAATTCCTTACCTCCTGGACCTTCCACTATGAGATTACCCCATGTTGGAGGACCATCCCATGTAATTCAACCACCATGGAGTCAAGCGTATCCAGGTTACCTTAACCCTGTGTTGGGACAACTCAATCTCGGAAACCCACTCTACAGGATACCTTATCACGGAAACCCATACACTCTATGGGGGTAGAAAAATGTTTTACAACATGGACCCCCACCTATAGTCCCTCCACCCCCGTTTGGTCCACCCCCACCTCCCATTGGAGGCAGCGGGCCCACACACAACTCTGGAGGAGGTGGACCTCTACCTTCTGGCGGAGGACCACCTCATTTCGCCAATCATGGCCCACCCCCCTGGCAGTGGAGGTGGAGGCCCTCCCCCTTCAGGTGAAGGCGGAGGGACACCCCCCCGCGGTGGTGGCGGACCTCCACCTTATGGAAGAGGCCCATCCCATCCTGGTGGTGGTGGTGGACGACCATCCAATCCTGGTGTTGGTGGTGTAGGACCATCCCATCCTGGTGGCAATGGCGAAGGACCAACCTATCCTAGTGGAGGTGGAGGAGGCGGCCCTTACCCTTCCGGCGGCACTGGTGGACCACCACCTCCTCTCGGCAGAGGCAGTAGAGGCCCACCCTATCCTGGTGGCAGCGGCGGACCACCACCTCCTCCCAGCGGAGGTGGCTGAGGTCCATTCTATCTCGGTGGTAGTGGCGGACCCCCACCATTCAGCGGCGGCCCAACCCCCCCACCCCCGACGGTGGAGGCGAGCCCCCACCTTATGGTAACGGGCCACCTTATTATGGTAATGGACCACCTTATTATGGTGGTGGACCCACATATAGTCCAGGCGACACACCTCCTTATGGTGAGTTTCCCTCGAGGACACCTTACAATCAGTCGATTCAAGGTCCTACCAGTCCATACATGCCTTATCAGTACTATAAGTACCCCCAGCTGAACCAACAGTTGCCCTTTTTGGCTACTTTGTACTTACCCGACTTGTCTCGTCTGACGAACGATCCCATTTTCCATGGGCATAACTGGCCACCCATTCCGGTTAAGTTACCATCATATATCCCCAAATTTGATAGTAAGCCTAGTGAAGATCCTAAAACCCATGTGATGACATACCATTTATGGTGTTCATCCAACTCCTTGATGGACGACTCACCAGCCCAGCTGCCAAGTGGTACATTGAGCTACCACCCAATTCTTTTCCCGATTTTTGATCTCTTTCTATGTCATTTTTTACCCACTTCTAGTTTCCCATTCGTTTTGATACTAGCACGAACTTATTGACTTCCCTTTGCCAGAACACTGCCACTCATATTTCAAATCATATTCATGAATGGCGGCGAAGATGACATTTCATTAAGGCTCATATTCTCGACCAACTCTTAGCTGACTGGTTTACAAAGTAACTTTTACCCGTCGTAGCTCGAGAAGTAGCTATGGGAGGAACCGTCACTGAGAAATAAGCTATTTCCCGTGCCCATTACTTAGACTTGGTCTATGCTCAATCCGACACATTGTATGAAACTGTTCATGATCCACCTCTCCCTACGTACGATCCGAGAAAAACCACCTAAGGGACCACAGGCCGATGGCATCATTGGTTCCCTTACCTCCCAGCCTTCTATTCAAACTGGTGGCTCGTCGAACCCTTAAGGTTCTTCCCATCATCACCACAGGTTGGAAACAACACTACGAATTCCACCACTCCTGCCTCCACCAAAGAGGTGAATTCTGTGTAATCAGCTTCATCTCAAAAGTCTGGTGGTAAGAAGAAGAACAAAGGGAAACCTAAGAAATCTTCTAACCAATAGGAGCCCAAGCCCACTCAAGAAGAAACCAAACAGAAGAGGAAGTTAAAGTATCCTTGTTTGTTGTGTGGTGGAGACCATTTCTCAAAAGAATGTCCCCACCGAGACAAAGTTCAGAATTTTCTCAAGGGAAACTATACTACCGCAATTCTCAACGATCCCTTCCCCACTCAGAACCAGCAACTAATCGCACACACCTCTCCTTCCCAAGGAGAAGCATCCTCTACCGCACATGTTCTCATGATGCGTAGTGAGACCGTCAACTTGAACACACGTTCGCGTTTGTATGACTCCATCCCGCCGAAAGAACCCGTTGGAAGTAATACTGAAAAAGCTTCCTCTTCGATTCTCGACGTCACCTTACCACACGCTTCTCTCACCATTGAAAATCCCTCTTTAGATTCATCGTTGCGTCTGCCCAAGAGCACGATTCAAAAATTTGTTTTCAATCCCAATGCTCAGGCCGCTCAGAACTACAATATTGTAGAGGACCTGGCACAAGCACCTTTTGCTATGTCGACACTTGAGGTCTTGCAGAACTGTCCTAACCAGTAAAAGACTCTCCTCGCTTCCATCGGAGTGATTGATCCAGATTCTATGAATACCATCATGTTCCGACTGGAACACTTTAAGCCAAGGATTTCCCACCAGTTGGAATTTCAAGTTTCCACAAACATTGCTGGGAAGACAATCCATCATACCATTTTGGACGAAGGTGCCTCTACTTCAGTCATGTTGATTTCATGTTGGAGAGCCATTGGCTCTCCCGAGTTGAACCATTCTCCTACCACTTTGAAAGCATTTGACAGACGTGGCTTTCAACCTCATGGGCTGTTACAAGCCTTAGCAGTTGAGTTGGGGGGAAAGACTGCAACCATGAACGTGGAAGTGGTGGCTGCCCCGTTAGATTATAATATTCTGCTTGGTCGTAATTGGTTTTACGCCATGACTGCAGTCGCATCATCTATCTTCTGCATAGTACAATCTCCCCACTAAGGCCGAATTGTTACTATCGACCAAGTCGATTTCTGTACACTTGACACCGCTACTCATCTAGGCGATAATGTTCCATTACTTGGACGATCTTTGCATCCTTATGAAAACGTGGGGGTCGACCTCATTAAGGACTCATCCCTTATGGGTGTTTTTCCAACTTCGGATCCCCCCAATCATGTTTCCATGGTGAACATGATCTCCTCCCGGATATCATCTATCCCCAACTCCAGTGATCCATGGCTCATACCTAATGAAGCCACAACACACATGATTGGAGACACTATGCCTCTTTCACTCACTGAAATCACTTACGAGGCTATCCATTCAGCCCTGGAGGACCACTTAGTTGTGGCCTCCACCTCCTTTTCTCTACAGTAGACATCATCCCTACCCGATCCTCTACTCTGGACTTTTCATTCTGATGAGTCCATTATGGAAATCATGAGAGTGGATGACCCCCATGGGAAGACCTCTATCATCGATCGTATTTCCTTCCTTCATTAGACATTGTGGAGAATAGCATCACCTCCATCTTTACACTGGATGCCTACCTTGGCTCTCAGTCCTCGATACTTACATGTCAAATGGACTCTGAAGGCAACTTGGCCAACATTGAGCCTACCATTTTGGTCGACATATCGGTTACTCCTGGTGTATTGGAGCACATTCGTTTAGGCCAAAAGTGTTCCCATGAAGAGATTACAATGTTCATGGTCTTGTTCAAGTAATTTCGAGACGTGTTTGCTTAGACATACGAGGAGATGCCAGGGATAGACCCTGCTATTGTTTCACACACGATTCAAACCTATCCTGATGCTAAACCATTCCGGCAGAAACTGCGACCAGTACACCCCCGAAAGATTGCGGCAATCTATTAGGAACCCATGTCTTTAATTTGTTAGTATATTGTTGTTGGACACATATGCTTTGTATGTCATCCCATAGAATTTGTTGATCAATAGTTTGTGTTATTGTTGTTGGCGCATATGCTTTGTAAGTCGCCCATAGTATTGCTGATCCATAGTTTGTAGTGGCCCATGGTTTTGACCCATAGTATTGGCGCCTAGACTTAGTATATAAGTGTATGTTGAGACCTATGAAGGACGGTGAAGTTATTTGTATTGAGCTTGCTCATAGGAGGTTGCCCCCTCGAAGTGGCCTGTGATCAATATAAAAGTGATTCTGAGTTCTGTCATTTCTGCTATTTCGCATATTCTTATTAATTAATTGTTGCAGGTGCTTCACATCTGGTATCAGAGCACTTTCTTGGGCTCGCTGGGTGAAATTTCTGCCAAATTTTTTTTTGCATATATTGCAGGTTCGGATTTGGGAATAATCCCTATCCACTTAACTGTGGGAAGTACTTGGGCATAATCCCTAAAACTCATTGTGAGGAGTACCACAGGAACCCTGAAGTAGCTGGCCCATTGAGAGGACCTACCAGCGAAAAGGGCAATGACCCCTACCTGATTGACTAGTTCCCACCAGTGAGGTAAACCAAGAGCTGTCGTTTGTGGCAAAGCAGTTATTAGTTTTACCTGAGCGATGGAGTGAGGGGTACTGCCCCAATAATCAAGCTGTCAGACAGCATTGGTGGCCGAGTGAAACCCCTGAACTGTTAGGAAGCCGCACATACCTGGGGTCCATATCTATTTTCAGCTGAACTGTTGTCGATCACTGCTGTGTCGTTTCAGATGCAGCCGTTCAAATCCATTCTGAAAGCCGTTCCATATCTAGCTATTTTCAATCCATTCGAAATCGTTTTAGATCCCTCTATTTCCGCTCACTTTTGGGTTGTTGCAGATTTATCTGTTCCAAATCCCTTCCGAGCCGTAGCTGCTCCAGTCTGGAAATTTTTTTTTTATTTTTTTCTCTATATCTCCCTTGTTTTCACTCTGTTTCAATTGAAATTTTCAGGGAACCCCTATCATCCCATTCTGCATATTTCATTCCTGAGGACCCTATCCCCAATTCCCCTTCCCAAAGCCCGAAATCCCACATTTGTCTATTTTTAGGGTTTGCCATAACTTCCTCAGATTTCATCCAATCACCTTCAAATTTTACTACAAAGTTCCTTTCTGAATTTTGCTTCTGTGTCCCCATCTGCCAAATTTTCCCATTCTTTCACCCCACTTCTGAAATCCTCATTTTTGCTTCCCTGTCTATTCGACAGTGTCCAAAACCTAGTCAAATCCCAATTACCCTTCAGATTTTTTCCCAAGTCTAGATTTTCCTTTACTGAAGCAGTTTCTATTTTTGTTTTCCTACCCAGTCAACCAAAAAAAAAAAAAAAAACTCCTGGTTATGGTTGTCACCCATGCAGAAGCAAAAACCATGGAAGATGCACTTGCAGACATCCAAGCCAAACCCCACGATCTGGATGAAAAATTTCTCGGCCTCCATATTGAACATTCAGTTATAAACAACAAACGGTAGTCTGAGTCTTCATTAGACAATGGGTTCTCTTCTTCCAGCAATTTTCGTGGTTCAAAGCTTGATTTTCCTCGCTTCATTGGTACTGATCCAACTGGATGGATCTATCGTGCAGAACAGTATTTCAGTCTGCATAATACTTTTGATGTCAACAAAGTTCCGCTTGCATCCTTTCATTTGGAACAGGAAGCTCTTCAATGGTACCATTGGTACATCAAGGCTCATGAAGAGCCAAAATGGCCAGACTTTTGCCAGCTCCTTTTGCAACGATTTGGTCCTAGTGCTTTTGATGACTTCATAGGAGCCCTCACTAAACTTCGCCAAATTGGCACTGTGAGAGAGTATCAAACCGAATTTGAGAAACTAGCCAACCACACTGAAGGATTGTCTGATGACTTTTACCAGAGTTGTTTTATCAGTGGTCTAAAGGATGCCATCCGCTTTGAGGTCAAAATGTTCTGTCCCAACACAATGATGGAAGCCCTAGGGTTGGCTAAGTTGGCAGAAGACAAGATTACACCCCAACAACGCTCCAAGCCCACTTTTGTTCCCTTCCGAAATATGGGTTCTCAACGACCACCTATATCGCAGGTTCCTCGACCAACTCCTATCAAGCGTTTGTCTGAAACAGAGATGCAAGCAAGTAGATAAAAGGGGATTTGCTATAATTGTGATGAGAAATTCACTCGAGAACATAGATGTGTTCAGCAAAAACTCTATCTCTTGGATGTGGATTCTCTGCCTGCCTCTGAAATTGGTGACGAAGATCCAGAAACAATGGATGCTCCAGTCGACATTCAGGAACCGCCTATTGACCCTCCGTCTCAGGATGACCAGCCAGAGATATCTCTCCATGCTTTAGCTGGAATCACCACCCCCCAAACAATGTGGGTCAGGGATTACTTCAAGAAGCTTCCTCTTACAATACTCATTGATTCTGGTAGCACTCATAATTTCATTGACCCTCGGATCAACAAACAAACTGATTGTTTTATCCATCGTTACTCCAACTTTGAAGTCATGGTTGCCAATGGGGGCACCTTACCTTGCAAAGGGAAGTGTTGAAATGTGCGTATCTCTATGGGAGATTATAACTTGTTCTCTGACATGCTTTCCTTGACCTTAGGTGACTGTGATGTGGTTTTGGGTGCTCAATGGCTACGCACACTTGGCCCTATCTTATGGGATTTTGCTGAAATTTGGATGCAGTTTTCCCTCAATGGACAAAAACACACATTGACAGGATTACAACCAGGTTCTCTCAGCATCATCAGTTCACATCACATGGAAAAACTCCTCGAGAAGAATTCACATGGTATCATCACTCAGATCCATTCCATTCAGATGCAACCATCAGCAGTCTCCACTACTCCTTTGGATCTACAACAAATTCTGGATCGATATACAGGTGTCTTTGCTGAACCAGTGGGATTGCCACCTTCCAGGCCAGAAGACCATTGTATTCAGCTCCTTCCTGGAAGTGTTTCTCCAAACATTAGGCCCTATCGCTACCCATTTCACCAAAAAAAAAAGATTGAAATGCTCGTTCGGGACGTATTGAAGCAAGCTATTATTCGCCCAAGTACTAGTTCCTTTTCTTCTCCAATTCTTCTTGTCTGCAAAAAAGATGGGTCATCAGGCGCCTCTGCATTGACTTCCGAGCACTTAATCACCTCACCATCAAGGATACGTTTCCAATTCCTATTGTTGATGAGCTTCATGGGGCTCACTTTTTCTCCAAGTTGGATCTTCGTTCTGGGTATCATCAAATTCGGGTTCATGAGGATGATATCCCTAAAATAGCTTTCCGCACACATGATGGCCATTATGAGTTTTTGGTAATGCCCTTTGGCCACACTAATGCTCCTTCCACATTCCAAGCCTTAATGAATAAAATATTTTGACCCTACTTGCGGAAATTCATTCTGGTATTCTTTGATGATATCCTCAT
This sequence comes from Larix kaempferi, assembly GCA_027924585.1. Classification (NCBI taxonomy): domain Eukaryota; kingdom Viridiplantae; phylum Streptophyta; class Pinopsida; order Pinales; family Pinaceae; genus Larix; species Larix kaempferi. The sequence goes on from BSBM01000160.1 coordinate 2,279,965, forward strand.
CTACAGTAAAACATGGGATGAACATCTCCAGCATCTTGATCTTGTCATGCAACTTTTCTATGACCATCATCTCCATGCCAAGTAGTCTAAATGTGTTTTTGGAGAGAAGGAAGTTGAGTACCTCGGGCAACATTATCTCAGCACAAGGGGTTTGTGTGGATCCTGCCAAAATTGATGCCATGAACAATTGGCCGCATCCTCAGACACTTGTTGGTCCTCTATTTTGACTACTCAATATAATGTTTTCTAGCTTAAAGTCTTAATGGAATCAAATAATAATCAGTTTTGTTGTATCTGATTATGTCTTTTGGAGGTCAACACTGCTAGACTATGGTAAGTAATTTCTAATTGCTTGTTTGTCACTTTGCCTTGTTTTATGCATATGATTGGGTTTTAGGTTTCATTTAATAGGTTATTAATAAGTTGTTTCTCTTCTATGCAGGGTTCTTTTTGCTACCCGACTCCATACCTGTCTCAGCATTCAAAGGAGGAGTTATGCAGAGATTGGGGATTTGATCTACAATGAGGGCGTTTTTCCTGGATTCATCTCATCTTTTAGATGCTTGTGAGGATTGCTCAGCTGCTATTTTAGGGATGATCTACGATCGAGGAGCTGTTGTTGTTTTCTCTTTAGCAGTATGTGTATATTGGGGGATCTGAGCTCCCATTTTTGGCTCAGATATGCCAAGATATCTGTGGGGTTGTTATCCATGTCGATCCTTGTTTCCAAGACGATCTCACTCTGTATATTCAGTATAAGATGACTCTTGAAACCCTGAGACAGGGGAGGATGTATTCAGAGAAACTGTAAACTCTATTTTTAATATACTCAGTGTTTATTTTCCTTTAAGAGCTGTGATTTAAATTAGCAGGGGTTGAGGGCAGGGCCCACCTTAAACACCGATTCTCTGTATCTATGCGTGGCTTGTATTTCTGTAAGTAGGGTAAAACTTATATACTTTAGTACTGTTTCATAACAGAATGTAATGGTTGTGTTTGCTCGTGCTTCATGATAAGGTTTGTGTTTGCAGAAAACAAATGATTATTACATGCACTCAGTTTGGTTATAGGACTAAATCAATGAATTAATAGGAGTGTTTTTATATTTCGATCTCATTAGTCTTTAGTGTGAATGGTTGTTTGGAATATGGAATGCATAAATCGTGTGGAGGATTTGATCTAGGTTATTGTAGAATGAAGAATTACAAGTAGATTGGGTTGTACATTTTTTATTTCCAACATATAGAGATATAGCGATAGAAGCTACGGGATTGGGTTAAACTCTCCTTATTCACAAGACTGTAAAATAGATTAAGGAATGGTGTGGGTTTAATTATTTTCTTCGATTTTCAGTATGGAGTGTAGTATTGGCAATTTGGTTAATAAAATAGACTTTAGCTGTTAAAGATCCTTTTTGCTGCAGCGTGATTGATGAATAGTTCATCCTTTTCACTTTCAAGTTTGAAGAGCTGTAGGATATCTTGTTGAAATGGAACAGCACTTGTAATATTTTGCAGAGAGGGTTTGAAGATTGGAATCTAGAGAGCAGATAGGGCTTTGTTAATAATCCTTTAAATAAGTAATTAAATAGGAAGAATTGGGCTGTTTGACATTGATGAAATAGGGTTTGTAAATGTTGCTTCCCCGAATTAACACCAGCTTCACAGTGTGCACATGCAAATCAGAACTATTGAATATTTTTCATATAGTCCTATTATTGATTAATGAGGATTGTTTGGATAACCTTGGCATTTTTCCTGTGTGTATTAATGTGCATAAATAAAACAGAGTATATTTAAATAACAATAACCAGCCAATCTTCGTTATAATAGGCTGTGTGTTGACCATTTAAAGTCAAGGGATTACATGTGTTACTCTGGCAATAATTTTAGAAGTATTAGTGTAGAGTGAAGTATTAGATCTCGTAGGATTATAGTGGAGTTTTCAGATCAATGGATTATAGTTATTGTGAAACTTATTAAGCTCTTTCATTTGTAGAAAAGATTATCAGCCCTGTAGCTGAGTGTGGATTGTGGAGTGTTTAAGGGATTGCTGTAGGGTTTGTTTAATTTATCCACAGATTGTTCTTCTGAGAGATTGCTGTAGGTGGAATTTCTCTTAAAGATTAGGGTTATTTTAAAACTATCTTGCCTACACATATAGTGTAGCAGCTCAAAGTTTACGATTGCCGGGTTGATAATTAAATTGAGGTTAATTAAGTAACATTAATTTTAACCAACATTTTTGGCGCCGTTGCCGGGGATTTGCTCCAAGGTAAGCTGGTATTTTGCTCATTTTTTTTGGTTGTCTGAGAAGTTCAAGTAGATAGGATCCTTTTTACAGTACACAACAAGGTGGAGGGGAAACATTAAGACGCAAAGACGAATTCACTATGGGATTCCCATGGTGTAACAGCCTGCCGCAGCGACTTTAGTGGGTTGCCCCAAATTCTTGTTGTGTCCTTTTGGTAAGTGTGGTTGTTTTTCTTCGCAAATTTGAATTATTTTACTACAAGAAGTGTGTTTATCTTTCCTGTAAAGAGTGTTTTTTTTTAGTTTAATTTCATACAAGTGTGGTTATCCTTTTGCAAGTGAGGTGTGTTTAATTCCAGAAACTAATTTTACAACAGTTTTTAGGTGTGACTAGTTGTGGCAGATTGGAGGAGAAGGATTGGTAAGGCAAACTTGCACATTTCATAACAGGTTCCTGTTGAAATATTGTAACTTCAAAGAATATTATAGTTGTATATTATTTATTCCGGAGATGTTCCATACCTCCGATGTGATTATACTATAAATCCGGAGATGTTTATTCCTCCGATTTGGTTGTGGTAACTAGGGTTATTAGACCCACCATGTGGGGGTCGGCCCAGTCAGTTATAATGGGGTATTTAACCTAATGGTTAAATACGAGCCTACTTGTACTTTTGTAAAATACATATCAGAGTAGTGTATAAATAGAGGAGGTGTGTCCCTCATTATACACACTCACTCACTTGAGGATAGCGCACTTGTGGAGGAGAGGTATGCTATTGTGGAGGAGGAGATCATGTCTCAGGGTTTCATCTTTGTATATTGCTGGTCATCTATATTGAGGAAGCTTTGCTGGGTTTTCTACCCCATGAGGGTTTCCCAGGATAAATCTCTGTCTCTTGTGTTTATGCTGTGCTTGTTGTTTCTTCAGTGATCCTATATATGCTATTATTGTGAAATGGAATGTAATGCTGCTATTTTCTGTCTTAGCATATTAAATCTTAACATGGTATCAGAGCGAACCTGAAGGAAGACAAGGTATGGCACTTACGACACTTGCTTTACTTACGATAATTTGAAGGTTAGGGTTTTACATAGCAAAAACCAGTCTTCGTGGAACTTTCGCTATAAATCCATTTATGCGAAGGTTCAGGGTCTGAAAAGTTTACAGGTCGAAGATAACATCCCCACGTACCTTGTGTCCAAAGGGAACCCTCAGATTCGTTGTACTTTATGAGTTATGATCAGTACAAGTTAGGGTTTCTGACTCTTCCAGATCTCAGTCAAAATCAGGTAACCTTGGAAAAAAGGTCATAACTTGGGCTAGGAAGCTCCAAATGAAATTTCGTAAAAAGTGACAGGTATTACACAGACTGTACTATCTCAAGAAACTTTTTCAAAGGCCGAAGATGAACCAGTAACACGTGGCACGCCGTACAAGTTCGCTCTCCTGTTTTATCCCATAAACAGGTCACGTTGCAACACTTGGAATAACTCTCTCTCAGAGAGTCCAATTGAGGTCAGACCTATCAAGATGGAAAGATAACAGGGCTGGCTATCTCAGGAAACGTTTTCAGAGGCCGAAGTTCAAACAGTGACACGTGGCACGCCGTACAAGTTCGCTCTACTATTTTATCCCATAAACAGGTCACGTTGCGACACTTGGCATAACTCTCTCTCAGAAAATCCAATTGAGGTCAGACCTGTCAGGATGGAAAGATGACAGGTCAGGCTACTGCAGAAAAAGGGTTTCAAACCCTGTGGAGCAAAAATTTCAGATTTATAGCAGAAACAATCAGGTGCATATTTATGTCAAAACAGAATTATTTTTCGAGCACCTTTATTCATGGCTTCCGGAATTTAGGGTTTCGGAGAAAGTTAGAATTTTTGGAATTGGAGTCCACGGCTGAATGCTACTAAGGAAAATCGAAATTTAGAGACCAAGATCGAATTTTTTGGTTGGGTGGAAGACCAGGCTTGATCAAACCCCAGTTCGGGATTTTGATCGGAAAGATGGAAAATTAGGGCTTCAGCAAAACTTGGAATTTTTGAAGTCTGTAACCACGGCTGGAAACTCCTAAGAAAAATAAGAGTTTAGAGCCTTGGATCGAACCTTTTGTTTGGGCAGAAGGGTGGGCTTCATCAAACCCTAGTTCGGGATCCTGTCTAGAAGATCCAGAAGTTTCAAAGGCAATTTTGAGGGGTCAAATTTTGGAAATTCCAAAATTGAAGTATGCTAGTTTGATCAGCTTAGCAAGACATATTCTTTCATCCATTCAGAAGTGTGAAAGCCAAAGATTGAATTTTTAGGGTTTCTCTAGAAAACCCTAATCAAGCTCCAGATCAAGTTTCAGGGGGAGTTGAGGCTAAGGCCTTACATAAGAAGACTACAAGAAGTCTCGACAGGTATGACTTAAGGAGGTTCAGGTATGTCTTGAAATCTGATTCTTGATTAAGTTCATAATGTGTTTTGTCTTCATGTTATTTATTAGTACAATCTTGATTAATGTTAGAATTGTCTTATCACCCTAGTAACAGTATGAATGCATGTGAATGATCGAAGACATTCATTGATTAGGGCTATATGATTGTACTAATGCATTATGGTGTTGTGTGAGGTTGATGTTGTCTGCTAACAAGATACAGGTACATCACAAAAGACAAATCAAGTTCCATGACCATGACCACATGAATACAAAGACTCATCCATAATCTTTGTTCTACTTACGAGGTATGTATGAACTTATTATGCTTAACCTATGAGACATGCAGGTTCTAGCTCAGGATCTCTAAATCAATGAAGAGATTGTTTAGGTATGTTGCACATAACTAAGCAGGTATACTAATCCAGGTATGTTTTCCTATGTCATGTTAGAATATTACCTTGTGATTAGGATCCCTTATATAAGTATACTTGGTATGATTGGTTATGCTTATTCATAAAGTTAGTAATCAAGGTTTTATGCATATCATGTCTCTTATCTTGGTTGATTATTTAACTAACTAGATCAAACAAGAATATGCATAAGTAAAGGAAGACTTCCTTGAAACCTTGAATATTATCCATAATCATGATTATACATTTTCAAGATTATTTAGAACTATAATGTTTTGATAACATTGAGATTATACTAATGAATGTATGTTTGTGTATGAGATCATGATGATGACACTAGTGCACATTTGAGCATGCACAGTGGTACACAATGAATAGAAGTTCAAAAGACATACAGAAGATCAAGCGGGAGGCAACCACACAAACATAAAAGATAAGTATTTGAGTTGTTATTTGAAATAGTAAATGATATTGCCTGTAATAGATTGTATGCATATTTGTATTCCTATAATATATCATGCTGAGTGTAAATATTCATAGAACATTGAACAGTATACTACTAATATGCATATGATTGGTAAGTTGGACAAACATTCCATTGTTGCTTGTCTAGAATGAAACCTCTTTGCTGACATGCTGAGAGTTGTGCACACTCTCGATAGTATGTTCTGGTAGAGATGGAAGGCATCTAGATAGCCACTGTATGCATACAGGATATGGGAAAGTGTTGTGCCAAAGTATTGGTCAAAATAGTTGCATCACTATGTAAATGATATCTGTATGCATAATAGGTTATCATGTCAATATGATTTGATGATTATGAAGTATTACTAATCATGTACTTAATTTTGATTTGTAGGAAAGGTCATGAAGAATGATGGACACCGTACAAGTGGTGGATGTTCAAACAAGAATATTTACAAATCAAACAAAATATAGAAGGCTCATGGCTAGAAGATTCTCTTAGAAAGGGGAAGAGAATCATGACAAGATGTTTGCTCCAAGTATGGTGTAATTAAAGAAGAAGTGTGAATCAGGTTATGTATAGGTACCTAGGATCGATAATAAATTGATAAGCTTAATGATCACCATGGGTGATGTGGATCTCAACCTTTGCTACAAGGTTGAATATGATTTCTATACACATATGACATGGATGCAAGAAGGAACTCACCACAGAGTTCGAATGATATTGAGGTTCATATCAGTAGACCCATCTAACGAGAGATGGCACAGATAGATATGCAGAAGATCATTCAATGCAGAAATGAAAATGAAATATCTCAAATTGATGCTTTACTTCCTAGGTCTGGAAGTATGGCAAGGCTCAGAAGAAATATTTCTCAACCAGGGAAAGTATGATGAGAAATATGACTTGAGGTGTTGGAATGGCCACTCTTATGGATTCCAACTTGAAGCTGTTAAGGGATAACTCATCAGAGTTAGTGGATATAACTCTATACAGTCAAATTATTGGGTCATTGATGTATCTAACATATACTAGATTAGATATATGCTTTGTTGTGAACACCTTGAGTCAGTATCTAGTGGAAACTAGATGTGTTCACCTGATAGTTGCAAAGCATGTGATGAGGCACATAAAGGACACGATAGAATTTGATCTACGCTATCTTGAAGATCATGACTTCAGATGGTTATTCAGATTCTGATTGGGAAGGAAGTGTATCAGACAGGAAGAACACATCGAGAGGATGTTATTGTCTGGGATTAGCCATGATCTCATGGTTTAACTGGAAGCAGTCTAGTGTGGCTCTCAGCACAAGCAGAATATATGGCTGCTTGCTCTGCTAGTTGTGAAGAAGTTTGGCTTCAGGATTGCTTGACCTAGAGATAGAACCAACTGTGATCCTATGTGACAAATAGAGTTGTATCAAGATGACATAGAATCCAGTGTTCCATGATAGGTCAAAGATCATAGGGATCTAACAAGATATGACACAGAAAGGAACTATAAAGTTTGAATTTGCAACAGGTTACTGATGTACTAACCAAACCTCTACCTCAAGTGAAGAAGTTACCAACATACTAACCAAGCCTCTGTCTCGAGTGAAATTTGAATACTTTCGAGACAAGCTTGGTGTAGCTAAAAAGGACCCTCCTCGAAAGGGGGAGTAGTATAGTCACTGATGATGAAGATTGTCTCATCGAACAACAAGGTCAATGATGAGGTAACCTGTTCTCTACACCTAGATACTTAGAAATATTTAGATTTAGGACTCGTATACTTAGAATACTTAGTTTTACTTATACATGCTTTTGATGATAAGATGTATTGGTAAGAATACATACTTTTGATGATACATGTATTGATTAATGTACTTGTTTGGTTGAGGATACTTGTACTTGTATTGATGAGAATACATGTGAGAATTGTATCATCCTTGAACACTTGTTCTAAAGTGAGCCGTAGACAGGGGTCTCCGAGAATGAAGTCCTTAGTGGACAGTTGAGGGGATTGTATCATCCCTGGACTTCAGTTCCTGAATTGATCCGTAGACGTATGGTCTCCGAAAATGAAGTCCTTAGTGGACAGATAGGGATTGTATCATCCCTGGACCTTGGTACCTGAATTGAGCCGTAGACGTGAGGTCTCCGAGAATGAAGTCCTTAGTGGACAGTTGAGGGGATTGAATCATCCCTGGACTTTCAGTCCTAAAGAGAGCCGTAGACGTGAGGTCTCCGAGAATGAAGTCCTTAGTGGACAGTTGAGGGGATTGGATCATCCCTGGACTTTTAGTCCTAAAGAGAGCCGTAGATGTGAGGTCTCCGAGAATGAAGTCCTTAGTGGACAGTTGAGGGGATTGAATCATCCCTGGACTTTCAGTCCTAAAGAGAGCCGTAGACGTGAGGTCTCCGAGAATGGAGTCCTTAGTGGACAGTTGAGGGGATTGGATCATCCTTGGACTTTCAGTCCTAAAGAGAGCCGTAGACGTGAGGTCTCCGAGAATGAAGTCCTTAGTGGACAGTTGAGGGGATTGGATCATCCCTGGACTTTCAGTCCTAAAGAGAGCCGTAGACGTGAGGTCTCCGAGAATGAAGTCCTTAGCGGATAGTTGAGGGGATTGGATCATCCCTGGACTTTCAGTCCTAAAGAGAGCCGTAGACGTGAGGTCTCTGAGAATGAAGTCTTTAGTGGACAGTTGAGGGGATTGGATCATCCCTGGACTTTCAGTCCTAAAGAGAGCCGTAGACGTATGGTCTCCGAGAAGTGGGGATTGTATCATCCCCGGACTTCGGTCCCTGAATTGATCCGTAGACGTGTGGTCTCCGAGAAGTGGGGATTGTATCATCCCCGGACTTCGGTCCCTGAATTGATCCGTAGACGTGAGGTCTCCGAGAAGTGGGGATTGTATCATCCCCGAACTGCGGTCCCTGAATTGATCCGTAGACGTGAGGTCTCCGAGAAGTGGGGATTGTATCATCCCCGGACTGCGGTCCCTGAATTGATCCGTAGACGTGAGGTCTCCGAGAAGTGGGGATTGTATCATCCCCGGACTTAGGTCCCTAAATTGATCCGTAGACGTGAGGTCTCCGAGAAGTGGGGATTGTATCATCCCCGGACTGCGGTCCCTGAATTGATCCATAGACGTGAGGTCTTCGAGAAGTGGGGATTGTATCATCCCCGGACTTAGGTCCCTGAATTGATCCGTAGACGTATGGTCTCCGAGAAAGTGATTTTTGATGTGGTTACTTATATCGGTAAGATACTTGTATTGATGATGTGGTTACTTGTATCGATAGGATACTTGTATTGATGATGTGGTTACTTGTATCGGTAGGATACTTGTATTGATGATGTGGTTACTTGTATCGGTAGGATACTTGTATTGATGATGTGGTTACTTGTATCGGTAGGATACTTGTATTGATGATGTGGTTACTTGTATCGGTAGGATACTTGTATTGATGATGTGGTTACTTGTATCGATAGGATACTTGTATTGATGATGTGGTTACTTGTATCGGTAGGATACTTGTATTGATGATGTGGTTACTTGTATCGGTAGGATACTTGTATTGATGATGTGGTTACTTGTATTGGTAGGATACTTGTATTGATGATGTGGTTACTTGTATCGTTAGGATACTTGTATTGATGATGTGGCTACTTGTATCAGTAGGATACTCGTGTTGTTGATATGGTCACTTGTATTGGCATGAATACTTGTACTGCTGATGATCGTATGATGACGATACTGATGATTGTGTGATGACGATGCTGATGATCGTGTGATGACGATGCTGATGATCGTGTGATGACGATGTTGATGATCGTGAGATGACGATGCTGATGATCATGTGCTGGCGATGCTGATGATCGTGTGATGACGATGCTGATGATCGTGTGATGACGATGCTGATGATCGTGTGATGACGATGTTGATGATCATGTATCGTGAGGATCCATATGATGATATTGTTGTAGCTGTTCAAGTGCTACAGAAGATAAAGACTCAATACTGAAGATGTCGATGTTCCAGTATTGAAGATGTTCCAGTAACTGCTTGAGTTACTAATGATGTTGAGAAAGCTTCCAATGATTTATAGATGTATCATGTATGATGTTGATGACTCCTTGCTCGTGCAGATACTGTTATAATATCCTTCTCGTTAAGGGGGAGTGTTGAAATATTGTAACTTCAAAGAATATTATAGTTGTATATTATTTATTCCGGAGATGTTCCATACCTCCGATGTGATTATACTATAAATCCGGAGATGTTTATTCCTCCGATTTGGTTGTGGTAACTAGGGTTATTAGACCCACCATGTGGGGGTCGGCCCAGTCAGTTATAATGGGGTATTTAACCTAATGGTTAAATACGAGCCTACATGTACTTGTGTAAAATACATATCAGAGTAGTGTATAAATAGAGGAGGTGTGTTCCTCATTATACACACTCACTCACTTGAGGATAGCGCACTTGTGGAGGAGAGGTCTGCTATTTTGGAGGAGGAGATCATGTCTCAGGGTTTCATCTTTGTATATTGCTGGTCATCTATATTGAGGAAGCTTTGCTGGGTTTTCTACCCCATGAGGGTTTCCCAGGATAAATCTCTGTCTCTTGTGTTTATGCTATGCTTGTTGTTTCTTCAGTGATCCTATATATGCTATTATTGTGAAATGGAATGTAATGCTGCTATTTTCTGTCTTAGCATATTAAATCTTAACAGTTCCTTCAAACCCAATTGTGGCACATGTATTTCAATTTATTTTGATTAAAAGTCTTGTTATTTTCAGAAATTGTTTTGATGAGACCTAGAGATAGTAAGGGAAGATTCATTAATGTTCATTCCGATCTTTTTGGAAACAACAAAACCCCCCCCTTCACTAACCCTAGGGATAGGGACACCGGCAACAAAACTGAAAACAACAACATTCAAAATTCAGTGGAATTTGGGACCAAACCAGCAGGAACTGATGTTATACTCAGTGAACAGTTGCATTCAGAAGAGATCCCACATATCCAACAAGCTTCACCTCCAAAGGAAGATTCCAACTTAGTTGACCCATTGAACATAGAAAAAGTGAACTCCCTTCTTGGACATAACCAGAATCCGGTGGAATCTACTACAGATTTACCTTTCAATCTTCAAACTTGGCCTAGGCCATACCATTGGGACTTTATTCTATCGCCAAGAAGAGACGGGTTAGGTGTCAATTGGTTTAGGAACCCACTTGTCATGAGTGATCAGGAAACTGGACACCAGATGGAAGGAGAGGGAGAACATGAGGGACAAACTGAAACAACTTTTGGCTTCCCCATTCTGGATCTTACACGGGATGTCAGTATGAAAAATATCCCAGCATCTTCATTACCTACCTTCTATGGGAAAAGTACTGAAGATCCGGATACCTTTCTATTTGAGTTTGACATCTTATGCAGAAGTTATAATTATCTATAGGATGCTCAAAAGTTAAAACTATTTCCAGCCACCATTAAGGATTCTGCACTTAGATGGTTTATGAGCTGGGGGGAATCCACCATCCGAACTTGGGAACAAATGAAGAGTGCTTTCCTCAGAAAATACCGAGACTACTGTGGGCCTAGAGACTCCCAAAATGATATCTTTAAAATGCAACAGCATGAAGAAGAGAGTCTTGAGGACTTCCTAGAACGATTCTGCTTTATATTACAGAAGTCTAAGTATAATACCCTACAGGAGGATGCAGTCAAAACTCTTTTTCTAAAAGGGATTCTGGATGAATATGTAGAAATCCTCAACTTGATGGCCTCAGGTGATGTATCTCATAAATCCTTTGAGGAGATTACTGAACTATGCAAAAAATAATCGAGGAGTAGAGCCAAGGCAGGAAAAAGCACAAGGGAAGGTCCTTCCCGTATTTCTAGAACAGCGGGAACTAGTGGGGTCACAAGAGTTGAATTGGGGAACCTGTTAGAAAATTTCAAAACTGACATTTTAGTCACCTTAAGCTCCCAATTTGATGCTTTGAAAACAAAGAAACGACAAGAGGAGGAGGACATAGCAGCATTACACATATTCTGCCCCAAGTGCAGAAAAAGACACCCTTTGAAAGAGTGCCGTCTTAATACCATTTCAGTCTGTGCTCTTTGCTCTGCTTAACACCCAACTGACAATTGCCCTTCTTTACCAGAACTGCAAGCTTTTTACAAGCTTAATGCTGAACCTACCGATGCAGCAAGAAGGCCTTGGCAGCCTAGACCTCAAAACTTGTACCCAGAGCCTGTTTTTCCGAACCCTGCATATTATTATCCTATGCAGCAATCTCAGCAGCCATGGAATCCACAAATGTGGCAGAATTGGCCCTCTCAACCTACTCAGACCCAACCATGGCAGCAAGGCTGGCGGGGACAGTCATATGGGGGACCACAGGGACAACCCTATGGGGGAACACAATCAACCACTCCTCCTAGTTATGGTCCAATACCACCAAATATGCAGCAGCTATTACCAGGCTTTACACCACCTGCACTTCCTCCTATACCCCCAGTTCCACAACAATACCAAAATCCAAACCCACCTCGACCCACATTGTTGCCAGCACAACCTATTCCAAACCCTAATAACAGACCTCCCCAGGATCTTCATAATGCTGAAATTCAAATGGCTCCAACTTATGTAATTCATTCAGCTCCTTTACAGGAAATTCAATTAAGGTCTGGGAAAACATTAAATAAAACCCCTCCAGCAGTGATTATTCATGAAGAGACTGGAGAAGAAAATGATGAAAAAGAGATTACAGAGGAAGAAGAAGTTCAGTTTGCCTCAGAAAACACTCAAGCACTAGGAACTCATTTCCAATCAACTTCTCACCCACAAGTAAATAACAACCCCCCTTACCCAGAGAGGTTATTAATCGAGAAATCTGCGGTGCATCCACAGTTTGATTTGGAAAATGAGTTGAGAAATGTTTGTATCAAGATTCCATTACTTCAGGCTATTAGAGATGTCCCTATTTATGCAAAACTGGTAAGAGAACTGTGCTTAAAGAAACCTGGTCGAAAACAGAAAGACCCACCCAAGATAAATGTTTTAGGCCAGTTGTCCAATTATATTTCAGACTGTCCCTTACCGCCAAAATTTGCAAATCCTGGGAACCCAGTGGTGACCATTTAGATCAATGAGATTCCAATAGGAAACACTCTAGTTGACCTAGGGGCTGCCATTAATGTCATGTCTATGACCACCATGCAGAGACTTCAGTTGCATAATCTCCTCAGATCTACTCCTACTATTTTGGAGTTGGCTGATAGGAGCACAGTCAAACCTGTGGGGGCCTTAGATGACATTATTGTCACAGTAGCTTCTTGGGAGTATCCAGTGGATTTTATGGTACTCCAGACCAAACACCCAATGGGGGAACATCCTGTTATATTAGGCAGGCCCTGTTTAGTCACTGCCAATGCCTTTATAGGATGCAGAGAAGGTATTTTAACTATATCAAATGGCACTTCTCTACAAAACCTAATTATTTATCCTCCAGCAGAGCCTGTATCGGAAAACATGTTATGGTTAGAGAATCCTTACGGGGATGAGGATGTGGGACAACCCTTACTGTCCATCATTCAAACTAGGGGGTTGGAACACTAGACTGAGGATGATATCCTAGATCAATTTATTTCAGCCACCACTAGTGTTGAGTTCCCTCAATCCTTCTTTGACTTAGACAATGTTTTCACAGAACATTTTCAGGAACACTATTACCCTTCAGCGACCTCATCATTAGTAGTTTTATTCATAGATGAGAAGGTTGGAGCTGCAACTATACCAATGGAGATTAGTCCAGGGAGATCTTTGTCTATTAATGCAAATCTATCTCAAAGCCAGCAAATTCAGGTGGTTAATTTATGTAAGGCACAGTCTGGGGCATTTGCTTGGGTTTATACACACATGAAAGGCATTCACCCTGACACATGCATTCATCACATCTATACGCAGGAAAATATTAGACCAGTAAGGCAGCCACAGAGAAGAATGAATCCTGCGCTTAAAGACATTGTGAAAGAGGAATTACAAAAATTGTTGGATGCAGATTTCATGTATCCCATTTCTGATAGCAAATGGGTATCTCCGTTGGTGATTGTCCCAAAGAAGGGAGGTAAGTGGAGAATATGTGTTGATTTTCGTGAGTTAAATAAAGCAACTCTCAGAGACTACTTCCCTCTTCCTTTCATAGACCAGGTTTTGGATACATTGTCAGGAAAGAAATACTTTTCTTTTCTGGATGGATACAGTGGATATAACCATATAAGAATAGCCCCAGAGGATCAAGAAAAAACCACTTTTACCTGCCCATGGGGAACTTATGCTTACAAGGTGCTACCATTTGGACTGTGTAACGCTCCTGCCACTTTCTAGAGGGCAGTGTTAGGTATTTTGGCTGATTTAGTCCATGACTGTGTAGAAATATATATGGATGATTTTACAGTCTACGGTAATGATTTCAAAGAAGCCTTGGATAATCTGGAGAAAGTTTTAATTAGGTGACAAGAAACAAATCTTGCTTTAAGCCATGAAAAGTGTAAGATGATGTTAACTGAGGGTATTGTTTTAGGGCACCACGTTTCATCAGAAGGTATTAAGGTTGACCCAGCAAAAATTGAAATCATTACTAACCTATCTTCACCAACTACACAAAAAGAAGTCAGAAGTTTTCTGGGACACGCAGGGTACTATCGTAGGTTTATTGCTAATTTTACAAAGATAGCAGCCTCACTGTTCAAATTGTTGGCCTAAGACAGTGGTTTTGATTGGGATCAACACTGTCAGACAGCCTTTGACACATTAAAGTCAGAATTGTCTTCAACACCAGTTTTGCGGGGGCCAAATTGGTCTTTGCCCTTCAATATACAAACTGATGCTTCAGACACTGCCTTGGGGGAAGTGCTCAGACAGAAAGAAAATCAGTCCTCCTATGCCATTTATTTCATCAATAAAAATTTAACACCTGCAGAACTGAACTATATAGTAACTGAAAAAGAGTTTCTAGCAGTGGTTCATGCCATCAATAAATTCCAGCATTATATTACAGGTTATGAGGTATTTGTTCATACCGATCATTCTGCTATTAAATTTTTAATGAATAAACCAATCACTAGTGGAAGAATTACTAGATGGTTACTTTTGCTATAGGAATTTAACATTACCATAGTTGACAAACCAGGGAAAGAAAATCTGGTTGCAGATTTCCTCTCCAGATTGACTCATGCTGATGATAATGTTCCTGTAGATGATACATTCCCTGATGAACATTTATTTGTTGTTTCTATTAAAACACCCTGGTTTGCAGATATAGCCAACTATTTGGTTACAGGGAAACTACCTGCTCATCTATCATCTTACGAAAAACGAAGAATCATACAGCAAAGTGCTAATTATTCATGGGTAGGTAATGAACTTTTTCGAACCGGTCCAGATCTGATCATCAGGAGGTGTGAGAGAGAGGATGAGATGTGTGACATCCTTCAAGCCTGTCATGATGGACCTTGTGGAGGCCATTTCTCAGATAAGCGGACAGCATATAAGGTGTTACATCAAGGGTATTACTGGCCTACCCTTTTTAAAGATGCTGAAAAGTATGTACAGGGCTGTGACAGCTGTCAAAGAATGGGGAGACCCACTGCTGCTGATCAAATGCCTTTACAAGCCCAGATACAAATTGAACCCTTTGGAAAATGGGGATTGGATTTTGTTGGGCCAATCTCACCAATGTCAAGGAAAAAGAGATATATTTTAGTTTGCACTGACTGTGTGACTAAGTGGGTAGAGGCAAAAGCTCTATTGAGGGCCACTGAGCAATCAGTCATAGAATTTATTTACGAAGAGATTTTTACTCGCTTTGGCATTCCTCCTGAAATTGTGACTCACAATGGAGCACAGTTTGTCTCTAAATCAATGAAAGCACTTACAGAACAATATGGAATTAAGCACTATAAATCTTCTCCTTACCACCCTGAAGCAAATGGTCAGGTGGAATCCACCAATAAAGTGTTAGAATCCATTTTAACTAAGACTGTGCAGCTACATCACAAGCACTGGGCAGACAGGCTACCCGAGGCATTGTGGGCTTACAGAACTACGTGGAGAAATACCACAGGGTATACCCCATATCAGCTTGTTTATGGGAAACAGGTTCTGCTTCCTATAGAATTTCAGGTGAAAACTTTTCGTACTGCTGCACAATTGAGCCTGAATTTAGATGAAGCCCAGGAGCAGAGGCTGATGCAATTAAATGAGCTTGATGAAATCAGACAAGATGTTGTCCAATGAACTGTGTTGATACAGAATCAGCGGACTAAGTGGCATGATAAATTTTTGAAGAAAAAGACTTTTGAAGAAGGTGATTGGGCTCTGTTGTTTGACTCACGATTCAAACATTTCAAAGGTAAGCTTACCACTAGATGGATGGGGCCATATGAAATTGTGACTATTTTTTACAATGGTTCTGTCAAAATAAAGACAATTGATGATGAACAGACTGCTTTTGTGGTGAATGGGCATCGGTTAAAGGTATATCACAAACCCATTTCTAAGCAAGAGTTCATCCATACCATGAGTCAGCAATCTGAGTTAGAGATGGTAGGTGGAGGAATGACTTCTTCATCTCCCACTTCTTCACAGTAACGTTCCATGAAACCATTTTTGTATATATGTACAGGAATTTGTTTTAGTAGGGTTCTGTTAGGAGAATGCAGATATTTTTTTTTTAGGCTCGGGATGTTTTAGAAAACAACAGGGAAGTCTTTTGTTATTCTTTTTATTTTTCAACCATTGATTGTTTTTGCAGAAGACTGTGTTAATTTGGAAAATTTCTGGGCTTTACTGGTAACTAGAATGTCTGTATTAGGTCAATGTATGCGTGCTGTCAGATTTTTCAGAACTGTTCTGGCCATTCATATGAGTATTTGCCCACCAGGAATTGCCTACATTAATGCTTTAAGCTTCCCAAATATTTTCTGCTTATGAACTTATGGGTTGCTAGGACCATTTGACCTGGTTTCACACTAGTTAGAGAGAGGGAATTGTTGTTAGTAACAGCTATGGGCATGAAATTATTTTTAAGACAGGCATCATGTTAAAAAAAGGTATCCAGGACCGGGCAGTTTGGGGGTTATTATCTCTTGGCTATTATAATACTAAACACACATATATATACATTGTCTTTAGCCACTTTATGACTTTCAATTTCTACAGTTGCAAAGGTTAGTTGTTCATATGGGAAAATCTTTACAGGCATATACAAAGAATACTCTTCCAATTTTGGTACCATCCCACTCCTAGATGGTTTTCAGAGCAGCTCCCCCACTCATCTATGCTTGAGCAAATCATAAATTTTATCTTTAAGGTGAAATTGGGACAAGAGCCTCTGATAGAAAAAGGGTGTAAGAGGTTAACTCGCCGGGATACTGAACAGGTCCGCTGGCAGCGGATACCGACCTGTGGTATGAACAGGCAAAACCATCAGGGTGCTGAACAGGCCTGTTGGCAATGGGGCATTTGCCTGGGGAAGAAGCTTCTTAAGATATTATAGTTACCCCACCGGAGTACTGAACGGGCTTGCTGGCAGTGGGTTCTGACTCTAATATCTTCTTTTAATAGCCTCATCTATACTTGTCTGTATGAATAATGTACCTATGTAAAGGTAAAAGAGAGGTCATAAGGGTGGTTAAATAAAATTTAATAAATTCATTGAAAAAATAAAATGATAGCCAGTTGATAATCATCTCCAGCTGTTCTGCATTTTGGGTTACCTGATTCTAGAAAAAGAAGGTTTATGCCTGATGCCTGAACATAGCTAAGAAATTTAGTACTATTTGTTCCACTACTCAAATTATCCTGTGTGAAGCTGAGTCAAAATGGACCAGTACCCCATTAGCTTCTGTTGGTATTTTCCTTGCCCTGTGGCAAATGTCCTGGTGGAAAAAGTTCTGTATGGATGACAAGGATGAAGTCTGAATTTCTGATTGTTTGAGTTACAAGTGATTGATGAAGCCTGAATTTCTGATTGTTTGAGTTACAAGTGATTGATGAAGTCTGAATTTTTGATTGTTTGAGTTACATAGAAGTAAGGGTGATTGATTGAAGTCTGTGTTCCTGATTTTTTATTTGTATTGTTAATAAAAGTTGGTTTCATAGCACAACTAAGTTTCCTGTGTGATTAGATGGAGCAGCAACCTTACAATAAGGAAATTATGCCACAAAACTGTTGAGGGTCCAACAAATCTTTTAATCCAGTTTACTTGCTTATTAACTCATCCAAGTGATGTATATTTGGGAGATTAATGGTTCTACATCACTATTCATAGCATAGCAGCTGCTCCAGATGCTTGTACTTACTACTATGCTGGTAAATTTTTGTGCATCTTTATCAGCCTGAAAGCACTGCTGTATTTGTTGAAGTGTCAGATTGAGTGCCGTAAGGGGTGCTGGAAGACATATTGGAAAATTGGCATGTATATGGTAATGAACGTTGATGGAGGTAAGGAAGGGTGTACGATTGGCTAAGTCTTCATTGTTAATAAGAATTATAATTAAATATTTTTGCCATTATATGAAAATCGATGAGCTATGAACTACCATAAATAACTTTGACAATATTTCATCCTCTATTATTGTTGGCAACCTTTGATAAAAGGAATTATAACCTTGTTATATTACAATTGGGATTCTTATGTGTTATGAGGTTAAGATTAGTCCAAACGTGTTACATCATGCTCATCATCTCCTGCGACGTGGGCAGTATGTGCCACCGCTTGTAATGATTTTCTCTTGTCACGATTATTGTCTTCATTACCTTTACTTCCTATCATTACCATTCTTTACCATGTTCATTTGGGCTTTTTACAGTCTCTATCGTTACTACGGGAAAAACATTGATGAAATTTTATCATTGCCTACGAATTGCCTGTCCGAATTCTCTGCTAATTCACCGTTCTTCCTATCTCCACCATGCTTAATCGGCATGAACCCTCTACGTATGAGCAGTTATTAGCTATTCCTGAGTTCGTAGCATGCAAGGAGATGTTTATTCGGGCTGGATGGCATGCATTTTTAACCAATTTACAGGGCCACGATGATGCTATCTCTTTACAATTCGCCTTGGGTTTCGATGGGCATACAGCTAAGGTGGGGGCCCTGGAGTTTGCAGTGACAGAGGAGTCCATTTCATTGGCTACGGGACTTCCACGCACCGGTGATAGATGGTTTAGGAATTTTCGGTTGCCACGGAAGGAATATGACTGTGTTTTCAAACCTGAATATTTGGCCGTGAAGGGTGAGAAGGGTTTCTCCAAGCTGTGGGTTAGAGAGGAATTCCACAATGTTTTAATGATTATCACCAAGTTGATTACCTGTGAAGGCTGATTCTCCACTTATAAAGCCTGTCATTTTCGCCTTCTAGCTCACTTCGAGTTTGGTAAGCTTCTGAATTTTCCATTTTATTTTTGGAAGAGTTTGAGTAAAATGGCTTCACAAGTGAGGAAGAACCTAGAGCATCCAACTCACAGTCTTTACCATCATGGGCTTATTAAAATGCTTGTTTTAGCTGAATTAAAAAAGCAAGGTCGGGTATGGGAACAGTTTGTGTATGAACTCTCTAACCCTCATCTTCAGTCATCCTTGAGGAATGAATCCGGTGAGCCTTGTATCCCTGATCTAGTGGAGAAAGCTCCCTCTGCAAACAATTCTGTTCCTCAAAATGATTGCCCTCAGGAACCAGCTGTTAATAGTTGCAAGAAACCTGCCCCATTACATGCTAAGAGGTCTCCAATCTCTAAGAGACAGTGTGTTAGCTCTCGGTCTGGGGGAGATAAGGAGCACGAAAACCTGTTTGTTTTTCCCAATAGATGATTTACTCGCAGCATGGCCGCCAAGGAGGGGAGAAAGGAATCTAAGGGTAAAGAACCTATCCAAGTTGAATTGCCATCATCCGATGCTTCCTCTACCCATGATAACTCTGCTTCTCCTGGTTCTCCTCATTATTCTACAATGTCGAGTCCTGTCAGTGAACCTTTGCTGCCAGTATCTCCTTCGAAATCAAGTTTAAAATCTGCCAAAACATCCCCTTCAAAGTCAAGTTTAAAATCTGCCAAAACATCCCCTTCAAAGTCAAGTTTAAAATCTGCCAAAACATCCCCTTCAAAGTCAAGTTTAAAATCTGTCAGAGCATCACTTTCCAAATCAGGTTCAAAATCTTCTAAGTCGAAGGCTTCAGCACAGGGGATTGATTATTTTAGGCAAAAGAATTTTAAATTGACAAGGAAGCTGCAAGAGTATGTGAGGTTGGATCGGGTTATCAAGCAGGAAAATGCCATTTTAAAGGCTAGAATCGTGTCTTTACAAACTTTGGTTGATGAGGTTAAAGGGACAAATCACAGTCTTCGAAAACAGTTAAAGAAGAAAGACAAACAGTTTGAACAATTGGTTAGTATACAGCAACAATCTGCCCCGTCTCCTCCTCAGGTTCAAGTCCTGTTTAATACCTCAGCCTCAGTCTCTGGAGTTGGATCCAAGGATTGATAATCTACCAGAAGGTTCAAATTTTGTCTATCTGCACTTTCTTACATAGGGACATGCAATACCTTCAGTCTAGGGGAGATGTTGGTCCTCTATTTTGACTACTCAATATAATGTTTTCTAGCTTAAAGTCTTAATGGAATCAAATAATAATCAGTTTTGTTGTATCTGATTATGTCTTTTGGAGGTCAACACTGCTAGACTATGGTAAGTAATTTCTAATTGCTTGTTTGTCACTTTGCCTTGTTTTATGCATATGATTGGGTTTTAGGTTTCATTTAATAGGTTATTAATAAGTTGTTTCTCTTCTATGCAAGGTTCTTTTTGCTACCCGACTCCATACCTGTCTCAGCGTTCAAAGGAGGAGTTATGCAGAGATTGGGGATTCGATCTACAATGAGGGCGTTTTTCCTGGATTCATCTCATCTTTTAGATGCTTGTGAGGATTGCTCAGCTGCTATTTTAGGGATGATCTTCGATCGAGGAGCTGTTGTTGTTTTCTCTTTAGCAGTATGTGTATATTGGGGGATCTGAGCTCCCATTTTTGGCTCAGATATGCCAAGATATCTGTGGGGTTGTTATCCATGTCGATCCTTGTTTCCAGGACGATCTCACTCTGTATATTCAGTATAAGATGACTCTTGAAACCTTGAGACAGGGGAGGATGTATTTAGAGAAACTGTAAACTCTATTTTTAATATACTCAGTGTTTATTTTCCTTTAAGAGCCGTGATTTAAATTAGCAGGCGTTGAGGGCAGGGCCCACCTTCAACACCGATTCTCTGTATCTATGTGTGGTTTGTATTTCTGTAAGTAGGGTAAAACTTATATACTTTAGTACTGTTTCATAACAGAATGTAATGGTTGTGTTTGCTCGTGCTTCATGATAAGGTTTGTGTTTGCAGAAAACAAATGATTATTACATGCACTCAGTTTGGTTATAGGACTGAATCAATGAATTAATAGGAGTGTTTTTATATTTTGATCTCATTAGTCTTCAGTGTGAATGGTTGTTTGGAATATGGAATGCATAAATCGTGTGGAGGATTTGATCTAGGTTATTGTAGAATGAAGAATTACAAGTAGATTGGGTTGTACATTTTTTATTGCCAACATATAGAGAGATAGTGATAGAAGCTACGGGATTGGGTTAAACTCTCCTTATTCACAAGACTGTAAAATAGATTAAGGAATGGTGTGGGTTTAATTATTTTATTCGATTTTCAATATGGAGTGTAGTATTGGCAATTTGGTTAATAAAATCGACTTTAGCTGTTAAAGATCCTTTTTGCTGCAGCGTGATTGATGAATAGTTCATCCTTTTCACTTTCAAGTTTGAAGAGCTGTAGGATATCTTGTTGAAATGGAACAGCACTTGTAATATTTTGCAGAGAGGGTTTGAAGATTGGAATCTAGAGAGAAGATAGGGCTTTGTTAATAATCCTTTAAATAAGTAATTAAATAGGAAGAATTGGGCTGTTTGACATTGATGAAATAGGGTTTGTAAATGTTGCTTCCCTGAATTAACACCAGCTTCACAGTGTGCACATGCAAATCAGAACTATTGAATATTTTTCATACAGTCCTATTATTGATTAATGAGCATTGTTTGGATAACCTTGGCATTTTTCCTGTGTGTATTAATGTGCATAAATAAAACATAGTATATTTAAATAACAATAACCAGCCAAGTTTCGTTATAATAGGCTGTGTGTTGACCATTTAAAGTCAAGACATTACAGGTGTTACTCTGGAAATAATTTTAGAAGTATTAGTGTAGAGTGAAGTATTAGATCTCGTAGGATTATAGTGGAGTTTTCAGATCAATAGATTATAGTTATTGTGAAACTTATTAAGCTCTTTCATTTGTAGAAAAGATTATCAGCCCTGTAGTTGAGTGTGGATTGTGGAGTGTTTAAGGGATTGCTGTAGGGTTTGTTTAATTTATCCACAGATTGTTCTTCTGAGAGATTGCTGTAGGTGGAATTTCTCTGAAAGATTAGGGTTATTTTAAAACTATCTTGCCTGCACATATAGTGTAGCAGCTCAAAGTTTACGATTGCCCGGTTGATAATTAAATTGAGGTTAATTAAGTAACATTAATTTTAACCAACATTTTTGGCGTCGTTGCCGGGGAGTTGCTCCAAGGTAAGCTGGTATTTTGCTCATTTTTTTTGGTTGTCTGAGAAGTTCAGGTAGATAGGATCCTTTTTACAGTACACAACAAGGTGGAGGGGAAACATTAAGACGCAAAGACGAATTCACTATGGGATTCCCATGGTGTAACAGCCTGCCGCAGCCACTTTAGTGGGTTGCCCCAAATTCTTGTTGTGTCCTTCTGGTAAGTGTGGTTGTTTTTCTTCGCAAGTTTGAATTATTTTACTACAAGAAGTGTGTTTATCTTTCCTGTAAAGAGTGTTTATTTTTTTAGTTTAATTTCATACAAGTGTGGTTATCCTTTTGCAAGTGAGGTGTGTTTAATTCCAGAAACTAATTTTACAACAGTTTTTAGGTGTGACTAGTTATGGCAGATTGGAGGAGAAGGATTGGTAAGGCAAACTTGCACATTTCATAACAGGTTCCTTCAAACCCAATTGTGGCACAGGTATTTCAATTTATTTTGATTAAAAGTCTTGTTATTTTCAGAAATTGTTTTGATGAGACCTAGAGATAGTAAGGGAAGATTCATTAAGGTTCATTCCGATCTTTTTGGAAACAACAAAACCCCCCCCTTCACTAACCCTAGGGATAGGGACACCGGCAACAAAACTGAAAACAACAACATTCAAAATTCAGTGGAATTTGGGACCAAACCAGCAGGAACTGAGGTTATACTCAGTGAACAGTTGCATTTAGAAGAGATCCCACATATCCAACAAGCTTCACCTCCAAAGGAAGATTCCAACTTAGTTGACCCATTGAACATAGAAAAAGTGAACTCCCTTCTTGGACATAACCAGAATCCGGTGGAATCTACTACAGATTTACCTTTCAATCTTCAAACTTGGCCTAGGCCAGACCATTGGGACTTTATTCTATCCCCAAGAAGAGACGGGTTTGGGGTCAATTGGTTTAGGAACCCACTTGTCATGAGTGATCAGGAAACTGGACACCAGATGGAAGGAGAGGGAGAACATGAGGGACGAACTGAAACAAATTTTGGCTTCCCCATTCTGGATCTTACACGAGATGTCAGTATGAAAAATATCCCAGCATCTTCATTACCTACCTTCTATGGGAAAAGTACTGAAGATCCGGATACCTTTCTATTTGAGTTTGATATCTTATGCAGAAGTTATAATTATCTACAGGATGCTCAAAAGTTAAAACTATTTCCATCCACCCTTAAGGATTCTGCACTTAGATGGTTTATGAGCCTGGGGGAATCCACCATCCGAACTTGGGAACAAATGAAGAGTGCTTTCCTCAGAAAATACTGAGACTACTGTGGGCCTAGAGACTCCCAAAATGATATCTTTAAAATGCAACAGCATGAAGAAGAGAGTCTTGAGGACTTCCTAGAACGATTCTGCTTTATATTACAGAAGTCTAAGTATAATACCCTATAGGAGGATGCAGTCGGAACTCTTTTTCTAAAAGGGATTCTGGATGAATATGTGGAAATCCTCAACTTGATGGCCTCAGGTGATGTATCTCATAAATCCTTTGAGGAGATTACTGAACTATGCAGAAAATAATCGAGGAGTAGAGCCAAGGCAGGAAAAAGCACAAGGGAAGGTCATTCCCGTATTTCTAGAACAGCAGGAACTAGTGGGGTCACAAGAGTTGAATTGGGGAGCCTGTTAGAAAATTTCAAAACTGACATTTTAGTCACCTTAAGCTCCCAATTTGATGCTTTGAAAACAAAGAAATGGCAAGAGGAGGAGGACATAGCAGCATTACACATATTCTTCCCCAAGTGCAGAAAAAGACACCCTTTGAAAGAGTGCCCTCTTAATACCATTTCAGTCTGTGCTCTTTTCTCTGCTCAACACCCAACTGACAATTTCCCTTCTTTACCAGAACTGCAAGCTTTTTACAAGCTTAATGTTGAACCTACCAATGCAGCAAGAAGGCCTTGGCAGTCTAGACCTCAAAACATGTACCCAGAGCCTGTTTTTCCGAACCCTGCATATTATTATCCTATACAGCAATCTCAGCGGCCATGAAGTCCACAAATGTGGCAGAATTGGCCCTCTCAACCTACTCAGACCCAACCATGGCAGCAAGGTTGGCAGGGACAGTCATATGGGGGACCACAGGGACAACCCTATGGGGGAACACAATCAACCACTCCTCCTAGTTACGGTCCAATACCACCAAATATGCAGCAGCTATTACCAGGCTTTACACCACCTGCACTTCCTCCTATACCCCCAGTTCCACAACAATACCAAAATCCAAACCCACCTCGACCCACATTGTTGCCAGCACAACCTATTCCAAACCCTAATAACAGACCTCCCCAGCCTCTTCATAATGCTGAAATTCAAATGGCTCCAACTTATGTAATTCATTCAGCTCCTTTACAGGAAATTCAATTAAGGTCTAGGAAAACATTAAATAAAACCCCTCCAGCAGTGATTATTCATGAAGAGACTAGAGAAGAAAATGATGAAAAAGAGATTACAGAGGAAGAAGAAGTGCAGTTTGCCTTAGAAAACACTCAAGCACTAGGAACTCATTTCCAATCACCTTCTCACCCACAAGTAAATAACAACCCCCCTTACCCAGAGAGGTTATTAATGGAGAAATCTGCGGTGCGTCCACAGTTTGATTTGGAAAATGAGTTGAGAAATGTTTGTATCAAGATTCCATTACTTCAGGCTATTAGAGATGTCCCTATTTATGCAAAACTGGTAAGAGAACTGTGCTTAAAGAAACCTGGTCGAAAACAGAAAGACCCACCCAAGATAAATGTTTTAGGCCAGTTGTCCAATTATATTTCAGACTGTCCCTTACCGCCAAAATTTGCAAATCCTGGGAACCCAGTGGTGACCATTTACATCAATGAGATTCCAATAGGAAACACTCTAGTTGACCTGGGGGCTGCCATTAATTTCATGTCTATGACCACCATGCAGAGACTTCAATTTCATAATCTCCTCAGATCTACTCCTACTATTTTGGAGTTGGCTGATAGGAGCACAGTAAAACCTGTGGGGGCCTTAGATGACATTATTGTCACAATAGCTTCTTGGGAGTATCCAGTGGATTTTCTGGTACTCCAGACCAAACACCCAATGGGGGAACATCCTGTTATATTAGGCAGGCCCTGGTTAGCCACTGCCAATGCCTTTATAGGATGCAGAGAAGGTATTTTAACTATATCAAATGGCACTTCTCTACAAAACCTAATTATTTATCCTCTAGCACAGCCTGTATCGGAAAACATGTTATGGTTAGAGAATCCTTACGGGGATGAGGATGTGGGACAACCCTTACTGTCCATCAGTCAAACTAGGGGGCTGGAACACCAGACTGAGGATGATATCCTACATCAATTTATTTCAGCCACCACTAGTGTTGAGTTCCCTCAGTCCTTCTCTGACTTAGATAATGTTTTCACAGAAGATTTTCAGGAACACTATTACCCTTCAACCACCTCATCATCAGTAGTTTTATTCATAGATGAGAAGGTTGGAGCTGCAACTATACCAATGGAGATTAGTCCAGGGAAATCTTTGTCTATTAATGCAAATCTGTCTCAAAGCCAGCAAATTTAGGTAGTTCATTTACTTAAGGCACAGTCTGGGGCATTTGCTTGGGTTTATAAAGACATGAAAGGCATTCACCCTGAAACATGCATTCATCACATCTATACGCAGGAAAATATTAGACCAGTAAGGCAGCCACAGAGAAGAATGAATCCTGCGCTTAAAGACATTGTGAAAGAGGAATTACAAAAATTGTTGGATGCAGATTTCATCTATCCCATTTCTGATAGAAAATGGGTATCTCCATTGGTGATTGTCCCGAAGAAGGGAGGTAAGTGGAGAATATGTGTTGATTTTCGTGAGTTAAATAAAGCAACTCTCAGAGACTACTTCCCTCTTCCTTTCATAGACCAGGTTTTGGATACATTGTCAGGAAATAAATACTTTTCTTTTCTGGATGGATACAGTGGATATAACCAGATAAGAATAGCCCCAGAGGATCAAGAAAAAACCACTTTTACCTTCCCATGGGGAACTTATGATTACAAGCTGCTACCATTTGGACTGAGTAACGCTCCTGCCACTTTCTAGAGGGCAGTATTAGGTATTTTGGCTGATTTAGTCCATGACTGTATGGAAATATATATGGATGATTTTACAGTCTACGGTAATGATTTCAAAGAATCCTTGGATAATCTGGAGAAAGTTTTAATTAGGTGCCAAGAAACAAATCTTGCTTTAAGCCATGAAAAGTGTAAGATGATGTTAACTGAGGGTATTGTTTTAGGGCACCACGTTTCATCAGAAGGTATTAAGGTTGACCCAGCAAAAATTGAAATCATTACTAACCTATCTTCACCAACTACACAAAAAGAAGTCAGAAGTTTTCTGGGACACGCAGGGTACTATCGTAGGTTTATTGCTAATTTTACAAAGATAGCAGCCCCACTGTTCAAATTGTTGGCCAAAGACAGTGGTTTTGATTGGGATCAACACTGTCAGACAGCCTTTGACACATTAAAGTCAGAATTGTCTTCAACACCAGTTCTGCGGGGGCCAAATTGGTCTTTGCCCTTCCATATATAAACTGATGCTTCAGACACTGCCTTGGGGGGAGTGCTCGGAAAGAAAGAAAATCAATCCTCCTATGCCATTTATTTCATCAGTAAAAATTTAACACCTGCAGAACTGAACTATACAGTAACTGAAAAAGAGTTTCTAGCAGTGGTTCATGCCATCAATAAATTTCGGCATTATATTACAGGTTATGAGGTATTTGCTCATATCGATCATTCTGCTATTAAATTTTTAATGAATAAACCAATCAGTAGTGGCAGAATTACTAGATGGTTACTTTTGCTACAGGAATTTAACATTACCATAGTTGACAAACCAGGGAAAGAAAATCTGGTTGCAGATTTCCTCTCCAGATTGACTCATGCTGATGATAATGTTCCTGTAGATGATACATTCCCTGATAAACATTTATTTGTTGTTTCTATTAAAACACCCTGGTTTGCAGATATAGCCAACTATTTGGTTACAGGGAAACTACCTGCTCATCTGTCATCTTACGAAAAACGAAGAATCATACAGCAAAGTGCTAATTATTCATGGGTAGGTAATGACCTTTTTTGAACCGGTCTAGATCTGATCATCAGGAGGTGTGAGAGAGAGGATGAGATGTGTGACATACTTCAAGCCTGTCATGATGGACCTTGTGGAGGCCATTTCTCAGATAAGTGGACAGCATATAAGGTGTTACATCAAGGGTATTACTGGCCTACCCTTTTTAAAGATGCTGAAAAGTATGTACAGGGCTGTGACAGCTGTCAAAGAATGGGGAGACCCACTGCTGCTGATCAAATGCCTTTACAAGCCCAGGTACAAATTGAACCCTTTGAAAAATGGGGATTGGATTTTGTTGGGCCAATCTCACCAATGTCAAGGAAAAAGAGATATATTTTAGTTTGCACTGACTATGTGACTAAGTGGGTAGAGGCAAAAGCTCTATTGAGGGCCACTGAGCAATCAGTCATAGAATTTATTTACGAAGAGATTTTTACTCGCTTTGGCATTCCTCGTGAAATTGTGACTCACAATGGAGCACCGTTTGTCTCTAAATCAATGAAAGCACTTACAGAACAATATGGAATTAAGCACTATAAATCTTCTCCTTACCACCCCGAAGCAAATGGTCATGTGGAATCCACCAATAAAGTGTTAGAATCCATTTTAACTAAGACTGTGCAGCTACATTACAAGGACTGGGCAGACAGGCTACCCGAGGCATTGTGGGCTTACAGAACTACGTGGAGAAATACCACAAGGTATACCCCATATCAGCTTGTTTATGGGAAACAGGTTCTGCTTCCTATAGAATTTCAGGTGAAAACTTTTCGTACTGCTGCACAATTGAGCCTGAATTTAGATGAAGCCCAGGAGCAGAGGTTGATGCAATTAAATGAGCTTGATGAAATCAGACAAGATGCTGTCCAACGAACTGTGTTGATACAGAATCAGCGGACTAAGTGGCATGATAAATTTTTGAAGAAAAAGACTTTTGAAGAAGGTGATTGGGCTCTGTTGTTTGACTCACGATTCAAACATTTCAAAGGTAAGCTTACCACTAGATGGATGGGGCCATATGAAATTGTGACTGTTTTTGACAATGGTTCTGTCAAAATAAAGACAATTGATGATGAACAGACTGCTTTTGTGGTGAATGGGCATCGGTTAAAGGTATATCACAAACCCATTTCTAAGCAAGAGTTCATCCATACCATGAGTCAGCAATCTGAGTTAGAGCTGGTAGGTGGAGGAATGACTTCTTCATCTCCCACTTATTCACAGTAACGTTCCATGAAACCAATTTTGTATATATGTACAGGAATTTTTTTTAGTAGGGTTCTGTTAGGAGAATGCAGATATTTTTTTTTTTAGGCTCAGGATGTTTTAGAAAACAACAGGGAAGTCTTTTGTTATTCTTTTTATTTTTCAACCATTGATTGTTTTTGCAGAAGACTGTGTTAATTTGGAAAATTTCTGGGCTTTACTGGTAACTAGAATGTCTGTATTAGGTCAATGTATGCGTGCTGTCAGATTTTTCAGAACTGTTCTGGCCATTCATATGAGTATTTTCCCACCAGGCATTGCCGACATTAATGCTTTAAGCTTCCCAAATATTTTCTGCTTATGAACTTATGGGTTGCTAGGATCATTTGACCTGGTTTCACACTAGATAGAGAGAGGGAATTGTTGTTAGTAAGAGCTATGGGCATGAAATTATTTTTAAGACAGGCATCATGTTAGAAAAAGGTATCCAGGACCGGGCAGTTTGGGGGTTATTATCTCTTGGCTGTTATAATACTAAACACACATATATATACATTGTCTTTAGCCACTTTATGACTTTCACTTTCTACAGTTGCAAAGGTTAGTTGTTCATATGGGCAAATCTTTACAGGCATATACAAAGAATACTCTTCCAATTCTGGAACCATCCCACTCCTAGATGGTTTTCAGAGCAGCTCCCCCACTCACCTATTCTTGAGCAAATCATAAATTTTATCTTTAAGGTGAAATTGGGACAAGAGCCTCTGATAGAAAAAGGGTGTAAGAGGTTAACCCGCCGGGATACTGAACAGGTCCGCTGGCAGCGGGTACCGACCTGTGGTATGAACAGGAAAACCCATCAGGGTGCTGAATAGGCCTGTTGGCAATGGAGCATCTTCCTGGGGAAGAAGCTTCTTAAGATGTTACAGTTACCCCACCGGAGTACTGAACGGGCTTGCTGGCAGTGGGTTCTGACTCTAATATCTTCTTTTAATAGCCTCATCTATACTTGTCTGTATGAACGATGTACCTATGTAAAGGTAAAAGAGAGGTCATAAGGGTGGTTAAATAAAATTTAATAAATTCATTGAAAAAATAAAATGATAGCCAGTTGATAATCATCTCCAGCTGTTCTGCATTTTGGGTTACCTGATTCTAGAAAAGGAAGGTTTATGCCTGATGCCTGAACATAGATGAGAAATTTAGTACTATTTGTTCCATTACTCAAATTATCCTGTGTGAAGCTGAGTCAAAATGGACCAGTACCCCATTAGCTTCTGTTGGTATTTTCCTTGCCCTGTGGCACATGTCCTGGTGGAAAAAGTTCTGTATGGATGACAAGGATGAAGTCTGAATTTCTGATTGTTTGAGTTACAAGTGATTGATGAAGTCTGAATTTCTGATTGTTTGAGTTACAAGTGATTGATGAAGTCTGAATTTTTGATTGTTTGAGTTACATAGAAGTAAGGGTGATTGATTGAAGTCTGCGTTCCTGATTGTTTATTTGTATTGTTAATAAAAGTTGGTTTCATAGCACAACTAAGTTTCCTGTGTGATTAGATGGAACAACAACCTTACAATAAGGAAATTATGCCACAAAACTGTTGAGGGTCCAACAAATCTTTTAATCCAGTTTACTTGCTTATTAACTCATCCAAGTGATGTATATTTGGGAGATTAATGGTTTTACATATCTATTCATAGCATAGCAGCTGCTCCAGATGCTGGTACTTACTACTATGCTGGTAAATTTTTGTGCATATTTATCAGCCTGAAAGCACTGCTGTATTTGTTGAAGTGTCGGATTGAGTGCCGTAAGGGGTGCTGGAAGACATATTGGAAAATTGGCATGTATATGGTAATGAACGTTGATGGAGGTAAGGAAGGGTGTACGATTGGCTAAGTCTTAATTGTTAATAAGAATTATAATTAAATATTTTTTCCATTATATGAAAGTCGATGAGCTATGAACTACCATAAATAACTTTGACAATATTTCATCCTCTATTATTGTTGGCAACCTTTGATAAAAGGAATTATAACCTTGTTATATTACAATTGGGGTTCTTACGTGTTATGAGGTTAAGATTAGTCCAAACGTGTTACATCATGGTCATCATCTCCTGCGACGTGGGCAGTATGTGCCACCACTTGTAATGATTTTCTCTTGTCACGATTATTGTCTTCATTACCTTTACTTCCTATCATTACCATTCTTTACCATGTTCATTTGGGCTTTTTACAGTCTCTATCGTTACCACGGGAAAAACATTGATGAAATTTTGTCATTGCCTGCGAATTGCCTGTCCGAATTCTCTGCTAATTCACCATTCTTCCTGTCTCCACCATGCTTAATCGGCATGAACCCTCTACGTATGAGCAGTTATTAGCTATTCCTGAGTTCGTAGCATGCAAGGAGATGTTTATTCGGGCTGGATGGCATGCATTTTTAACCAATTTACAGGGCCACAATGATGCTGTCTCTTTACAATTCGCCTTGGGTTTCGATGGGCATACAGCTAAGGTGGGGGCCCTGGAGTTTGCAGTGACAGAGGATTCCATTTGATTGGCTACGGGACTTCCACACACCGGTGATAGATGGTTTAAGAAGTTTCGGTTGCCACGGAAGGAATATGACTGTGTTTTCAAACCTGAATATTTGGCCGTGAAGGGTGAGAAGGGTTTCTCCAAGCTGTGGGCTAGAGAGGAATTCCACAATGTTTTAATGATTATCACCAAGTTGATTACCTGTGAAGGCCGATTCTCCACTTATAAAGCCTGTCATTTTCGCCTTCTAGCTCACTTCGAGTTTGGTAAGCTTCTAAA
This sequence comes from Larix kaempferi, assembly GCA_027924585.1. Taxonomy (NCBI): domain Eukaryota; kingdom Viridiplantae; phylum Streptophyta; class Pinopsida; order Pinales; family Pinaceae; genus Larix; species Larix kaempferi. The sequence goes on from BSBM01000160.1 coordinate 2,311,392, forward strand.
TTTTCCATTTTATTTTTTGAAGAGTTTGAGTAAAATGGCTTCACAAGTGAGGAAGAACCTAGAGCATCCAACTCACAGTCTTTACCATCATGGGCTTATTAAAATGCTCGTTTTAGCTGAATTAAAAAAGCAAGGTCGGGTATGGGAACAGTTTGTGTATGAACTCTCTAACCCTCATCTTCAGTCATCCTTGAGGAATGAATCCGGTGAGCCTTGTATCCCTGATCTAGTGGAGAAAGCTTCCTCTGCAAACAATTCTATTCCTCAAAATGATTGCCCTCAGGAACCAGCTGTTAATAGTTGCAAGAAACCTGCCCCATTACATGCTAAGAGGTCTCCAATCTCTAAGAGACAGTGTGTTATCTCTCGGTCTGGGGGAGATAAGGAGCACGAAAACCTGTTTGTTTTGCCCAATAGATGATTTACTCGTAGCATGGCCGCCAAGGAGGGGAGAAAGGAATCTAAGGGTAAAGAACCTATCCAAGTTGAATTGCCATCATCTGATGCTTCCTCTACCCATGATAACTCTGCTTCTCCTAGTTCTCCTCATTATTCTACAATGTTGAGTCCTGTCAATGAACCTTTGCTGCCAGTATCTCCTCCGAAATCAAGTTTAAAATCTGCCAAAACATCCCCTTCAAAGTCAACTTTAAAATCTGCCAAAACATCCCCTTCAAAGTCAAGTTTAAAATCTGCCAAAACATCCCCTTCAAAGTCAAGTTTAAAATCTGTCAGAGCATCACTTTCCAAATCAGGTTCAAAATCTTCTAAGTCGGAGGCTTCAGCACAGGGGATTGATTATTTTAGGCAAAAGAATTTTAAATTGACAAGAAAGCTGCAAGAGTATGTGAGGTTGGATCGGGTTATCAAGCAGGAAAATGCCATTTTAAAGGCTAGAATCGTGTCTTTACAAACTTTGGTTGATGAGGTTAAAGGGACAAATCACAGTCTTCGAAAACAGTTAAAGAAGAAAGACAAACAGTTTGAACAATTGGTTAGTATACAGCAACAATCTTCCCCGTCTCCTCCTCAGGTTCAAGTCCTGTTTAATACCTCATCCTCAGTCTCTGGAGTTGGATCCAAGGATTGATAATCTACCAGAAGGTTCAAATTTTGTCTATCTGCACTTTCTTGCATAGGGACATGCAAGACCTTCAGTCTGGGGAAGATGTTGGTCCTCTATTTTGACTACTCAATATAATGTTTTCTAGCTTAAAGTCTTAATGGAATCAAACAATAATCAATTTTGTTGTATCTGATTATGTCTTTTGGAGGTCAACACTGCTAGACTATGGTAAGTAATTTCTAATTGCTTGTTTGTCACTTTGCCTTGTTTTATGCATATGATTGGGTTTTAGGTTTCATTTAATAGGTTATTAATAAGTTGTTTCTTTTCTATGCAGGGTTCTTTTTGCTACCCGACTCCATACCTGTCTCAGCGTTCAAAGGAGGAGTTATGCAGAGATTGGGGATTCGATCTACAATGAGGGCGTTTTTCCTGGATTCATCTCATCTTTTAGATGCTTGTGAGGATTGCTCAGCTGCTATTTTAGGGATGATCTTCGATCGAGGAGCTGTTGTTGTTTTCTCTTTAGCAGTATGTGTATATTGGGGGATCTGAGCTCCCATTTTTGGCTCAGATATGCCAAGATATCTGTGGGGTTGTTATCCATGTCGATCCTTGTTTCCAGGACGATCTCACTCTGTATATTCAGTATAAGATGACTCTTGAAACCCTGAGACAGGGGAGGATGTATTCAGAGAAACTGTAAACTCTTTTTTTAATATACTCAGTGTTTATTTTCCTTTAAGAGCTGTGATTTAAATTAGCAGGCGTTGAGGGCAGGGCCCACCTTCAACACCGATTCTCTGTATCTATGCGTGGTTTGTATTTCTGTAAGTAGGGTAAAACTTATATACTTTAGTACTGTTTCATAACAGAATGTAATGGTTGTGTTTGCTCGTGCTTCATGATAAGGTTTGTGTTTGCAGAAAACAAATGATTATTACATGCACTCAATTTGGTTATAGGACTGAATCAATGAATTAATAGGAGTGTTTTTATATTTCGATCTCATTAGTCTTCAGTGTGAATGGTTGTTTGGAATATGGAATGCATAAATCGTGTGGAGGATTTGATCTAGGTTATTGTAGAATGAAGAATTACAAGTAGATTGGGTTGTACATTTTTTATTGCCAACATATAGAGAGATAGCGATAGAAGCTATGGGATTGGGTTAAACTCTCCTTATTCACAAGACTGTAAAATAGATTAAGGAATGGTGTGGGTTTAATTATTTTCTTCGATTTTCAGTATGGAGTGTAGTATTGGCAATTTGGTTAATAAAATCGACTTTAGCTGTTAAAGATCCTTTTTGCTTCAGCGTGATTGATGAATAGTTCATCCTTTTCACTTTCAAGTTTGAAGAGCTGTAGGATATCTTGTTGAAATGGAACAGCACTTGTAATATTTTGCAGAGAGGGTTTGAAGATTGGAATCTAGAGAGCAGATAGGGCTTTGTTAATAATCCTTTAAATAAGTAATTAAATAGGAAGAATTGGGCTGTTTGACATTGATGAAATAGGGTTTGTAAATGTTGCTTCCCTGAATTAACACCAGCTTCATAGTGTGCACATGCAAATCAGAACTATTGAATATTTTTCATACAATCCTATTATTGATTAATGAGGATTGTTTGGATAACCTTGGCATTTTTCCTGTGTGTATTAATGTGCATAAATAAAACAGAGTATATTTAAATAACAATAACCAGCCAAGCTTCATTATAATAGGCTATGTGTTGACCATTTAAAGTCAAGAGATTACAGGTGTTACTCTGGCAATAATTTTAGAAGTATTACTGTAGAGTGAAGTATTAGATCTTGTAGGATTATAGTGGAGTTTTCAGATCAATAGATTATAGTTATTGTGAAACTTATTAAGCTCTTTCATTTGTAGAAAAGATTATCAACCCTGTAGCTGAGTGTGGATTGTGGAGTGTTTAAGGGATTGCTGTAGGGTTTGTTTAATTTATCCATAGATTGTTCTTCTGAGAGATTGCTGTATGTGGAATTTCTCTGAAAGATTAGGGTTATTTTAAAACTATCTTGCCTGCACATATAGTGTAGCAGCTCAAAGTTTACAATTGCCCGGTTGATAATTAAATTGAGGTTAATTAAGTAACATTAATTTTAACCAACAACACTCAAGAGCCTTCGTGGTTTTTTGGGTTTGAATGGCTACTACCGCAAGTTTGTCAAGGATTATGGGAAGATTGCAGCTCCATTAACTGCTCTATTGAAAAAGGATGCTTTTACATGGACACCTGCTGCTCAGTGTGCATTTGAAAAACTAAAACAAGCTATGTGTACTACACCTATTCTAGCTATGCCTGATTTTTCCAAGCCCTTCACTATTGAGAGTGATGCTTGCGGCAATGGACTTGGTGTTGTTCTCCTTCAAGATGAACACCCCATTGCATTCACCAGCAAAGCCCTTTCAGGTAAGAATTTAGATGCCTCTACCTATGAGATGGAAATGATGGCCATTTTGCATGCAGTACAGAAGTGGTGACCATACCTATTAGGGAATCATTTTTGCATCAAGACTGATCACCAGAGTCTGAAATATTTCTTGGAACAGCGTGTCTCCTCCCCAACACAACAAAAATGGGTTAGCAAACTCATGGGTTATGACTATGAGATCACTTACAAGAAGGGTAAAGACAATATTGTGGCTGATGCTCTTTCTCGCACATTTGATGCCCAAGGTTCTCTTTCATCTATTTCTATGCCTGTTCAAAATTGGTTGCAATTTGTTCAACAGGGTTATGTCAATGACTCTTGCTTATCTCAAATCATCCAATGCTTGACCAACAATGCTTCTTCTATACCACATTACTCTTGGGATGGTGCTTCTCTGAGATACAAGGGTCGTCTGGTGCTTCCCCAGAGCACAGATCTTCAACAGGCTGTCTTCTATGAACTCCATGCTTCTCCATCGGCAGGGCACTCTAGGTTCCTCAAAACGTATGAACAGGCACGACGTAACTTCTTTTGGCAGGGCATGAAAAGGACAATTCAACATATGGTGGTTGAATGTGATACCTGCTAGCACAATAAGGGTGAAACAACACTCCTTCCAGGATTGCTCGAACCCCTGCCCATACCTACATGGATTTGGACAAATATTTCTATGGATTTCATTGAAAGGCTCCCTAAATCTGGTGGGAAGATAGTGATTCTCGTTGTGGTTGATTGCCTCTCCAAATATAGTCATTTTTGTGCTCTCAACCATCCCTATACAGCCTCCTCAGTCGCTCAAATTTTCCTGGACCAAATCTTTCGTCTTCATGGCATCCCTTCTTCCATTGTCTCGGATCGTGATGCGACTTTCACTAGTCATTTTTGGACAGAACTATTTCGCCACACTGGCACCAAACTGAAGATGAGTTCAAGGTATCACCGAAAAACAGATGGTTAGACTGAAATTATCAATAAATGCTTGGAAACTTATCTCTGTTGCTTGACCTATGAACAACAACATCAGTGGGCAAAGTGGGTCCCTCTTGCTGAATGGTGGTATAATACCTCTTACCACATTGCCTCTAAAATGACCCCATATGAAGCAGTCTATGGTCAGGCACCTCTAGTTCTTCTTCCATACACCCCCAACAGTTCACCAGTTCAGGAATTTGACACGGTCCTTCAAAACCACGATTAGATTCTTTGCATTTTGTGGGACAATCTTCACATGGCAAGAAACCGCATGAAGAAACAAGCTGATCAGCACCGTTCTGAGCGCACTTTTCAAGTAGGCGATATGGTTTTTCTTCGTCTCCAGCGGTACAAGCAATCCTCCCTGAAACTCAAAGGGCGTCATAATCTCTCTCCAAAGTTCTGTGGGCCATATCGGATTCTTCAAAAGATTGGGTCCGTTGCTTATAAATTGGAACTGCCTCCTTCTTCCCGCATTCATCCAGTCTTTCATGTCTCTTGTCTGAAGAAAGTTCTTGGCACCAACATCAGTGGACAAACGATTTTACCCGAAATGGATAATGACGGATCCATCCTTTTGGAGCCGGAGGCCATCCTCAATCGGCGCACTTGTCAGCTTTACTCTCGCTCTATCACAGAGGTCTTAATTCAGTGGCACAGCATGCAACCAGAGGATGCTACATGGGAACCACTCCTTTAGATTCAACAACAATTTCCACATCTAAGGCTTTGAGGACAAAGCTTTTTTTAAGGGGGAGGGGATGTTAGGAACCCATGTCTTTACTTTGTTACTATATTGTTGTTGGACACATATGCTTTGTAAGTCGTCCCATAGTATTTGTTGATCAATAGTTTGTGTTATTGTTGTTGGCGCATATGCTTTGTAAGTCGCCTGTAGTATTGTTGATCCATAGTTTGTAGTGGCCCATGGTTTTGAACCATAGTATTGGCACCTAGACTTAGTATATAAGTGTGTGTTGAGACCTATGAAGGATGGTGAAGTTATTTGTATTGAGCTTGCTCATAGGAGGTTTCCCCCTCGAAGTGGCCTGTGATCAATATAAAAGTGATTCTGAGTTCTGTCATTTATTCTATTTTGCATATTCTTATTAATTAATTGTTGCAGGCGCTTCACACAATCAAGGCAGAGATTGAAAAGCTCTTGAAAGCTTGTTTTATCTACCCTGTTCTGTTGACAGAATGGGTCTCAAATGTCATCCCTATAGCTAAAAAGCAGGGTACCATTCGTGTTTGTGTCGATTATTGGGATCTCAAGAAGTCTTGTCCTAAGTACAATTAACCAACTCCCTTTATCGACCAAATCATTGACAACTATGTTGGAAGTGTCATTTTCTCTTTTATGGATGGCTTTTCCAGCTACAACCAGATTGAGATCCACCCGCCTGATCAACACAAGACAACTTTCATCTATCCTTGGGGTATGTTTGCTTATCGCAAGCTCCCTTTTGGCCTTAAAAATGCTGGTGCCACATTCTAGCGGACCATGTCGTGCGCCTTTCACGACATGAAGGACTTTGTGGAACCCTACTTAGACGATTTACCTTCCCATTCATGGCAACGCGAGTACCACATTGACCATCTGACGGCAGTATTCCTCATATGCAGGCAGTATAACATCCACCTGAACCCTCACAAGTGTATCTTCTGCGTCGAGTCTAGACACCTCCTCGGCTTCATTGTCTCGAAAGATGGGGTCCACATTGATCCCTTGAAGGTGGCATCCATCGTCACTCTCCCACCTCCCACTGACATTACGGAACTTCAAAGTTTTCAACGGAAGGCAACTTATTTAAGGCATTTTGTCTATAATTTCACATAAAAGATGCAAGGCTATATGAGATTGATGAAGAAGGATGTCCCATTCATATGGGATGACCAAGCTCAACAATATTTTGAAATTCTAAAACATGCTATCACGCATGCCCCTATGCTCTAGCCACCCAATTACTACAAGGATTATATCCTTTATCTTGCCACTTCTACCACCATGATCGCCATGGTCTTGGTTCAAGAATACAACAACACCCAGGAACAAGTGATTTATTACTTAAGTAAGGGTCTCATTGACACCGAAGCTCATTATTCACATGTCCAGAAGCTTGCTCTCGTGACAGTCATTGCCGTCCAAAATTTCTGACATTACATCTTGCTTCGCACCACCACCATCATTGCCAATTCAAACCCCATGTACCATGTTTTGACACGTCAAGTGTTTGGGGGCAAGTATTCATGTTAGATTGTGATACTGCAGGAATTTGATCTCCTATTCGAAAAGGCTAAGTCTAAAAAGTCTTTGGTGTTTGCTGAGTTGATCTGTGATCTTCCCCGTCCTGATGTAGAATTTGATCCCAATGATTCTCTTCTAGACGAATCATTGTTCCTCATGATCACATCTAATCAATGGTATGGAGATATCACTTTATATCTTTAGACCCAATGTTTCATCCCTCAACTCTTGCGAGATGACCGTCGTCGGATACGCCACCATACAAAGTATTATTTGATCATTAGTGATACTTTGTACCGTCATGGTATCAATTCTATTCTTCGATGTTGTCTCACTCATGAAGAGGCTGAACACATTTTAAATGACTGTCACACAGGGGCATGTGGCAGTCATCTCTTTGGGATGGCTACAGCCCAGAAGATACTTCGCGCAGAATATTTTAGCCATCTATCTTTAAAGATTGTATCGAGGCCATCAAAAAATGTCCTCCATGCCAGCACTTCCAAACTAAGAAGCGCACCCACCCCGCCCCGTTACACCCGGTTATTATCATTGGCCCCTTTGCTAAATGGGGAATTGACTTCATGCATTGTAATCCTACCTCGATCAGGGGGCATGGTTACATCATAGTAGCCATGGATTACTTTACAAAGTGGGTCGAGGCTATGCCTACATACATGGACGACGACAAAACTGCCACACTCTTCATGTTCAATCATGTAACAGCATGGTTCGGAGTTCCTCAAGCTATAGTTACCGACCATGGTTCTCACTTTATGAACCATATGGTTGACAAGTTGAGCACTAGATTGGGTTTTTGCCATGAAAACTCAACACCGTACTACCCGCAGTCCAATGGACAAGTAGAGGCCATTAACAAGGTCTTGAAAACCATGATCCAATAGATGGTGGGTACGCACAATTCCAACTGGCACAATATGCTCTTTCAGCACTATGGGCTTATCGAACTTCCATAAAAAATGCCATTGGATTTACCCCCTTCCAATTAGTCTATGGATTGGAAGCAGTCCTACAGATTGAGTGTGAGATTTCATCCCTCAAACTCGCAGTTGAACTTATCCCTAACACTAGTGCTAAGGAAGAATGCTTCCTCTACCTAGATAAACTCGACAAAACTCATCGCGATGCTGCTCTTGCCAATGAGGCTCATAAGAAATGCATCAAAGTGCAGTACAACAAGTCGCTAGAACCTCGCGTATATAGCGAGGGATATTTGGTCCTTACATACGACCAAAGACATGATAAGCTGGGGGCAGGAAAGTTTGAGTCCATGTGGCATGGACCCTACATAGTGAAATGCCTCCTAGAGAAGGGAGCCTATGAGCTAGAAGACTATGACGAGATATCTTTGGGAAAGCCTCGCAACGAGCTCTACCTAAAGAGGTATTATGCCTGAGTCTTTCATGCATAAGTACTTTGTATATACTGTACATGGTGTTTGTTTTGTGTGGTGTAACGCTTTGATTTTTTGTGCACTTAGGTCTTGTTTCATTACTTATACCATGTTCTGTTTGCGTGTGCAGATGGAAACTTGCTAATGATTCACAGGCGGCGCTAGCCGGCATACCAGTAACCTTGCTTCGGCATCCTTGGTGCTCTATTCTCCCATCGGCAAGCTCATTATCTTAGGAGGAATGTGTCTAGGTTTCACAACTAACAATGCTGCAGAATATCGAGCAGTCATTGTGTTGGTGTTTATTATGTGTTAAATAATTCCAATATTTAAATTGTCAACCCAGGAAGGGAGCTTATGAGATGCAATCGCTATATGTGTAGGATTGAAGGCTTGAACTAACCTAAGCTGACTAAATATGCAAATCAGATATGAAGAATTTAACTTTGGAAGAAGTTTGAAAGGAGGTTAAGGAGGAAAATATGGAAGGAGGAAAGAATGATAGAAGTTAATTAAAAAAAACTCTATGAAACAAGGTTTAAATTACATCGAAAACTATTAATTAGAAGTAAGAAGAATTATGATTGAGAGGCAGAAGAAATTAGATTCTAAAAAAGGCCTAAAACAATGCAAAAAATACACAGATCCAAATAACAATCCGAACGCCAGTTTGAATGATGGTCCGAATGGAGGAAAATGATTTAAATTAAGGAAAAAGAAGAATTTTGGATGCTTTAAGTACTAGCTAGCTTTAGGCAAATGATCCTACAGTGCAAGGGAAGCAATGGAGAGATTATTTAGAGGCTAAGTTAATGAGAAATTATCGACCCTAATCATTACCTAAAAGGAAGAATTATTTCTATAGGAAGAAGGTTTGAGAAAGAAAAGAGAGAGTTAACCTACAACAATAGGAAGAAAGACTGACAGAGAAGAAGGAGAAAGAGGCTAATGCTAACTATGGAGGAATTGGGAGCAATATCTAACTATAATGATGAAAGAAGGTGAAATCAAACTACAAAATATTAAAGTTTGGTCGACCATTCCTAATTCTGCAGAATAAACTACGTGAGTAGCAAAAATATAGTTTATAAACAAGTTACAAACCAAACATTACAAGTTAGCTAAGATAATTTGCAAACTAAATAAATTAAACTAATTAACTAAGATAAATGATAAACTAAACTATTAACTAAACTAAATTACAAACCAATATTAATTGAAAACTAAAAAAATGTTTTAGAAATACACCTAATATAAATTACAAATTGAATTAATTAACCTAAGTTACAAACTAACATAAATTATAAACAAAAATAGTATTGATAACAAATCAAAATCAACAAATCTTTAAAAACTACAAATCAAGCATTACAAATTAACTAAAGAAAACTTTATTAACTAAACTAGTATAAATTATAAACTAAACTAAATAAATAACGAACTAAAGAAACAAACGAAATTACTAGTACAAATTACATTACAAACTACAAATTACAAATTTAATTACAATGGCAAACTAAATCAATAAATAAAAACTACCAACTAAAAACTTTAAAAACGAATGGTTAAACCAAATTATCAATTAAATAAAATTTAAAAACAAATAATTTTTTTTTTTTTAAAAACAACATTTCTAAAACAGTGCACATTTCTTAAAAAAAACCATTTTGAAAGCAACTATCTATTTATTACCGACTCAAAACTCCGTATATACACATTTAATATCATATCACTCCAAAAGCTTTTATATAATATTTATGCTGAATATGAAGTCAAGATTTATGCCATGATTTAAGTTTTTATACTCTTAGATTGGATTATCACACACATTTAAAGCTCTTACACTGGATTAATAAGTTACGCAGGTTGGTATATAAATCTTCACTCCCCACGCATGATATGTATGATACGACAATACATTAACAGCTGGAACATGAACGCATTCAAACTCCAACTTAAGCTTAGTTCCATCTCCGAATTGAATCAAGTCCTGTGGTATGCAACTGGGAATGAAAGTTAATAAAATGATTTCACAAGTGATTTATAATTCAAAACTATCGAAAGAACTTAAAGAGGAACAAATTGCATGCAAAGAAAAATTGCTATTTGTATCTGGAAATATAAATCGATGGAATGAACCTATGATAAACTCGAGCTTGAATTTATATGCATGATTTGTACAGAATTATGAATAGAATTTGTAGAGAAGAATAAACAAAATTACAATCCATGGGATGGCCAGTCCTCATGGATCTCACAACACAGCTACATAAAAATTATGTACACGATCTAGTTTCCGGAAACCAATTCCATATTGAAGAGAAAGACTGAGTTACAGAGTGAATAAGAGTTTTTCCCAAGCTTTTTTCCTCCCCTATCTATCAACCCTGGGGGCCTTTATATAATATTTTACAAAGAGCGAGCAGGTCAGGGTCAACCGCTCTAAAAATAGCAAGATTCTACAGCTAGAGAAACAACTCACTAAAACAGGAACCGACTCAGAAACAGTCGGCCACGTTTTTCCGTTTTTCTGGGCAAGTGGACTTCAAAGAACCACATTTTTCTCTCAAATGGTTTGGAATTTTTGAGAAATTCCTCATCATGACCTAAATGGGCCTATTGGGCACAAAACCCATGTTCCAAAATTTTCAATTTCGCCTGTGTTTGCCTGTAAGTACAATTAGTTTCACGAATCCGGATTCTGAGCAGATTTTCTGTTGAGTTGTTGGCCACATTGACGCCTGGGTGCTTGAATTATATTTGTTGAATCACCATCCATTTATGAGTTTGTTGTTTATCGTTATCCATTATTTGTTGAATGTTCTCTCCTTCAATATTTATGTGATCTACCTTGCATAATTTCATCATAAGGTCCATTTAAAATAAAGCACCTGCATATAATTAAAACATTCATATTAAAATTTAAGATATGAGTGCTTCCCACCATATGATTCATGAATGTAAAAAGACGTCTACTTATAAAATGATAACTTAATTAAAAATTAAGAATTGATTTTTATTCAATATTTTTATATAAAAATATTATTGCATAGTTTAATTTTTATTTATAAATAATAATTATTTAGATGTTTTAGTTATAATAATTATTCAAATGCAAAAGCTTATTATTAACCTTACTATTTTAATTTGTGTATGCATATATGACAGGTTTTAACAAGGACAAAGGAGCAAAGATAGATCCATTTGTTAACAAAGTAAATCAAGCTATTTAACCAATAACAAACATGTTATCAAATGCATGTGAAACTTAGGATTGGATGAAGGGTCGGATGGAGTACCGAAATACTTACGATTTGCACAATTATTGCATTTAATACATTAAAAATAACATATTAAGCTTACTTTACATTTACGAGATTTAATTAATAAAACAAAGTAAAAGATAACCTTATTAAACATAAATGTATTAAATCATGGTAGACAAGATGAGAAATTAATGTAAATAATATCATTATAAAAGACAATTTCAGAGCCCAACACATTGGAACCCTAACCAACGCTCTTTTCTTGGGTATGGACCACATTTTCATCCATTTAGACTCGCAACTGGTGGTCTCTGATCTTAACCGGGTTTACGCCATCCGCAACCCTACCCTACTCCATCTTTTCCAACGATTTCTTCTTCTAGAAAGGTCCTTCGAATCTATTCAGTACCTGCACATTCCACGAGATGTGAACACAGTTGCCAACTCAATGGCCAACTTCATCTTAGATTGGTACATTGCACACACATAAGCATATTCATGAACTGTAAAAACAGACATAACATGTAAATAATTCATTGTATAAGCAAGTATGTAAACAAGATCACATCATTCATCCATTAAAACACATAATGTATAAATCCACTAGAATGTCTGTATATATATATATATATATATATATATATATATATATATATATCAAGATAAAGTAGTGCTGATACAAAATCTGAAGCACGATGGTTTTCAGTAAGTCTATATAAAATCTGAAGCCTGGTAGCTTTCAGTAGCACAAAATATGAGGCTCACAAGCTCTCAGTACATACATAATAACATAAGGCCTAATGGTTGGCCCGTGCACCCCTGGGTCTTGCAGCTATCACCTGCTAGCCGTGGAAGAAGTCTACCGCTCTCGCTACCTTGCGGAGCAGCTCACTGAAGCGTAAGGTCACGCCAACCATGTACCTCTGCATGGGCCTCGGTAACTCATGCACTGCTGCATCTGGAACATCCAATGCCAACCTGGTAAGGTTCTCATAGACATCCCCCATCTCTACGATGGAATCATGCATGGCTGGGGCTACTGGTGGTGCCTCTCCTCTCCTCACAAGAAGTGAAACTCCCACCGGTCGGGAAGGGCCCACATCTGCACACACATGTTATTAACTCATCAACACTACCCAAATAAATTATAAATACACAAAATGAAAAAGTTCAAGGGTCATTGTTCTTACCGATATCTCCCCACTCTGCTCCCTCAAGCAGTACTAGGTTTGGATCTTCCCTGAAGCCTGTACCACTATACGGATAGTCCTCAATCATGAGTAGTTGTCCTTCCAACTAGGTGAAGAACTCGGAACCATACCCGATTATCGAACCCCCACCACCATGGCGGGCCATCACCTCCATCCATCGGACCATGTGAGGATCCTTGGGATCCCTGTCATCCAAAGTCACCTACAGTCCAATCCAAAGTCACCTACGGTCTAGTAAGAGAGGAACCCGCTCCAACAAGAATGAGATCACTACTAATCCATACCCAAACTTCTTGAGCTCACCACATCGACACTTGGTCAGCTGAGATCGAAGGTTGGTGAGGAGTCCCTCACACCAGTTGAACACCTTCGGAGACATAATGTCCTCCCCATATAGCATTTGGGACTTGGTAGCTAGAAGAGCCGCTTGGCTCCCTGCTATCCTCACTATGGTGAAGAGTATAACACATAATGGGCGTTCTCGAACCTCTTTAATGGGAATTTTCCGACTAGAGGCACGGGCATGTGGAGTACAATACTGGACAATCAAGTCATCTACCGTCCAGTCACTCCCGCGTGATCCGGTGAGTGACACATTATCCCCTCTCTGGGACAGTCCTGTCAAGAAATGGATGTCATCAACATCTATATTTAGTATGTGTTCCTCGATCATGAAGTATTGTTGCACTGCATCCCAACTTCAGTGCATGTGCTCTAGTAGTGGGACTTGGGCCCTCATGCCCTGGACCTGGACGAACTTCAACAACCCACAGTTTCTTAATGCCTCCACACATAATGGATCATTTGTTGCTTGTACATATTCCACTTCATGTTCACACTCGCACCATTCTAGAACCATAGTGGTAGCCACAAACCTGTCAAAGGAAGCATTTAAACACTATTAGCACTCACCCAAACCATCAAAATTTTTTCTTGTGGGTTAGGTTTGATGTTGGAGATGGACGTTTCGGCCATCGCACCCTATCTTTGATGACAGGGCGACATCGTCGCAAGACATCCTTACGGGTTTTGCGATGACCTAAGTTCGTCGCAGGTCCCGTAAGGGAGACCTGCAACAACCCGAGGGCACAAAATCCCCTCACAAATCAACCTAAAAAACCTAAAAAATGGACAAAAAATGAAATTGTAAACCACTAGAAAGATGTTGGTTGAGATTTAGATTTACCTACTCATGACAGTGCATGAAACGGTCACTTGTAGCTCCGGCAATCGACGAATGAAATTCTACTCCAAATGGCACTTTCTTCTCCCCAAATTTGACAAATGACAATGGTAACTATTTTTGGTCATTTTTTCTATTTTATAAACAAAAAGGGAATATTCTTTTTCAAATTTAGATGCTTTATGGGTTATTTGCCATAGTTTGGATTATTTTACTGCATTTGAATGCCTGGTTAACTATTTGACCTAGTTTTCAAGCATGCAGGAGATGTTAAGTGTTTCATTTGCATCATTCTCACATCGTAGCGATCATCTCATAAATGTTGTCAGGTATGAACAACCCGTTGAATAGTTTTTGTTGTTATTTTTCAGTTATTTAATGATGATGAGCTAACTCTTTGTTCTTTCTTGTGCTCATAAAACTATGAGAATAAGTCACTGAGTTATGGTTTATCACTTTTCCGAGCTCGTTAAACTCCTATGGAAAAGGAACCCACCCGGAGTCTATCTTTAAGATCTTTTCAGGCTCTCAAAATATGAAAAGATTGCCAAGCGAACTTGTCGCATGCACGCTTGTTAAAGTATTTGAATGGTCGTCTTCCTGGTGATAGTTTACCCCTTTTTTGGACCCGGGGGTACTACTTACGAAAAATGAATACTCCAACCAATCATGACTAGAGAGTCCTCTCTCACGTTGTTTTACCCTTTTTCGGGCGACGAGGCTAAATTTATGAAAAAGGACCATTGGAGTCTTCTTTAGTTCTTTTCAAACTCTCTAAACATGAAATGACAGCCGAGTTTACCTTCTATGGACTCGTTAAAATATAACACTGAAGGGCCTGCTATGGGACGAACCCCTCCTCTCCCAGGTTCGAAAAATATTTGGAATTGGACTCATCTATGAGATGAGCTATACCAAGCATCTGGTTACCCTCATCAAGCTCGCAAAAAAAACATGAGGAACTCATCAATCATGATGGGGGAAAAGGAATGATTTTATGTTACACCCTTTATTAGTGGCAGTACCTAGTCATTCTTGAACATGGCACTCGCTTGCATTTGCATACAGTACTTGGACCATCTGTTTGCCCTCACATTTTTCCTATTTCCTGAGTCTTGTTACTCCTTTGAGTCATTCAAAGAACTCTCCCATCATCAGCTGCATTAGGATTTGGCGTCATACTCGTCGAGTCAATACTGCCAAGTCATGCCATGCCCATGTTCAAGAATACTTTCACCACTCATTATCTGCAGTGAGTACACCTTCCACCATGTCGGTCTACTCTGAGTTAGTCTTGCATGTTACTATACCATCTGATCTACTTCAATACATCCTTTGTCGTGTTTCATATCGATGATGAGGGATTCATCATGGCCCTCCTTCGACGGATTGATCCTTGTCAACTTCAACTCATCATCTGAGGATTGAATCTAGAAACCAACCAAGTACCTTGGGCCTGCATACCTCAATGGTAGGTTACCTTGCTTTCGACATGAGTTTACTTCATTGACTCTTGATTGAAATATTTCATCTGGCATTCAAATTCAACTCATTTATTCACGCTTGATGATATGTACTATGATACCTTGGGGATAATTGACATTAATGGTGATTTCCCTAGTGCTTGTTAACAGTATACATCAATGACCAGTAATCAAGTGGTTTCTACCATGTTCGATGTCAAGACATTTGTAATCACATGGATAGATTCATATCATTGCAGGTTCAGCTTGAAGACCCTGGGGAGTCATGTTTTACCCAGGTTGAGATGGATATTGTTTTGAGTCATATTACACGGATCCACTTTTGTATTGGTTGTGGCTGTGTTATCATCTCATCATGGATCTACGCTTGTGTCTAGTAGCCATGATTGTGTTCAGTCGTTCATTACTATCATGGATCTGTAATGTATTGGTTGGAAGCCATGTTGTGAGTCATATGAGACTATGTACTCAAATTTAGTTGTACTGCAACAGCATCCTTCGTCCGACAAGTCCATTGCCATTCCTTCTGTCAAAGCATTTCACCTATCCAGTTTCAAACAGTTTCATGCTTTGGGGAGCATTCTATTACACCTAAATCTTACTACCATGAGATCCAGTGTAAACATCCCTGAAGCTTCCCATGACTGGAGGGATTAACTGGCCTATTTTTGGAGGTCATCACAGTTTACCCTTGTGCAACATGCGACATCGCAGTTTGTCCTAATGCAGGCTGCAAAGATGTTAGCTATTTGGATAAAAGAGCATCTTCAAGCTCATTCTCAAAGCTGAGTGATGTGGATCCCTATCCCTAGCCTATAGGGGAGCTGGCATTCGGTTCCCTAGCCCTTGGGTGAGATCCCCTATCTCTCTCCTACCATATCTAAACCTATACTATCCTCCTACTCCTATATAAGTGAAGCTCACTCCCATTCCAAAGGGAGGAAGTCTATAGTATGTACATGCTGGTGAAATTAGCTTAGGAGAGATCCCTACTCATCTATTGGGAGACTCATACTTCCTTGGGAGGCTTTGGCATTGGCTTGGTTGGAGAAGGATTGTCACATTAAGTCATTGGTTTTAATCACTTCCTTCTATGTATTTCCCTTTTATACAGTAATATAAATGCTTTCCACCAAATGTTGTCGCATTGACAATGTTTTGTGTAGTTTGCCTGCTTAATTGCTTACTTAGATCTATTATTATGTAGATGCATTTTACTACTTGTGTTGTTTTGTGTGTCTTGACAGGTTTTGCAGCTGAGATCTGAAAACCATCAAGCTTGGGGAAAACATTCAAGGAGAAAGGATTAGCGATCTGAAAGGTAAAGCATCTATCTACTCGATCTCTAATTAGATCTAGGAAAGTATTATATGTTATGTCTTATTTGTTCTAGACTTACATTAAGCTAGGGAGATCAGGCCTCGAGTCCGCTCTTGTTAGATTGTCCGTCAAAAAGGAATATTGTGTTGAGCACCAAGTTATTCAATCTAGGAAATAAACTCAGCGAGGGAAAATGGTTCTAGCAAGGTTGGAGTCCCATAAATGATAAGGGTCTTGGTCTGCACTTGAAAGTGATTTGGATTCTTTGATAGTAAGGTTTAGGTATGAACCAATAATTATGGTATCAAGTATGTCGGCATGCTTGTCATAAATGTGTTCATCGCCAGCAAAAATGGATCTAGGAAGCTTGGATTTGGACTTCTAAGAAATTGGTGGGTAAAATTTTCGCTGATATGTTAAATGGCTAGATAGGGTTTAGCATGGAAAATTAGGGTTAATTAATGTTCAATTGACATTAAAAACAAGTAATTGGGTAAAAGTCTTATGCAGTAAATACCTGGGTAAAACGTGATGGTGTTTGGAGACTTCTAGTCACTGGGATTCACTGGATAGGTACAGGGGTTCAAACGTTGCTCTCCTTATTTCAGATAAACCATATAACATTTTAAAATTGTAATTTTTCTTTTTAACAGATCCCCTTTTGAATTTTGGGACAACTGACAAATTTTCATTCGATGCATTTTAAATGAGTGCATCGAAGGTCACTGGGTCCCATCTGACACGTGTCCCCTGGGGAGCGACCAACGTGTATGCCATAATGTCACCCTTTGTTAGCGTGGACACTTAGTTGATTAGCAGTTTTGGGTGGAAACTAGGGTGGTTTCTAAGAGCGGTAATTCCCCACGTGATCGATGGTATTGGAAAAGTCCTTTGCCAGGATTTGTCACTCAAAACTCACCATGTGTCCTTGGAAACATCGGGTACAACTCCTCATCAGGGAAAAATAACCTTAGCGCTCTTTTACAATGCACTATCAATGAGGACCATTGATCTGGCGATCGATTTTTCAAAGAGCTCGATGCTTCACTTTATCTCGCTAGTACTTTTCAGGTGCGTTATAACACTTAACCATTGATCTGTTTTAGGATCATCAGTGTTCCATTGCTTTTCTTTAGCGCTCAGATCTTGGCCTATGGTCCCATGCTTTATCCTCTGCTTTTGGTATAAGCGTTCTACCCTTATGTGGTTTTTGGCTTTAGCTCCTCATGTGCTAAAGTTTAAACCTTCAACATTTCATCATTTTGGAAGGATAAAAAATCTACAAAAATATTAGTATTAACAATGTGCACAGGTTATTATTAACGCACACATGTTAATTATAATGCAAGCACAATATTATTAATGCATGTGCATTATTATTAACAAATTGGTGAGACTTACCTTTTCCATCTACATGGTGGATAAGTTGTTGGCTTTGGTTTTAGGTTCGGATTGTCAAACCTGTCGGTTCAACATGTAAATAACAAAACACATCATTTTTTCCATTTCCTTGTTTTCCAAACTCGAATCTACATATGCTCTACATGTTTGTTGCTAATGAAAATGCACACCCTTATAGAGCTCTATGTACAGATTCCAATTTTTTTAAGGAAAACAAACGTAGGTTTCTTATTTTCTTTGTAACATTTTATTGGTTCACCTATTTTGAAAATGAAAAATAATTTGCACAAGTATAGATGAAGGACTACCTACTTAAATAAAAGTTTGAATTAATTGTGTTAAGAACCTCATAGTGGGGCCTAAGCTCCACCTTCTCATTATAGGGCTTCACTGATTTTGTTAATTTAAAACACACACACACACACACAAACCACATGTTATTTATAACTACATTTTTTTCTTCTAAAAATGTCATTTTTTACTTCTAAAAATGTCATTTTTTACTACCAAACCGAGGGCCTAATATGAGCATATGCATTACTTTTTAGAAAGAAAGAAAAAAATTAAAATACCAATATTAGGAGAACATAATTTTATTAGAGTATACAAATTTTCCATAAATAAAAAGTCATTGCACCATGCTCTACATTGCATATGGGGGGAGATGTTGTAATCTGTAAGGTTGTGTAAAGTTAATGTGTAAAGTTAATGTGTAAAGTTGCGGAAAGTTGGGTAAAGGTATGTAACATTTTGTTCCCATGAAAAAAAAAATGAATGCTAATGATGCCATTTTAAAGTAAAAATATTAAATTATATTGATTCTCTCTTAAACTTAGATATACAAAGCACATATCAAATCTCTTGAGGTGTAAATTTTTTCTTAAAGCGTAAAAAAATTAAGATTAAAAAAAAATACACCTAAAGAAATTGGATTCTTTCTTAGTGATGAGATTTCATTTTTTCTAAGTTTCCATTGCAATTAACCTGTCATAATTAGGTAGCATTACCTTACACCAACCCATTAGTTCAACATTTTCTTTTATAAATAAACATTTTTATAAAAACATGTAAAGAAAATAAAAACATACTTTAATAAAAGAGATTCAAAAATATAAATAACACTCTATATTTGATATCTATATGTAGATAATCCAACTTTGATCCATTTAAGCTCGATCTAGTATGTGGAAGGAAATTTTAGAGGGATCAAATCATGTAAATTTTTTTATTTAATATGCACTTATTAAGAAAGTGATAACATTATTTTTATGTAATTATAAATATAAATAGTATTTTCATGTAAAACTAAATTTATAATTTAGGTTTTTATGAATAATTTTTTTATAAAATATAAATATAAAGATAAAATTATATATATATATATATAACCCCTAGTTTAAATGAGAATAGAATAGAAAAAGTGTAATGTAAATGGAAACGACTTACAGATTAAATTAGAATATTTTAAGTGGATTGTACATTGCATTTGTCACTAAATTGATGTGGGTACTTGCTTAGGCCAATGGAAAAGTAGAAATGGTTCATTGTTTGGGCCACCCGAAATGTAGAAATGCTTTATCTTTTCTTGCCAATGAAGACAGTTGGAATGCAGAATTATGCTTATTGCCTCAACTGGAATGCAGAGTTATATCTGATTTGGCATATAAGTTTATAAATCAAGCACTGTGCTTTTATGGGATTTTTTTTTAAATCGTGAGCCTTAATGAGTGGACAAAGACTCTTGGAATGCAGGACATTTGACATATGGAAGAATAGAGGAATAAATAATTGAGCTTTTATGGGAATTATACTGAAATCATGACCCCTTACTGGAATAAGGGTCCATTATTTCTAAATATCGCATCAACTTTAAAACAGGAAGAACCTTGACAAGGCAGTGAAAGCTTTATGTTATTCTCTTCCAACGATCTGTCATCAAGAATGGTACTTTAAGGGAAATAGTATTGAAATCACGAGTTCCTTTAGTGCAAGGACGTCGATTATTTCTAAATATTCGAACAACCTTTAAAAAATGAGGAAGAAGCATGACAATGCAGAGACGCGTAGGATAAACAACAACCAAAACGCCTAAAAGGGCGATTTGGGGATAAAAATTGGTAAAAAATATTGTTTGGAAATTGATATTTTCATATTTTTGTAGTTTTAGTAATTGGGATTGTCTGTACTAGATTAATTAGAATAATTGCTTAATTTTAAAACTACTCAGATCGTCAAAATTGCCATCTAAACACTCCAATTGTAATTTTGACAAAAATTTCTCTACCGAATTTTGGCAAGTCGGGAACATTTTAATTAATCCTTATACAACTCCCAGAGAAAAGCCATACATTGTTTTCTTCTAACAGTCTAGCACCGAGCATATGAGATGTTCCCGTCCCAGGAGAGACGAGTTTTTTGGCCTCCGGGGAAAGTAGCCGCAGCCCAACGTTATGTTCGACAATTATTCTCATGTCATCCGAACGCAAGGGAAGCCATGTATAGATCAAATAGAGTACCATAATGCCATATTGTTTCAGTTACTAAAAGTTGTTATGGCATTGTTTTATGTACAAAGGGCTGTTGCGTATGTTTACATTCTGTGGTGTGTTATTGTTAATTATGGTTGATATTTGTTGTTGATGATAAAAGATGGTTGATGAAGTTTGAGTATAGTTTACCATGGATGATTATTATTTGATCATGGTTGATTGTACTAAACCATGTTTGGCTATGGTTGACAATAGTTAACAATGATTGACTTTAGTGAACCATGGTTAACTATGGTCACCCATGGTTAAACACGATTGACCATTGTTGACCATGAGTGACAAATAATGGTTGACCATGGTTGATAATGTCTGACAATGGTTAATTTCGGCAGAGTATGGTATACAATGTTTTTATGGTTTATTATGTTTTATCAAAGATGACCGTGTTTGACTATGGTTGCTCTATAGTTAAACATGATTGATCAAGTTTGAGTATGGTTGAAATTGGTTGAACGTGATTGGCCATGCTTGATTATGTGTGAAAATGTTTGAAATGTCATTAACCATGTATGAGTATGGTTGACTATGGTTGATAATCATAGACCTTGGTTAGACCAGGGGTTTTCACAGTTAACTTTAGTTGGCTATGGTTGACTACATTTGACCATGGTTAAGCATAGATGACTCTCGTTGGACCATGGGTGACCAAGGTTGACAAAGTTTTCCACAACCACATTTTAAGAGTGGCTGATATATGTCATTGTTAACAAAAAAATGTTTTCAATGGTGTTGATCCAAGCATATCAACCACTTTTAATAATGTGTTTGTGTTAGTGACCAACATGCAAAGAATGGCTAGTGAATTATTATTATTATTATTATTAAATAACTATCTATAAAATATTAATAAAAGGAATTCTATTAAAAAAAAATTGTAAGGCTATGATTTGTATTATACTGAGGTAAAAATTACATCATAAACAATATTGGTCTTCTCCATGGGAAGCGAGACCAAATATAGAACAATATCTTATCATTTGCTTCAAAAATGTTATAACCAATTCTCGAAAGACTAATAATAAGAAGAAGAAAATCCTAAGTGAACCTTAGATATCTAAAAACCAAAAGAAGGTCTTGAAACAAGCCAAAACTAAACAACCATGTCATCATTAGAAGCATAAATATGAGGCACCTCATACCGAGAATATGGAGGAGTAGGTTTGTAATCCTTATTGTTGGTAGTTTTAATAGGGTAGTCCATTTTCGAGTTGAGCTTATCCATCTATAGTAGCTCATTTTGTTCCTCCTTGGTGTCTACAAGGACCTTTCCCAATAGTGATTTGATGGTCTAGTGGAGAGCTAATGGCTAGTAAAATTTGGTGTCCCTAGTGCATGTGTTTTAGGATTCTCAAACCCATGGATTCATCTCCTTTGGGATTCCATTAGACCTAGCACAATCTTGTTTTCCTTAACCTATTATTCCACTTGGGCCAACCTGGCTCTAATTTCCAGTGGAATTACTTGGTAATAGGTATCCAAAGCCTCATCTGCTTCCATTTGGGCCTTGTTTTTTCCCCTATTGTTGGTGCCCCTCTTACTCTTCATGGATCTTCCTTTACCTACCATGGTGTGAGGATTCACAGTTGTCACACTTAAGGAAAAGAAATCAGTTAAGGTGAGTCCACTGATGAGGAAAATAGTCTACGCGGAGGGTAATTCCCAATTTTCATGTAAAAGATAGGTTGTGTTCTTTAGGAGGGCCCCAAAAGGAGCCTCTTGAATGCAATCCAAAATTGGTAATTTCCTACTGAAATGTTAGTATTTGGGACAAAGCTTTCGCAAACGAAGGCAATGCATGCCTATTTCCCTTCACAAAACCAAAGAATAAAGAATAAGTTTCCTTAGTCGTCGGTGTTCACCACCTTCTTCATTAGATCCCAACTCATCATTTGTCTGCAATATGGCTTTGAGTCATCATACAAGAGGTCGGGTTTAGGTTCAATCCTCATCCCTATAGTTGATTGCAACATGACACTATGTAATGAGAGCGTCAAATTGGTTAGAAAAGGGGGGGGGGGGGGGCGTTCCATCCAACCCATCCCAATACTTTTCATTATAACCCATACATGGGGTAGGTGTATTATGGGATCCCCTCAACCTGGATCGCATATGTCGTGTGTCCTTGCCTGTCCCTCAGGCCCTTCCACCCCATTTGGGGAGTCTGAGTTAGGGAAAGTTTTAGTGGCGAAATTTCGCCAATTGGCTATTTTTTGGGCATTGTTTCAAAAAATAAAATCACTATTTGGTCAGTTTTAGTCTCTAATATTTCCTATATTTACATAAAATATGTTTTTTTTATCATAATATTCGCCAAATTTCACAATTTTTAGGAGTAAATTGTAGGTTTCATATTTAATATTCACCTACTAATCTATATATATATTTTTTTCAATCCAAAATAATTGCTTAAAATACTATACTTAAGTATACCTTTATAATCCTTAAAAAATACGCTTGACTCTGATTCCTCTCTCTAGGTTTGTGCCTAGTCTTGATCAAATAGAGTGAGGCATTATGTTGCTAATCATGAAGAAGAGAGACTTCCCCATGCCCAAACTAGTTCTTTGTTTTGATTACCAACTCCCTCATTAATCAAATGGTCTACAACTTATTGATTGATTGAAAATGTGAGAGGGGATCACACCAAGTATTTTCTAAAGAAGACTCCTAAGGTTTTCTAGTTGGATTTCCATTCTCCAATTGGTTGATATTTTTTAAAGGAGAGAACCATTTTGGAGTTTAATCACCATATCAATGATGATTTGTGATTCCACTTTCTATTACTAGTCTCGAGAAGGTTTGTCGAACCACAATTTGGAGGCCAAAGTTAAGGGAAGAAAGATCAATTTGATTGTTATTATTTTTTTCGAGATTACTTGCAAACACTCTTAGATTATGTCCATACTCATCTTGAAATACCCCTTCATAGCATGTTGGTCATGTATTTCCCTTTGATGCTCTATCAAAATTCAGCTTAATACAAACCCTGCGTTGGGGGGACTAGAGGGTAGGACTTGATCGGTAATGATGTCCTCTAAAAGAGGGAGGTATAATACCTCTTGGTCTTGGTCCATAGCCTTTCATAATTGGCCCTTCTAAATATCAACACAGCCAGTCATCTTCTGTCCAATGAGTGGCTAAATGGTTCCTTTGTTTTTTTCATTAATGTGATTCTAGATTTGTTCTTTGTTCATAGTAGTGTGCTAAAAAAATCATCTCTTTTTTTCTTTCCATGTTTCCTAAAGAAGAAATGCAAGAAATAATTGCTAGACCTGATTGAGGATGTTATTTTGGAAAGTTTATTTTATCCAACAAGCATTTTTTTCTATGATACTATCTCTATCTTGGTCCAACTATATGAATATAGTAGCACCTTCATCCCATAGAGCATGTATCTAGGGGAATGTATTGCAAAATGAATATAGGACTGGGTAGGTGAATGACAGAGAATGCAAAATTGGTATGGTAGAATATGTTTTAGGTCTAAGCACGTACAGAGAGAAGAGAATAGTGCATAGGAGATTGGTGGGAAATGGCATAAAGCTCTCAAAATAGCCCAGGTCAAGGTGGGAAGAGCACTAATCACAAGTTTAACAGAGAGCGCGGTATGTAGGTTTGATAGACTAGGGAAAAATACAATGCATCAATGAAAATGTTCACATTGATGCTAATGTTCAACCACCAATTATTGCAGCTCTTGCACAATCTTCAAATTGTAACTCCAGGAAATTATGAGAAGAATATGGCAGACGTAGAATCTTATATAGGGTAGAATGCATAACAACAGTAATAATTATGGTAGAATTTTGAGCATATGCTAGACAACCAAAAATAGGCTCTAATGCCACTGTAAGGTGCCCTATTGGGAAAATAGGCATAACTGAACTAAAGACAAGAAGATAGGGGTGAAAGTGCATTTAATCTCATTAATAATATACATATTTATACAAATGAGATGTCCATTGGTTTCATATTCCAAGGTGACTCTTGGAATCCCGAGAAACTAATAGTCTTTTCCAATGAATTTTCCTATTCACCTAGACTTTTGATTTACCTTGAATATGAATAGTAAACATTAATCCAAACACTGAGGATTATGTCCCCAACAACATAATATGTGATATAAATCTAGTGGCAGATCTAGATGAATTAGTGAAGAAAGAGGTCAAACTAGGCACCAATGAGATAGTTCCACTAGTTGGAACATGAGTGGTCAACATATTGACAAAACAAGGCCATCAGAAGACCATCACAGATGTATATTATGCTCCAGGGCTGAAGCATAATTTTCTCAGCAATGGGAAACTCACTGAAAAGAAATACAGACTTGTAAATTTGAGGGATCATACTGTGCCATATATGAAAAACCTCCTAGAAGACAGTTGATTGTTGGGCCGTGGAAATGCCCCTTTTTAACCATACCTATTTCATCATTTTTCCCAGTTACACCCTACTTTCATAAACCATATACATGCCTTTTTCTAGATTAATCAGCAATCCTGACAAGGTATACATCATTATTTTTTCATTTAATTAAATTCCTAAGATTGTTATGGTTATGAATTCTAGCCTTCGATTTATGCTAACTTGTGTTGATTTCATTAAGTTAAGATCAAATCATAGGTGTATTAGTCGCAATGCCTTGGGAAAGAATCATACATGGTGCCAACTATTACTCTTCTAATTTGACTCCTCATATTTCAAGGGACAACGCATCTCTCCACATGAAGCTGTAATAGGTCACTGGAACAGAACATAGCTGCGACAGACAGGATGCCTCCCAATTTGTTAAACCATTGATCCATTGACTGCCAGTGTAACAACATCCTTCGTGATTAATGGCCTCATTCATTATGGTTGTAATAGTTTAGCTGTAACTTTGCAGCACGAAGATCAGAGATCTTCATTGCTGCACAAAATTAGTGGATCATGAATTGTATTTTGCATGTATAAATATGGGAAATATTTCAAAGTCCGGGGTTGGTTAATTATCATTTTGTACAGGCTGTAACAAATAACTGAGACTGTGAATTACCATCTTTAATGAAGAGCAAAGTTACTTCCATTTCCATGTCTTAATTCATGGTAGTTCACGGTGTCTCTGTTAGAAGGCAAGGGTTCGCCTTCTCACAGACATTGTCGAGTTAAGTAGGTAGTTAGATTAATTCATTTCCTGTTGTGTGTTGTGGAATTGCATTAGGCGTATTTTTTATAGCTGCAACAAAGATTTATGATTGCATTCTTTATTGGTAGTTTATTCTTTGTATTACGAATAGCTACAACTGTGTGGTGTGACAGTCAACTATGTATGTTAATTTGATTAATGCATGTCTGTTCAATAGCTATTATAGCCAAACTCATCTTCCATTTCTTTCAGTTATTTATGCTTCTTAGGATTTCCAATGGTTATCAATTTATAGTTCAGGCTTATTTCTTAATTCTGGTTGCTGTTGTATCTTTAATTGAATTCATAGATTAGGCAGATTATGGTTGAGTTACAGTAGTTGCTGGATGAATCATTTTGGTAAAGATTGAATACTGTAGTTTGGTAATTATAGGATTTAACTTCTTGCAAAAGTAATCTAGTTCATTTCTATTTCTTAGATCAGTAACTGTTATGTTGATTTCTGTAGGAAAATAGCTGCACTTTGAATTCCTAGATGTATGAGTTAGATTAGTTTTCTTTATGGAATGAGTTTAGCTGATCAAATAGGTAGGATTATTATCTCCATTCAGTTAATCAACTACTTGAAATATTTATGCATAGATTGTGCTTATTGCCATTGAAATAAAAGACCTCCCTAGGTTTGACAATTTATATTGAGCATCATGTGTGTTAGTTGTAATTAATTAGCATATAGGGTGACCAACATTAATAATCAAGGTACAAGTGACTAGGAACAAAATGTATCCGCTAGCCATGAATTGCAACAAGCAGGTAAGCTCTTTTGCTCAAAAAGAAACATGCATTGATGATTATTGGTTATGGCATTTTAGATATGGACATCTTCACTTTCCTGGTCTGAAGTTGTTCCATCAGAAATATATGGTTAAAGGATTACCCCCTACGAAGGAGCCAACAAGCACATGTGAATGTTGCATCCTTGCAAAGCAACACAAAGATAGTTTCCCTCAAGGTATGTATCAAAGGGCACATGCACCTCTAGAACTAGTTCATACTAATATGTGTGGTCCAATGTAGAATTAGTCACTTGGTAGAAGCTATTATTTTCTTACATTCATTGACGATTTCAGTAGAAAAACATGGGTGTATTTCCTTCGTCACAAGGCAAAAACTTTTGGTAAGTTCAAGGAATTTAAGGCTTGGTTGAAAACTAGAGTGGCCATCAAATCAAAGTATTGAGATCAGATAGAGGGGAGAGTATGATTCAAAGGATTTCCATGCATACTGCAAATATCATGGAATCAAGAGGAAATTCACTACAATACATACACCTCAACATAATGGTGTGGCAGAACACAAGTACATAACCATCATTAATATGCCAATGATCATGTTTTGGGGAAGAAACTTGTCTCATGATTTTTGGGGAGAGACAGTGGCTTGTTCTATTCCTGTGCTGAACAGATCTCCCACCAAAATTGTGAAGACCATAATGCCATAAGAAGCTTGGAAAGGTACGCCTTGTAGCATTTATCATCTTATAATATTTGGTTGCACTACTTATGCTCATGTACCTAAACATCTAAGCAAAAAGCTAGATGGAAGGAGTGAGAAATGTATCTTTTTTGGATACAGTCACAAGACTCTAAAGCTTACAAGCTGTATAAACCTATGACTAAAAAGATTATCATCAGCAAAGATGTATTGTTCAAAGAGGAAGAGTCAAGGGATGGAACCATAGATAAGGTTGTGGGAGCTGCAATACCCCAACTAGAAGATGATGAAGAAGAAGAACAGATTGGATAGCAGGGTCTAGTAGCATCATCACCAACAACAAGTACTCCCGCAATGACACCGAGAAATTCAGTTCAAGGTGAAGCATCAATATCAACATATCAATAGTCCACAATCAAGTAATGAATCTGATCATGGTAATAGAAAGAATAGAAGATTAGAAGATATTTATGATGAATAGGATGCAAATAACAATTTTGATTTTATTGCTAGTCAACCTATGTTTTTTGAAGAGGTAGTAAAATAAGAGCATTGGGTAAAATATATGGACAAAGTGATAGATTCCATTCAAACAAATGGCAGATGGGATCTTGTTGACCTACCTAAAGATAAGAAACATATTGGTGTGAAGTGGGTCTGTAAGACAAATCTCAACGAAAAATTCAAATTGATAGGTATAAGGAAATTCTAGTAGCAGAAGGTTTCTCGTAGCAACCGGGAATTGATTTTGGAGAAACTTTTGCACCAGTGGCCAAATTGGATACATTGAGAGCAATTTTAGCAATAACAACTCAGAACAAGTGGAAAGTGTATCAGATGTTCATGTCAAGTCGACATTCTTAAATGAGATTCTTGAAGAAGAATTTTATGTGTAGCAGCCAAAAGGGTATGAAATCAAAGAACACAAAGGGAAAGTTTACAAATTGAAGAAAGCTTTATATGGGCTCAAGTAAGGTCCAAGAGCTTGGTACATTAGAAATGATTCTTATATGATCAACGATGGTTTTAGTAGAAGCAGTAGCGAACCAACACTTTACACAAAGATAAATAAGCATGGACATATTTTGATAGTTTGTTTATATGTTGATGATATGATTTTCACAAGTAATCTGTTAGTAGATGAATTCAAGGAAACAATGAAGAAGGAGTTTGAGAAGATCGATCTAGGTTTGATGAAATTCTTTCTCAGCATAGAGGTAGAATAGTCAGATAAAAGTATATTTATTTCTCAAAGTAAATATGATAATGATGTGCTTAAGTGATCTAGATGCTTAATTGCAAACTGACACCTACACTAGTGGCAATGGGTACAAATTTGAGCAAAGAAGATGATAGTCCCAAAGTAGATCCAACATTATATAAAAGACTTGTAGGAAGTCTTATGTATCTCATAGCTATAAGACCCAATATTATGTATGCAAACAACTTGATCTCTAGGTTCACAGAGTCAACCAAAGAATCTCATTGGCAAGTTGGAAAAATGATCTTATGATATGTTGTAGGGACTTCAAGCTATGGAATTTTATACTCAAGCACTGAGTATGATGTTTTCACATATTTTAATGAGAGTGATTTCGCAAGAAGTTTGGAAGACAGGAAGAGCACTTTTGATCATGTTTTTCATCTTAGATCAGGGGTGATTTCATGGGCATCCAAGAAACATCCCATTGTGACTATTTCATCCGCAGAAGAAGAATATGTAACAGTGACATCAAGGACATGTCAAGCAGTCTGGTTATGCAAAGTTTTGAATGGTCTTCAATAGAAACAAGAGGACCAACAACAATTCAGCGATCGCTCTATCCAAGAATCATGTATTTCACCAAAAGAGCGAGCAATTTCACCAAAAGAGCAAGCACATTGATACCAAATATCACTTCATAAGAGAAGTTGTGAACAATGGTGAAGTTCGTGTCAAGCATTGTAAATCAATTGATCAATTGGATGGCATATTCACAAAGCCATTGACAAAAGATATTTTTAAAACTCATAGAGATAATTTAGACATTGTAAAAGTTGCACTAGTTAGCTATTGTAATTAAAAGGAAGTGTTAGAAATGGTAATTAACTCCAACTTTAGCTTTAGTTCTATTATTAGAAATCAAATTTAATTTAGTTAATAAAACATACATGCATGAACTAAGTTAGGGTTTTATCTTTCCAAACAAACGTTTAAATACACCTTCAGGCTTTACATTCCGTAGCTCATTCTCAATAATCTTTGTGTTAATTCCTTGCCTCCAACTTTCAATTATTTCTATTTGATATTATTAAATCTGGTCTCTTTTAGTGTTTAAATAGTTTAAGCATGCTTAAAGTATTGAATATGCATTTGGAAAAGCTCTAAAGTCTAAACTGAAGTCCCGTCAAGGCAGCTACACCAAATCTAGAAAAACCTTGGATTGAGTTGTCTCTCAAGGAACAAATCAGATCCACCCGTCAACACCTTTGGATATTGGGCTCCAAATAATGTAACCGGGATGACTCTGGTGATGGAATGGGTAGTGACAAAGATGAATCAACTTAAGAACCACCACCAAATTCTATCAAAAAAAAATCCTGAAACCCTAAAACATTGAATGAGAAATGCCGACATGGCTACACCATTCAAAGAAATAATTAATGGTACAACAAGGGTCTTTCAGGTACAGGTACGGAGGCCCCAGTGCAGGCTAAGTTGTATAGTATGCACAACAGCCTAATGAGACCAGCAGAGCCAGATTCCATTCCTCAATCTATTGCTGTCCAGACTTGAGATAACCGAGCCGTTAATGAAGCTCTGCTTGTCGAAGATACCCCATGTAAAATCGCTGGCAGAGAAGATCACTCGTAGAAAATGCAGATATCACGACGGGAAGGTATCAAATGTATTAGCCTAATGGTTCCGCGATTGCTTGCAGAAGTGAGAAAGAGAGGAGCCAGAACATATACGACATCTTTTGCATCCTCATGCTGCTCTCCCGGGTTCCTGTTCTATCTTCTGTCGTCGCCCAGCATCACTTTGAACTAATAGAGCATAGTTACCAAATTTGGGCAATCAGACCAATCAATACGTAAATTCGGAAGTTCGATTCTGTCTCACGAATTATTAGTTTAATTCGGTTCGTTATGTTTAGTTCGGTATTTTTCAGAGATGTGGGACATTGTTTGATTTTACAGAGGGTCATGGCTTGAATTGTATTACATTTCCATCAATTGCGTATACGTCAATCCACAGAGGGAATTCCATAAATACAAGTTTCATAGTCAGTGGTAATCCTCTAATTATCATTCAAAGGCTCGAAATACAAACTAGGCTGACGACACAGTCAAAGATCATTGTTGCAGGGTGGGGGTGATAGTGGTGGGAGCCCCATCACCGAACAATGCTCATTCCAACGGGTTCTTGCAGACTGTTGATCCGGAGAAGGGATCCGCCGGCTACCACTAATGGGGTCTTTTGAGACCTTCCGTCGGACTTATTCAAGAAAACTCCGCGGGACGGTTGAGATTGAAAGAGATTGGATAGCCAGGTTAAACACATCTCGCGCAACCCTTCTGTGCGTCTTCGATGACGGTTCAACCACGGCAAAACTCGAAAGCTTAACTGGTATAACTAACTAAAATCTGGTTGATAAAGCCGAGAGGATATACGTCGTCACGAATTAAAAAGAATGATAATTACAGCAAATAGATAGTCAACTTAAGCAGTTAAACTTAAATCTCTCTGGATATACTTGCCATTCATTGATTTTGTTAATTCTTGCAAGGCAAACAAAACATTTTTCCGTTTGATCCCTCAAGCCATTCATTGATTTTGTTAATTCTTCCAAGGCAAACAAAACATTTTTCCGTTTGATCCCTCAATTTGGTGAGAAACGTTCATACAGAAAATAGAGCATATATTAAACCACTAAGGCTAATTAATCTGCCACGAGTGCAATATAGTAGAGTTACAAAACAAAAATATGCAAAGCTGCTATTATATTTTTATCAAATTTGTCCACAACCTACAGCAACACCTGTAAGATAGCTTAAAAAAACCCAGCCAACGGAGTTACAACATTCCTAGGCGTCCCCAAATAAAACTTAAAATATTTGTGGAATATCTAGAAATCTTAATTCTGCATTTGATGATGCAACACTTGGTGGTAAGCACATCGTCGAGTGCTCGTTTCAGCTCCTCGGGAGGCTCGAGGTGGCCAGTGGAGAAAGGCTTATGCATGCTGTCCCAGATCTTGGCTAAATCCTTGTCAGATAATGCGCTTCCAAGACAAATGACACGCGACTTCCTCAGCGTGCGAACGTCGAGGGAAGTGTCGATGAGGGCGTCCATGAGCTGAATGAAAATTCTGACCCGGTTGCCAAGGGCAGCATGATCATTGAACTCGAATGCAAGCACATTCTTGAAGAACACTTCAGTCTGCGTAGGGGATGTTATAGTCATCTGAGGAAGATACAGAGTGTGGGAATATTTGTCAAACCAGATGCATTGGGACGGCTTGGAGAACGATTTGAACTTAATCCCCGCCTTTGCCAGCTCCTCGGCGGTGTATCCTCTAATGGGAAAATCCCCAGGTTTATAGAAAAGGAAGACTCTGCACATCTTTTCAAGAACGCGCACTTGGAGAAAGTTGGAGATGCTTTGAGTTCGAGTCGGTGTTCGGATGCAATCGATCAAATGCGGCTCCCTTCCATCGTGCGCGTCGTGTTGGATATGTAGGAATCGCGAAACGATTGCATGAATGCAACCGAGCAAATGAGGCTCCTGCCTTTCTACTGTATCATCGACTTGTTTATCATCAGGCGTTATGTCGAACGGAGACAACTCCTTATACGCCGTCTGCAACAGAAGTCTATTCATTTGTATAGCTGCATATTCTTGAGAGCTGCATATATCACGATAGAGATCAGAGCGGAGTAAAGCTTTTTTCACCTTCTCAAAAACGTGTTTCAGCACACACAGCGGGATCTGATTCTCCAGCTTCAGAATGTCGCATTTTATTTGGATTCCATGGGCACGGCGATCAGTACCAAATAAGATTTGTAGAATAAAGAAGCAGTCTACCGCCATCATAAGACTCAGGTAATCCCGGTACTCATTGTCGGTGTTAGACCAATCATAGAAACTCTCAATATGCGGGCGCATCACTTCGATATCATTAACCAAATCATCCAAGCACAATCTCTTCGTCTGGATGTTCATCAGTTTGTGCCACAGTGTGGTGGCCGTGTTGACTTTGTAGCCTTCGTTGATCGAGTTCATCATCAAGCTGTCCTCATAAGAGCCTGTTTCGGGTTTACGAAAGTGGTTTGGCCCGAGTGACACAAACTGGGGAACGTAGGCTTTCTGATCCGCATTCCTCAGAGTCGCAGACACGCGAAAAGGTTGACGCCGCACATTTGTTGCTAGCTTAGCTGTTTGCTTCAGAAGCATTTGTCTAACTACTTCACCCCACCTCGCCATTGACGATAGCTTTAATGAAGCTGGATTAAATGCTTCTATCTAAATACATTTTCGCAGCGCTGTATATAATGAGAGAAAATATATCTAATCACAATATTTGTTCTTTGTCGAAGAGCACACGCAAATAAGTATATATTCTTTTCTTGTTCGATTGCATCGAATAGTATGAGGGTATAACGTAAATTGTAGAACTCTTTCTTCGATTCTTTTATTGTAAACATAAGCAACGTTTCTTTGTACCGAAGCCATCTGACATAACAATACTTTATTCGATCTATAATTGAAGACAGCATAGCTGGTCACTTGCGTGTAGGTGATATGAGAACAACTGTATAGTGAAACGTTGGGCTGATGCGTCTTTTCCTGTTGTGCTGCTGCCTTTTAACTTTAAAGGTCGGTTCTCGACCATATATTGTCAAATTTCTCCCTCAAACGAGTACTTAAACGAATAATACTTTCTCAAAGATTTAATATGATTCCCACAAAAGTGAAATTCTTTTTTCTATCTTCCTTGGGACAAATAATGAGCAATCATATTTGTGATAAAATGAAGCATTCCCAATCAAGTTTTATAAATTTTTCAATGTTGTTTTATAAATTTTCTAATGTTGTGTACAATCTTCCAATGTTTATTTATTAAACATAATGATAAAATGAAGCATTCCTAACCAGTTTTATAAATTTTTCAATGTTGTGTACAATTTTCAAATTTTTATTTATTAAACATAAGAAATCTTTATAGAATTTGGGAAAATTATGGATTCAATGTTGTTATTTTGAAAAGTGTGAATAAAAATAACTCATTAAAATATAGGATTATTATGATTAACTTTTTATTATAATTATAAGAAATGTTGGGTATTGTAAGCTTTTACATAATACAAAATGTTTATTTATTAAACATACGAAATCTTCATAGAATTTGCGAAAATTATGGATTCAATGTTGTTATTTTGAAAAGTGTGAATAAAAATAACTCTTTAAAATATAGGATTATGATGATTAACTTTTTATTATAATTAACTATTTCTAGGTAAAGTCCATAAGAAATATTGGGTATTGTAAACTTTTACATAATACAATTAGTATAGTTTAGAAACATATACATACTAAACTTTTTTTTAATCAAGTTATATAAAAATATTATGGAAAAGAAATATAGGATTATTATGATTAATCTTTTTCGTAAGTTATATAGAAATATTAGAATGTAATGTACGGAGATAGGGTTAAAGGCCAAACTTTTTGGAATCTATCATTTAATTATAGACTAACTAATTACTCATAAGATTGTAGCAAAAGAATGTCAAAATAATAAAAAGAATTCCCTTATTGAATTTAGGAAATTTTTTGACACATTCTTAAAAATAACCTTTGGGATAGATTAGAACAATTAAAGGTTGCTTTTTAATTGAAGTTGGGAGAATAAACTAATTGTAATACAGCTGTGAAGCAAGGTTCTGTCATCTCCCATACCCTTTTTGGCATTAATATTGAGAGTTAGAAGCATGCTTGGAAGAAGTAGATTGTGTCTTTACTACTTTAACTAGAATAGTCATCATCCATCTTCTTTACACTAATGATATTATTCATAGGACAAGTTCCCTTCTCATCTCAACAAGCAAAGTTAAGAGTTCTCACATTTTTTTGTTCTAGAATAGACATGTAGTAAACATTGACAAAAAATCCAAAAATATTACTGACAATAATTTTGTGTATGAAAATAACAACTTACAAGAAGTTAATTCATAAAGATATCTTAGTGTTTACCAAGCCTAGTTGGAACTATAGAATCAAGAAAAGGATTAATGGAGGTTGGAAAACCTATTTTTGTCTTGAGAACAACTATAAATTATTGGATTTTTTGTTATGTGAAGTTTGGGATTGCAACATCTCTAGATAATCATGGAGGAAACTTGAGCAAATATAGAGGTATTTTAGAATCTATAATCAAAAAATTAAAAGAAATATGCCTTATCATGTACTCCTTATACAATATGGTCTTTCCCCTATTCGGAGTATGACTATGTATAAGTATTTAATGTATAAGAAGAAGACAACCAACATGAAATACTTGAGGTTTCCTAGGATTGCTTCAATCTCCGGTAAAAGTCACCAATGGCTTAAGAGGGGTTGGCATGAGATTAAATCATGAAGAATAGAGAAGAAGTCACTCTGCATTATAATGATACCACTAAAAATATTATCATGCATCTAAATTTAAGGAGAAATTATGGTGCAATAAAGTATTATACAATGAGATAAAAAATAAGGTACTATAAAGAGGACAACATTGCTTACAATAAGAACAAACTCTCATAAGATCCACAATGAAAGTGAGGTGTTGGAACAATTCCTAATATGTCATGTGATGAAATAATTTGTCATCTTTATGATACTATGAAGGTGAACGATGAAAATCACTCTCTTAGAATGTATTTCTTATGCCTACATTATATCTCAATTTCAAAATATGTGTAACCCTATAGATCTTCATAACCTATTAACTCATCAAAACAATAGATATCTAGGAATTATTCTCTCCAATATTTTTTTACATAGAAATAAGATGTTAGGTCAAACCAATTAATTTCTTAGCATTATTTTTGAAATCCCATGGTTGATGTTAGTGAAGGATGAAAATCATCACTATCATCAACAAACGCATTATATGTTGCAATACATATTAATTAACTAATGAACTGATATGAATTACATAGGATGGGTGCGGTTTATATATTAGGTAGGGCTTGATCTTGGATTTTACATATGGGTGAAGATATACAGCTGGGGGATTACTTAGAGGAGACTCTCTCAAAGGATTAGATTTTCATTACATATCCTAGTATTACCTCCTTATTCAAAAGACTCTCTTACGTGTTGGGGGGGGGGGGTGTGGACAATAAATATTTTCCAAAACTGCTTAGGAAAAGTGGATCTAATGATGGACCAATTGGTACTATGTGTGCACCTTTTGGTGATTGTTCCAAACAATCATCCAGTCAATATCTTGTCAGTACCTCACAAGAAGTGCCAAATAAGTAATGGGAAGTGAAGCTAATTCACTCTTGTAGAGGACTTTACTATGAACTAGGCATCAGTGAGTGCTTCTAAGTTTGGATCGGTGACACAAAATCCCAACTCTTTATCATCTGGCACTCAAATTTTGGATCCTATCCCTAGTTAAGGTTCATAGGGGGGAATATTGACCTTACTCATATACAAGGTGGCAGTTTGTGGAGTTTTAAATCACCCCATGTGAACAAGAACCATTAGGTGGTTAAAAATCAAGATGGTGGTGTATCATTGGTGGTGGGTGAAGATATTCGGGTGGATGAGATCCTAGATTTGTCTGAGAAAACTTTAGTTGGGTAATTTCTTGGAAGGATCAAAAGGATGGAGCAAATTATGTGATGTATTTTGGAGCTCGATCCTTGGTTTTGAGTTATAGTTCTTTAGTCCATTGTTTATCATGGGGATGGTTACGTTTTATGTTTTTCTTTGAGGAAGACTCTAATTTGACCTTGAAGGGTACCTAGCTCCTTGTTTCCATTGAAGATCTGGCATCAACCCTTTGATGCTAAAGGTGAACTTGCATGAAGTACCTCGGTAGGGTTAAAATCCCTAATCCGTTGATGGAGATATAGTCCTAGCCGTCAATGAGGGTAATATGAAATGTAATGGGTAAGACCATTCTTGTTGATGATAATTTTTTGACATGAAATATTCAATTTGTAGCCTGAGTGTTAGTTGAGGTTGATAGTGAGGGACTATTTGAATCTTTGCAAGTGGTTTGGGATGGGAAAACACAAAGTCGGATGTTGGATTACTTAAACATCTCATTCAAATTCTATAGGTGTCATGATTACAAGTATGTTTTTAAATATTTCTCAAAGCCACTTATTAAAAAGAGTTGGCGCAAGAAGTGTGAGGCTAGTTGTGGGTCAGGTAATGAAGAAATTCCTTGGTTCTCTCTAATAAAAAATTAGGGTGTCGTGGTGTTTCTAGTGGCACTTTTGATGTTTCGCCTATGGATATGTTTAGTGTGGTTTTCAATCATATTCCTCTAGAGAGCATTATTATTGGGAACCTTTTGATCCCTTTGATTGCTGGCCCATGACCAATACTTGGTTCTATTTTAACAGTTGGTGAGACGTTGGAGAATTAGATGATTAGATGGCTCATATGAGTGCTAAAGAAGTCCCCATGTTGATTGTGGACTCAACTAATTCTTTATGTGAGCATAATACACTTACCATTGATTGCCTTAATTCTTATTGTTTGTAGGTTATCAGGGATGATTCTAGCCTACCTAAATATGTGATCTAAGTGGACATTGTGTGCCACTTCGCATCCACCTAGTCCACTCTCTCAAAACATAGTTTTCCATCTTGACATTTTTTAATGTATTTTTTGGGTCCTAATTTATGGAGCTGTTTTGAGGCCCTAAACGGCATTTTTTTTGCACGATAACACCTAGTAGTTAGCCCTTGGTTATCTATTGGGTTGATCAGAATATGCACTTCTCGGATATCCATTTCCGACAGGCTACCAAACACCCCAAACAAATATTGGATGCAAATGTTACACCCCAAGAATTTAACTATCAACTAACTATTAGGATATTCCTATACTCCATCCTAGTCCTACTAGCTTTCCAGTCATTTTCATTTTCAATCATGCATGCAAAATTAGGGTTTGCATGCAATTAGGGTTTGCTTGCATTCTAGGTCATCAGTCCCAACACCTAGCCCTCAGCAAACTAGCCCCTGGAGCTTCTTTCAGATCATTTCTAGCCCTCCCAGTGACTAATGTGCTCTTTTTTGCCTCACTGCATGACAAGGGCACCTTCTTCACCTACCAGTCCAGTTATATTCAGTTATATTGAGTTATCTTCAGTTATTCCCTTGATTTAAGGCTTAACTGACTCTTTACTGAGTTTATCACTCTGTTGGACCTCCAGTGAGACTAGATTGACCATTCTGACTCCAGTTAACTCCTATGGCGCCCCCACTGAGCCTCCTTCACTATATTAGTGCTTCCATGTGCCAGTTACACCAACCACATTCAGTTAGACTTAGTTTGACTCCCGGTTGATCATTACTTGTGCATTGATGACTTCACTGATGAGAAGGTGGACTCCTAGTTATGCATTGATGACTCTCCGCTGATTATGGATCTGTGCATGAAGGCTAATTCGAATTCCTCCTAGTGAATTCGAATCCTCACACTCAGCATTGTATATTTACCTATTTACTATTCAGTTTAATGTAACATGTG
Organism: Larix kaempferi; assembly: GCA_027924585.1. NCBI lineage: Eukaryota > Viridiplantae > Streptophyta > Pinopsida > Pinales > Pinaceae > Larix > Larix kaempferi. The sequence goes on from BSBM01000160.1 coordinate 2,349,331, forward strand.
TAATTATTCTGCCTCAATCAGAGTTTCTTTGGATCTAAGTTCTATTGCTTGTCTCTTCTTCTATTATTCCTAAATTCTTTCATTGTGAGGTTTACATGATCTCTTTGGATCTTATGTGGGAAATTTCACACTAACAGTAATGGGGCCCACAAACCCTTTGGCATTTCATCTTCTAGGGTTATGGTTTTGGATGTTTAGGGATTTCTCATTGATTCGTTATGTTAACAGGCCCTTTTGTCCTCATTGTAAATCACTTCTTGAAAATACATGTAGCTCTCACATCTCTTCTCATATATAAGCTTCCACCATTCTAGCAAGTTCAATTCACTCTACATTTTTGTTAGAGTTCCTTCATATTTCATTCATTAATAGAAATTGAGTATTACTGCATCTCTGTGTTTTTGGAATATTTATGTGTGTCATTTTGTAAATAAACCCATATCAGTGGTATTAGAGTAGTTTGCTCTTTGTTTTTTCTCTAAGCATGTCCTCGACGAGATCAAGGTATAAGGAGTTAGGAATCAAGCTACTTGAGCATTTGAAAGACCATCCCCATTGACATTGATGGCCTCCCATGGTAGAAGAAAAGAAAGATGAGGGACTAGGAGATCCTATTAAGTTTTTTCTCAAGGAATCCCTCACGTGATAGAGGGACAAGATGATAGATAATTTTTCCCAGATTCTTCGATGGATGAAGACAACAATAGACATGTATTCATCAAGCAACGACATCGTAGGTGCCGCCCCATTCAAGGTACAAGTTAATTTTTGTATTCATGTATTTGAAGGTTAGATAGATGCAGATGATTTTGGAAAATGATTAAATCTGCCAGAAGGGTATTTATCTTTGCACAATTTTTCCTATAAGGAAAATATCACCTTTGTGCTCCTTAAGGCTATCCTCCATGTCAAATGTTGGTGGGAAACTTATTATGAGAAAAACTATATAGAGGAGTTCGCAATGTTTAGGGTTGATCCCACTTGGGCTTGTTTTATGGATGCATTAAGGAACAATATTACTCTATTGTAAACTATGACGACTAGTACACAAGATGGACCACACCACATTAGGAGAGGGACCAAACAATGCCAGAGTTTACAAATACTTCCCATACCTTGTGCACCAAGATGGGTATCAGGGACTTCGAGTAGCATCTGGTTCTAAAATACCATGGAGATCTACATAGATACATCTAAAAAAATGGATTTTTTGGACATTTCATCACTGGGAGCCACTTATCATTATGCTTTCAAAATCAAGCAAAAATTGAAGCATAGGAATAAGCGGGATTTTTGATGTGTGAATGCCTCACAATGAAAGTAGGGAAAACGCATCCCTAGTCCATAGAACAAACGAAAATGAAAGGATTGAAATTTTCAAGAACATCGGTCTAATCCACAAGAAAAGAAGGGTAATGAGAAGACAAAGAAAGACATCGGGAAGTGGTGTGAGTTCCATAAAATCCCCTGGCACAACACGGATGAATTTATCTTAAGTAATTCATTAGTGGCCGAGTTGAAAGACTCAAAGTTAGATCCAATTGCTAATATTGATTCAGTTCCATTAGAAGGGAAGTGTATCATTAATGCAAAACCCAATGCCACAGTCGCTCCATTAAGGTCTAGCTCATTTAACTAGAGGAGCGGGAAGAAGATGCATGCCCTTTTCACTCATAAATGTGGGTGAAGGTCACTCTGCTACATTTCATTGTTGATAGAGAAATCCAAAAAAACATGATATCAGTAAAGGTCATCAAGCGATTGGAGTTGACGACAACACCACACTTGCAACCATACAACATCAGGTGGCTCAACAATGTACAAATATCTATGTTAGACAACAATATCGCCTGCATTATGGAATCAATTCCTTAAGGGATGAGTTATTATGTGATGTTTCCCCACTTGATGTTGGTGATGTTCTTTTGGGTCAACCATATATGTGGAAACTGTTAATTTTTTAGCAAATATTATGAGCTTTGAACTTTAAAACTTTAAGTGTGGAAATACTGAATACTTGAAGCAATGAACCATTCAATCACATGAAGAATTCAATCATAACAAAGGATGTACCCTGGATAAAACCCTCAAAACAATGAGGATGAAAAACCCCAGCAAATATTTAGAGTATAATTATAATAGATAGAAGATAATGTATTTTACATCAAGCACCCCCAGTGCAATTGCATAGAAATAGAAAGATAAAGAAGAGAGACTCAGAATAATATCCTACACAAATAGAAGCACATTGCCTTCAAGGGAGAAGATAATTCGCTTCACACTGAATTCATCAATTATGTATAAAATATTTATATATTCTTCACATGCATTGTCTTCTATTTTTATCTTCTAACTTCATGATGAACTCGCCATCTAGATGAATCAATCTTACATGAAGAAGAGTGCCTCACTTCTCATGTAGTGCATTAAATCACTAAACTAAGTCTTAGGATGAACTCGCCCCTTTACTAAAATCTTTCCCACTTAGTTAGGTGGCTAACTTAATTGTCATCATGCAAGTGTCGCAACTCAAGTGTTGTATTTTAGTTTAACCATTCTTTTTTTTCTTTGTTCTAGATCCGAAACATTCGGACTAGGGAGATCGGCTGGTCTCTGCACCAACAGATTTATCCGTTAACAAAATTGGCGACCATACTGGGGAACATATTATTTAAGTTATAGATTCCCTTGTTTTCCTTATTTTTTATTAGATATGGCTTAATTTTCACTTGGTAGATCACATCCAATTGGTATATATGACTTTCTATATGCCATTGTATAATTCCCTTTAGGTCTCACACCTTGAAGTCTGTTGATTTGGATTGAAGATATTTCTTTTTTTAATTTTCTGGGTCGCCCGACGCACTTTTCCTTCATGTACAGTGTGTCACTGTCCTCCTGATGCACTTTTCCTTCGGACAGAGTGCGTCGTCGTCATGATTTGATCCTTAGTAGACCGCGTCGATCCCCCACTGATGCTCTGGTGCATACCTACATACCGCGTCAACCTGTTGATTTTTGGCTTGATTTTCTGCCCAGGCCTTTCAGTGCCCTGTTGCTTGGTTTGTGACTGGGTTGGTACAGTTTTTTTGCTTTCTACAGTTAAAGAGAAGAAAATATTTTGTTTCCATCTTGGTTTAAGGAAATAGCTTTATTTTCGATTTCTTTCTCATATTTGAAATATTTATGAAAATTCCAAAAAGAGTTATGTTTTTAGCTAGTCTTGTTTTGGTTCATATCTGAGTTTTATAAAAGTAAAGAAAACTATTTTTAGCTTTTGCATAGTTAGGGTTTAGGAATTTTCTTTCTTGTTTGGAAACAATTATTAGATCCCTTTTTCTTTTCATTAAAGACCTACTCTCTTAGTATTTTACAAAGAAAAAGGATTTGTCTCTTTTTTGGGTTCTTCTTGAGATTCGGAGCCATGTTTGGCCCCTTTAGTCAAAACTAGTATTTTGCTTGCATTTTTAAGCAAAATGAATCGTGTATCCTACAATCTCTTTGAATCATATTAATGTTTACAAATAATTTTTGCCTTGATGTGTGTTGGCTTGTTTTTACCATTTTTGAAAAAGTTAAAATGGCATTTGCGTAGGGTTGTTCACTTGGGAAAAAGAACCTCTTACTCTCTTTTTAAGTAGGACTTCATCGAAAAATGAAAGATTTGTATTTCATTTAGATTAGTGGTGCATCTTGTTTACTTTACAAGTCTACAATTCATGCATCCACTTAACCGCATAAGATAAAATCAAGCGCTAGTTAAGTTAAAATATTTAGCAACTTCAATAATAGGTTAGAGACGTGTTTCGGTGTATTAAAGCATAGGATCTATTGTTATTTTCATGCACGGCATTCTGGGGTCTGTGTGGTTCTTCCATGTACTCGTTGGTATATCTAATGGCATTTCATGTACTTTTATGGTATATCGAAAGGTTATTTCACGTACTCGACAGTATATAGGAAGATTCCTTTCGTAGAGTTGTGCATTAGACAACACTACAACATATTTGAGATCCCACATACCTTGCGTATATCGAGAGACCCCTTTAGCATCTTGGAACTATCTCAGTAAACCTATTGTTCGTCTTATTGTTGTAATATACCGAGAAAAGTACTTGGGGACATTACTATGCACGTATTTCTAGGTAGTCGGGTTATATGGTCAGGGGTACGGTCCCAATCCTCCCTGGTTAGTGCTCTGAAATATTGGGCCAAGTATAACTATTGGACCCTATAGTTTATCACGAGTTGTGAAAATTTCACAATCCTAAGAGAATCCGGCTTATTTATCCATCACTTTCACAGACTTCTTATTTCTTTTAGATTTGAGTAGTGTTTGATTTGTGTGTTAATTTAGAGGTTCTTAGAGAGTTTAGATTTGGAAAACTCTTTGAGGATTACCAACCAAGAGACCCCTTTTCAGGGTATGTCTTTTGTTTCTCCCCCATGTGGAAGTGTTGGTCCTCCCTTCATGGCCACATTGATCCTTCCTAGATTGACTATAGGATTACCAATATGGTTGTTCTCCAATCCAGTTATCCCAAGTGCACCGATTGTTTCGGATCACAGTCCTCCCCCATAAGAGCATCAACCTCATATTGATCCTTCGCCTTCTTCATCAAATGTTGAGTCTACTTCCCTTTATTCCTATTCTCCTGCTGAAAACTGTGAAGTTAGTAAGCAAGTGGATAAGAAGAAGAAGAAAAGGAAGGCTAAGCAGAAGATCAAAGCTCCAACCTCTGACCATCATTTTGGGTGTTAGATTTTCTAATTTTAATCAATATTTATCTATGATCTTACTGGAAGAATAACATGCACAGCATAACATAATAGACACAAAGAATTTCCTCGGGAAAACCATAAAGGAGAAATCCCCACAACTTCCTCAGAGATAGAATCGTCACCAATACAATATCAAAAAAGTAAAACCTGTAAACAAAGATGGTTTCCTCCTATATGAACTTGTCCTCTCTCTCTCACTAATGCAAACTTGTGAGTGAGTGTGATTTCCAAATGAGAGAGCTCCACTCTCTATTTATAATTTATCTTTCACTTGACCTTTTCACTTACTACATTGGCCCCAGTTGTACCTGACTAGGCCGACTTCTCTAGCGGAATCAATAACCCTATTCTAACTGAATCTTGGGGGATCTATTTCCCTGACTTACAATGGAGGATTTACCTCAATGAATTTACATGAACAAATGTAATAATGACATCCCCAACTGAAGGAATAAACATCTCCGTCGGATGTACAAATAAAATACAATAATAATACAATATAAAATACAAGTGAATATCTTCTGAAGTTACAATTACATTAACACTCCCTCTTAACTAGGAAGTTATTCTCTTGACACAGTCATCAACACATTTGGACACAATTATTCGTCATTGGATCATCATCAATGCTTGAACATCATTATCAGCACTAGATCATCATCATTATTGCTGCAATCCTCATCATGTCAATCATTGATTGGTGACATCTCTCGAATCTACTCGTCATAGGAATTTCTACAGAGCCAACCCTTTTTCATGTTGGATGTAGGCCAAGCCCTCATGTAGTACTTCATCATATTTGCAAGCAAGCCATCAAGTAGGTACAACCCAGGACCAGTCATTACATTGCCACCACAAACACCTGCATCTCCTACTGTAGCCTCATCGCCTTCAGATCATCTCATCGACACACGGAGCACAACCCAAATGCACATCACATGTCCCACAACGGTCAACTCACGTCTACCAACATGGGAGTACTGTCCTACCACCATGTGAGATCCTTCCTAGGTGCACACACAGTGTCTTAAGACTGGTGGACATCTTTCGTATGGGAGGTGTGTTGAAATATTGTAACTTCAAAGAATATTATATTTGTATATTATTTAATCCGGAGATGTTTCATACCTCCGATGTGATTATACTATAAATCCGGAGATGTTTATTCCTCCGAGTTGGGTGTGGTAACTAGGGTTATTAGACCCACCATGTGGGGGTCGGCCCAGTCAGTTATAATGGGGTATTTAACCTAATGGTTAAATACGAGCCTACATGTACTTGTGTAAAATACATATCAGAGTAGTGTATAAATAGAGGAGGTGTGTTCCTCATTTGAAACACTCACACACTTGAGGATAGCGCACTTGTGGAGGAGAGGTCTGCTATTGTGGAGGAGGAGATCATATCTCAGGGTTTCATCTTTGTATATTGCTGGTCATCTATATTGAGGAAGCTTTGCTGGGTTTTCTACCCCATGAGGGTTTCCCAGGATAAATCTCTGTCTCTTGTGTTTATGCTGTGCTTGTTGTTTCTTCAGTGATCCTGTATATGCTATTATTGTGAAATGGAATGTAATGCTGCTATTTTCTGTCTTAGCATATTGAATTTTAACATGGTATCAAAGCTAACCTGAAGGAAGACAAGGTATGGCACTAAAGACACTTGCTTTACTTACGACAATTTGAAGGTTAGGGTTTTACATAGCAAAAACCAGTCATCGTAGCACTTTCGCTATAAATCCGTTTTGGCAAAATTTTCGGATCTGAAATTGTTACAGGACGACGATTAAATCTCCAGGTACCTTGTGTCCAAAGGAAAACCTCTAATTCGTTGTACTTTGTGATTTATGATCTGTACCATATAGGGTTTCTGCCTCTTCCAGATCTGAGTCAAAATCAGGTGACCTTGGGAAAAAGGTCATATCTTGGGCTAGGAAGCTCCAAATGAAATTTCGTAAAACGTGACAGGTAGGACACAGTCTGTACTATCTCAGAAAACGTTTTCAGAGGCCGAAGTTCAACCAGTGACACGTGGCACTCCGTACAAGTTCGCCCTCCTGTATTATCCCATAAACAGGTAATGTTGCGACACTTGGCATAACTCTCTCTCAGAGAGTCCAATTGAGGTCAGACCTGTCAGGATGGAAATATAACAGGCCGAGCTACCTTAGAAATTTTTTTCAGAGGCAGAAGTTCAAACAGTGACACGTGGCATGCCGTACAAGTTCACTCTTCTGTTTTATCCCAAAACAGGTCACGTTGCGACATTTGACATAACTCTCTCTCAGAGAATCCAATTGAGGTCAGACCTGTCAGGATGGAAAGATAACAGGTCAAGCTATCTCAGAAAACTTTTTCAGACCCTGTGGATTAAAAAGTTTGGAGTTACACCAGAAACAATCAGGTACATATTTCTGTCAAAACATAATTATTTTTGAATACCTTCATTCATGGCTTCCGGAATTTAGGGCTTTGAAGAAAGTTGGAATTTTTGTAAACGGAGACCACGGCTGAATGCTACTCATCAAAATAGAAATTTAGAGACCAAGATCAGATTTTTTTGTTGGGCAGAAGGCCGGGCTTGATCAAACCCTAGTTCGGGACTTTGATCAGAAAAGTGGAAAATTAGGGCTTCTGTAAAAATGGGAATTTTTGAAATCTGTGACCATGGCTGGAAGCTCCTCAGAAAAATAGAAGATTAGAGCTTTGGATCAAACATTTTGATTGGGAAGAAGAGTGGGATTCACCAAACCCCAGTTCAGGGTCACGTCTAGTGAATCCGGAAGTTTCAAAGGCAAAATTGAGGAGTGAAACTTTGCAGTTTTCAAATTCTGAATATATCAGTTTGATCAGCTCATCAAGACGCATATTTCTATCCTTTCGGAAGTTTGAAATTCAAAGTTTGAATTTTTGGGGTTTCTCTGACAAACCCATATCCAGCTCCAGGTCCAGTTCTTGCAAATCAAGTGGATAGGGTTAATCCTAGAAGAAGATGGATTGGTCACCTGCATAAGTGAAGGAGTTACTGTTTCAGAGGGAGATGAGGCTAAGGATTTACATAAGGAGATTACAAGCGATCTCGACAGGTATGACTCATCGAGGTATGTTTTGAGATTTGTTCATGATTAAGTTTATGGTATGTTTGTCTTCATGTTATTACGGTTAGTACAATCTTGATTTTAGATTTGTTGTATCACCTTAACAAAATTATGAATGCATGATAGAAGATATTCATTGGTTAGGGTGTTGACACTTATGATTGTACTAATGCATTATGATGTTGTGTGAGGTTGATGTTGTCTACTAACAAGATACATGTACATCACAAAATACAAATCAGGCTCCATGACCATGAAAACATGAAGACAAAGACTCATCCATAATCTTTGTTCTCCTTACGAGGTATGTATGACTTTGTTATATTATGCTTAACCTATGAGACATGCAGGTTCTAGCTCAGGATCTCTAAATCATTGAAGAGATTGTTTAGGTATGTTGTACATAACCAAGTAGGTATACTAATCCAGGTATGTTTCCCATGAATCATACCTTGTGTTAGGATCCCTTATATAAGTATACTTGGAATGATTGGTTATGCTTATTCATAAAGTTAGTAATCAAGGGATTATGCATATTATATCTTTTATCTTGATTGATGATATGCATGAGTAAAAGAAGACTTCCCTGAAATCTTGAATATTAATGTTTATTAACTATAATCACGACTATACATTTTCAAGATTATTTAGTACTATAATGTTTTGATAGCATTTAGAATATACTAATGAGTGTATGTTTGTGTATGAGATCATGAGGATGACTCTTGAGCATGCACAGTGGTACAGAATGAATAGAAGTTCAAAAGACATACAGAAGATCAAGCGGGAGGCAGCCACACAAACATAAAAGATAAGTATTTGAGTTGTTATTTGAAATAGTAATGATATTGCCTGTAATAGGTTGTATGCATATTTGTATTCCTATAATATATCATGCTGAGTGTAAATATTCATAGAACATTGAACAGTATACTACTAATATGCATATGATTGGTAAGTTGGACAAACATTCCATTGTTGCTTGTCTAGAATGAAACCTCTTTGCTGACATGCTGAGAGTTGTGCACACTCTCGATAGTATGTTCTGGTAGAGATGGAAGGCATCTAGATAGCCACTGTATGCATACAGGATATGGGAAAGTGTTGTGCCAAAGTATTGGTCAAAATAGTTGCATCACTATGTAAATGATATCTGTATGCATAATAGGTTATCATGTCAATATGATTTGATGATTATGAAGTATTACTAATCATATACTTAATTTTGATTTGTAGGAAAGGTCATGAAGAATGATGGACACCGTACAAGTGGTGGATGTTCAAACAAGAAGATTTACAAATCAAACAAAATATAGAAGGCTCATGGCTAGAAGATTCTCTTAGAAAGGGGAAGAGAATCACGACAAGATGTTTGCTCCAAGTATGGTGTAATTAAAGAAGAAGTGTGAATCAGGTTCTGTATAGGTACCTAGGATTGATAATAAATTGATAAGCTTAATGATCACCATGGGTGATGTGGATCTCAACCTTTGCTACAAGGTTGAATATGATTTCTATACACAAATGACATGGATGCAAGAAGGAACTCACCACAGAGTTCGAATGATATTAAGGCTCATATTAGTAGACCCATCTAATGAGAAATGGCATAGATAGATATGTAGAAGATCATTCAATGCAGAAATGAAAATGAAAGATCTCAAATTGACGCTTTACTTCCTAGGTCTGGAAGTATGGCAAGGCTCAAAAGGAATATTTCTCAACCAGGGAAAGTATGATGAGAAATATGATTTGAGGTGTTGGAATGGCCACTCTTATGGATTCCAACTTGAAGCTGTTAGGGGATAACTCATCAGAGTTAGTGGATATAACTCTGTACAGTCAAATTATTGGGTCATTGATGTTTCTAACATATACTAGATTAGATATATGCTTTGTTGTGAATACCTTGAGTCAGTATCTAGTGGAAGCTAGATGTTTTCACCTGATAGTTGCAAAGCATGTGATGAGGCACCTAAAGGATACGATAGACTTTGATCTGTGCTATCTTGGAGATCATGACTTCAGATGGCTACTCAGATGCTGATTGGGCAGAAAGTGTATCAGACAAGAAGAACACATCAAGAGGATGTTATTGTCTAGGATTAGCCATGATCTCGTGGTTTAGCTGGAAGCAGTCTAGTGTGGCTCTCAGCACAAGCAGAATATATGGCTGTTTGCTCTGCTAGTTGTGAAGAAGTTTGGCTTCAGGATTGTTTGACTTAGAGATAGAACCAACTGTGATCCTATGTGACAAATAGAGTTGTATCAAGATGACATAGAATCCAGTGTTCCATGATAAGTCAAAGATCATAGGGATCTAACAAGATATGACACAGAAAGGAACTATAAAGTTTGAATTCGTAACAAGTTATCGATGTACTAACCAAACCTATACCTCGAGTGAAGAAGTTACCAACATACTAACCAAGCCTATGTCTCGAGTGAAATTTGAATACTTTCGAGACAAGCTTGGTGTAGCTCAAAAGGACCCTCCTCGAAAGGGGGAGTAGTATAGTCACTGATGATGAGATTGTCTCATCGAACAATAAGGTCGATGATGAGGTAACCTGTTCTCTACACCTAGATACTTAGAAATATTTAGATTTAGGACTCGTATACTTAGAATACTTAGTTTTACTTATACATGCTTTTGATGTTATATGTATTAGTAAGAATACATGCTTTTTATGATAGATGTATTGGTGAGAATACATGCTTTTGATGATAAGATGTATTGGTAAGAATACATACTTTTGATGACACATGTATTGATTAATGTACGTGTATGGTTGAGGATACTTGTACTTGTATTGATGAGAATACATGTGGGGATTGTATCATCCTTGAACACATGTTCTAAAGTGAGCCGTAGACGTATGGTCTCCGAAAATGAAGTCCTTAGTGGACAGGTAGGGATTGTATCATCCCTGGACTTCGGTCCCTGAATTGATCCGTAGACGTATGGTCTCCGAAAATGAAGTCCTTAGTGGACAGGTAGGGATTGTATCATCCCTGGACTTCGGTCCCTGAAGAGAGCCGTAGACGTGAGGTCTCCGAGAATGAAGTCCTTAGTGGACAGTTGAGGGGATTGGATCATCCCTGGACTTTCAGTCCTAAAGAGAGCCGTAGACATGAGGTCTCCAAGAATGAAGTCCTTAGTGGACAGTTGAGGGGATTAGATCATCCCTGGACTTTCAGTCCTAAAGAGATCCGTAGACGTGAGGTCTCCGAGAAGTGGGGATTGTATCATCCCCGGACTGCGGTCCCTGAATTGATCCGTAGACGTATGGTCTCCGAGAAGTGGGGATTGTATCATCCCCGGACTTCGGTCCCTGAATTGATCCGTAGACGTATGGTCTCCGAGAAAGTGATTTTTGATGTGGTTACTTGTATCGGTAGGATACTTGTATTGATGATGTGGTTACTTGTATCGGTAGGATACTTGTATTGATGATGTGGTTACTTGTATCGGTAGGATACTAGTATTGATGACGTGGTTACTTGTATCGGTATGGATACTTGTATTGATGATGTGGTTACTTGTATCGGTAGGATACATGTATTGATGACATGATTACTTGTATCAGTATGGATACTTGTATTGATGATATGTATACTTGTATTGGCATGAATACTTGTACTAATGATGTGGATACTTGTATTGTTATGGATACCTGTGTTGATGACGATGCTGACGATCGTGTGATGACGATACTGATGATCGTGTGATGACGATGCTGATGATCGTGTGATGACGATGCTGATGATCATGAGATGACGATGCTGATGATCATGTGATGACGATGCTGATGATCGTGTGATGACGATGCTGATGATCGTGAGATGACGATGCTGATGATCATGTGATGACGATGCTGATGATCGTGAGATGACGATGCTGATGATCGTGTGATGACGACGCTGATGATCGTGTGATGACGATGCTGATGATCATGTGATGACGATGCTAATGATCGTGAGATGACGATACTGATGATCGTGAGGATCCAGATGTTGATGTTGTTGTAGTTGTTCGAGTGCTGCAGAAGATTAAGACTCAGTACTGAAGATGTTGATGTTCCAGTATTGAAGATGTTCCAGTAACTGCTTGAGTTACTGATGATGTTGAGAAAGCTTCCAATGATTTATAGATGTATCATGTATGATGTTGATGACTCCTTGCTCGTGCAGATACTATTATAATATCCTTCTCGTTAAGGGGGAGTGTTGAAATATTGTAACTTCAAAGAATATTATATTTGTATATTATTTATTCCGGAGATGTTCCATACCTCCGATGTGATTATACTATAAATCCGGAGATGTTTATTCCTCCGAGTTGGGTGTGGTAACTAGGGTTATTAGACCCACCATGTGGGGGTCGGCCCAGTCAGTTATAATGGGGTATTTAACCTAATGGTTAAATACGAGCCTACATGTACTTGTGTAAAATACATATCAGAGTAGTGTATAAATAGAGGAGGTGTGTTCCTCATTTGAAACACTCACACACTTGAGGATAGCGCACTTGTGGAGGAGAGGTCTGCTATTGTGGAGGAGGAGATCATATCTAAGGGTTTCATCTTTGTATATTGTTGGTCATCTATATTGAGGAAGCTTTGCTGGGTTTTCTACCCCATGAGGGTTTCCCAGGATAAATCTCTGTCTCTTGTGTTTATGCTGTGCTTGTTGTTTCTTCAGTGATCCTGTATATGCTATTATTGTGAAATGGAATGTAATGCTGCTATTTTCTGTCTTAGCATATTGAATTTTAACAAGGTGTTTGCACTAGAAATTGTACCTAGACTACAAAGGCACAAGCTAGAACATCCAAAATGAAAAACTAGAAAAATGGTGGTTTGTTTACTGTAAATAGTGAAGGAATCAAGTATGGATAGGGTAAAGAAATGTAAAAAACATATAATAACTAATCAACAAATAATATTGAAGATATGAATATCCAAGACTGAAACAATAGCATAAACCATAACAGTTTCAAGATCACAAATAAAAAACAATTCATAAAGAATTTAGTTAAGTCCACAAGTTTAAAAGCATCTTAGGATAAAAAACCTTTATCAGAAAATGAAATTTCAAACAGGGTGATCAAACTGATCGTAAACTATAACCAAAAATATATATAATAACATGTCTTATATTATAATTTCATTCCAAATAGGCAGTCTTCAAAATACTCATCGAGAGTTTGTCATATGTGTCTCTGATACATAACCTTGAATGCTTCTAACCCTTTTCCAAAACAAAAAACCAATCATGACCCCTTCTATCTTTGTTACTTTTATAATTACAAAAAGGAAGTTCAAAATCCATATTTTAGGGATTCGAATTTGTTCAAGAGTTTACAAATGAAAAGAAGTCTTCAAAAATAGTAAAACTAATTCCTAAAAGTATGTCTTTATATCTATCATCAAAGGTGTGTCTTTGAAGTTTGTTAGACAGCTGTAGGTTCATCTAGAATTTAGATCTGTCAAGCTTCCTCTGCCAAAATAGTTAATCCATCCAATGTTTGTGATCTTTTGAGGAGTCGAACCTGTTCTGCTTCTAATACTTGAACCTTGCTTGATAGTTCTGTATTTTGCTTGGTTAATTCTTCAATCTTTCCATGTGCATTCTTTTTCCTCTTTAAAACTTCTTTTGTTGCTGAAATGAGCTCTTGATAATGATCATTCACCTCTTCCAGATCTTCCCTTAATCTTCTATTGGCTTGCATGAGCTTATCATTTGCATAATTCAGATATTCATTTTGTACTTTATATTGTTGTAATGATTTTTTAAGAATTTCAACTTCAGAATCTATCTGGATTGCTTCTTGAAGTACTGGATCTTTTCCTTTATCTGAGATTGATGGAGTTTCTAGCTTTTAATAAGAAGATCCTCTTGTGCTTCATAAAACTTCTCTGAATATTTTTCATTTATCTTCCCTCTTGAAACATCCAAATGAAAAGTTCTTGAGCTTGATCCATGTTTGAAACTTTGAAGTGTTTCCTCCTCAAGAACTTCACAACATTCTTCCAATGGTTCTGTCAAACCTTGATTATTCTTTTTTGTCTATTTTAAGAATTGTTGTGGATCCAATTCTACCTTTCTTCCCTTCAATTCTTCATCACTTGAAGAATCTTGTATTGTAGTAATATTTTCCTTTTCCAACTTAGGTTTTAAATATTTTTTCATATTCAATCTTAGCTTGCTTGATACCCTGGTATTAGGTCTCCATTTGGGCATTTCAAGCTCAACTATAGACTTGTTATCAACTTCAGTATTAGGAAAAAGAAGCATACCTTCCTCTATAAGCCTCTCCTTGGTAATAGAAAGGGTATTAGGAGCAGGAGTAATTTATTCAGGATGTGATGCCAAGGGTTCTTCCTCTGGTATATGTTCATGTTTTGCTTTGTTTGGCTTCACAAAATCTTCTTGCAAACCACATCCTTCAGACAGGTTCACCTCTTTGATAATATTCCTTTTTAACTTTTTTGTGATGTTGGGTTGTCTTTTTTAATTCATTGTCTTCCTTGCAAACCCTTCTTCTTACCAACTAATTTTTCAGTTTCTTCCTGATTTGTGCTTTTCTCAGGTTCAAATCTAGACCAAAATAAGAAGTGATGCCAACCACAATTTCTCTTTTTAAGCTCTGTTAGCACTATTAACTTAACCAAACTGTGATGAAAGAAAAATTGATTGGTATGGTCTATGTGGCCCTTTACCTTGTTTGACATTTTAATGAGGATTTTCAAGAAATGGAAGGGTAATTTCACCTTTAACTAATCATTTAAATGCAACAGGAACCTAAAGTGGTATTTGTAGACTGTAGCAAACCTTCCCTCACAGGTGATGTAACGCTGCACAGTTCCAATGACCTCTCTTCATTTAGTTTTAACAACGTTGAGGTGAACGCCTTTGTTCGAATTCAGCGATTCAAAATCGAGCAACAGAAATGAACCTGGATCAAATTCGAATGGAAAATTTTTGAACCAGCACTCCCCTTTGATGGTTATACCAGTCGCCTCAGCTATCAATTCTTCAGTCAATTCAATCCTTACGGTTTGGAATTTGACACAGGAGCTTGAACAATTCTGAGTGAAGGATCGAGTAACCTCCAAATTGTAACATGTAATCTTTAAAAAAAAACCAAACCAGTCAGCCCTTCTGAATAGTTCAGCACATTCAAGGAAATCCTTCGCCCATTCGGTGCTCACTGGTTCCATCCTACATTGCTTACCACTCCTCTTCATACTTGTTGTGCCTTAAACAACTTCTTTTCATCGGTGAACAAATGTCTTGATCCCCTATAGCAGTAACTCAAGTGGAGCTAGGGTAAACGCATGGTATCTGTTCTCAACGCATCTACGGTGGAATCATCAAGCTTGACATTTTTTATTGCCTTCCTGAAAAAATTCTCAGGGCAATCTCTCATGAAAGCTAATGCATGAGACTCGACATGCACCGACCATAATATTCAATGATTTCGGGATTCTGGTAGCTCCAATATGTGTGAAGGTTAATTATTGCGCTACCGGAATGTACCAAGTTACATTTCAATTATGAAAGGTTCACAAAATCTTTAAATAAGGGTTAGGAAAGTATTAAATCATGTATTTAAGACCTAAATGGAAATAAAAATATATTTATAAGCCAATTGTTTAATCCAAAAATAAAACTAAATAATAAAATTGAAGTAAATAAAACTAAAGCTAATGTTTATATGATATAACTAAGATAAATAATAAGAATGAAAAAAATAAAAAATAAAGGCAAAGAATAGAGATTTAAATGAAAGGGGTACAATTTTAGCTCTAGCAGGAGGCACGAACCTACCACCATACGAGACCTTGTCTACCAACATGTGAGGAATTTCCTACCAGTATGTGAGACACATCGCTTACATCAATCGACATGGGAGGAATTTCCTACCACCATTTGGGAAAGGCTCAACACTTACATCAACTGACATGGGAGGACTTTCCTACCACCATTCAAGAAAGGCTGGAAACTTACATCAACCGACATGGGAGGACTTTCGTATAATTGAAGATAGCAGACAGCATAGCTAGTCATCGCTTACCTTGTAGCACGCCCCACAACCCTCTCCACCTTTGAATAAAACGGGGCTTACAGCACCTACTCTCGCTCTTAGAGGCTTCTGATCCATAAGGCCGCCATAGCCACAAGCCCCACCTGCATTGTGACAAGAGTAACTACAATTTAACCAACATGAACAAACACAATTGAACAATGTGGAATGGTATATAAAAGAATGCACAATAGTTAGGAGTTGTAATATCATGTGTCGTTGTTGGTTAAGTTAGTTGAGTTAGTTGTTGACTAGGACATTAGTTGTCCCATGGTATTCACTAGCCCATAGTATTAGCTGGTGGTTTTGAGTCTATATGATACTATATATATCTGATTTTAATAATGAGAAGGCAATGAATATGCCCTTTGTGTTTTCGCTCGTGTTCTGTGTCCTTGCAAACTTTAACATGGTATCAGAGCTGACGGCCTGATCCTTAAACCTTGTTTATTGGGTAATCCTCTTCAAAAAATGGAAAGCACAGACATGATGGAAGGTTACAGTACAAGACGGAGACGGAGCACTCGGGCCGCAACATCTTTTTTATATTTTTATTGCCCATGATCCAGCATAGTCCCACCCACAAAAACCCCACTGAAGAAACTCGGGTGGCGCACCCTACCTGAAGAAAAACTATGCCGCTGCCACACCCTACCTGAAGGAAAACTGATCCGATGGTGCACCTTGGCTGAAGGAAAACTGAGCTGGTGCCACACCTTGTATGAAGGAAAATTGAGCTCGTGGTGTACCTTGTATGAAGGAAAACTGTGCCAGTCTTCCTTTACTTTATAAAAATTTTCCCAGCACACCCTGAAGGCACACTGTGTCAACTGAAAAGTTGCGCGAGTCATTTTAAAAGGTGTCATAAGTCATGGCAAGTTTGAACATGTGTTAACACCCAAAAAGTGCTCACTACCTCATCTACCCCATTACATGACTCATTTGTCCATATTTGCCTCTAAAAGGCCAAACAAGCATCCAAAAGGCCAAAAAAGCCCTTTTCCCCCCAAAATAATCCAAAATTCCTCCAAAATAGCAGAAACCCTCTAAAAAGGGAATAAAAAAATACAAAAAAGAGGAAAAAGAGGGGAAAAAGAAGCAAAAACCCTATACAACTGACCTAAACCATATGGTGCCCAAAACCATGGGCCAGCACTCCACCACTAAAAACCTATAAATAGGTGATGGAGGCCCCTCATTTGATATCCACAGTAAAACACACCCTTACTCTGCCAAAATCACTCCTGAAAACCTAGCTCACCCTTGAACTACTTTCACACTTGAGTGCCCCTTTGGCCCATTTCCAAATCCCTTTGGAGAAAGAGAAAAGAGCAAAACTAGAAGCTTGGAAGCAACCCTTTTGGACTACTGCAAAGGCTTCACCAACCTTCACATTTGAGGTATAATCAATACAAAAACCATTTTTATTATCTTGTCTGTTCTGTTTTATGCACATGTTTAGAATAATTACCATTTT
The DNA here is from genome assembly GCA_027924585.1 of Larix kaempferi. Lineage (NCBI taxonomy): Eukaryota > Viridiplantae > Streptophyta > Pinopsida > Pinales > Pinaceae > Larix > Larix kaempferi. Next base: position 2,366,779 of record BSBM01000160.1, read on the forward strand.
ACTGTATTATCTTTCATGTACTATTTTTCTGAACTGCTACTAAGGAGTCCCTTCTCCTTAGTAGGTGCTCATTTGCACAAGCTAGGGTGAAAACCCTAGCTACAGTTTTGGCGACTCCCCTTGTGTTCCTTTGAATTTCTGGTTATAGTTTTAAAGTTTTAAACGTTTTTAATTTTCTGCAATATTTTTCTTTTTTTCCTTTCGGTTGTCCCTTTTGGCTGCTGTAAACCGCATCTTTTTCCCCCCGCAGTTGCGTTCCAACCATGTCTTTCAGGCATTTACCTGCGATCCGACCACAGCTCTAAGACTGTTTTCGGCGACCTACTGACGGTTTCCAATCTATTACTTGCGATCTAACCTTGGCTATCAGCTTGTTTCATGCGATCCGACCGCGGCTGTTAACCCATTTTTCCGCAGCCCGCTTGCTGCTTTCAGCCATTTTCCTGCAACCCACCTGTGTCTTTCGGGCTTTTTCCTGCGTCCCGCTTGCGGCTTTCAGCCATTTTCCTACAACCCGCCTGTGAATTTTGACCTTTTTCTTGCGGTCCACCTACATCTTTAGGCCAAAATCCCGCAACCCATCTGCGACTGTTGCGTTGTTTCCCGCAGTCCGACTGCTTAGATTTGCCACAGACCCGCGGTCTGTTTTCTGCACTTTTTTTCTATTTTGAACCCAGCACTTTGCTGCAATATTTTCTGCACCTGCACAGCCATCTGTCCTATCTGCAGCCATGCTTCCCTACAGCCTTTTTTCTGCAGTATTATTTCTATTCCATTTACAGAATATTTTTTAAAAATTTCAGCATTTTAATTGAAAAGAGAAAATTTTGCATTTCAAAGTTTAAATTCTATATTGTTATTTTTAGTTAGAAAGTTTCCCACCCCATGGCACTTTTACTTGGGTTCATCATCTCACACGCACACACTCTGTCACCTAATTCAAGTGAGCCCTAAAATACTACTTAACACAACCAACATTCTAACCCCACTTAGGGAACACATAAGAATTTTTGTAGTTAGGTAGGATCGGGGGAATAGGCATCCAAATAACACCCCTTGGTTGCTTACACTTGAGACATAGCTATTGTCCATTAGGGAACCAAAATACCCTAGTTTTTTTTTACACGGTTTAAAACCAATTTATCGGGAAGGCCTCTCTCCTAGGAGGGTTGAAGTCGCCAAATTGGTTCCGAAAGCCTAAGTGGAATACCGCAATCCATTCAGTAACCGAAGGATACCTTTCGTAGTTCTCGGTGTATCACCCGTATGGGAATACAACGGCGATAGAACCAAATGGCAGATTCACCCAACCGAACGTGTCATGAACGGGGTATCTTAGTTGCTTTTCTTCTAGGATTGACTACCCGGTGTCCCTCCCGGTAGGGGGATATCTTTAGCCACTTGGCTCTACTATCCATATTGTCTGACTTGGATTTCATCACCTTACAGAGGATATGTCTGGTTGAGTCAGAATACTATTTATCTAGGTGTTTGCATGCTCGCTTACCTCCTTTTGGTCTAGCGAGTCCACTATTTTTATTTTTTTTAGGAAACCTGCCGCTTGTTGGTATTCTGACCATTTTTGTTGATACTCCACTTATTGTAGCACAACTGTTACAGTAAGTGTTTTGAGTTGGTTGTTGGCCTGAGTGCCATATTTTTTGAGCTCTGCTTCTGCACACTTGGTTGCATTAGGGTTTTTTGAGCTATTTTTCACTCAACACAACCCACAGATACTTGACACCATCTGTCACCATTGAGTCCCCAAGACATTCTTGGTGCCTCTGGGGCGAGCCCCCACAGCACGGTTCACTTGACATCACCCGGCATAGACATCTATCTTCATCACTTGATACCACTCATCATAGATCTCGAGCCATGTCACTTGACTCCACTCGTTAACGGCATAGAACTCCATCACCTGATCTTGACGCCCCTTATTTTACATCTGATTCTGAGGCAGAGTCTGAGAACCCCACTTACACTGCACCAACCAGCCCCATGGCTAGTGTGACTTCCACCCCTTTCTTTGTAGGGACCATTGGTGGAGCATCCACCACCACACCAACTACCACACCTACTTTGGGTATGCCCTCGATGGGGCCCACATCTACCATTTCGATCACTGCACCCATTCCAGTAGCTGGCATACCTATTCCCACTCCATCAGTGACTCACACTACCCTTGACAGTGCAGGACTGTCCCATACCACTTTCGCTCCTCCACTTGGGGGCAACATCCCAAACCCAGCCCCTCCACTTGGAGGCATTGGCCCCAACATGGTCACTACCGCTAGTAAGTCACATCCTTCTACTAGTTTTCCATTCATGGCTAGTCTCAACCTTCCTGACCTAGCTAGACTGACTAACGATCCCATCAAACACGACCCTACTTGGCCTCACATGCCCACCAAGCTCCCCTCCGACATCCCTAATTTTGAGGGAAAGGCAGGTGAAGACCCCCAGAACCATATTATGTCCTTCCATTTATGGTGTTCCTCCAACTCCATAGTGGATGACTCTCTCCACCTCCGTCTATTACAGCGCACCCTCACTGGCCCTATAGCTAAGTGGTACATCGAGTAGTCCCATGGGACCCATGCCACCTTTACTTCCCTTGCCTCGACTTTCCTGCAGTTCTTTCAGTTACCTGTCCGCCATGACGCGAGAGTTGAGATCCTATTGTCTTGTAGACAGAACATGGCTACCCACATCACTGACCACATTCATGAGTGGCATCGACACCGCAGCCTCTGCAAAATCAAGTTAGACGACCGTATCTTCTTATATTGGTTTCTAAAATCCCTCCTTCCTATCATTGCCAAGGATGTGGCATCCGAACGACCCAGTCCAAAGAAGAGGCCATCCTCAAAGCCCAACAATTTGACCTCATTTATGCCCAGTCAGGTTATCTGTATTCCATCATACATGACGCCCCTGGCGGCGATTCCTCCCGACATGATGCACCGGGGGCATCCCATGCCACAGATGGCATCATTGGCCAGATTGCCTCGCATCCCCAACCCTTTTCCATAGCACATCCTAGCCATGGCCCCGACCTTTCCTGGGCTACATCTCAATCCGGAGCAACTAATTCGTATGCTCCATGGAACATCACCACCATTCCCATAGACCCTCCTGTCCACCTCAGTGCTTTGGTCATGCATCCCCCGCTTACGCCCCCCCGGTCGCACCTCAGCCATATTACCACCCACAGGCTGCACCAGCTCCTGTGTCCTCTCAATCCCAACCTACTTATTACCCACCATAGGAAGCCCCTGCAGCAAACCCACAACCCATTCCGCAGACGTATCAGTAACCCCCACAAGGTTCAACAACTGTGCAGCCTCCACCTACTTATTATCCACTGCAGCCTGCTCCCGCACCTGCACAACCTCAGAACCCACCTGCTGCCCAAGGGCAAGCGTATGCCCAACAGAATCCGTAGCAAAACCAAAATAACCAGCTCCCACAGGGCCAGCAAAACCGTGAAAAAGGTCGTAACCATGGGAACAACCCCCCTCCATACCAAGCCGATCAACCTCCCAATCCCCCAAACAAAAATAACATGGCACCTGCCAACCAGAACCCTGATTGGATTCCCAAGCAGGCCAAAAATCCTAATTTGCGAGAAAACCATCCTTGTTCTATTTGCGGGGTCTATGGCCACTACACACATGCTTGCCCACACTTGGAGTGAGCTCGGAAACTCTGGACTGATGATGCCCATCACCAAGGGCATGCGACTCCTCAAGCGCCACCCAACCCCCCACCACCTCAGCATCAACCTTTGGTGCTGCAAAACCCCTTACCAACCCAAGGCGTAGTGAACACTCATTCGTTGGCTCCCCCTCAAGGCAACGCGCCACCACAACAACAGATCACTTATGCCGCTCCTGATCAACCCATGTTAGACTCAGGTACCCATCACTTGTTAATGATGTCATCCACCGATGTCAACCTCCAAACCCGTCGAAACCAATATGGCTCCACCCCTGAAGCCCCTCCTGCCGAGAAAAACACTAATGCTCATCGCACTAATCAGACGTTATGTATACCTCCGGATCCACTAGATGGTGCCTCCAAAGCACCTCGCTTCCCACTTCGTAATGTCAACAATAATCCCAATGCTCACGCTGCGTCAAATTACAACATTGTAGATGACTTAGCCCAGTCTCCCGCAACCATGTCTGCGTTAGAAGTCTTAAAAAACTATCCTTCACAGTGCAATACTTTGCTCTCCGCCATTGGTGCTATTGACCCAAATGATTCACGACTGATGGCCTTCGATTTGGACCAATCCGAACCATGCCTGCCTTCCACTTTAGCGTTCCAAGTTTCTGTTTCCATTCGGAATATTGTCATCCATTGGTGCATTATCGATGAAGGTGCCTCTACATGCTTTATGTCCACATTCATTTGGCAGAAGTTGGGATCCCCTACTCTCCAGCAGTCCACCACTGCATTGCGAGCCTACGACAGCCGTTCGGCTCAACCCCAAGGTCTCTTAGCTAATGTCCCCGTCCAGCTGGCAGGAAAAACCATGCTCATTGACATCGAGGTCATTAATGCCCAACTTGATTATAACCTCTTACTTGGCCGCAGCTACATGTATGCCATGCGGGTGGTTGCCTCATCCATTTTTCGTACAATGATGTTCCCCCATGACGGACGCGTGGTCAAGGTCGACCAACTCACCTATTATGATCCCAATGCCCCCACTGCACCCGAGAATGTTCTCCCCATAGTTGAACAACCTATTCATGGTGCAACTACCTCGTTTATTTCTTCCGTGGGACCCGAAGTTTACTCAGATATGCCGATGACCTCAACATTCCAATCCATTCCACCCCTGTCACCTGCGCCCGAAGTATCTGACCTATGTACCCTTTCCCACAATACACAAACACCAAACAATCAACCGCCCTTGTTACCCAAACCACCATTGGTACCGAGTCACATTGGTGTTACACCCATCCACACAATCCCCTTCCTATTCCCTCCCTCGGGAGTAGTAAGCGCCCTGGTTATGGATAGTCTCAGCCTCCCCAGGTTAACCTTAGGATTACTAGTGTGGTATATTTCGCCTCCCGTTCCCCCACCGACACCAAATGTCGTCCTACAACCGGTGCAACCCATTGTCACTACTAGTCAACCACCTCCCGGTGTCACTACCCCTTCGTCCTCTACGAATCCCCCCCTCTTATCAAGCACACTGGGGGAAGAGGCCCACAACCATACATTGCTGTACCCCCACCCAAAACAGTTAAAAACCCCCTCGTGTTTCGTGCTCCTCCCAAATGCTCATTATGTGATGAGTTAGGCCATCCGACTCATCAATGTCCACAATTACCTGCATTACAGGAACACATGCAAATGCTGGACGATGACCGCAACATCCCGGTTGTCGAACTCAATCCAACCCCTAAGCCTTGTGATAAATCACTGCGTACTAATCACCTTTGTGCAATATGCGGTATTTACGGCCATTACTCACATCACTGTTTTGATCTCCCAGATTATAGAGCAGCTCTCTATGAGATGAATAATTTGGACCTTGAGACAACACCCCCCACAATTAAGGAGATCCACCCCCCCGTATCATCCTCACCCAGAGAGATTAACACCATTTATATGATCTCTTCGACTACCACTCCCTCGTCAACCAATTTGACAACTCAAAGTTTCCGCAATGATGAGGAGATTCTAGAGGCTCTCACTGCACCAGATTATCCCTGGGAAGACATGCACCATCGTTCCTATTTCCTCCTAGAAGAGTCATCCTCTACCACGGCCACCCAATTTGTTGTTGAGTCCAAAGATTTCCTTCCCACCAAAGTCGACTGGTTTAAGGATCCCATTCCTACTCCTGATGCGTTTGAGAAGGGTAACATGGCTAACATCTCACCTGTCATCCACATCGATATCTCTGACCCACCTGGTGCTCTTGAAATCATTACACTAGGAGCCTCCTGCAGTGAGTATGAGATTGGAGAGTATGAAAAACTTTTCCAAGAGCTCCATGATGTCTTTGCCTGGTCCTATACCGAAATTCCTGGTCTCGACCCCGCTATTATAGAGCACCACATTGACACATGGCCAGATGTACCCCCTATTCGCCAGAAACAGTGCCCCATTCATCCCTCAAAGCTCCCCGCTGTTAAAGCAGAGATTGAGAAACTTCACAAGGCAAGCTTCATCTATCGTATTGCATATACCACTTGGGTTTCAAACCCCATCCCTATTAACAAGAAACAAGGCACTATCAGAGTATGTACTAACTTTCGCGATTTAAACCGAGCCTGTCCCAAAGACAACTTCCCCACGCCATTTATTGACCAACTCATCGATGCGTGTGCGGGGCATGAAGTCCTATCTTTCATGGACGATTTTTCCAGATACAACCAGATTCATATCTGTAAGGAGGATCAGTACAAGACTGCCTTTACCACCCCATGGGGCACCTTTTCCTATCGCGTCATGCCTTTCGGCCTCAAAAATACTGGTGCCACCTTCCAGCGAGCCATGACCTATTGTTTTCATGACTTGGTCAATATCCTACTATTTTATCTTGACGACCTTACAGCTCGTTCCCAGAAACGATCCAACCACCTTAATGACCTCCAAAAATTCTTTCTGCGTTGTCGCAAATATCAAATCCGCTTGAACCCACACAAGTGTGTCTTTTGCGTTCCGGCAGGCCGGTTGTTGGGTTTCATTGTTTCCCAGAAAGGAATTTCTTTGGATCCCCTGAAATTCCAAGCCATCATAGACCTTCCCTCTCCTCACACGCTCTGGCAGCTCCAGAGTCTGTAGGGGTGATCCAATTTCCTCCATCGCTTCGTTCCTTATTATGCCACCACCGTTCACGGTTTCTTATGCCTGCTTCGTACCCACATACCCTTTGTTTGGGATGAGCAAGCAAAAGCTGCATTCGAACCCCTCAAGAAAGCTCTCCAGCCTCGGAACTAGTGGTACCAGACTGCGTATTCCAACCCAAACCTCGCGGTCCCCGTCTATGTGATTCACCCTGGAACCCACGATCCCCGGCCGTGGTTCCACCCCACAAACCCGCGGTCCACCCCACGTGGACCATACAAAAACTCCCCTAGGACCCACTACCCCCCCCCGAACCCATTGAAAATGCAGGTATGAGTTTATCGGGATACCTATAACTCCCAGATCTGAAAACGGTCGGTCATATCGTCCAGAAACACCAACTCAGCTCTGGTCCACTCTGATCACTAGTCAAAGTCAACAAGTCCAAATATAGTCCGTTGACTTTTTCTTGTTTTTTCCATTCTGAACCCATACGGAATCCATTTTTCGAACCGTTTCCACCACTGGAATCAGCACGACGAGACTGTCATGATGGTCAACTTGTTTTCTTATTTTTTCCTCATCGTTTTTTGAGCATTTTTTCTAGACACCACTAGTCGCCTTAGTTTGCGTGCCACTTTGGTTGCTCTCCATGTTTGATATATTTCATATCATCGGATTCATTTTTCTGAGCCCGTGATGATGCTTGAGATCATTTCTCGCTCTCAACCCTAGATTTTTTTGGGTATTTTTTCCAAAATGCCCCCCGTCACCTCGGTTTGCATGCCACATCGACCGTTATCCGTTCTTGACACTTTTTATATCGTTGGATTCATTTTTCCGAGCTCGTGATGATGTTTGAGGTCATTTCTCGCTCTCACCCGGTACAGTTTCAACATTGTGTCCCGACACCTTGCTGCCTCAATTTGCGTGCCACCTCGGCCGCCATCGGATTGTTCCACCTTTTTACATGAGCCATTCGTTCCTTTTATACTGCAATTATTTCATTATTTTTCCACCATTCATTATCCTGCAAGGAGGCCCACCAGTTTCCCCCCCTACCCTCGTTCTTGGTCATCATCAGTGTTCCTTGATTGAGCACTTCCTCCTTGCCTGACTATTCCTTTTGTTCGGTATAATTTTATCCCTTTTTTGGGCCGGATAAGTCCTTTACGAAAAAGGCACTTAGGGAGTTTCTGTTAAGCTCTTTTCTGACTCCTAAAACAATGAAAAGGTCACCGAGCAATCTTTCTTCCTTTCATGCTCGTTAAAGTACCTGAAAGGGCGTCTATCTGGTATAAGTTTAACCCTTTTCCGGACCTGGTAGACTACTTACGAAAAAGGAATACTCTAGTCACACCGGCTAGAAGAGTTCTTCATTGCATCCTTTTATGCTTCTTCAGGCCTTGGAGACTAACACACAAAAAATCAACCCCTTGGAGTCTTCTTATCACTTTCAGACTCTCTAAAATTGAAAGCAACCACAAGCATGCACCATCCTCGGCTCGTACAAATCCACATGACGGTACCATTCCATTATTTCAGAGTCTTCTTATCGCTTTCAGACTCCTTAAAATTGAAAGCAATCACGAGCATGAATTGTCCTGGGCTCGTATAAATCCACACAACAGTACCATTTTACACACACTTCTTCTAGTTCCTTAACCAGTGAAGAAGTCCCCCCATACCTCTCGGCACTATGATCGATCATCTCGGCAGCACCCCTAATCAGGTCGCCTTTTTTCAGAGTATTCTGCAGTCTCCTACCATTTTACACCAGCTTGAGTATCCCTCATCCCAGTCACTATCTTTGATCTATTATAGCTATGATCCCTTTCCCACCATTCAGTTTCATATGCTTCCCGATCATCCCCGCCATCATACTCTGAACAAAGGAATTTTGAGTCCACCAACTCTACTTGCCCAGTTATCCCCCACAGTATGATAGTCCTACCAGCAGTACTCTCACACTTCGGTTCTCCACCTCATGCTCCTATCAAGGAAACATCATTGCCTTGCTAGTTGCAGGTCTCCCTCTGTCGACGACAACCCCTCTATTCCAGACAATAGACCCAGAGGTCCCTGCGCCTTGGACCCATTACCATCTGTGGTGAGTGCCTACGGACCATTTTGAGAGGAGTCATCATTGCCTCTCCGAGTGGTTGTTTCTCACATGCTCGACTTCACCACCTTGATCGCATCTTTGAGAATAATGCAGGGTTTATATCCCTTCCATTATTGGTCGAAGACCCCAAATTTCCCCCGACTCTAGCACATTGGTGAGTCACTTCGGAACTCCTAGTTATATGTTCCCATGGATGTCCGGGCTCCATTGGCAATTGTATTCGAAAGCCATCCAGTTATATGCTTCCTTGAGTACCCAGTTTAGTATACCATTGAGAGTATGACTCCCCGTCACTATGGTCCAGCAACTCATCAGTTCCTTTGGTACCCCACTCAGCAGCACTGTAGTTATTCCAGTGTACCAGTTCTTCAGCTCAGACATGGTCAACCCAGTAGTATGTCCTAGATTTTTGTCCCCTCTGGACCCTTATGATGTACACAGTGGTTCTCTATGTATCCTATAGGTCCCTCTTTTCAGGCCTCACAATTATTTTTTATGTATCTTGATACGAGCATGGGTGTGCCCGCCTCGTCCATATATTGAGATTCTTTCTCATTCATTATTTGAGGTCATATATATGTCAGGTCCCCATATTTTGGACCCCATTGTTATTGTTGTTCTATATCTTGATACGAGCATGGGAATGCCCGCCTCGTCCATATGATCAGATTATTCCTCATTCATTATTGAGGTCATGTACTTTCATTTTTTGCAGTTAGTTCGGGACCGTTGTTCCGGGCTCTAGTTCGTTTCTTCTCTTCTCCACACCCCAGGAAACCCATAAAAGACTTATGATGTCTATCGTCCATACGATGAGCTCCTGCCCTCACACATCAGGGGGCAATCTGTTAACACCCAAAAAGTGCTCACTACCTCATCTACCCCATTACATGACTCATTTGTCCATATTTCCTACCATATTTGCCTCCAAAAGGCCAAAAACCCCTTTTCCCCCCAAAATAATCCAAAATTCCTCCAAAATAGCAAAAACCCTCTAAAAAGGGAATAAAAAAATACAAAAAAGAGGAAAAAGAGGGAAAAAGGAAGCAAAAACCCTCTACAGCTGACCTAAACCATATGGTGCCCAAAACCATGGGCCAACACTCCACCACTAAAAACCTATAAATAGGTGACGGAGGCCCCTCATTTCATATCCACAGTAAAACACACCCTTACTCTGCCAAAATCACTCCTGAAACCCTAGCTCACCCTTGAGCTACTTTCACACTTGAGTGCCCCTTTGGACCATTTCCAAATCCCTTTGGAGAAAGAGAAAGGAGCAAAAATGGAAGCTTGGAAGCAACCCTCTTGGACTGCTACCAAGGCTTCACCAACCTTCACATTAGAGGTATAATCAATACAAAAACCATTTTTATTATCTTGTCTTTTCTATTTTATGCACATGTTTAGAATAATTACCATTTTACTGTATTGTCTTTCATTTACTATTTTTCTGAACTGCTACTAAGGAGTCCCTTCTCCTTAGTAGGTGCTCGTTTGCACAAGATAGGGTGAAAACCCTAGCTACAACATGAATCCAATCTCAGGTCCAATACTGAACAACAACAATTATGAATTCTGGTCTATCAAGATGCAGACCTTTCTACAGCTCAACAAGTGTTGGGATATGGTTGAAAAAGAGCTCATGGAACTGGTGGCAGCTACTGTCGCTACTATGTCTAACGCAAATAAGAAGGCCCTTGATGAAAGAAGAGATTGAAATCTCACTGCGAATTGGTTGATCCAAAGTTGCATTGAGGAGTCCATTTTCCCGCGGATCGCTGGAGCAACGATCGCACAGCAAGCATGGAATCTCCTTCAATCTGCATACAAAGGTATAGATTGAGTCAAAACGGTAAGACTCCAAACCCTTTGACTCCAGTTTGAAAGTCTTAAGATGAAGGAAACTTAGACTGTCAATCAGTTTATGACTAGGGTTTTGGGGATTTTCATGCAATTCCAAACCTATGGCGAAGCCCTAGAGCAGAAGGCTATTGTTGAAAAGGTACGTAGATGCCTCACTAAGAAATTATCTATAGTAGTTAAGGCCATAGAACAATCTAAGGATATGTTGAATTTTACGCTAGAGGAGTTAACAGGGTCCCTTTTGTTTCACGAAGCTAGACTCAGTCAGGAAGAAGAGTCTCTGTCACATGCATTCAACACTCAGACTTCTTTCAACAGAGGTTGAGGTAGAGGAGGCAGAGGATGAGGAAGAAGAGGAAGGAGTTATAAAACCACAGAGGATAGAACTGCCCATGAACACACAGATCACTATGAGAACAATCATAACCCTCAGAACCAGAGAGGAAGAGGAGGAAAGAGATGGACTAACAGGTCCAATGTCCAGTGTAACTACTGCAAGAAATATGGCCACTATGAACATGACTGCAGAAAGAAGCAAGCAGATCAAAACAGTGGTAGAGCAAATGTCTCCAATTTTGAAGAACATTCGTTAGAAGTTATGTTTATGTCATACCAAGCGGCTAAAGCAGAACATAAGTCATATGTATGGTTGCTCGACAGTGGATGCAACAATCATATGACAGGCAAGAAATCATTGTTTTCTAACCTAGATCCATCTATTAATTCAAAGATCAAACTGGGTGATCACTATCTCTTTCCTTCTCAAGGCAAAGGTACTGTACCTATACTTACCAAATAGAATGAAAAGAAGTACATAAATGATTTATTCTATGTTCCAAATCTCAAGGTCAATCTAATCAGTGTGGGTCAACTGATTCATAACAAGTATGATGTTAGGTTCATTGATTCCTACTGTGTTGTCTATGATAAAGACACTAGTAGAAGACTCCTAGCCAAAGTAGAAATGACCAAGAATAGATTTTCACCACTCAACCTAAGGAGTGCTATCCTGTCACATTCATGTGCTCATACTGTCTCCAGTCAAGACAAAACGTGGTTGTGGCATTGTAGGTATGGTCATCTACCCTTTTAGAGTCTGAGTCATCTGCAAAAAAAATCCATGGTCAAAGGATTACTATTCATGAATGAACAGTCAAGTTCTTGTGAAGATTGTATTTTAGGGAAACACCAAAGGGACAACTTCCCCACTTCCACATCTAGAGCCAAATAACACCTTGAACTAGTTCACATGGACCTATGTGGACCCATGAAAAACCATTCTATAGGAGGTAGTCTATATTTCCTAACATTTATTGATGATTATAGCAGGAAATTTTGGATCTACTTTCTCAGAAATAAGTTAGATGCCTTCTCCAAATTCAAAGAGTTCAAAGCATTGACTGAAAAGCAGTTAGGTAAACCAATTAGAATACTCAGATCAGATGGTGGAGGTGAGTATGTCTCTCATGATTTTTCAGAGTTCTGTAAGCAGCATGGAATCCAGCACCAGTACACCACCAGATACACTCCATAGCATAATGGAGTTTCAAAACGGAAGAATCGAACCATCATGAACATGGCCCGAAGTATGCTGTCATACAAGAAGTTATCAGATGAATATTGGGAAGAAGTTGTTGCATGTTTAGTATATCTATTGAACAGATCTCCCACAGTAAGTGTCAAAGACAAGATACCTGAAGAAGCATAAAGTGGCACTCAGATTAGTGTCTCACATCTCAGGATATTTGGATGTGTTGCATTCGCACACATACTTGATGAGTTAAAGAAGAAGTTAGACAAGAAGAGTGAAAGGTGTATTTTCACAGGCTACAGTGAACAACAGAAAGCCTATAAACTGTATAATCATGTCACCAAGAAAGTAGTGGTGAGCAGAGATGTCAAATTTATTGAAGATTGATGTTGGAGTGATACAACAGACAGACAGTTCAGTACCACCAAAACCACTCAGAATGCCCAAACTTGAGGTACAGCAGCAACAACAACAGTAAGAAGGGACACTAGCAGATAGTCCACCACAGAACCAGAGAACCAGAAGCTTAAGGGATTTATATGAATAGACTCCTGTCATTGATGAGAAACTACAGTATGCTCTATTTTCATTCCAGCCAACATGTTTTGAAGAAGCAACAAAAGATCCACAATGGGTCCAAGCAATGAATGAAGAGATTGATTCTATTGATAGGAATCAGAATTGGGATCTTGTTGATCTCCCATCAGATAAAAGTTGCATTGGTGTAAAATGGGTCTATAAGACTAAGTTGAATGAAAAATCAGAGATAGAAAAGTACAAAGCAAGGCTTGTTGCAAGAGGTTTTGCTTAGCAATATGGTGTAGAGTATGATGAAACCTTTGCTCCAGTAGCAAGGATGGACACCATCAGAGCTATACTTGCAATAGCAGCTCAAAACCAGTGGCATGTTTACCAAATGGATGTGAAATCTGCCTTTCTCAATGGCATACTTGAGGAAGAAGTCTATGTAGACCAGCGTCCTAGCTATGCTGTTAAAGGTCAAGAACACATGGTATGTAAGCTGAAAAAGGCCTTGTATGGTCTCAAACAAGCTCCACGAGATTGGTACAACAGAATTGATTCTTACTTCATCAAAAATGGATTCAACAGGAGCAGCAATGAACACACTCTGTACGTCAAAATAGATCAGGAAGGTAACTTTCTACTTGTTTGTCTTTATGTTGATGATATGATTTATACTGGAAATTTGATGCTAGAAGAATTTAAGACAGTCATGAAAAAGGAGTTTGAGATGACTGATCTTGGTCTTGTGACGTTTTTCCTTGGTCTGGAAGTTGATCAAAGTGAAAATGGCATCTTCATCTGTCAGCATAAGTATGCTACAGACATTCTGCAAAGATTCAAAATGGAAAAATATAAACCAGCAGAAACCCCCATTGCTACAGGAACCAAGTTAAGCAAAAATGTGACGAACCAGTAGTAAATTCTACAATTTACAAAAGATTAGTAGGAAGTTTAATGTATTTGACTGCTACTAGACCTAATTTGATGTATGTTGTCAGTCTTATTTCTAGATTCATGGAGTCTACTGTGAATATTTAATTAATATTATTTTTTATATATTAAATAGATTATTAGGTTAATAAGCGAAAGGGTGTAACCCTTCACTATTCTTGTTGAAGCCCTATAAAGGCGAGCTTATTGTAACTTTATCATCATCTTATCTTATCATCTATCAATTTCTATTACTATTTACTAAAATGTGGGCGTCGGATTATTTGTGGGATTTCTAGAAGTATTACTGCGGTAAAAAAGCTTTTATGCTGCATTTGGTATCAGAGCTCGGATTCGGCTCCTTCAACCTAAGATCGGTTTCGGATCTTCCTTCAAGTCCAACCGGATACGATTGCTGAGCACGGTTTCAGCTCACATTATTTCAACTCCCTAAAACTGCATCCCTCTGCACCTGCTCTACGCTCCTCCCGCACTCTTCTCCAAGCCACAACGTGTTCCACCATCTCTCAACTTCACCCTCATTCACCCTCCGTCCTCCTTTCCAACGCCGCTACACCCATACCTCCTCCGCAGCGCCCACATCTCGCCCAATATCCCACAGCTGCCACCCCCCGCGCAACCCTCCCCCACACAACTCCCATATTCCACAGCCACCACCGCCTACCCGCTCCACAACCACGTACACATGTGCCTCTTCCCTTCCACCATTCCCGCCATCTCCTTCACGCTTCAGCCACCCTCTATCACTCACAACCACACTGCTGCACACCCTCCTGCGTTCTACATTTCTTAATCCCCTACCACTATAACCCCATGAGTTGTCCTCCTGTTGGTGACTTCACATGACCCTTCTCCTACACACATCTCTCTACCCCTTGCTCTCCCATCTCCATTTTCCTGTTCCATCTCTATCGCATCCAAACCCCCCCTCATCACCTCACCTTCCTACCATTCACCTGCGTTGTGTTCTCCTTCCAGCTCCAAAACATGCCCACGACCACGCTCCTCCTGCTGCACGCTCCACTCTGTCTGGAAACCATCCACCATGCCTGCCAACTCCTATCCTCTCTACCGCTCAACCCCGTGCCCCTCCTTTCTGCTCCTCCCCGTGCCCTCTCTTCCGCTCAACCCCGCATCACCCCTCCTCTCTGTCGGCGCTCCTCTCCCCACCAACGCCATCCCTCCCATTGTTGCGCCATCCCTACCTCCCTCCCTCTCCATTTCCCTTTGCACTCTTCCATCGCCGCCTCCCCACTATCACTTCCCGCCATTCCCAACGACCTGCATACATTCAAAACAAAAAAAAATTAATAATAAATTTTTATTATTATATTTTTTTTTCATACATAATAAAATTATTATAATTTAAATAATAATTATTGTATTATTATTTTCAATATATATATAATAAATTATTATTATAATTTAATAATATTTATTGTATTATTTTATCCCTAACCCTAACTCTTATCCTTACTCCAAGATTGATACCAAATATTCACCTCCCCACACCAGGTCAAGAACCATGGCCGAGTTACGAGACCGACTAGAAAAATTAGAAAAATACCAAATTAGATATTTAAAAATCATCGAAGGTCTAAACTCCAGAATGGACGAACTTGAGAAAGTGTTTTGAGAAGATTTAAAGGAAGAGATGAAAAATAACAATGTCGTACTTAAAAAAGAAATCAAAGATGAAGTTGTTCTGGTACTAGAAAGAAGGTTGAGTGAAAAATTTGACACTCTGAACGAAAAACAAAAAGACTTGGGTGACAAAATGAGTGTTATGACTCAAAACATAAACACCATAACCCATAACTTGAGCACCATGACGTAGAACCATAATATATTAATGGATGTGTTACAAAGACTAACACCTAAGACAAACCAAGTTAGCAGTCCAGACATGCTAGATGCCTCATTTCATATTTTCACACAGGAAGCACTTGTTAAGAATCAAGAAGAATTGCAAAAATAAATAAATATTAACAATGCGATGCTTAAGCAAGAGATAGAAACAAAAGTACTGCCAGATATGGAGGCATGATTAAACAGCCAAATAGAAGCTATCAATAATATAGTAGAGAATAAAAAAGATAAAAATAACCGCCAACAACGAATCTGTTCAAATATGTCACTTACATCATCCAATAGTTTCAATCCACCATCAAACCATAAAGCAAAAGGGAATCAATATCACCCTTACATAATGTACTTACCTAAGGCAAAAATAGAGTTGCCAAAATACAATGGAAGTGAAGACCAATGCGTTGCTTGGCTAAACAAAGCAGAAGAATACTTCGACATTTAGAATATTCAATCTGATGAGGAGAAGGTGAAATATGAGTCAATGCATATGGAAGGGTACGCCTATAATTGGTACTTACGGTGGAAGAGAGACAATTTTGCCTACACCTGGAACTTGTTCAAAAATGATTTTTTTAATAGGTTTCAAGGTATCAAAGAAGATGAATTTTTCAGTAACTTACCAGATTACAACAGGCTGGAAGCGTTGAGGAATTCACACATCAGTGGGAATCCTTATCGATACGAGTATTTGGGTTGTCAGACAAACAAAGACTCAAAACCTATTTAGGAGGTCTTAAACCGTACCTCCAAAAAGAGTTAAAGTTACATGACATACCTAACGTAGAGGTAGCAAGACATAAAGCAAAAGCCGCAGAACGCAAACTGGAAGAAATAAAAACAAGAGGTTATAACCATTATCGACAAGAAAAAGAGACACAATGTAGGTACTATGCAGATACTTGGTCACCCGGCCATCAATGCCACAAACCTCAATCATATGCCTATGAAATGGAAAATAGATCAAAGTCATCTAACAGTTACTCTGATAATAGAAAAAAGAAGAAACATATGTCATCGATGCGGTGATGATTGGATCCTAGGCCATAAATGTAGGAATAATCAGACAATACAGTGCAAAATCATCAATGGAAAGGAAGTGCAAGTCTCTACACAAGAGATCACGTCCGATTCTAATACCAACACTGAATCTGAATGAAGGACGACATTAGGAAAATACTCAAGCTTTGAGGACAAAGCTTTCCAAAAGGGGAAGGCAATGCTGTGAATATTTAATTAATATTATTATTTATATATTAAATAGATTATTAGGTTAAAAAGCGAAAGGGTGTAACCCTTCACTATTCTTGCTCAAGCCCTATAAAGGAGAGCTTATTGTAACTTTATCATCATCTTATCTTATCATCTATCAATTTCTATTACTATTTACTAAGATGTGGGCATCAGATTATTTGTGGGATTTCTAGAAGTACTACTGCGGTAAAGAAGCTTTTACTCTTCAAAGAAGCTTTTATGCTTCAGAGTCTCCCAAATACTTTCACTGGAAATTTGGAAAAATAATTCTGAGATATGTAGCAGGTACAATTGATTATGGACTTTGGTACACTCATTCACAGGACTGTACTCTCACAGGGTACACAGACAGTGATTTTGCAGGTAGTATTGATGATAGGAAAAGCACATTTGGTTATGCTTTTCATTTTGGTACCAGTCTTATTTCTTGGGATTCTCATAAACAACCCATTGTGAGCATGTCTTCAGCAGAAGCAGAATATATTGCAGCAACTACAACAACATGCCATGCAATTTGGATCAGAAGACTCTTGAAAGACATGGGACATACAGAAAAAGAACCAACAACCATCTATTGCGAAAACAGTTCTGCCATACAATTGTCTAAACATAATGTATTTCATAGGAAGAGTAAACACATTGACACTCGCTATCACTTTATATGTGAGCTAGTCAATAATGGAGAGATTAGTTTGACGTTTTGTGGCTCTAAGGTTAGCTGATATGTTTACCAAACATTTGGGTACATCTGCATTTGAGTTTCAGAGGAAGCACTTAGGCATTGATAGTGCTCACTACACCATCCCACTTGAGATTAAGGGGGTGTGTTAAGAGTTGTAATCTCATGTGTCGTTGTTGGTTAAGTTAGTTGAGTTAGTTGTTGAATAGGACATTAGTCATCCCATGGTATTCACTAGCCCATAGTATTAGCCGGTGGTTTTGAGTCTATATGATACTATATATATCTGAGTTTAATAATGAGAAGGCAATGAATATGCCCTTTGTGTTTCCGCTCTTGTTTTGTGTCCTTGCAAACTTTAACACAATATACCATCGCTTCCATCGCCATATGGACTGCCATACCAGGTTGTTGTAGCCGGGCGCCATCCCATGTCATCTCTAGTAAGCTTAGTGTGTTCCAAACCCAATGCCGCCTCCTTACACGAAAACAACAATACAAAGCAAAATGCAGTTGCATCCACACAGACATTGGGCACTAGTGGCCATTGAAGCCTAACTGTTTGCCTCATACTAACTAAATAAACAAACGAAAAAAACAATGAATCCCAGAGGAACAAGAAACCTAATTTTATTATTGCAGAGACGAGAGCCTTTGGAGGGAATTTATAATATCATACTCTACCCATCCAGAATAACTGTCAACTGCTTTTCACTTTGCTTTGCTTGAAATATGGGGCGCAAAGGGGCCCGAATCAGCAATGTTGCATTCTTTTATATACCATTCCAGCAATGTTTATGGCAGTCCAGATGGCGATGGAAGAGATGGTATATTGTCCATTCTTTTATATACCATTCCACATTGTTCAATTGTGTTTGTTCATTTTGGTTAAATTGTAGTTATTCTTATCGCAATGCAGGTGGGGCTTGCAGCTATGATGGCCTTGTGGATCAGAAGCCTCTGAGAGCGAGAGTAGGCACTGTAAACCCCGTTTTATTCAAAGGTGGAGAGGGTTGTGGGGCGTGCTACAAGGTATTCGATCTATAATTGAAGACAACAGAGCTGGTCACTTTCATGCAGGTGATATGAGAACAACTGTACTACAGTGAAACATTGGGTGGATGCGTCTTTTCCTGTTGGGCTGCTGCCATTTAACTTTAAGGATGGTTCTCGACCATATATTGTCAAATTTCTCCCTGCTTTTCCTTCCAACTATCTTCCACGGGACAAAGGATGAGTGATCATACGAATAATATTTTCTCAAATATTTCTTGATATAATTCCCACAAAGGTGAAATTCTTCATCTACTCTTTAATATGTAAAATTTTTTCCTTCCAACTATCTTCCTAGGGATAAAGAATGAACAATCATATTTGTGATAAAACCAGCATAGATCCATCTTAAACCCGTATCTATCAAGCACCAAGAGGGATCCAATTTCTTGAGGTGTATTTCTTTTTTTAGTTTAAACTCAAGAAATTTGATCTCTCTTGATTGATAGATCCTGTTTAAGTTTTAAGTTTTTATTTTATAAACGAAAATCTATTTTTTAATTACTTTTCATAATATTTTATTTTATGAACCAAAGTGGATTTTTTTTAAATACTTTCCATATTTTTTTATGAGTGGACATGAATTTTTTTAATTATTTTGTTAGTAACAAACATTATATCACAAACATTACAATATCTCCCCCATACTTACTTTACATTACGTTACTTATTTTTACTTTATTTACTTTACTTGCTTCTTTTTACTTTACTTTACTTTACTTACTTCTTTTTACTTATTTTTACGCGCAATCACCTTTTACGTCTTATTAGATGTAACGCTACAATTTTACGTTTTATTAGATGTAACGGTACATGACGTTAGAAGATCTTCCCCATACTGGGCTGTAGAGCACCTCGTTTCACTCGGTGCAATGAAGCACTCCCAATCAAGTTTTATAAATTTTTCAATGTTGTGTACAATCTTCGAATGTTTATTTATTAAACATAAGAAGTCTTCATAGAATTTGGGAATAAATAATTTACAAAAACGGAAACTCAGTGTGAAATTGGGATTTTTTATTAAATTATGGATTCAATGAGTGAAGGAATTCTTTTTATTATGTATTCAATGTTGTTATTTTGAAAAGTATAAATAAAAATCTTTTTTAATCAAGTTATATAAAATTATTATGGAAAATAAATATAGAATTATTAGGATTAACCTTCTTTTAGTCAAGTTATATAGAAATATTAGAGTGTAATGTAAGGAGATAGGGTTAAAGGCCAAGTTTTTTTTGGAATCTATCATTTAATTATAGAGCAATCAATTACTTATAAGATTGTAGCAAAAGAATGTCAAAATAATAAAAAGAATTTCCTTATTGAATTTAGGAAAATTTTTGACACATTCCTAAAAATAACCCGTGGGATTGATTAGAACAATTAAAGGTTACTTTTTAATTGAATTTGGGAGAATAAACTAATTGTAATATAGGGGTCCATGTCCCATATCCTTTTTGGCATTAATATTCATAGTTAGAAGCATGCTTGGAAGAAGTAGATTTTGTCTTCACTACTTTAACTAGAATAGTCATCATCCATCTTCTTTACACTAATGATATTATTTATAGGACAAGTGCCTCTCTCATCTCAACAATCAAAGTTAAGAGTTCTCACATTTTTTTGTTCTAGAATAGTTATGTAGTAAAAATTGACAACACAAAGCCTATGATAATCAAATCCGAAAATTTTACTAACACTAATTTTGTGTATGAAAATAAAAACTTACAAGAAGTTAATTCATAAAGATATCTTGGTGTTTACCAAGCCTAGTTGGAACTATAGCATCAAGAAAAGGATTAATGGAGGCTGGAAAACCTATTTTGGTCTTGAGAACAACTATAAATTACTGGATTTTTTGTTATGCGGAGTTTGGGGTTGCAACATCTCTAGAGAATCATGGAGGAAAATTGAGCGAATCTAGAGGTATTTTAGAATCTATAATCACAAAATTAAAAGAAATATGCCTTATCATGTACTCCTTATACAATATGGTCTTTCCCCAATTGAGAGTATGACCATGTCTAAGTATTGAATGTATAAGAAAAAGACAACCAATATGAAATACTTGAGGTTTCCTAGGATTGCTTCAAACTCCGGTAAAAGCCACCAATGGCTTAAGAGGGGTTGGCATAAGGTTAAATCATGAAGAATAGAGAATAAGTCACTGTGCATTATATTGATACCACTAAAAATATTATCACATCTAAATTTAAGGATAAATTATGGTGCAATAAAGTAATATACAATGAGAGAAAAATAAGGTACTATAAAGAGGACAACATTGCTTACAATAAGAACAAAATCTCATAAGATCCACAATGAAACTAAGGTGTTGGAATAATTCCTAACATGTCATGTGATGAAAGAATTTGTCATCTTTATGATACTATGAAGGTGAAGGATGAAAAACACTCTCTTAGAATGTATTTCTTACCCCTACATTATATCTCAACTTCAAAATATTTGTAACCCTATAGATCTTCATAACCTGTTAACTCATCAAAACAATAAATATCTAGGAAATTATCTCTCCAATCCCTTTTAACATAGAAATAAGATGTTAAGTCAAACCAATTAATTTCTTAGCATGATTTTTGAAATCCCATGGTTGATGTTAGTGAAGGATGAAAATCATCACTCTCATCAACAAATGCATTATATGTCGCGATACATATTAATTAACTAATGAACTAATATGAATTATAGAGGATGGGTGGGGTTTAGATATTAGCCAGGGTTTGATCTTGGATTTTACATATAGGTGAAGATATACAGCTAGGGGATTATTAGAGGATACTCTCTCCAAGGATTAGATTTTCATTACATATCCTAGTATTACCTCGCTAGTCAAAAGACTCTCTTACGTGTTGGGGGGGGCTGGACAATAAAACATTTTCCAAAACCACTTAGGAAAAGTGGGTCTAGTGATGGACCAATTGGTAGTATGTGTGCACCTTTTGGTGATGGTTCCAAACAATCATTCAATCAAGATCTTGTCAGTACATCACAAGAAGTGCCAAATAAGTAATGGGGAGTGAAGTTAATTTACTCTTGTAGAGGACTTTACTATGAACTAGGCATCGATGAGTGCTTCTAGGTTTGTATCAGTGACAAAAAACCCCAACTCTTTATCGTCTGATACTCAGTTTTTGGATCCTATCCCTAGTTAAGGTTCATAGGGGGGAATCTTGACCTTACTCATCCACAAGGTGGTAGTTTGTCGAATTTTAAATCACCCCACGTGAACAAGAACCATAAGGTGGTTAAAAATCAAGATGGTGGTGTATCATTGGTGGTGGGTGAAGATATTCAGGTGGATGAGATCCCATATTTTTCTGAGAAAAATTTAGTTGGATGATTTCTTGGAAGGAGGGCAAGGATGGAGCAAATTACGTGATGGATTTTGGAGCTCCGATCCTTGGTTTTGAGTTATAGTTCTTTAGTCCATTGTTTAGCATGGGCATGGTTGGGTTTTATGTTTTTCTTTTAGGAAGACTCTAATTTGACCTTGAAGGGTACCTATCTCCTTGATAGCTCCTTATTTCCATTGAAGCTCTGGCATCAACCCTTTGATTCTAAAGGTGAACTTGCATGAAGTACCTTGGTAGGGTTAAACTCCCTAATGCATTGATGGAGATCTAGTCCTAGCCGACAATAAGGGTAATATGAAATGTATTGGGTAAGACCATTCTTGTTGATGACAATATTTTGACATGAAATATTCAATCTGTATCCTGAGTGCTAGTTAAGGTTGATAGTTAGGGATCATTTGAATCTTTGCAAGTGGTTTTGGATGGGAAAACACACAGTCATATGTTGGATTACTTAAACAGCCCATTCAGATTCTATAGGTGTCATGATTACATGCATGTTTTTAAATATTTCTCAAAGCCACTTATTAAAACGATTTGGTGCAAGAAGTGTGAATGCTAGTTGTGGATCAGGTGATGAAAAAATTCCTCAATTGTCTCTAATAAAAAATTGGTGTGTCATGGTGTTTCTAGTGGCACTTTTGATGTTTCACCTATGGATATTTTTAGTGTGGTTTTCAATAATCTTCCTTTGGAGAGAATTATTATTGGGAACCTTTTGATCCCTTTGATTGTTGGCCCATGACTAATACTTGGTTCTATTTCAACAGTTGGTGAGACGTTGGAGAGGTATATAATTATATGGCTCCTATGAGTGCTAAATAAGTCCCCATACTGATTATGGACTCATCTAATTCTTTGTGTGAGCATAATACACTTCCCATTGATTACCTTAATTCTGATTGTTTGTAGGTTCTTGGGGACCATTCTAGTATACCTAAATATGTGATCCAAGTGGACAATAAGTGCCACTTCACATCCACCTGGTCCACTGTCTCAAAACATAGTTTTCCATCTTGGCATTTTTTTATGGTTTTGGGTGTCCTAACTTCTGGGGTTGTTTTGAGGCCTTAAACGACATTTTTTTGGCACGATAGACCCTAGTAGTTAGCCCTTGGTTATATATTAGGTTGATCGGAATATGAAATTCTCGGATAAGCCTTTCTGATAGGCTACAAAACACCCCAAACGAATATTTGATGCAAAAGTTACACCCCAAGAATTTAACTATCAACTAACCACAATGGTGTCCACAAACCCTTTGGCATTTCATATTCCAAGGTTATGGTTTTGGATGTTTAGGGTTTTCTCATTGATTCTTTATATTAAAAGGCCCTTTTGGCCTCATTGTAACTCACTTCTTGCGAATACACGTAGCCGTCACATCTCTTTTCATATATAAGCTTCCACTATTCTATCAAGTTCAATTCACTCTACATTTTTGTTACAGTTCCTGTATATTTCATTCATTAATAGAAATTGATTTTTACTATATCTATGTGTTTTTGGAATATTTTTGTGTGTCATTTCATAATGTCATAAAACCATATCAGTGGTAGTAGAGCAGTCTTCTCTTTATCTTTTCTCTATGCATGTCCCCGATGAGATCGAGGTATAAGGAGTTAGGAATCAAGCTACTTGATCCTTTGAAATATCATCCCCGCTGACATTGATGGCCTCCCATGTTAGAAGAAAAAAAAGATGAGGGAATAGGCGATCCTATTAAGTTCTTTCTCAAGGAATCCCTCATGTGACAGAGGGACAAGATGATAGATAACTTTTCCCAAATTCTTCAATGGATGACGAAAACAATAGACATGTCTTTATCAAGCGGCCACTTCGGAGGTGCCTCCCCCTTCAAGGTACAAGTTAATTTTTATATTCATGTATTTGAAGTTCGGATAGATCCAGATGATTTTAAAAAATGATTAAATCTGCTATAAGGGTATTTATCTTTCCACAATTTTTCCACTAAGAAAAATATCACCTTTGTGCTCCTTAAGGCTATCCCCCATGTCAAAAGTTGGTGGGAAACTTATTATGAGAAAAAATATATAAAGGAGTTTGAAATGTTTGGGGTTGATCCCACTTGGACATGTTTTATGGATGTATTAAGGAACAATATTACTCTACTGGAAACTATGATGACTAGTACACAAGATGGACCACACCACATCAATAGAGGGAGCAAACAATGCCAGAGTTTACAAATACTTCCAATATATTGCGCACCAAGATGGGTATCAGGGACTCCGAGTAGCATTTAATTCTAAAATACCATGGATATCTACATCGGTACATCTAAAAAAATGGAGTTTTTGGACATTTCATCACTGGGAGCCACTTATCGTTATGCTGTCAAAATCAAGGAAAATTTGAAGCATATGTATAAATGGGAGTTTGGATCTGTGAATGCATCACAACGAAGTAGGGAAAAGACAGACCTAGTCGACAGAACAAAGGAAAATGAAAGGATGGACAACCTCAAGACCATCATTCTAAGCCATAAGAAAAGAAGGGTAATGGGAAGACAAAGAAAGACACTGGGAAGTGGTGTGAGTTCCATAAAATCCCTTGGCACAACACTGATGAATTTCGCTTAAAGCAGTCATTAGGGGCCGAGTTGAAAGCCTCAAAGTTAGATCTAGTCACAGATATTGATGTAGTGCCATAAACAGGAAGTGGTTCATTAATATAGAACCCAATGCCATATTCGCTCCATCAAGGTCTAGCTCATTTAACCTGAGGAGCAGGAAGAAGATGCATGCCATTTTCACTCACATATGTGGGTGAAGGGCACTCTGCTACATTTCATTGTTGATAGTGAAATATCTATGTTAGAAAACAATGTCAACTGTATTACAGAATCAATCCCTTAAAGGATGAGGTATTGTGTGATGTTTCCCCTCTTGAAGTTTGTGATGTTCTTTTGGGTCAGCCATATATGTGGAAACTGTTACTTTTTGAGAAAATATGATGAGCTTTGAACTTTAAAACTTTAAGTGTGTAAATACTGAATGCTTGAATCAATGAACCATTCAATCGCATGAAACATTCAACCATAACACATGATGTACCCTGGGGAAAACCCTCAAAACAATGAGGATGAAAAAACCCAACAAATCTTTAGAGTATAATTATGATAGATAGAATATAATGTCTTTTACATCAAGCACCCCCGATGCAATTGCATAGAAAGAGAAAGATAAACAAGAGAGACTTATAATAATATCCTACACAAATAGCAGTGCCTTGCCTTCAAGGGAGAAGAGAATTCGCTTCACACTTAATTCATCAATACTGTAAAAAATATTTATATATTCTTCACATTCATTGGATTCTATTTTTATCTTTTGAATTCATGATGAACTCACCCTCCATCTTGATGAAACAATCTTGCATGAAGAAGAGTGCCTCGCTTCTCATGCAGTGCATTAACTCACTAAACTGAGTCTTAGGATGAACTCGCCCCTTTACTGAAATATTTCCCACTTAGTTAGGTGGCTAACTTAAGTGGCATCATGCAAGTTCCGCAACTCAAGTGTCGTCTTTTAGTTTAACATAAGTGTCATCTTTTAGTTTAACATAAGTGTTGTCATGCAATAACACTTAATTAACTAGATCTTCTTTGTTATCACTTAGTTAACTCTCTTTAACTGATTATTTCTTGTTAACATCACTGTAGTGATCAATTTGAGTTCTCCTTTGATTTCCTGAAGTCTGCACTGAAGTTTAACAATTCGAATTCACTTAGTCATCTCATGAGCAATTTGAATTCTCTTTTTTTCTCTATGCATTTACCTTTGTCTCTTATCTTTACTGCATGGTCAACATGTGTTAACTTTAATTATCTATCATATCATATTATACTTAGAATATTTGGTGGATGTTGTGATCATATTATATTAATCTCATACCAAATTATCATATGCTAAAGTAATTCACTCTAGAGGTGACCAGTCTCTAAAGGAGACTTAATAGCAATCGGTGACCATGGTTAGTAATACATCACACAACATTAATGATTCAACATGCAAAGCATCTACCTCTATAATTGGAGGTCCACCCTATGGGTACCTACTATAACTGGAGTTCCATGTGAGAATCTGACTTGATACACAAGTCCTGACCCTTTTCCAACAAGACTTTACAACATCATCACTTTGATACACCAAAGCATTCACCTCAACACATGAGGCATAACCTTGTATAACTAAAGGATTAGTCATTCTTGAGTCCAAATCAAGAATCTACTCCAAGTTCCTGAGTCCAAATCAAGATCCCTAACTCAACACATGAGGCCCAATCATGACTGCACAATAATGGATTCGAGAATGACTCATGATGTTGTACATTTAACAGAAACTTCATGTTGTGTATGAGTCTAGTCCTCATAGCATCATTTCTACTTTGGGTAGACAATTGTACATGATACTAGAGGTATCTCCTCATCTTTAACAAGAGTTGGGTGGTGAGATAATTCTATGGCTCTTATACCATGTAGGAATTCTACAAGCCAGGATCTAGAAACAGAGAAGTCCTCACTAAGAAATTACTCAGATATTAGCATAATTGAGAAGAAAAACTAAAGCAGAAACATGTGAGAATAAACACAGTTGATTTCAATTCCATAGTGATCATATTCATTAATGAGAATACTATTAATAATACATCTCGGGAGAGAAAATAGAATGCACTAAAGGAAATTCCAATGGCTCACAGAAAAGAAGGCTTATAATATCTTAAACCCCCAATATAGACAACTATCTATATCCAACTCTATGCTAGAGGTCACACATGGGAAAGTAAATGATTGATGGACCATGAGTGACACAAAATGAGCTGAAGAGTGGCCTTATGTAGAAAAATATGGAAGTGGTGTAAGGAAAAAAGTAACAAGCTTTCCCAAATGGATCCTAGTGCAACTTATCCTAATCAATTTGAAAAGCAGCGAAAAGCTATCTTTAACTCAAAAAAGGAGGAATAAAGTAGAAAGTGTGCTCTAGGATGTAAAAGCATGATCATAATGGAATGGTGGGTGCTCCAACATTCTAAAGTTGAAAAATGTGGAAAACTATGGTCCAAGGCACCTAAACTATTGACTTTGGTATCCTAACACATGAAACATCATATCTAATCACCTAGGAACTTAATGAAAGTGTTTTAACCTATGGTCTAGATGGATTTATGTTCCAATAGGTGGAAAAATTGCAACACATTAAGGATTTCCTCCACTCTCTACAGAAAAAAAAAGCTATATGATGTCATGTCCCCATTTTGATAGCACCATGGAGCAACCCTCTAACCCATTCAGTCCCTTAGATTCAGGAGGAAAATTAAATAAATTGACTAGGAATAAAATTGGACTATAGTTGTTTTGTATTAAATTAAATTAGAAATGATGTAATATTATTTTGAATATTTAATTTCATTTGGAAAATGCCAAGGAAGACATGAGGGTGCATAGGAGATAAGATTTTGATCATAAGAAGGTTTCCAAAGAAGGAAGTAGAAAAAGCATTGCAAAGCAAAAAAGTAGTGGAAAATTGGAATAAACCAGTAAAAGAAAGAAAAGCAGGATGAAAGTAGAAATGTAGAATAAAGCACTAAAACCAAGAAAAGCAGCCTAAAAGCAGAAGAAAGCATACATGCAGGAAAAGCAGGAAAGTCTTAAAAACAGAAAAGCGGGAAAATCAATAGAAAAGTAGTGAAGATAGGAGTTTCCTGATTTTGAGAGATAAGGCTCAAGGAAGATTAGAAAAAGAAATAAAGAAAGCTAGAAGCCCTAGTAAATATCTATAGGATAATTTTATCCAAGGAGGGATAAATCATGAAGGAAAGTAGGCCCAAGGAAAAATAAAATTACCAAAGAAGTTTCCAACTCACCAAAAGATATTCTCTCCTAAAAATGATTAATTATTATTTTATTATTTTTTCATGAGAGACATCTAGAAGGAAAGAGCCAGTGTCCAGGTTTAATGCATCTAAATCATGAATTACTTTCCCAAGAAGCAAACCAAGTTATAAAAGAAGGTGGTGCGCACCCTCTCACATCTTTTGGTGATTTTGATATTTGTTTTAAGATTTTGCCCTTAGAGGCTTGGGAGATGCACCCCTAGCTAGATTTGGGTGATGTGACCCATTGAAAACTTTTTCTAGTCAACCAAACAGTTTCAGTACATCCATTATATTCTAAAGTAGCATATATGATCCGGTGTTTAGTGTTCTTGTTGTGCTGTTCAACCCCTTCATTCAGTGGAAACAGTGTTGAAGGGACGAAATGGAGGTTTTGGTTTCATGATTTCTAATCATTTCTGGGTTGTGATACTTGCGCCATTTCATCTGGAGGGTTGTTTCCAGTAAGAAACGCCTTTTTATTTTTTAAAAAAGGTGTCTGGATGACCAAGATACAACCATTTCACTAGCGCCAAGGTTTAAGTGTTGAAGAGCGCCCCTGTGCAACTCTATCTTTGTATTTATTGATTTTCAAGCTATGTAAGAGCCCATGTGATTTGTATCAAGTGTTCTTGATCCATCCATGAACATAAAATATGTTATTATTCTGTATATGTCTTTGATCCATTGGTTCCACCTCTTCTTTTCTTACTTCTATTTATGATTCCTGCTTTTGTTGTAAAATCCATTGAAGAATTGTAAATTTTCTGTAAGTATAGATCTGATGTAATTTCAATTGCTGATATATCAGTCTAATATAGCTTGCTTCTATTCAATAATATCTAATCGATTCAATTTATCAGTCTTGAGAAGAAATATGAATATTATTGAAGTTGTTGTAATTCTCTTTTCCTATGCTTGCTCTTGTGCATTGGAAAATTGCCTAGTTTTATAGTAATTAGAATAAAATGTATTCTATGAACTATTTGGTCTCTATGTAAGTTTCTATAGGTCCATAAGACCCTGATACACACATCCATAGCATCGGACTAAGTTTTTGTGACCCTCTCTTCCTGTTTGGAAAATCCTGAAAGAAAGATAGTTGAGCAATCCCTAGTAGCGCACTTGCCAATTTGACCTCCAAATATGATCTGATTTCTACCAAACCTATGTAATTTTGTTGTATCAGGTATGATATGAGAAAATTATTCTACCCCAAATTCCGATTACCTTCAGTCGAGATCTATCAATATCTGCATGTATTGCCTTCCTGAAACTAGTCAAAGTTTTAACTAGTCTTATGCCCAAGTATTCCCTGTTTGCTTGAAGTTTTCTTAAAAGTATTAAATTTTTGTACTTCAGCTTAGATAGGTACCTTATAGTGGTATAAGATCACTTTTCTCTACTCCTATTGAAATTAAGCTCTCAATTTGAAGGATTTGCAGCCATGAGACTAGCACCAGCCATTGATAATTTGAATGGGATGATGAGGAAGTCTTCTATGTTGATGGTGGCTTAACAAGAAATGAGGATGATGATTCTTTGTGTGAAACTGTGTGCATAGAGAATGGAATGCCTAATTGTTGACACAGCGTCTGTCGACAGGGGTTCACTTCGCACTGTCGCCAACAAACTATCAACCCAAACTCCGTTATACACCGGCCTGGAAAGGTGTAACCCTTCCTAGCAACACTTGTGGAGCAAGTGTAGTCTCACCCGAGATGGATAAGGGGGCTGCTGCAACCAAGTTTCCGCAGTGATGTAGAGGATATGCATGCATTACCTTCACACTAACCAGATATTATAACATTCATAGCATACTATTAACTTATCATTCGCATCTTAAGTCATTCGTAGAGCTCAACAAACATTTGAAGCAGATTCGACATACTTATTCAAATTAACAACTTTTTCCCATCAGTCAATATTCTAAACATTCACATAACCCATTATTCACCATCACATCATTGCATAAGAATAAAGAAAAAAATTACATCATAACCGAACATCTCCATTCATTCACCAAACCTGCAGAATTAACCTCGCAGAAACTGTCAATACATCATATTGCGGATACAAAGCAAAACCCAAAAGATAGGATCATCATCCCAGACTTCGATGCCCTTAGGCTTACAATCCTACTCTATTTATATGATTTTATCTTATTACAAAATGTTCCACATGACCGACTTAACTAATCTAACAATTCTTATGCTTCTGCAAATGGCGCGAAGGGTACTTCTTCCACGAAATGACCCTTTCACACCTGTCGGCTTCCGCACTTCTTGTGGATCTATCCCGTGCCAACAGGACCCAAAAACAAACTTATGGCTTGTCCCGAGCCACCTTAGCTGGACACTGCTGGTTTGTACCCATGCTTCACTGTGTTTTGTTTTTGAAGTTGTTCTTTCCGTCTGGAGCTCGTTGTTGTGTACTTCTCATCTTCATCCATCGATCTCTGGTTCGCTATCATGTACTTCTTGAACTCATACTCCAATCTCTGGAAACCTTCATCATCTACCTCTTCGGATTTTGTTGGTTCACTCCATGTTCGTTCCAGATTGGGGAGAAATTCATCGACGTCGCCAAGGTGGGAAACAGGCTGACTGCTCTGGCACATCTGTTTCACATCTTGTAGTGCTTCCTACCGGGGCTAAGGGGCTACCGCCCCTGTCATTCTGGTGCTCACCAGGACCACGAAGTTTCAAACTGCTACCACATACCTAAACATCTCGGATGAAACTTCGCCTCTGTGACACCCGAGTGCCCATGCCTCTTCCTGCTCAAGGTGCTCATGCACACTTGTCATTCGGGCCCGCAGCACACCTGGTATGCTACCGCATGAAATGAAATGGATCATTTCCACAGCCTCCTTGGAATTCCTATCTTATCTAATTACCTAACCTACTCGCATCATGTATTTATCTCATCTGGTAAATTCCACTTAGATCTACTTAGCCTCTGGTGTCTATATTTATGCATTTCGTCTTTCGGGATGCCTACTTCAGAAATCATTCACAAATCCGTTCACCTGATGTGCCGATTCTATCATCATTTGTTTCCTGCATGTTGAGACCGGACTTCCTATGTGCGTGATTGGTGACCATACTTACCTTCGTTTCAAAACCGTGTGAACCGTTACCCGTGGTTCCACCGGCCATGCTGCCACTGTGTGTTGCCATGTGCCAAACTTGTCTGACCCCGCGATTATACGTGCCAAAAATACCGATCATCTGAAAAAGTCCCATCTGCTGACAGTCAGGAATGATTATTGATTTGACAGGGCCGCGACCCTCTAGCTGTTGCAACCCAAACTGTGATACAACCACTCTCGCTTGCACACTCTCTTCCTACTGGTGCATCATCCTGCCACCCACATCCTGCAATATTTTTTTTTCCATTCAGTCCTCATCTGCTGTGCTTTGAATCATGGCGATAGGGCTTCAACCTATTCCCATTGACTAATTTAGGTAATGGTACTCCATCTAGACTCGGTAACTGTATTGCGCCTCCGTTGGTGACAAAAGTGATAATGTATGGTCCCAACCAGTGCATTTGCAACTTACCGGGGTGTTTTGCAAACTTACTATCATACAATAGAACTGTATCCCCATTCTGAAAGTGCTTCGATGTGAGATGGCAGTCATGCCACGCCTTCTATTGATCTTTTTCTACTTTTTGATGGAACCCTGTGATGAATCGATCTTCGTCAAGCTGTATTAGTTGTGTCAACTGTTCCTCCAATGCACCATCGTCGCTCATCCCTGTTGCTTCTATGATGCGCAATATCGGTACTATGTATTCCATTGGCATAACTGTTTCCTGGTCGTAAATGGGCTTAAATGGGTTCTGGCCAGTCAATCGCTTGCATGTGGTGCGATGTGCCCAAAGGACCGCTAGGATTTTTAGGTCCCAGTCATCACGGTTCACATTGCACACCTTGGTGAGGGCATGCTCCAATATCTTATTGAACACCTCAACTATCCCGTTTACCTGAGGGTGGTAAGGCGTGCTCTTCTTGTGCTGGATCTGAAACTCTTCTGTCATCGCGACAATTGTTTGGTTAACAAAGTGCATCCCTTGGTCACTTATTAATACTTTTGGGAAACCAAACCTAGTGAACACATTGTCAAATAGGAATCATGCTGCATTTACAGCAGAACAATCTTTCACCGGTGGAGCTTCTGCCCAACGCGTCACGTAGTCTTTTGCAGTGATGATGTAATGGGACCCTGTTCTTTTCCCAGGTGGGACAATGGGTCCCACAAAATCAATGGCCCATTTGTCGAAGGCCTGCAGCGTTACTTGTGGTACTAGTGGCATCTCGTCTCAATGTGAGGTCTTCCCGATTCGTTGGCATACATCACAGCTCTTGGCATAGTCTGCGGCATCTCCATGCAAGGTTGGACACCATAGCCCTGCTCAAAGGATCTTCTTAGCAGTTGCTCATCCACCATAATGTCCCCCAGAAATTCCGTCATGAGATTTTGATAGAATTTGTTCCTTTTCATGCGAAAGGACGTAACGTCGCAGAATCTCATCTGGGCCCATTTTATATAATTCTCCTACAATTAGCTGAAAATCTGCAGCTTGAAAAACTAGCTGCTTCTTCTGGCTGGTAGTGAACTTGGCCGACGCCTCCCCTGTCGCCAAAATTGAATAATTTGTTTGTAGTGGTTATCGACCATGCCAATCCTAAAAAATTGAGCGTCTGGTAGTCCTTCATCGATACTCCTTGGTTCTTCTCTTGAATTTATTTGTGAGAGATGATCAGGTCCTACGTTCAATCATCCCGGCTTTACGATAATCTCAAAAACAAACTCTTGAAACAACAATAGCCAATGACAGATCTTCCTCCCCAACACAGGCTTTTTCACCAAGTATTTCAGCATGGAATGATCTATGAACATCTTGAAGTGGCCCCCTAAGAGGTAATGTTGGAATTTCTGCAAAGCATAGACCATTTCCATCCCTTCCCACTCGGTGGTCGTATAGTCCCTCTCCGCAATAGACAGTTTTCTACTTGCGAATGCTATCGGGTGGTCAATGTCGCCGATTCCTGGTTGGGCCAAGATGACACCAAGTGCGACTGACGACGCATCAATGTGTACATGAAATTCCTTCGTCCAAACCAGAAATGCGAGAATTAGCACTACAACCATCTTCTCTTTCAATATGTCCAAGCTTTTCTAACATTCCTTGGTCCATTCAAACTTAGCATCTTTCTTTAGTAACTTCTCCATGGGTGCTATGATAGCTGCATATCCTCGAATGAATTTCTTGTAGTAACCTGTGTGTCCCAATGTCACTTGTAGTTGTTTGGCCGTCGTTGGTGGTGGGAGGTCGACAATGATGGCAATCTTCACCGGATCTACCAACATTCCTTCTCTACAGACAATGTGTCCTAGCAGAATGCTAAATGGAGCACAAAGGATACACTTCTTGAGGTTCAGGGAAATTTCATGTTGTCGATAGTGTTCTAGCATGAGTCTTAAGTTCGTGACATGATCCTTGACTAACCCATATACCGTCCAATCATCCATGTAGACAACGAGGAACTTATGAATATAATATTTAAAGGCTGCTACCACTATTCTGGAAAATATTGCGGGAGCATTCTTTAATCCAAATGGAATCACCATGTACTGAAAGCGTCCCCACTCTGTGACGAATATAGTCTTGTGTCGATCTTCTTTCGAAATCTTGATTTGGTGGTAGCCTGAAAATCCATCCGTAAAGGAATATATCTCCTGACCTCCTACTCCTTCGAGCACTTCGTCTGTAAATGGGGTCGGGAATGGATAATGTAGGCAGGCATCATTCAGTTTTCTTAGGTCGACGCATATTCGTACTTCATTAGTGTTCTTGTCCTATACAACCATTGGACTGATCCATTCTGATTCCTCCACTAGTTCTATAATGCCTGCCTCCAACATTCTTTCAATTTTGTCTTTCACTCGTTCCTTGTATCTCGGGTTCAATCGATATGGTCGTTGCTTAACTGGATTTGCATCAGGTTTCAGGGGGATCCTTATTTCCCCTAAGTCTCCATAAATTCCCTTTATCTCTGAGAATTTTGTTGGAAACAAATCCTGAAACTCATGCAGTAGGTCAGCCATTTTCGCAATGGTCGACTCGTCCTAGTATTCACCAATGCTTATGAACTTTGGGTTTTCCTCCGATCCAATGTTCACCTTCTTGATATTCAATGGTTGTTGAAATTTGTCCGACGGTATATCTGGTGCCACAACACTGCGACTTCCCTCTAATTATGGTATGTATGTATCCCTGGGGTCATCGTCATCTTCGGGCTCTCCAGTGATGTTGTAACACTCCATCATCATTTCTGGTGTCGCAGTACATTGGAGCGCCATTGGTTGTCTGGTCGGTACCACTTCAAATATTTTTCTACGGATTTCCTGTAGCGCGGTGTGGATTAAGGGATTTTTGTCTGAGAATGAGAACAATTGGCTGAATCCAATGGTAATTTGTTCCTAAGATGTCGTCCCACGTCGCAGTTCTGCTGCAACATACCAGCTCCGCAGTACCTCGTCCAACGTGTGTATGAATGCATGTACCCACTCCTGTCGTGCTCTCGATCCCCATTGATGTTGATAGGCATTCAGATGCACCTTCAAGTCTCCACATCCCTCATATCACATATGGCCGTCCTTCGCAGCTTCGTCAAACCGAACCTCCATGAGGCATCGACATAGTGGCCAAGATGTGATGTTTGATTTATGCACTGCCCACCATTGCGCAGGAGTATCCTTCAGGGCTTCCACCAAGGCCAGGATATGCTGTGGTTCTGCCACCTTTTCCTCAAATTATGTGAGAAACGTGCCCAAATTGGGCAATCCCTCATAGGTAGGTAACACATACTCCTCCGTGGCTACCCTTCGCAGGGACTGTGTTATCCATGTGCATCTTCAAAAGGACACTTCATGCACCCGGTTCTACCAATTATCAAGGGCCTCATTTGAATCAGAGGATGCTGAGTTGTCACTGCGCCATCCTAATTCTCCATTCATGGTAGGATTAACATAATCCTCAGATATGTTATACAAATTGTCCCATCCTTCCGCAAACTCGTCTCTGGATGGCTTCGTATAGCGTAGCCCTTCCGCAGGATTTAGTGGTGCAATGACCCTCATTTCCTGATTCTCGAATAACATTATCCTTTTCTTAAAGTTGATAATCACTTGATTCTCCATGGCCCAGTCTATCCCTAGTAGTACCGGATAGGGACTAGTGTTATCCACAATTTCAATGACATTGAAATCCACATATGTTATGAGCCCTTCAATTTCAACCAAAAGTTGACATACCCGACCGAGCGGGGTAAGCTTGCTCTGGTTTGCCAGTCGTAGCTGTACTGGTGACCAGGTCATCCGTGGATTTCCCATTGTATCCCATGTCTATTTAGTCAGGATATTCACGTTCGAACCTAAATCCAGAATGATGGAGTCAACATCAAATTCTCTGATCTATGCCGACATCTGCATCTCCCTGCTTGTCTTTTTTTATGTATGCAATTAACTCTCTATTCCAGTCGTGCACCTCCCCATTGTTGCAGTAAACTAGCTATCTCTTCCAATACATCTGGGTCATTTTCCAAATCCAGGCAAATCCCCAAGAATGCTTTTAGAGTGTTTTCATTCCTTCGCAACTTTGTCGAGTCGAACATCGATGGCATGTCATAGATTTCTTCTTCAAGAGGGACCTGTCTCCTATTCCTCATTACATCCCGTGCCTTAAAAAATATGTCCTTTTCCACTTCTGTGCCAATGGTGACCTACTTCCTTTGTGTTTGTGTTAGTATGACATTGGTGTGTGGCTTATCGCCAACTGTCACCACCCCTCCTTGTGTCACTATCCCGACTGTTACGTGGTTACCTCTGGCTCTTGTCGAAATCATCTGTACAAAAGGTGGCACACTCGGATTATTTGGGTTCTGGTTTTGTGGTGGATGCTTAGTTTTCCATTTCGCAATAAGCTGAGGGTAGTCTTCTATACTATGATCTACAACACTGCAGTATGTACACTGGGGCGTTGGGTTTGGGAAATTTCTCTGGTAGTGCCCCTATTGTCCGCAATTGTAAAAGATGATTGGACCTCTGATCCGGATTTATGCAGGAACGAAATAAGAGAGCATATACAGAATCATATACAGAGATATATTGCAAAGAACACAGTGATATAGTAAACACATATTCTATTAAATAGCCGAAATAGAACAGACTGTAAAATACAATAGCTGGAATGGTGGTAGCTATCTCTGCGAAGAGATGTGGCCTCTATGCTCATTTGTGCCAAGATGATTACAAAGAGAGGCCGAAAGGGCCTATTTATCATAAGCATGAGGGAAAGAATCCCAAACATCCAAAAACCTAACCCTAGAAGATGAACTGTCATAATGTTTGCGGCCCCAAGGTGGTTAGTTGAACAGTCAACTTCCCGAGGTCATAACTTTTGCATACGATCTCCATTTGAGGTGCTCGATAGCCCATTGGAAAGGTCTATCTGATATTTACAACTTTCAACTAGAACCAAATGAATGTCATAGGAAACCATTTATCCCCCCAAATCGCCAAAAAAGGTCGTTTAGGGCCTCAAAATGACCCTGCAAGTTTAGGACCCGAAAAACCGTAGAAAAATTACTAGAAAATTTGGCAAATGGGAAAATGTTTTGAGCTAGTGGAATAGGTGGGTGGCCATTGATATCCATCTAGATCAACCTCTTCCTCATCCAGCAGCTCCTCCACATCCCATACCGACACCTCAGCCTCCACGGAATCCTCCCCCGAAACCTCTGTGTGGTGGTCCATATGGTTGATACTGTGGTTGCTGATACTATTGTTGCCCATACTGCGGATAGCCATACAACGGTCGTGGATACTGCGGGTGCCCATACTGTGGCTTCCCGTATTGCCCTTGGTCATATTGTTGTGTTTGGTTGAACTGCGCTTGACTATACTGCGATTGCTGCTGCACCACCGGTGGTTCTTCACCCTTCATAAAATGCGTGCCAGCTGTTCGATCTTGCAGCAGGTCATAGGCCCTGCATTCCTTCTCATCATGGCCAACCGATCGGAAGAACTTGCTGTATAAGTTTGCTGGCTTCAATACCATCTTTTGTAGATATACACATTCCTCCGGTCGATGCCCTCTGGTCTAACAGACAGTACATCATGGCATGCCTCCTTGACGAAGGGGGTTTGGTGCACCCGACTGCAAATACTCATGGAATTCTAGGCAATTTTCCTTATGGTGCCCTTCACTTCTGCATCTGGTGCACCATATGTCTTCGCGGGTTTCCTTGCCCTTCTTGATATCCTCCAATTGAAGTGTTAAGTTGGCCAACTGCGCCTAAACTTTGTCCATTCCCACTCCTGCTTCGCCGATTGGTGAAGCCTCCAGCTTCATTGCGATTTCTAATGCTTCTGCCTATGTTGCGACTTTTTTTGCATCATTGGCCCTCAGATATGCGGTACTAGTCCTGCGATGAACCATTCTTTTTGTTGCAGCTCATTTATCGGAAAGCTCACTTTCGCTATCAGCGTCTTGTAACACTGATCGAATTCCCACACTGACTCATTCGGGAATTGCTTAATCTCCTTAAGCTCGGTGATGTATTGCTACTCAGATTTTGGTTTTTTAAATTCATCAATCATCGTCGTTATAACCTGCACCAATGTCTTGGTTGTTGTTCCCGCTGGAACCCTTACAAACTTCATGTACCAGTCTAACGCCCGACCCCTAAGGGTCGTCACTAGTTGTCCCATCTTTATAGCGTCGTCCTGAACCTACTTCACGGTCTAGACTTCTTCACATATAAACCAATACTATTCGAGATCCTCGGTCCCGTTCCCTTGAAAGGTGGGCATATTTGCCTTGTCTGCCATCCTAACGTTGCTAGTATTGTTGTTCACTGAAGCACTACTCTTGCCGCTGCATGTAGGGAAACTCCACGAGTAGTTTGGATTTCTTCCTATAAAATTCGGAGTAGTGTGCAAGGTTGAAGGTACGTGGTAACTTACGATCTGACCTCCCTCTGCCTTTGGGGTAGCTTGGTTGACATTTCCTTTGCAATAAGGTCGCTTCCTCCCTTGTGGTCCTGTTTCGCAGTTCTTTGTTCCAGTCCTCTCAGGAGACTCTCTCTTAGTCCTCCTCTTCTTCTCAGGATGCTAGAATATTGCTCCACTTCTCAAGGTACC
Source organism: Larix kaempferi (assembly GCA_027924585.1). Lineage (NCBI taxonomy): Eukaryota > Viridiplantae > Streptophyta > Pinopsida > Pinales > Pinaceae > Larix > Larix kaempferi. Next base: position 2,404,934 of record BSBM01000160.1, read on the forward strand.
GCACTCTTCATCAGCTTCCCTTAGAAATTCGTCATCACCCATGTCCATCTACCACATCTTTCTGTCAGACTAGCACTTACGCGATACCTTCACCCTCCGCACACCGATTCTTCTACTCGTTAGAAGACATCCTCAATATTCCTTTTTCACAGACAAGCATTTTAAGTCACAGTTTTAATGATGACAAGAATCTTCCTCTTGGCCCCCTGAAAACGTTTCTTTCGGCGTCACTGTATGACTTGCTAGTATCTACCGCGAACTCAGTCACATACCGTTTGAGGATACTGTCTACCCAAAATTCAACAGGTCGCGATACCTTGTTATCGACTTGTTTAAGCTGTTGCACGAACTCTGGGGTCCAACAATCAGGTTCAGTCTTCTAGTAGTGGTTCTTTCGAAACGTTATTTGTGCTAGCCACTCATGCAACAACACTAGGAATTCACAGAAAATGATTTTGCAGATATCTGAATAAACGTATCTTTCTAACCAACTGGTCTCTATCTATTTAGGATCTCTCTTCTTGCTTTCTGCGAATTCCTCCGCCTTCTTGTCGAACCACTCTTGGATCTTTGGTTTGTCGGATGCCACAGGATATCCTCTTCTCTTCTTCCTTAGGGTCCTAGAAATGGAACCATTTGTTGATGTAGCGTCTGTCGATAGGGGTTCACTTCGCACTATCACCAACAAACTATCAACCCAAACTCCCTTATACATTGGCCTGAAAAGGTGTAACCCTTCCCAGCAACACTTGCAGGGCAAGTGCAGTCTCACCCGAGATGGATAAGGGGGATGTTGGAACCAAGTTTCCGCAGTGATGTAGAGGATATGCACACATTACCTTCGCACTAACCAGAGATTATAACATTCACAACATACTATTAACTTATAATTTGCATCTTAAGTCATTCGCAAAGCACAACAAACATTTGGAACAAATTCGACATACTTATTCAAATTAACAGCATTTTCCCATCAGTCAATATTCTAAACATTCACATAACCCATTATTCACCATCACATCATTGCATAAGAATAAAGACAGATATTACATCATAATCGGACATCTCCATTCATTCACCAAACCTGTGGAATTAACCTCGCAGAAACCGTCAATACATCATGTTGCGGATACAAAGAAAAACCCAAAAGATAGGATCATCATCCCAGACTTCGATGACCTTAGGCTTACAATCCTACTCTATTTATATGCTTTTATCTTATTACAAAATGGTCCACATGACTGACTTAACTAATCTAACATTTCTTATGCTTTTGCGAATGCTGGGAAGGGTCCTTCTTCCACGGAATGACCCTTTCACACTTGTCGGCTTCTGCACTTCCTGCAGATCTATCCTGTGTCAACACTAATCCATCAAATTTTAGTATTGTAGATGACAAAGTGTGCTATTAGGGAAAACTTCTAAGACTTAATCCCTCATAGTACATCATAGAATACCACACATTGAGGGAGGATATCCATGAGGTATTTCCTTTCTGACACTTTTGTACTTTCAAAGTTGAAAGGTTGTTTCCAAAAGAGGATCCTTGTGTCATAACATATCAAAGAAGAGTAAGTCATATTTTCAATAGAGTATGCAAAGAAGTGGAGCATATGTTTCAATAGAATGAAGTGTTACCATTCTCTACACCCAATGAGCTAGTGACTAAGGGAGAATCCAAAGATTCTCTTGATTTAGAAAGAGGGAATCCCTTTATTAAAAGGCATCCATCAAATGATCATGATGGAACTAGCACCGTGGAAGCTTCCAAAGACAAAGAAGAACCATGTGCAACAAAAGACCAAGCAAAAGGTGTTGAAGTTCTGAACAGTGTGGAAAGAGATTCCACTTCAAAACGTTCAAGCTTATTTTTTGGTGATTTAAATATCATTGAAAAGGAAATTAGTTATTTTGATGGTGGTGAGACATCTTTTGGATCAGATCCAAAAGAAGAACTTAATTCAGATTTCCAGTCACCACTTGAGCTACCTAGTGAAGCAGATGACAAGCACATATCAATTGGATGTGAACCATAAATTTTGGTGGAGGGAAAGACCACCACAACTATACCTCATGCAGAGGAAGATATGATTCAAAGGTATGACTATAATTCTGATTTTTGCAGAAATAATATTCCTTTGTATCATACTGAGATAGTAGCCACTTCAAGTGAGAAAGGTAGATTGGAGGAAATTTCCAATGTTGGGAATTTTGGTGTTAAAGATGAAATTCTAAGATGTGTTGATAATCTTTGCAACAATCACATTTCATTGCAGCAATTTGAAATGCCTTCTACTTCATACCATGAAAGTGAAATTGCAAATGCTTCTAATGATGGTGATTTGTGTGAATCATGCAATGTGGACTCATGCCACAAGCAGGAAGATCGCCAGCCTATAGATGCAACAAAATTGGGGAGGGATGTTCTTTGTGAGCCAGATAATTTGAGTGGGTCACTAAAGGAGGACCAAGAGAATCTCATGGCATCCTTGAAGAGATTTTTTTATTCCATTACATTGGTGTCAAGATGTTGTTGGAAAGCTTCCAATGAAGATTGGGAGAAATAATCCTTCTTGGGAGATTTTGAATCTCTTAGAGAAGCAATGGCAAAGATGAAATCAAGCTACATGAAACTGCTGGCAGATATAAATCATCTCCTTATAGTAAGCAATATGTATCATAATGCCTCAATTTAAGATGAAGAAGATATTTACCAACTCACTCATGAGTTGGATACCATCCATGATTCCTTGAGAAGAAATCCCAGTGCACGTCATGAATCTAAGATTCAAATTAAGCAGCTTCATGAGGAATTGGAGAGAACCCATGGAGCTCTTCAAGAGTCAAGAAGGCATATTGATCAACTTCAAAATGAGTTGAGCACACCATAGCCTCCATCATGTATGGGACATGATCATTTGCACATGGAAGGATACATTTTGGGTTTGATGGAGGAACCTCATGTGGAGATCGGACATGAGTAAGATGTAGAATTGTAGGTGCTTGTGAAGAGCCATGGTGAAGAAAATTTTGGCCAAGCACTTGTTTTGAAGGATGAGGAGAAGAGATTATCTATGGGGGAGATAGTTAAGGACATTCCATCCAAATCAACAAGTAAAGGTATTCACTATTCCATGGAATGGGTAGATTAGTACATAACCACAATGGAAGATAAAGTATGCACTAGACTTGCTTGCATTGGTAGGATATTTATGGACACATCATTTGATGTGCAACCTTGTGAGAAACATCATGATTTCCTATGGAAGCCATGTGATCCTTCCAATATGAAAAGCAAGACATGGGAACCCTACTTGATTGGGTTAGATGGAATAGTTGACATGGAGAGTGTTTGCCAAACACTCATATTGCTTGTGGAGGACTTTGAGTTACTTCCATGGGAAGGATATTTAGATGTAACGAAGAAGGTTGATTTATTTCCATTTGGATCAGTGAGGCAAAGGGTTTATTCATCCATGGGTTGGGTGGATAGATACACAACAAGGATGGAAATTCATCAAGGTAAATAATTATTTTGCTTCTATGATAAAAAAAAATAGTTATATTGACATTGATTTACCATGTGATAAATCGCAAGGGTATGTATGGAAGCCCTTAGATATTTTTAGTACACATACCCCCATGGATTGGTAAAATTCCAACAATTGTCTCCAATAAAAATGGTAGAGTTTCAAAGGTCCAAAATGTGCCATAATTGTGACAAGAATTATGTCATTAATCATAAATGTAAAGAAAGGAAACTATTTCAAATTGTTGTTAACTCTTCCCCCCAATTAGAATATATCACTATGGAAAATACCCCTAAGTTAAAGGTAGATGACAATTACCCTAACATGCAAGAAGATGTGGATCCCGAAGTTCATAAGGAAGAACCCCTAATATTCCTTCATGCTTTATATTGAATTTCAACTCCTCAAACCCCGAAACTACTTGACTACATCAAGCACATAAAAGAGATTAACTTGGTTGAAAACACCAACACCCACAATTATTCATTGGTGTGTGTATGAAGAATCCCATTTCTATGTTCCATCGATGCAAAATTTCAAATTATGATAACCAATGGAGGTATGAAGAAATTTGGAGGTAGATGTGAAAATGGGAAACTCCAATTATGGGACTATCAACTCAAAAATAATTTGTTTGCAATAGACATGGGTGGTTGTGATATAGTTTTGGGGTCATAATGGATATACACCTTGGGTCCAGTCAATATGGATTTCAAGGAATTATACACGATCTTTACTAAAGATCATCATACACACACCCTCAAATGGATTTAATTAGTCTCCTCATAAATAATCATCTCTCACCTATGGAGAAGTTATTAAAGAAATGTCTCTCTAGAATTATTTCCTAATTCAATGCCATACAGATTATGGATATCCCCACACAAAAAATCCACCCTGAATTGTTGTAGGTTTTAAACAAACATTATCAATTATTCTCAACGTTGATTGGTTTCCTCCCATCACAAGGAGAGCATGATGATGGTATTCCATTGATTCTAGGTAGTCAACCACCAAATATGCATTGTTATAGACACCTTTTTCACAAAAGAGTTAAATTGAAAATAATATTCACGAATTATTGGAGGTAGGAGTCATACATTCCAATACTATCCCATATTCATCAATAGAGGTTTTGGTCTTGAAAAAAGAAGGCATGTGTAGCATGTGTCCAAGATTTTGTGTTATCAATAAGTTGAGAGTAAAGGAAAAATTCCGAATTCTAGTGACCGATGACCTCCAAGATGAGGTTCATAGTACCATGTTCTTCACCAAAATTTACCTTCACTCTAGATACCACCAAATCAAAATGAAGTTCACATCTCCAAGATCTCTTTATGAACACATGAAGGCCATTATGAGTTTTTGTTTATGCTAGTTAGACTTTGCAATGACCCATCCATCTTCCAAATCCTCATGAAAAATATATGTTGACCCTTCTTACACTACTTTGTGCTACTACTCTTTGATTATATCTTTATCTATAGTACAAATTGGCATGCACTTGTGTAGCATGTTGATATAATACTTCAACATGTAGCAATCGCTTATTTCTCAAGAGGTCCAAATGTGACTTTGATGCTTCCAATGTCAAATATTTAATTCAAATTGTTAGTCAAGATGGGATGTGAGTGAATCCCAAGAAAATTGAGGTTATACAAGATTGGCCACAACCCAAAACATTGAAAAGTTTATGTCTCTTCCTCAAGTTCACAGGTTACTACATAAAATTTGTGCAAAATTATAGGAATATAGTTTCTAGATTAACAAACTTGATAAAAAATAATGTCTTTGTGTGGACCAAGGATGAAAAGAAATCATTTTCATATTTGAAAGAAGCTATGTGTACCACACTAGTCTTAGTAGTTCTTGAATTCACAAAGACTTTTTTATTTGAATGTGAAGTGTCAAGTTGTGGTCTAGGAGAAATAATAATGCAAAAAGGGAACCCCTTGGCCTTCATTAGTAAACAATTGTGTGGTTAAAATTTGGGTAAATCCACTTACGAGAAAGAGATGTTGGTCACCCTTCATGTAGTTGAAACTTTGCACCCCTATGCCATTAGAAGACACTTTTAGATCAAAATAGATCATTACAACTTGAAGTATTTTTTGGAACAAAGGTTGTCCTCTCTAGAAGAGCACAAGTGGGTCACTAATATGTTAGGCGTGACTATGATATCATCTATAAAAGAGGAAAATATAATCCAATGCCAGATGTCTTTTCTAGAAAATATGATGAATATGGATCTTTATTTTCTTTATCCTCACTAGCACCAAAACTGGTTAGAAGCATGACAAGATTAGTTGACCAATGAAGAGTTGTCTTAGCTCATGACATGAATTCAAGAGGATCCCAATCCTCCCCAAGTTTAAACATGGAACATAAGACCTTGTGGTATAAATATTTCCTTTTATTGGTACCAAATTAAGCTTTGAAACACATGATACTAGAAGAGTTTCATTCATTTCATATAGTATGTCATTTAATATTTTAGAAAACCTATGAATAGACCAAGCGGTCTTTCTTTTGGGTGATAATAAAATTCGATATCCATTATTTTGTGATTGAATGTGACGCATGTCAAAGAAACAAGGGTGAGATCGTGAAAAATCCAAGGGAATTGCAACCATTGACAATCACAACCACTATTTGGATGAAAATATAATAGGGTTTTATAGTAAATCTTCCAAAAAAAGGCATCAAATTATTCATCATGGTGGTAGTCAATGTACTTTCCAAATATGATCAATTTTGTGCCCTACAACAATCCTTTACTCCAACAATTGTTGCCCAAGTTTTTTTGGATCAAAAGTTTTAGCTCCATGGTATTCCCACTTCCATTGTGATGGATAGGGATCCCACTTTCACCAACAAATTTAACAAGACTTGTTCAAAGTACAAGGAACATAGTTTCAAATGAGCATACCTTATCATCCCAAAATAAATGGCCATACAAAATAAGTCAACAAGTGTCTAAAAACCTATTTGAAATTGATAATTGTTTATTCAAAAAGTAGCACCAATGGGTGCAATGGATACCTCTGGCTGAATGGTGTATAATTCCACTTATCATGATGCTAAAAAAATGACCCAATACGAAGAATTCTATGTCCATTAACCACCTTCGGTAGTTCCATATATCCCAAGGACCTCACTAGTGTATGTAGTGAATTGCATCAAAAAACATATTAACATCACTCGAAACATTCATTTGAAGTAGGGGATTAGGTTTTCCTTCATCTCCAACCCTATAAGCAGACATCTCTTAAAGATAATGGTCATTGGAAGTTGGAACCATAACTTTATGGCCCATATCATATTATACAATGCATTTGACATGTGGATTACAAAATAACCCCTCCAACACACTCCAAGATCCACCTTATAGTATTTTGTGTTTCTTGTTTGACGAATATTATATGACAAAATAACCACATTCAAACTACCTTATTGGAACTTTATAAACAAGGACTCATTTGGTTCCAACCAAAAGCATCTTTGGACACCTGGGAGTGACACCTCCACTAGTGCACTATCCATGAAGTTCTCATTCATTGGAATGATATGCCACTAGAAGATGCTACTTGAGAACCATCAACCATTTTGCAACAATTTCCCCATATCCAACCTTGAGGTCAATTTTTCTTTTGAATGGGTAAAACATGTTAGGGTCCTACCCTAACCCCTATTAGATAGCTAATTGATAGCTATTCATTGTAAAATGATCCCTTTATTAATTAAAACCCACTAGGTGGCCTGTCCTCTTTAATAGTGAGACCGTAAGTAGTTAGTGTTTTTGTTATTGATGCACTATATATAGATTGGAAGGTTTTGTAATGTGGTCAAGGATTGCTAATGTATTTATATATCTACTTATAGGAGGTTACGCCTTGAAGAGGTAAGTGAACATCGCTCACCAACATAGATCTACCTTAACTCTGGCTCTATCAAGTGTTGAGAGGGATCAAATCCGTTGAGGTGAAAACCATTTTTAGAGTTCTAAACATGACGAAAGGTTTTCAAATAAAGGGATTTAATCCCTCTCGGTGATTGATAGATCTATCTTGATTCTATGTTTTATTCCTCTATCCACCTCCCTTCCTCCAAATCGCTACCTGCTCTATGTTCCCCTCCTCTACCCTCTCCTCACTCACCAATCCCAATTGTGGCCTTCCCTCTCTCGTGCACCAACCTTCTGCATTCCCACATTCCATCCATTGTGAAAAAATATCCTTACTCCCTCCACACTGTAACACATCACACCTCCCTCCTGATGCAATCGTTCTACCTACACACATCTCCATCATTCCCATTCCCACATACACAACCACCCATACACCTCACAACATATTTCCTTGGATACACCTCCCACTACCCTAGCTGCACCTCACACTACCTTGGATCAACTTTTCCTTCATGTCATTTATCTCCCTACTTCCCTTCTCCTCCACCCACATTATTCTGCGCCACCTCTACCACTCCACCTGCAATTCCAGCCACTACTTGAACTGCTACACAATGCCTCTCCACTTCACGCACCTGCTTCCTTCCCACTCTTTCCAATGCTTCTCACCTTCACACTCCATCCACCTCCAAACACCATTATCCACTAGATCACACCCTCGTCTAGCTCTCCCTCACTACATCCATGCACCTACCTCACTTTTTCACCCACCTGCCTCCCCTCCCATCACCTTCCCACCAATATTTCAACTCACCCTCCCCCAAAATCGCTGCACAACTCCCTCACCATCCAAACCCTTGACTCTTTCCATCCTCACATTGAAATCTCCACACACCACTACTTAGGGTTTAAACCCTAATTTCACCCAATTCTAACAAACAAATAATATTATAGTAATATTATTTCTATTAGTTATTACTATAATATTTAATCCCTAAAGCTATTGAAAATATAATAATATTATTATTATTAATTAAAACTCGTGACTATTAAAAAAACATAATAGTTATTATGAAAAGAGAGTTATGTAATGAAATGGAAAAAGATATCGACAAAGATTTTCATAAAATCGAAAGAAGCATAACCAAGGATGCATACAACAACGATGAAAAGGATGAAGAAATTGATAACAGTTGACAGCAATAACACGGGCATCAACATCGTTCTGATTATGACGAAGAAAATGATAGTTATGAGTAGAGGAGATTTAAATCCAGGGCCTACCATGGAATTGGAATTGGTAGAGATGACATTGTTTGCAATAATATAGAGGAGATGCAAGCCAATGTTGTTGATAAGTATCTGAAAGAAGGCGTACACAAAGAATATAAGGAATATAAAATAAGGGAACCTACAATAGAGACTAAAGAAAAAGATGACAACAAAAAGGTGATAGAGCATGTGTCTGCATTAGATCAATGTCCATCAATTGAGTATCATGAAGCTATAGATTATGGATCTACAAAAGCTATTAGCATGTCATGTGCAACCCAAATTACTGAGCATCCTGCTATTAAAAAGGGAAATACCATGTTTGGATAGAACAATGTGCATGAAAAAGAACTTGCGCGTTGTTCTCAACCAATTTTATTAGATAAAGCTAATGATATAATTGATGAATTTGGAATCCATGCCCATATAAAATATTGCAACAAAAGGAAGCAATGTCAAACATACATACTCTCAAATTCCTCCAATGAATATTGGCAGGAAATTATGGTAGTTAAGAAATTCCATGAAATTGCACCATCAATAAGAAGCAATCAATATCTACTAAAATGGGCTAAAAAGGCTCATCATGGTTCTACAAACACCAATGTAGATAGTGATGCAGAAGTTGTGTCTTTTCCAGCTATCACTTACATTCCAAAGGATGATGAATATGATAGTGGTCCCATTATTGTTGAGCTAGATGACATAGTAGTTATTGCATCCACATGGTCATGAAGTCCTACTGAGCAACTTACTGCAGATGACCAACATGTATGTTGCTCTAGAATTGAAGCCTTGGTCAAAATTGTGTGGAAATCAACGGTGAAGTCTCTTAAAATTCTTTCTAATGAAGAATCCATGGAGGCTATGATTTAGAGAAAACCAATACAGGATCTAGAGATTCTTGAGGTCGATGTCAGTTTAGATGTGATTCATTTAAATGATAACTACAATACATATTTGAAATGGTTAGAATTAAAGTGCACATTTACAATAATATTATTTGATGAAATTGAGAAATCTCACCCTAATATTTTCAAACTCCAAACGCTTAAGAATGGCCATCGATTTGATTCCCAAGGTCGAAGAGTATGTTTTAAAAATACCTCCATTATTATGACAGCCAATGTTGGATCCATGGCTAGTGCAAAAGGTGGAAGTATGTGAAGAACCTGCAATATTTAATTAATGAAAACACACAAGATAGCAAAAATAACAGAACTCAGAATCACTATTATATTGATTGCAGGCCACTTCGAGGGGGCAACCTCCTTTGAGCAAGCTCAATACAAATAAATTCATGGTGCCTTCATAGGCTTCAACACACACTTATATACTAAGTCTAGGTGCCAATACCATGGGTCAATACCATGTGTCAATACAAACCATGGGCCAATACAAAATATGGATCAACAATTACTACGGGACGACCTACAAAGCATATGCGTCCAACAACAATAATACAAACTATGGATCAATAAATAATACGGGACGACTTACAAAGGATATGCATCCAACAACAATATACTAACAAAGTAAATAGAAGGGTTGACATGGGTTCTTAACATCCCCTCTCCCTTAGAAAAAGCTATGTCCTCAAAGCTTTAGATGTGGAAATTGATGCAGAATCTAAAGGAGTGGTTTCCCTATAGCATCCTCAGGTTGCATTCCGGGCCATTGACGCCTTGTGAGTTTCAGGGAGGGTTGTTTGGAAGGCTGTAGACGAAGAAGAACCATATTAGCTGTGTGAAAAGTGCACTCCGAATGGTGCTGGTCGGCTTGTTGTTTTAGTCGAATTCTTGCCATGTGAAGATTGTCCTGCAGAATGAGAAGAATTTGATCGTGGTTTTGAAGAATCGACTCAATTGCCTGAATTGGGGAGCTGCTGAGGGTGTATGGAAGAAGAATTGGCGGTTCCTGTCCATAGACTGCTTCATATGATGTCCTTTTAGATGTGGTATTGTACCACTGGAGTGCTTCTAGGAAACCCATAGAAATAGTTGTCCAAATCTGTGTAGGGATGGGCAAGGGTTCGAGCAGTCCCGAAGGGAGTGTCGTTTCACCCTTATTGTCCTGGAAAGTATCACAGTCAGCCACCATCTGTTGAATTGTCATTTTCAGTTCCTGCCAAAAGAAGTTACATTGTTCCTGGTCATACATTTTGAGGAACCCAGAGTGCCCTGCTGATGAAGAAGCATGGAGTGCATAGAAGAGATAGCCCTATTGAACAAATTGCAACCAATTTGGAACAAGTAGAGAATTAGCTAGAAGAGAAACTAGGTCAACAAATGTGCTAGAAGGAGCATCTGCCACCATATTGTCCTTACCCTTCGTGTAAGTGATCATATAGGCATAAGCCATGAGTTGGATAACCCCTTTCAGGTTTGTTGGGGAGGAGACCCATTGTTCCAGGAAATTTTCCAGACTTTGGAGATCAATCTTGATGCAAAAATAATTCCCTAATAGGTATATTTGCCACTTTTGTACTGCATGCAAAATAGCCATCATTTCCTGCTGAGATGTAGATGCGGCTAAATTCTTACCAGAAAGGTCTCTTGAAGGCGACAAGCCCACTGGTTCAGCAAGGACACCTGCATATCTATAAAAGGAAGTAGGGGAGACCGTTGATGGGTGCATCTGAATGGAATGGAGTTGAGCGATGACACCATGTGAATTCTTTGTAAGGATCTTTTCTAGGCAATGTGAACTAATTATGCGGAGAGACCCTTGTTGTCAGCCCTTAAATTTGTGTTGTTTCCCATTGACTGAAAACTACATCCAAATTTCAGCAAAATCCCATAAGATGGGGCCAAGTGTGCATAACCATTGAACACCCAAAACCACATCACATCCACCTAAGGACAAGGAAAACATGTCAGAGTGTAGGTTATAATCTTCCATAGAGATATGCACATTCTGACACTTTCCCTTGCAAGGTAAGGTGCCCCCATTGGCAACCATGACTTCAAAGTTGGATCAAGGATGGACAAAACAATCAGCATGTTTGGCGATCCGAGGGTCAATGAAGTTATGAGTGCTACCAAAATCAATGATTATTGTAACAGGAAGCTTCTTGAAGTAACCCCTGACCCGCATTGTTTGGGGGGTGGTAACGCCAGATAAAGCATGGAGAGATATATCTGGGTGGTCTTCCTAAGATGGAAGGTCAATAGGTGGCTCCTGAATGTCGACCTGATCATCCGGTGTATCTGGAGCCTCTTCACCAACTTCAGAGGAGGGTGAAGAATCCACATCCAAGAGATAGAGCTTTTGTTGAACACTTCTATGTCCCTGAGTGAATTTTTCATCACAATTATAACAATTCCCTTTTTCTCTGCATGCATGCATCTTTGTTTCAGACAAATGCTTGATAGGAGTTGGTCGAGGAGCTGGCGGAATGGGAGGTCGTTGAGAACCCATATTTCAGAAGGGAACAAAAGTGGGTTTGGAGGGCTGTTGGGCGAAAATCTTGTCTTCTGCCAAATTAGCCAACCCCAGGGCTTCCATCATTTTGTTGGGACAGAACATTTTGACCTCTAAGCGGATTTCATCCTTAAGACCACTGATAAAACAACTCCTATAGAAGTCATCAGACAATCCTTCTGTGTGGTTGGCTAGTTTCTCAAATTTTGTCTGATACTCTCTCACAGTGCCAATTTGACGAAGTTTAGTGAGTGCTCAGGTGAAGTCATCAAAAGCACTAGGACCAAAACGTTGCAAAAGGAGTTGGAAAAAATCTGTCCATTTTGGCTCATCATGACCCTTGATGTACCAACAGTACCATTGAAGGGCTTCCTGTTCCAAATGAAAGGATGCAAGTGGAACTTTTTGGACATCAAAAGTATTATGCAGACTGAAATACTGTTCTGTACGATAGATCCAACCAGTTGGATCAATACCATTGAAGCGAGGAAATTCAAGCTTCGGACCACAGAAAGTGTTGGAAGAAGAGAACCCATTGGTTGCAGAAGATTCTTGTTGTCGGTTATTGTTCATGGCTGAATGCTGAAGATGGAGGCTAAGAAATTTTTCATCCAGATCTTGGATTTTGGTTTGGATGGATGCAAGTGCTTCCTCCATGGTTTTTGCTCCTACACGGGTGACAACCATAACCAGAAGGGTTTTTTTTTTCTTTTTTTTTTTTCACAGAAATGGATAGAAAAACACAAACAAAAGCTTATTTAGTAAAGGGAAATTTGGATTTGGGAAAAACTCGGATGGGTAATTGGGGTTTGAATAGGTTTTGGACACTTGTTGATGGGCAGGGAAGCAAAAAATAGGGATTTCAGAAGCAGGATGAAAGAATGAGAAGATTTGTCAAAGAGGGACAAAGAAGCAGAAATAGGGAATGAACATGGTGGCAAAATTTGGAGGCGAGTGGGTGAAAATTGAAGAAGTTATGGAAAACCCGAAAAATAGACAAATGTGATATTTCTAGCTTTGGGAAGTATAATTTGGGATAGGGTCCTCAGGAATGAAATATGTAGAATGGTACTACAGCCTGGGAAGTTTCAAGGGAAACAGAGTTAAAACAAGGGAGTTATGGAGAAAAAAAAGAATTTAATACTTTTTTTTTTAGGAATGGATATGCAACGACACGGAAGGGATCGGAAATAGATAGATCTGCAATGGCACTAAAGTGATTGGAAATCCATTGATCTTAAACGATGCCGAATGGATAAAAAATGGATGGATCTGAAATGGCTTTCAGAATAGATCTGGAACGACTATCAGAATGGATCTGAAACGACTGGATCTGAAACTGCTTGGAATGGATCTGAAATGGCTCAAAATGGATCTGAAACGGTTGGATCTGGAATGGCTCGGAATGGATCTGAAACAATGTAGAAGTGATCGACAACAATTTAGCTGAAAATAGATATGGACCCCAGGTATGTGCGGCTTCCTAACAGTTCAGGGGTTTCACTCGGCCACCAATGCTGTCTGACGGCTTGCGTATTGGGGAAATACCCCTCACTTCACGGCTCAGGTAAAACTGATAACCACTTTACCACAAACGACAGCTCTTGGTTTACCTCACGAGTGGGAACTAGTCAATCAGGTAGGGGTCATTGCCCTTTTCGCTGGCAGGTCCTCTCAATGGGCCAGCTACTTTGGGGTTTCTATGGTACTCCTCACAATGAGTTTTAGGGCTTATTCCCAAGTACTCCCCACAGTTAAGCGGATAGGGATTATTCCTAGATCCGAACTTACAACAGATGTGAAAAAAAAAATTGGTAGAAATTCCACCCAACGAGCCCAAGAAAGTGCTATGATACCATATGTGAAGAACCTACAATATTTAATTAATGAAAACACACAAGATAGCAGAAATAACAGAACTCAGAATCACTTTTATATTGATCGCATGCCACTTTGAAGGGGCAACCTCCTTTGAGCAATCTCAATACAAATAACTTCACAGTTCCTTCATAGGCCTCAACACACACCTATATACTAAGTTTAGGCGCCAATACCATTTGTCAATACAAACCATGGGCCAATACAAAATATGGATCAACAATTACTATGGGCCGACTTACAAAGCATATGCGTCCAACAACAATAATACAAACTATGGATCAACAAATACTATGGGACGACTTACAAATCATATGCGTCCAACAACAATATACTAACAAAGTAAATAGAAGGGTTGACATGGGTTCTTAACAAAGTAATAGAATTGGATTCACTTTTGGAGAAGTGGAACATGAAGGAAAATATTCATCCTTAAAAATAGTTGTCATTGAGGAATTGAAGGGCTATTTTCAAGACACTCGTGATGATGAGATGATCAGAGAGCTATCCAAAACAAAAGTATCCATGATGGGAGATATTCGACATCTTAATATTTTGAAATTCACAAGGATCCAAACAATTGCAACAATTGACTGGACATGGACTGACTGCTTAACCAAACTTATACCACAAAATTGCAAGATATCGTTATTTGTAGACATAAAAAATGATTGTGTTCGACAAAGTTTCTTCTCAATGAATACTAAAAAATTATGGCCTCAATGTAGAAAACCACATACAGAGCTTTTCAAATCTACAACATTTCTACCATGATTGACTATCAATCAATTGGGTATTGCAAATTCATTGTTTATGATTGACAAATGCAGTGGTAATGAAGTTCCACAATCGTTGATAAATGAAATCCAAAAGATAATATGGAAAGGAAATAATTAAAAATTGTATGTTTTGAGAAGCTTACAAACATCACCTTCCAAGCAGAAGGAACTCCCAAACAAAAGAGTTAATGGAAGAAATGGTCGTAATCAGGATCACATATCTCAAGTCATTGCTTCAAAACAAACCTAGAATAAAGACAATATCAACAAAATTAGCCTTGAGGACAAAACTCCCTTAAAGGTGTGGCAATGTTACAAACATTAATTAATAAGTAAATACACCTTAATAATTATTAATAATAGTTATCATAATAAAAATTAAGACACATGATTCCTCAAATCGATGCCCAAAATCCATATTAAAGGCAAGTTAATCATTTGTAGAAGATCATCATTGTAGTGCTCTGGTTTTTACAGCAGAGCACTGTGTAAAATTTCAGGTTTAAATTTCTACGTTTTAAACCTTATCAGTTTAAGGAAGTGAATTTCTAAGAAAATTTCTATGTGCCGAAATGATATTTAGTGTATTGTGGTGTTTTTACTAACCTTACATTCGAAATTTGAAATAAACAAACATATCGTTATTTTCTTTTCAACAGCATAAGGATAGGTTTCACAACTTAGTAAATCAGTAAATAGCAGTAAATAGCAGTAAATCAGTAAATAGTAAGTTTGCATGTTTACAGTAAGATTTAGCATAATAGTAAATAACGGAAATTACCTGATGCTGATGCTAACCGTAAGTTGTAGCAGGTTGTGTAACCCCTTAGACAGCCAAACTGAAGTGTCCACCCTACCGACCAGCTATAATCTTGCTGGCCCTTGGAAATCAAAGGATTTCCAAGCCCCCGAGCCCACAATCTGATAATCCCGAGAGCAGTCTTTCCTTCTGTTCTCAAACTCTTTCTGTTCGCCAAACTTTCCGTTCTCCCAACTTCTGTTCTCCAAACTTCTTTTCTTTCCCAATCAAAACCTCCCCCACCTTCAACCTTCTCCCCCTCTATATACATGTCCATCCTCGAGAAGACCTTGGGCTTCCTCCACCGCCCCAAAATCCCCTTCTCGAGCCCCTCCCCACTTACTCCTATCACCAGTTCATTTATACACGGTTCTTTATTAAAATGTATAATTAATTACTCTCATGGAAAAGTTAGTTGGTTTTGGGATTGACGGTAGTAAGTATTTATTACGGTGGGGATTATCACCCAAAGGTTATCCGTTCGAAACAAGCTTCATTAAATACAAGTATATCCGCCGTCCTTGATATTTTAATGTTATTAATGTAATGAATAAAATATTATATAATTAGTTGCCCCCTTGTCAACTTGGACATGATGTGTCCTAATGATCCACCTTATCCGTCGAGGCTACTTTAGCTTGAGGTTTAAATTCCAAGATTAACATTGAATAATTAAATATCCATTTCCATCACATCACGGTTATTCCAAAAAGGATTATCTTGTTATGGCTAACTTTGAAATGGAATTAATCACGTAATATTAATTTATAAATCAATATTTTAAATCTTACTTATATTGCATTTGTTACGATAGGGATATAAATGTTGCTGGAATATCATTTATTAATTAATAATAATAATTAAATCACCTTTTGACAATAATAAAAGGTGAATCAATCATAGTATTCTTAATTATTTGTTTATCACATGGGTACCCTATCATCAACCTAGCATCCTTGTTATTATAAACAAAGCACTTGTGAGGGCTTAAACAATTTTACTAATTAATTAGACACTATCATTACCCTATTCACAACAGTTCTTCTATGACAATGTTAACTGACGATACTTGTCCTAGTTTATCATTACAATGTTTTCATATAATTACTAATTCACTTATTCACACATTGACAACCTAACCATTCATTACCTAAGTTGATTGATGTATCCTTAACTGAGTTATCTATGACATTTATACTACTATTCGAGCATGACAAGTATGTTATACACCAGTAATATTGTACACGTACGAGGTGTGCATGCATGGCCAGTGTATGCACATGTCGGACATGTACTATAAACAAACCCCATTCCGCCTATGCATACTTGCTAACTAACAATAGTATCTACCCCCATGCAGAAGAGCAAGCATAATCTATAGTATAATTACTTTAACATCCTCGGTTATTTAACAGTTAACCCTTTACGATTTAACATCATTGTCTTTATGTTTACATTAGTTTAATCAATCAAGTACAGGAAGGGTTCCTACTTCCACTAACTCGGAATCAAGGAATACTAACCCCCCCCCCAACAGTACTAACTAACACATCCTCCCATCATAACCTACGTCCAGCATCCTCCCTATCCTCCCTCTGCTAGTACAACAGTGGGTGTCGGACTCACCGATCTGACCACATAGAACTTGAGAGCGATAGCGTCGGCTGAACAGCGGACCTATCCTCCCCTAGCAGGCATCCGACAATCGTCATCACAACAACATGGGGAGCGTGTCTCAGCACGGCCCTCCCACGACCTCGGGTCTCATGGAAACATAGGGTGGGAAACACATCCATCCCTCTCAACATACTGGGCCTACGCCCTTATCAACTCATACTTGCTGCTATCGGGATTATCAGTTTGTGTTATCGTATCCTCATTTTGGCTGCTAAGGGTTGCTGTATGAACATGTTTTTCCTTTCCAATGTATATCAGATCAAGTAACTGGCTATCCCATAGCCCTTGTGTCCTGTAGGTTAGTGTTTTGCAAAAATACAATTTATAGAAAGCATTTTCCATTGATCGCCAATTGATCCATTTTATCATTTCATTTCATGTAACCTTTTTGCTCATCATAGATACATATAACATTTCAATCATTTATATAAGAAGATGGTATCCACGTACCGAATCATATATTTCACATTTCATTAAGGAAAACATATAAACATATACTGCAATCGTAAAATAAGGAAATCATATGATAATCATAACATCATAACTGCATAACATAGTAACATCATATAATGAGGTCCAACATAGTTTACTCAGTCGAGCTGAGTTCGACAAAATATATAAGAAGTAAAGTATGGTGTGTCTAACTAATAAATATGCCGAATCAAAATATGGGCATTACATACACCCACCCTTCGGGAAACTTCGTCCCGAAGTTATGGTCAAAATAGTGAGGGAAAATCTCGACGCATGGTCTCTGCGTCCTCCCAGGTAGCAGACCCGGGGCTATACTTGTCCCATTGGACCTTAACTTGGTCCACATGGCGACTACGGAGCTGTCGAACCCTACGATCAAGTATACGTAATGGTTCGACCCTGAAGGTTCCCTCGTCCGAGACCTGCAATTCCTTCCAATGAATTTTGTGAGTCTCATCAGCTATGTAATGTCGTAATACGGAAACATGAAATACATTATGAGTTTTATGCAAGTGGGGTGGCAGCGCGAGACGATAAGCAACTGGTCCGATTTTCTCAAGAATCTCAAATGGACCTATAAAGCGAGGTGACAACTTAGTACCCTTCCCAAACCGAATGGTACTTTTATTTGGTCTGATGCGAATAAATACACGATCCCCTACTCCATAAGTTCTATCTGATCTGTGTGCATCAGCGTAACTCTTTTGCCTATCCTGTGCTTCCTTCAGCCGCTGCCTAATCTGTATCACTTGCTCCTCCATTTCCTGAATCAATTCAGGCCCAATTAAAACTCGATCCTCTAACCTGTCCCAACTGAGTGGTGTCCTGCACGGCCTCCCATACAATGCCTGATATGGCGGCATACCAATGGAGCTGTGATGACTATTGTTGTATGCAAACTCCACTAAAGGAAGATATCTCTCCCACTGTGTCTGCTGATCCATAACATACATCCTAAGCATGTCCTCCATCACTTGATTCACCCTCTCAGTCTGTCCATCTGTCTCGGGGTGATAAGCTGAGCTTAAGTTCAACTGTGTCCCTAATGCTGCCTGCATGCTTGTCCAAAATCTGGAGGTGAACTTAGGGTCTCTATCAGAGATTATCTTTTTAGGAACTCCATGAAGACGTACAATCTCATTTATGAATACCCTTGCCACATCTGTCACATCATAGGTGTCTCTGACTGGAATGAAGTGAGCACTTTTGGTCAGTTTGTCAACTACCACCAAAATAGCATTATGTCTCAGAGATGTGAGTGGTAATCCTACAACGAAGTCCATGGAAATGACTTCCCATTTAGTCATAGGAATATCATGCGGTTGTAGGAGACCGGCCGGATGACGATGATCTGCCTTCACTTGTTGACACTCAAGGCACTTCGAAACAAAATCCACTACATCCATCTTCATACCTGGCCAAAAGAAGAGTTGCTTCATGTCAGCATACATCTTCTTCACTCCCGGGTGGGCACAGTAATGTGATCTATGGGCCTCTCTAAGGATTGTTTCCCTGATATCACCTTCCTTAGGAACATACATCCTTCCCTGATACCGCAACAATCCATCTTCCTCAAGATGGTACCCATCATACTTCAATTCCTGTTCCTTTCCATTCTGAATAGCTGAGGTTACTTTTAGATACCAACTATCGCCCAATAGTTGTCCTAGTACCCTTTTCCTCAAGTCAACCTTCAAGGGAATTAAGGAGAAAAGTCTCGGCCTTCGGCTTAGAGCGTCTGCCACCACATTCTCCTTTCCTTTGATGTAAGAGATACCAAAGTCATACTCACTCATGAACTCACTCCATCGCCTTTGCCTAGCATTCAAATCCCTTTGGGTAAATATGTACTGCAAGCTCTGATGGTCTGTTTTAAGGGTGAAGCTTCTACCAACTAGGTAGTGCCTCCATAATTTTAGCGCCAACATTACTGCTGCCAATTCTAGATCATGCGTGGCATACTGCTCCTCATGAGGTTTCAACTTTCGAGATGCATAAGCTATTACCCCACCTTCCTGCATCAACACCGCTCCTAATCCTTGCTTCGAGGCGTCGGTGCATACCATGAAATCTTTATCCATGTCTGGTACCCGCAAGATCGGTGCACTTGTCAACAATCTTTTTAACTCTGTAAAAGCGGCATCGCATTCATCGGTCCATTCATACCGGATTCCCTTGCGTTGCAAGGTGGTAATAGGTTTTGCAATTTTAGAAAATCCTTCCACAAACCTCCGGTAATAGCCTGCTAACCCCATGAAGCTGCGCACCTCATGAGCATTCCTTGGAATTGGCCAATCTTCAATCGCCTTTACCTTTTCCGGGTCTACAGAGATCCCTTCACCTGAGATGATGTGCCCCAAGTAGTGAATCTCTTTTTGGAAGAAGGAACACTTTGACAATTTACCATAAAGCTTATGTTCCCTTAAGCATGTCAAGACTAACCGCAAGTGTTCCTCGTGCTCCTTCTCATTCTTAGAATAGATAAGAATATCATCTAAGAAGACCTGAACAAAGTGGTCCAAGTATTTTCGGAAGACACCATTCATGAGGCTCATGAATACAGCTGGAGCATTGGTCAAACCAAATGGTACCACTACGAACTCGTAATGTCCAAATCGAGTTCGAAAGGCAGTCTTAGGAATGTCGCCTTCCTTGATCCTCAACTGGTGATACCCTGATCGTAAATCAATTTTTGAGAAGACTGACGCACCTTTCATTTGATCAAAGAGGTCATCGATTCTTGGTATGGGATACCTGTTCTTCACGGTGGCCTTGTTCAAATCTCTGTAATCTATGCACAGTCGCAGAGATCCATCCTTCTTCTTAACGAAGATCACTGGTGCTCCCCATGGTGAGATACTGGGTCTAATCAGTCCCAAATCTAGCAACTCTTTTAACTGGATCTGTAACTCACGGAGCTCTGGAGTTGTCATTCTATAAGGAGTTTTTGAGATAGGTTCTGCACCAGGTTTTAGTTCGATTGTGAAATCGAGCTCTCTTTCTGGAGGTAGTCCTGGTAATTCCTTCGGAAAGACATCCTTGAACTCAGAAAGTACTGGGTAAGAATTCAAGGAAGGTCCTTTACTATCGCTCACGGCCTCCACTACGAACAACTGGCATCCTTGTCTTAGGCACCGCTTAGCTTTTACCATAGAGATGAAACGGAGGGATACCTTCCTCTTCAAGCCTTGGATTTGAATTGTCCTTCCCTCGTCATCGAGGCACAACACCTTCTTTGCATAGCAGTCTATGAAAGCTCTATGGTCTTCTAACCAATCCATGCCAATAATGAGGTCATAAGTCCCTAAATTGGTGACATAAGCATCCAACTTAGTGGTGCAAACTCCTAGGTCAACCTCACAACCTGTCACTTTAAGACCTACTAGTTGCTTAGCTCCTGAGGCCATTTCAACCAGTTTGAAATCATCGTGCTCGTAGGCTGCCAACCCACATTTATCTAATGCAAATGGTGAAATAAAACTATCAGTTGCTCCTGGATCAAACAAAATTTTAAGTTTGACATTGTTTACATTACCAGTGGATTCTACTACGGTAGACTGATGTTCTGCCTGGTGGTTATGCACCGCTGCATGAATCCGATGACTGTTACCCGAACTATCCATGGGTGCCTTTCCTTCCCTGTGCCTGCTGCTTGACTGACCCTTGGGACAGTCTCGCTGGAAATGAGGACCTCCGCATCCCCAACAAGAGAGATTGGGAGGGGCTTGCCTGTTGCTCGAAGGAATCCTCTGAGATGAGTTCCTTCCCCTGGTTCCTCTAAAACCCCTTGCTCCTCTATAGGAACTTCCCTGTGTACGTCCCTGGCTTTGGTGGGTTGCGGACGATGCCTGCGAGATTGAATTAACTGAAGTATTACCCCTCGGTGTGAACCGGTTACCATAAGGAGGAGGTCTAGACTGTCCTCCCCTGAAGTAAGGACGTGATGCCTTCCCTGAAACATACTGATTGGTTCCTGTCAACTTACTGCCCCCTTTTCCATCTGACATATCAGCTGCATAACGAGCATACTCAACTGCCATGGCAACTGAAGTTGGCTTCCACATCCGCACAGCAGCTCTAATCTTGTAGTTAAGTCCATACACAAAACGCTCTACCTGACAATCATCTGCATCTAGGTAAGGAACGTATTTTACCAGTTCCATAAATCGAGATTCATACTCCTCCACTGTCTTGTCTCCCTGTACTAAGGCATGGAGTGCACCTGCCTGTTCTTCCTTGTAATAATTTGGCAAATACTTCATGTGGAACCTCTCCTCGAACAGTTCCCAAGAAGTTGTAAGAGGAGTAAGGTGCAACTGCTTCTCGAGGTCTGACCACCAATTCAAAGCATCACCTTTAAGCTGAAAGACGGCCATCCTAGCCTTGGAACTAGATGTGTACTCATTCAATGCGAAGCATCTCTTCATGCCTTCCAGCCATGCCTCTGCATGCTTACCGGGTCGTCCTCCTGAAAACTCTGGAACCTTTATCTTTTGTAACTCCCTCGATATGTCCTGAAGCGGTTCCAGTCTTGGGCCATGTGCCCTTTCAGAGTTCTCTCGACTCACTTGAGTGGTTTCCACCTCGGCGGCCCTTTCCGACTGCCTGTTCATCGTGGTCATAATAGCCTCCAATGACCTCATTATGATCTGCATTTCTGGTGTTGAGGTTGGTGGTGGCGGTGTTGGCGGTGGCGGAGGTGGTGGTGACGGTGGTCGACCTTGACCCCGACCTCGACCTCTGCGTGTTGTTACCATGATAGTTCCTGAGTTTATTAAAAATAAAATCATGTCCTTAGTTGTTCAATCAAATACACGCGGAACTAAAATGTAGGTATTCATACACTTATACCTATGCATAAGAAATAACTTGCATCATGAGATAACAGATTGTCAAGATTAGCGCAGTAAAATCTATAGTCGTTTTTATTTAAACAATCCTGTCATGGTGTTCAGCTCGTCGTGCTGGTCTTAATGGTGTCTTGTTTTTGATATTTCGGGTCTCTTTCATCCCTTCGACTAGGAGTTGAAATCTCGGCAAAATTTTTAATATCTCCTATTCTTAGTTAACTTTAAACGTTACCCTTTAATCTAAACAACTTAATTAACAATAATTGTTTAAACCTTAACCAATCGCAGTTAAGTTTAATAAAAAGAAAAAAAAATTTAAAATTCCTATAAAACATATTTTTAACAACATGTGTTATAAAAGAAAATTAATTCTTGTAATACATATTTTCTAACAAAGTCTGAATAAGTTAAAATTTTTTTGTATAAGACATGTATTCTATGAGAGTGTATAACAATAAATTTTAAATTTTAATACAACACCTATTATAACAGAAGGTAAAATTAATCTTTATAATACGTATATTCTAATCAAAATATGAAAAATATTTAATTTTTACAAAACCTATATTCTAGGAGAATATATAAAATAATTTAATTTTTAATATAGCGTATTTTATGACAGGAAAGTAAAATTAATTTATTTTACGTATATTTTAAACAAACATGATTAAATTAAATTTTTCGTACAACATTTTTCTATCATAATATATAACAATAATTTAAATTTTAATATAACCGATATTATAGCCTTCGACATATATATTTTACAAACTATATACCAAACAGAACGTATATTTACAACCGTAGATTTTATTTTACCACGCGGCCTTTCACCGCCATGCAAAGGGCGAGTATGCATGAAGGACACGCGGTCTCTCCATGCAACCCACCGCCCTCGGAAAGTGGGGAAACCCTAAATAGGGTCAATCCCCAAGACGCGGCCATTTTCACCCTCCCTCCTGGAGTTTTAGCTCTGCAACTCGCCTTTCCTTTCTGGTGTTTTATGGCTATTGTAGGGTGTTTATCTGATTACTGTAGAGTTTTTCATATTCTCAGTGCTTTATTCTATTTCAATTTCTGGCAGTCCACGGAAATCAAACGTGGGTGGTGGATATGGGGATTTTCAGCCTCTTACGCCTTCCCTGAGCTCGGGTTCTCAGAACAGCTCGGCTCGATGTGATATGAATCATATGTACCGTTTCTAGCTTAACGCTTAATGGGATTTAGCTTGCAATAATATGTTGGCTTGACACGTATATGGAAGCCTCAATACCTGGAAGTTGGGTGTTGCTACGGTGCCCAATAATTTTATAAGTAACAAAGAAGGAGATGCTCTCGGCCTTGGTGCTTGGAGGATGAGTAATGCGTGGCTGCAAGTCGTGGAACTTGGCCTTCTGGCTTGGGCGCTTGGACTGTAGGCTTCTGCGTGGCCGTAGGTCAATGAATTTGGAAGAACCAAAGGAGAGAACTGGAAGAACCCGGTGACTAGTTCGGCAGCCCTGTTTCCATACGAGGTTTACTTTATGGTGGTGTTAGGTTGTCCATGGCACTGCTTGTCAGATCCCTCTTGAGACCACTGGAGCAGAGACCACTGGAGCTTGGCTTGGACTCCTGATTTTCAGGCTCGTTTGGCTGCTCAACTACCTCTGAATTCTCCTCATGTTTTTCAATTTTAACCTCCGCACCATGGGAAGTATCAACTGCAGCAGAGGTAGGTGGAATACTGGAATCGCCATCTGCATGCCGCCAGCGAACAGTGCCATCGGCGTCAAGGTAGGCTAGCAGCAGTGAAGGGAGACCAAATAGGTCTGCGATATTCGCGCACCCGTTGATAAGATCCTGCACCCGATGGATCAGGTCCTGAAAACGGCTCGAAGCATCTTCCTTCGCATCACGAATGTCATTTCTGATACCCAGCAATGTATCTGTCATTGCGTCCAGATGTCGAGCGACGCTACTGTTGCGGTTATCCTGAGACCTTTCCCTTTGTCTACGCCTGCGTCGACTGATGCCTCTGTGTCGCTCACGAACCACAGCAGGGGAGACATTGCGATACATGAGAACACTTCGCTCAAAGTTCAAAGTTAAGGCAGAAGCTTCTGGTTTGCGCAAAAGCCGGAAGGAAATGGACACACCCTTTTTTTTTTTTTCAGAAAATCTCTACGCAGAATGGAGGATCATGGAGAAACGGATTGGTACAAACAGTAAGTGCTTCTAAGTACCAATATATGCTTTGTTTCCAATCAGCTGGATATTTCTTTGTGGTTTTAGTTGTAGAAGATATTTTCGTTTTTGTGAAATAATTCTCTGTACCTTCTGATTTGATTAGTGTTTAAATATGGTATTAGATAAAGTCCTGTCCTGTTTATGTTTATAGGTTTAATACACGAGTCGACGGGAAGGGACAACTCTTAGCTAGCCTGATCCCCTGTGTTCTCTTTTGTTTTTTTTTTTTCTTAAATGATTAGCCCTGCTGCGATTGTAGGAGAAATGGGGCAACTCTGCATTTGAGATAACAAATCTTTTATTCCTGGATAATCCATATTGATGAGTTAAGAATGATCCAGTAGGAATGACACGTTTATTTTTATTTATTTATTTATATTTTTTTTTTTTGTTTACCGGATCTCTAACAATGTTTGGAATTTCAAGGGCAGAATCCACTAATTATTATATTTAAATTCACTTGCTATAGTAAAAATTAAAGCCTCTGGTTCTATGCTGCAGTAAAAATTAAAGCCTCTGGTTCTATGCTGCCTTAAATTTTTATTACACAGTTCTGAAGATGAAATTTTAATATTGCTGCTGTTATAGACCTTTTGTTTGGTGAACTATTGTTGGAAACATAATTACAAGCCTGTTTCAACATAGTCCCTTCTTGGGATAAATTCCGAGCCTTCAACCTTGTACATGGAATTTAATCCAAACGTTTGCGTTAGCTTTTCTAAAGGGACTTCTAAAAATAATGTCTACTAAAGCTTGCTTTTTCAGACTCAATCTCCCTCATGAATCATTTATGGTTGATAAAAACACCTATTGGGCTGTTTGGTATATCATACTTGATCCCCTTTTACATGCAGCCAAATCAAAAGACCACTGAAATACATCCAATATATCAATAGCTGTACATAAAAGTTATACATATATCCGAGCCTGAACTCGATTCTTGTTTAAAGGCTTAGTTTATCTATAAGTTTAGATAAATCGCCTGGTAGGCTTAGTTTAGTTGTGTTTGTGTTGTAAACCATTTTCTTTAGTTGTTTTTTTTTTTTCTTTCACTATTATATATATATACATATTGTGTTAGAACTCTCTTGGTATATGCTTTATATATATAAAAAAAATAAAAAAAACTAATTATATTTTTTTTGTTTTCTATGCGTGCAGGTAGCTTCCTGCTGCTCGCAACCATTGGGAAGAAGGATTTTGTGTAACTCTCCGTGTGTGTCTTGCACGTAAATTTTTTTTTTTGTTTTTGCTAAGTTCGGCAAGAGCTCGAATCTAGGTAACTAATTGAATTTTCTAGTGTAGATCCAATCTCTTAGACTAGTTTTTTTTTTTGAGTAGGCCCTAAAGGTCTGAGTTTCCGAGCCTGGCGCTCTGATACCATCTGTAGTGCTCTGGTTTTTACAGCAGAGCACTGTGTAAAATTTCAGGTTTAAATTTCTACGTTTTAAACCTTATCAGTTTAAGGAAGTGAATTTCTAAGAAAATTTCTATGTGCCGAAATGATATTTAGTGTATTGTGGTGTTTTTACTAACCTTACATTCGAAATTTGAAATAAACAAACATATCGTTATTTTCTTTTCAACAGCATAAGGATAGGTTTCACAACTTAGTAAATCAGTAAATAGCAGTAAATAGCAGTAAATCAGTAAATAGTAAGTTTGCATGTTTACAGTAAGATTTAGCATAATAGTAAATAACGGAAATTACCTGATGCTGATGCTAACCGTAAGTTGTAGCAGGTTGTGTAACCCCTTAGACAGCCAAACTGAAGTGTCCACCCTACCGACCAGCTATAATCTTGCTGGCCCTTGGAAATCAAAGGATTTCCAAGCCCCCGAGCCCACAATCTGATAATCCCGAGAGCAGTCTTTCCTTCTGTTCTCAAACTCTTTCTGTTCGCCAAACTTTCCGTTCTCCCAACTTCTGTTCTCCAAACTTCTTTTCTTTCCCAATCAAAACCTCCCCCACCTTCAACCTTCTCCCCCTCTATATACATGTCCATCCTCGAGAAGACCTTGGGCTTCCTCCACCGCCCCAAAATCCCCTTCTCGAGCCCCTCCCCACTTACTCCTATCACCAGTTCATTTATACACGGTTCTTTATTAAAATGTATAATTAATTACTCTCATGGAAAAGTTAGTTGGTTTTGGGATTGACGGTAGTAAGTATTTATTACGGTGGGGATTATCACCCAAAGGTTATCCGTTCGAAACAAGCTTCATTAAATACAAGTATATCCGCCGTCCTTGATATTTTAATGTTATTAATGTAATGAATAAAATATTATATAATTAGTTGCCCCCTTGTCAACTTGGACATGATGTGTCCTAATGATCCACCTTATCCGTCGAGGCTACTTTAGCTTGAGGTTTAAATTCCAAGATTAACATTGAATAATTAAATATCCATTTCCATCACATCACGGTTATTCCAAAAAGGATTATCTTGTTATGGCTAACTTTGAAATGGAATTAATCACGTAATATTAATTTATAAATCAATATTTTAAATCTTACTTATATTGCATTTGTTACGATAGGGATATAAATGTTGCTGGAATATCATTTATTAATTAATAATAATAATTAAATCACCTTTTGACAATAATAAAAGGTGAATCAATCATAGTATTCTTAATTATTTGTTTATCACATGGGTACCCTATCATCAACCTAGCATCCTTGTTATTATAAACAAAGCACTTGTGAGGGCTTAAACAATTTTACTAATTAATTAGACACTATCATTACCCTATTCACAACAGTTCTTCTATGACAATGTTAACTGACGATACTTGTCCTAGTTTATCATTACAATGTTTTCATATAATTACTAATTCACTTATTCACACATTGACAACCTAACCATTCATTACCTAAGTTGATTGATGTATCCTTAACTGAGTTATCTATGACATTTATACTACTATTCGAGCATGACAAGTATGTTATACACCAGTAATATTGTACACGTACGAGGTGTGCATGCATGGCCAGTGTATGCACATGTCGGACATGTACTATAAACAAACCCCATTCCGCCTATGCATACTTGCTAACTAACAATAGTATCTACCCCCATGCAGAAGAGCAAGCATAATCTATAGTATAATTACTTTAACATCCTCGGTTATTTAACAGTTAACCCTTTACGATTTAACATCATTGTCTTTATGTTTACATTAGTTTAATCAATCAAGTACAGGAAGGGTTCCTACTTCCACTAACTCGGAATCAAGGAATACTAACCCCCCCCCCAACAGTACTAACTAACACATCCTCCCATCATAACCTACGTCCAGCATCCTCCCTATCCTCCCTCTGCTAGTACAACAGTGGGTGTCGGACTCACCGATCTGACCACATAGAACTTGAGAGCGATAGCGTCGGCTGAACAGCGGACCTATCCTCCCCTAGCAGGCATCCGACAATCGTCATCACAACAACATGGGGAGCGTGTCTCAGCACGGCCCTCCCACGACCTCGGGTCTCATGGAAACATAGGGTGGGAAACACATCCATCCCTCTCAACATACTGGGCCTACGCCCTTATCAACTCATACTTGCTGCTATCGGGATTATTAGTTTGTGTTATCGTATCCTCATTTTGGCTGCTAAGGGTTGCTGTATGAACATGTTTTTCCTTTCCAATGTATATCAGATCAAGTAACTGGCTATCCCATAGCCCTTGTGTCCTGTAGGTTAGTGTTTTGCAAAAATACAATTTATAGAAAGCATTTTCCATTGATCGCCAATTGATCCATTTTATCATTTCATTTCATGTAACCTTTTTGCTCATCATAGATACATATAACATTTCAATCATTTATATAAGAAGATGGTATCCACGTACCGAATCATATATTTCACATTTCATTAAGGAAAACATATAAACATATACTGCAATCGTAAAATAAGGAAATCATATGATAATCATAACATCATAACTGCATAACATAGTAACATCATATAATGAGGTCCAACATAGTTTACTCAGTCGAGCTGAGTTCGACAAAATATATAAGAAGTAAAGTATGGTGTGTCTAACTAATAAATATGCCGAATCAAAATATGGGCATTACAATCATCTATTCAATTATCAATTATATACATATTTTGTTATAGATAAGTCCTAATTATATCATCATCTTACTAATATTATCATATCATATTGCATTTCCTAATGCACATATTTCAAATTAGATGGATATTAGATCATGACACAAATATCCATCTAAAGAGATAGATCAATAGATCATAGATGTCTATTAGTGTAACTAAATCAAAGTAGGGTTATGACCATTAGATGATGGTGATTTTATCTACTAGGATAACTATTGAAACTGAATCAAAATAGAGTTTTGACTATTTAACTTAATGATATCATACATAATGGCCAAAATGGAAGGATGGAAAGATTTGGCTAGAATGAATGGATCAACCATGGGGTTTTTGGCTCCAACAATGACTTGAGGATATGTTGAACTATGGGATTATCATTGCTAAGTGTTGTTTATGTTAATTAGATTAGAGTTTCAACTATTTAATTGTGGTCATTCTATCTGTAGGTGTAGGTAGTTCTTTATATTTTTTTGAATTTGTAGCATTGAAGATACACAACCACAATTACTTCAAGCAAAATATTTCATGTACAAAATTTGACTACTAAATTATCACATTATAATATTAGATGCATTAGGGTTTCCCTTATTTAACTATGGTGATTCTATGTACTTGGCGATTATGGTTTCGACTATTTAATTGTGGTGATTCATTTTATTTGGATAACTATTATTCAATCACATTGGGGTTTCAACTATTTAATCGAATGATATCATACAAGATGTAATATCATTGAAACCCATGCATCTTAATGTAGTATTAAATCATATTTCATTTATCATTACACAATTTCAAATTTGAGAGTTGTTGCATCATAATGCAAATCGCCATCTAAAGGCAGATCAATAACATAAGCAATGCATCTTAACAATACATAAATCCTACAAATAGACAAAAGTTACATTAATTAATTAATTATGAAGTAAAATAGTCATTTTATTAACTTAACAATATATAATCCAATATATTGTCCATTATAATAGTGTAGGGTCAACTATTCGAATTTGGAATCATGTTGTAAATAATAACACATAATAAAAAGTTGAATTCATTCATTAATTATGAAGTAAAATAGTTGCAGCTTAATCAATTATTAATTAATTTGTAATTATTACAAAAAAAAATATCTAACCCATTGTTATATTATTGACTTAATACATAATCCAATATATTTTCCATGCACCAACTATTCCAATTTTTAATCATGTTGTAAATGTTAACACATAAATCCTACAAATAGGAAAAAGTTGTATTCACTAATTAATTAGGAAGTAAAATAGTCATTCACCCAAAACTAATATCTAACTCATTGTTCTATTATTAACTTAACAATACATAATCCAATATCACCAACTATTCCAATTTGCAATTTTATTGTAAATGCTAACACATAAATCCTACAAATAGTAAAAAGTTTCATTAATTAATTAATTATAAAATAAACTAGTCATTTACCTAAAACTGATATCTAACTCATTGTATGACAATGCATAAATTCTACAAATAGGAAAACGTTGCATTAAATAATTATTTATGAAGTAGAATACTTGCAATTTACCCAATTATTGATTAATTTGCAATTATTACAAAACTAATATATAACTCATTGTTCTATTATTAACTTAACAATACATAATTCAATATATTTTTCATGATAATCATCCAAGCTCCAATTATTCCAATTTGGAATAGAAAGAGAGAGAGAGATGCAGGAGCATCAACCCATCTTTGAGAAATCATCAAAAACGAGTTTCTAGAAGGTGTGGTTGTCAAAAGATGAGGCGATTTGTTGGTTCGAAATTATTATTTGGAGCATGAAATCGATATTCGCATGAACACGTGCAATTAGAAGGTCGATGTGTTAGTTATCAGTTGCAAGTTTTATGGATTTAGTTAGGGTTTGATTGACGAGTTGGAAGCTTAACTTCCATGCTTAAATTGTAAGCCTGCGGGCATATTCAAGGTGACCATTTGAGTGAAGAGCATGCTCGCCAAAACATCATGTATTAGTAGATTGATAGGTTTTAATTAAATCTTAATTTATGTGAAATTCTTGTGTGCATGAATTTGTAGATTAAATGAATATATGTCGATCCAGTTTGATATTGTTTGTTAATTGAGTAATGTGATCAATTTCTCATAGATCAAGAGGAGGCACAGATTCCCATAGCATTGTCATGTGAAATGGCATTTCAATATGTCTAATTATATATTGAGTCCGTCATTGATTTAAATCCAATGATCATGGCGCATTCCTCATGGCCCGAAGGTGGTTTTTAAAGCCACCCTCCAATTGTAATAAATGTTGATGTATTTGTAACTTCGGAAGATATTCACTTGTATATTGTATGTATTACATTTTTACTTTATTGTATCCCCAACGGAGATGTATTATTCCTCCGATTGGAAGTGTCGTCATTTGTATTTGCAAGTGTCGCAAGTCATATTGTAAGTGTCAGAACTTATACTTGATGGGTTATTAGAACACCTTGGTGGGGTCGGCCCTGTATGAGTTAAAGGGTTATTAGACCACCCTAGTGGGGTCGACCTAGTGACAAGTGGTAATAGGTTATTAGACTCTCCTAAGGGAGTTCAGCCCAGTTAGAGTAAAAGGAAAGTAAAGGTAAAGTATAAATAGAGAGGAGCACCTCTCTATTTATCAATTCATTCACTCACTCACTTCGCATTAGTGAGAGAGAGGAGGAGTGCACACAAGTGGAGGAGTAGAATCTTCTAGGAGACTATCTCTTGTTTTGGGGTTTTGTATTGGTGCTCATTCTATCTTTGAGGAAGTTGTGGGGTTTTCTCCTTTATGGTTTCCCTGGTGAAATGCTTTGTGTCTCTTGTCTCTTGTCTCTTATGTTTGATTGATGTACATGTTGTTCTCTCAGTTAAAATCCTAGATCATATTGAATTAAATGATTAAAAAATAACATGGTATCATAGCTAGCCTAAAGGAAGGCATTGTATGGCATTCACGACACTTGTTGCACTTGCAACAAATTGGAAGCTAGGGCTTGGTATAGTAAAAACTAGTCATCATGGAACTTTCACTATAAATCAGTTTTGGAGAAGGTTCCGTATCTAAAACTTTTACAGGACAAAGATGAAATGTTCTTGTACCTTGTGTCTGAAGATATACCTCATATTTGTTGTAATTTGTGAGATATGATTCGTACAAGTTAGGGTTTCTGCCTCTTCCAGAATGCATCCCTAAACAGGCGACCTAGGAAAAAAGGTCATATATTAGGATAGGAAGCTCCAAATAGAATTCCGTAAAAAGAGGTAGTTAGGGAACGGACTGTAGTTTCACAGGTCCAAATTGGAAGCTAGGGCTTGGTATAGTAAAAACTAGTCATCGTGGAACTTTCACTATAAATCCGTTTTGGAGAAGGTTCTGGATCTAGAACTTTTACAGGACGAAGATGAAATGTTCTTGTACCTTGTGTCCGAAGATCTGCCTCATATTTGTTGTAATTTGTGAGATATGATTCGTACAAGTTAGGGTTTCTGCCTCTTCTAGAATGCATCCCTAAACAGGCGACCTAGGAAAAAAGGTCATATATCAGGATAGGAAGCTCGAAATAGAATTCCGTAAAAATAGGTAGTTAGGGAATGGACTGTAGTTTCACAGGTCCAATTTTCAGAGGCCGAAGTTGAAACAGTGACATGTGGCACTCCGTACAATTTCGTTATGCAGTTTCATCCCATAAATAGGTCATGTTGTGACACTTGGAATATCTCTCTCATGGAGATTCCATTGAAGCTAATATATGTGGGGTTGGAAATATGACAGGTCAGTATACCACAGGCCGAAGTTTCAGACCCTGAAAATTCAAAATTTCAGATATACATCATAAACAATATGGCATATATTTCTGTCAAAACAGAATTGGATTTTGAGCACTTTAATTTTTGGTTTGTCACTGCTGCAGGAAATTAGGGATTTTGAAAGAAGTGGAATTTTGGAGTGCTCTCAGCACAGGATTTCTCTCCTAAGAAAAATCAAAATTTAGAGACCAAGATCAAAGTTTTTGGTTGGATAGAATCTCGGGATCTATCAAACCCTAGTTCAGGTTTTGGACCAGAAAACCAGAATTTGACAGAAGTTTCAGATCTGAAATTCACAGGTCAAGTTTGAGGGGTCAATTTTTGGAGTTTTCAAAATCTGAGCACACCAGCTTGCTCGCCGTAGTCAATTGCATCTCCCTATCCAAACAAAAGTTTAAAATTCCAATTTTAGATTTTTAGGGTTTCTCTACCAAACCCTAGCCAGTTCCAGATCTAGTTTCAGTAAATCAAAGTGGATTGGGTTAATCCTAGAAGAGAATGATTTGGACACAGGTACATAAGTGAAGAAGTTCTAGTTCCATAGGGAGATGAGGCTAAGGCCTTGCAAAATATGACTACAAGCAATCCCGACAGGTATGACTTGAGGAGATACAGGTATGTTTTGAAATCTGTTCATGATTAAGTTTGTCCTTATATTATTGAGGTTAGTACAATCTTGATTAATTTTAGACTTGTCTTACCACCTTAGTAAAAGTATGAATGCATGTTAATGATAGAAGACATTCATTGATTAGGGTTATGACAGTTATGATTGTACTAATGCACTATGGTGTTGTATGAGGATGATGTTGTCCGCTAACATGAAAGGTACATCAAGAAAGACAAATCACTTTCTAGATCAAGAACATATGACCGTGGTGACATGAAGACAAAGACTCATCCATAACCATTGATCACATAGAAGCTCTACTTACGAGGTATGTATAATTTGGTTCTACAATGCTTAACTTATGAAATATGTAGGTTACTAGCACAAGGTCTCTAAATCATTGAAGAGAACAAATAAGACATTGTTTGTTAAACATAACTTGCAAACATGATAATCCAGATATGTTTTTCCTGTATCAAGTTAGAATCCTACCTTGTGTTAGGATCTTATATAAGTATAATTTTTGTATGATTGATAATGATTATTTATGAAGTTATAAGTTTGAGTGATCATGGGTTTATGCATATTATGATTCTTACTTTGATTGATGATATGACAAACAGAAGATTCCTATGGTCAAACAAGAATATGCATGAGTAAAAGAAGTCCTTCATGAAACCTTGAAATACTAATGCTTGTGATAAATTACCTGTGTATGAAATGACCATGACCATACATGTTTAAGATTATTTAGAATCATAATGTTTTGATAGTATTAATATTATACTAATGAATGTATGATTATGTGTGAGATCTTGAGGATGACACTAGTGCACACTTAAGCATGCACAGTAGTCCAGGCTAGATATAAGTTCAAGGACAGATAATCCAGGAAGCAAAGATCAAGAGGGAGCACTAGTTCCTACAAGGAAGCAAATATTGAGAGGGAGTCCACCGAACAACAAAACAAAGATAAGTGATTGAATTGTTATTTTCTGTATACATGATTACTTAAATGATGTTGTTCAGTTATGTACATAGTTCTGTTCCTAGATTTAGGATGCATAGTATGAATTTTGGAAAAGTTGCATTAATGAACAAGATACTACTAATATACAAGTAATGGGTAAGTGGCCTATGGTACTGTACAACATTCCATTCCTACTTATCTAGAATGAAACCTATTTGCTGACATGTTAGGAGTTGTGCACACTCTTAACAATGTTCTGGTAGAGATGGAAGGCATCTACAAAGTTATGGGATATGGATAAATGTTGTATTGAAGCATTGGCTAAGATAATTGCATGATTGTATGACATATGTCTTTATGTGTAAGAATTTGTTCTAAAATCTATGAGATGTTTCTAATCATGTAATTGAACTTGTCTTGTAGGAAATACTGTGTACCATCACCTACAAGAGAGACTTGTTTCGAAGAACAAGCGACGGGGACTCAACAAATCCATAAAAATACTTATTGAAGATATTGAAGAATTTGAAGTTCCCAGGATCCAGGATGCAGTAATGGAAGGAATCCATGATCGAGGAGTATCAGTCAATCATGAAGAATGATGTCTGGGATGTGGTCCCAAGACCAGATGGGAAGTCTGTTGTGACTTCCAAGTGGATCTACAAGATCAAGCATGCTGTAGATGGTAGCATAGAGAAATACAAGGCAAGGTTTGTGGCTCGTGGCTTCTCCCAGAAAGAAGGGATAGATTATGAAGAAACTTTTGCACCTGTAGCTAGATACACTTCCATCAGAACAGTACTTGCTCTGGCTATAGTGATGAAATGGAAGATACACCAGATAGATGTCAAGACAACTTTCTTGAATGGTGTAGTCAAAGAGGAAGTGTATGTGGAGCAGCCACTCGGATTTGAGACACATGACAGGGAGTCACATGTGTGCAAATTGAAGAAAGCCTTGTACAGTTTGAAACAAGTAGCCACGACATGGTACGACAGGATTGACAGCTTTTTGACTAGTTTGGGCTTTACCAAGAGTAAAGCGGATTCCAACCTTTACTACAAGGTTGAGGAAGGAAATCAAGTGATACTCCTACTGTATGTAGATGACCTGTTTATGACAGGTGAGATTGGATTGATTATTGATACAAAGAGGAAGCTCGCTACCGAGTTCGAGATGAAGGACTTGGGTATGATGCATTACTTTCTAGGTATGGAGGTGTGGAAGAGTGCGGATGGAATATTGCTTAGACAAGGGAAGTATGCAGTAGAGATCCTGAAGCGGTTCAGGATGATGGACTACAAGGCCATGGCCACACCTATGGCATCGAACCTGAAGCTATTGAGTGATGCCTCATTATAGTCGGT
Source organism: Larix kaempferi (assembly GCA_027924585.1). Taxonomy (NCBI): domain Eukaryota; kingdom Viridiplantae; phylum Streptophyta; class Pinopsida; order Pinales; family Pinaceae; genus Larix; species Larix kaempferi. Next base: position 2,440,652 of record BSBM01000160.1, read on the forward strand.
TGATGCCATGATGTATCGTCGGATGATTGGGTCCTTGATGTACCTGACGAACACGAGACCAAATATTTGCTTTGCTATGAACACTTTGAGCCAGTTCCTGACGAATCCTAGACATGTTCACTTGATTGCTGTAAAATATATTATGAGGTACCTGAAGGGTACGGTTGATTATGGGCTCAAGTATGATGCGAATCAAAAGTTTAACCTGGAGGGTTATGTTGATTCTGATTGGGTAGGCAGTGTTGTAGATAGGAAGATCACTTCGAGGTGTTGCTTCAGTATGGGATCGAGTGTGATCTCTTGGTTTAGCAGGAAGCAATCCTGCGTAACACTGAGTACAGCTGAAGTAGAGTATGTCACAGCTTGTTCGACTAGTTGTTAGGCAATATGGCTAAGGAAGCTACTGTCAGATTTGTTTTATCTCCAGTTGGATGCTACTTGTATCTTCTATGACAACCAGAGTTGTGTGAAGTTGTCTGAGAACTCGGTGTTCCATGACAAGTCCAATCACATCGAGATCAAGTATCACGATATCAAGGATATGGTGCAGAGAGGAGTAGTGAAGCTCCTGTATGTTGTGACAGACGAGCAAATAGAATATGTGTTGACCAAACCACTAGCCAGAGTGAAGTTCGAGTACTTCAGAGAGAGGCTTGGTGTTCTTCAAATTGAAGATAATTCTAGGAGGAAGTGACGGGACAAAGACGCAGGAGCCCTTCCAAGCATGGTGGTAGGAGGATCCTTCCCATGGCTGTGGATGTAAGTGTTGTGTGATGAGCATCAGGATGATGCTATGTATGATGATGATCAGGATGATCATGTGATGATGATGTGCATTAGGATGATGCACTATATGATGATGATCAGTATGATGATGAGCATCAGGATGATGCTCAGTGCGAGGATAATCAATATGATCATGAGTATCAGGTTGATACTCCGTGGCCGTGGATATGTTGCAGGTTGTGCAATGGCATATAATAGGTCCCTGGGAGATCTTGTAGGTTGTACTTGGCATATAATAGGTCCCTAGGAGATCCTATAGGTTGAGCAGTAAGCTCGTAATCAGTCCTGGGATGCTCTTTCGAGGTTTTTCCATATATCATGTAATAGGTCCCTAGGAGATCCTATAGGTTGATCAGGAAGCTCGTAATCAGTCCTATGATGCTCCTTCGAGTTTTTTCTTGTTCGCATGTAATAGGTCCCTGGGAGATCCTGTAGGTTGAGAAAGAAGATCGTAATCAATCTTGGGATGCTCTTTTGAGGTTTTGTGAAGTCTGCATATAATGGGTCCCTGGGAGATCCTATAAGTTGAGCAGTAAGCTCGTAATCAGTCCTGGGATGCTCTTTCGAGGTTTTGCAGATGCACATAATCTGCCCTGAGATTCCATGAGATGGACGCTCGTAGAGATGATGAAGACCTACATGGGGGATAGCCTACATCCATCATGAAAAAGGGTTGGCTCTGTAGAACTTCCTATGACAAGAAGAATTGAGAGATAGCACCAGTGATCGAGATGACAAGTACATTAGCAGTGATGATGATGCTCCATGATCCAGTGACGATGATCCAGCTCTAGTATTGAAGACTTGTGCCTATATTGTTAAATTTTCTGAATTTACTTCAATATGATCTAGGATCTTAACTGAGAGAACAACATGTACATCATATCTACAGCATATCAATCATGGAGACAATAATGCAAGCACACAAGAGACACAAAGATTTACTTGGGGAAAACCATAAAGGTGAAAAACCCCAATAACTTCCTCAGAGATAGATAGAGCAATGATACAACCAACCAAGAGAGATAGCCATAACCTAGAAGCAGATCCTCCTCCTCCATAAGTGCGCCACTCCTCCTTGAGTGCATGTGTGAGAAGTGAGTGAGCAAATAGAGTGCCTCCCGCACTCTATTTATACTTGACTTGACTTGCCTTTTTACCTAACTCATGTAGGCTCGAACTTAACCACATAACATAATGCTGAGTGGGCCGACCCCCAATAGGGTGGTCTAATAACCCTTTGACCCACATGGCCGACCCCCAATAGGGTGGTCTAATAACCCTTTGACCCACATGACTTATATAGGGCCGACCCCAAATAAGGTGGTCTAATAACCCATCAAGTATAAGTTACGACACTTACAATATAAATGACGACACTTCCTTATAGAGGAATAATATCATCTCTATAGGAATTCAATATACATATATGTGAAATACATTCCGAAGTTACATATACATCAACACTCCCTCTTAACTAGGAAGGTATTTCTCAGCACAGTTCTTCTAGCACAAGTCATCTTCTCTGGATCATCGTCACTGGATAATCGTCATCGAGTCATCATCATCATCGTCACTGCTGCTGCTATCTCAATCAATCTCTGAATCTACTCGTCATAGGAAGTTCTACAGAGCCAGTCCTTTTTCATACTAGATGTAGGCCCACCACCTGCAGGTCTTCATCATCACTGGCCATACTGTGGAATCCTCAGGACTTATTACGTGCGTCACAAAACCTCGAAAGAGCATCCCAGGATGTTACGGGTACACAACTCCGACCTGTAGGATCTCCCAGGGCGCTATTACATGTGACCCCACCACAAAACCTTGAAAGAGCATCCCAGGATGTTACGGGTACACAACTCCAACCTGAAGGATCTCCCAGGGCACAAATTACATGTGGTCACCACAAAACCTAGCAAGAGCATCTCAGGATGTTACGGGTACACAAATCCGACCTGAAATCTCCCAGGGCACAAATTACATGTGGTCATGGCAAAACCTGGCTGAAGCATCTGAGGCCTTTTTCATCCTGTCCAGATCTCCCAGGAGCAAATTACATGCCATAGGACAAAACCTCGTAAGAGCATCTGCTAGATATCCCAGGGCACCGAATTACATGCCATAGGCAAAACCTCGAAAGACTATCTGCAGATCTCCCAGGGCACCGAATTACATGTCCTCCCATAGCAAAACCTCGAAAGAGCATTTGCCAGATGTCCCAGGGCACCGAATTACATGCCATAGGCAAAACCTCGAAAGACCATCTGCAAATCTCCCAGGGCACTGGATTACATGCTCATCTGCACAACCTGATCCACGGCCACAAAGTATCATCTGATACTCATCAAACATCATCCTGATGTACACATGATCATCCTGATCATCATCACTGCAACATCCTGCTGCATGTCATCTGGAGAAGCTCGTCATCCACGATCATCCTAATCATACAATGCATCCATCTGATGCACACATAGATACATGATCCACACAATGTATCCATCAATCATACATGATCTACCTGATCATACAAGGATACATGATCCACACAATGTACCCATCAACATACATGATCTACCTGATCATACAAGGATACATGATCCACACAATGTACCCATCAACATACATGATCTACCTGATCATACAAGGATACATGATCCACACAATGTACCCATCAACATACATGATCTACCTGATCATACAAGGATACATGATCCACACAATGTACCCATCAACATACATGATCTACCTGATCATACAAGGATACATGATCCACACAATGTATCCATCAACATCCATGATCTACCTGATCATACAAAGATACATGATCCACACAATGTATCCATCAGCATCCAACATGATGCGTTCATACAAAATACATACACATGATCCAACCGATCATATCCAACATCCAACATGATGCGTACATACATATAAATGATCCAACTGATCATATCCAGCATCCAACATGATGCATACATACATACATATAATGATCCAACTGATCATATCTAAGCAGAAACCAGAACATCATCCTGATGCTCATCATCCAGCGCTTACATCCACGGCCATGTGAAGGATCCCCCTTCCAACATGCTTGGAATGGCTTCAGCAAATGTGTCCATCACTTCTTCCTCGAAGTATCCTTGATCTGAAGCATGCCAAGCCTCTCTCTGAAGTACTCGAACTTCACCCTGGCTAGTGGCTTCGTCAGCACATCTGCAATCTGCTCGTCTGTTGCAACATACAGGAGCTTCACAGCTCCTCTCTGCACCATATCCCTGATATAGTGATGTTTGATCTCTATGTGTTTCGACCTGTCATGAAACACTGGGTTCTCGGACAGCTTCACACAACTCTGTCTATCACAAGAGATACCAGTAGCATCCAACGAGAGATCAAATAACTCAGACAGTAGCTTCCGTAGCCATACTGCCTCACAACTAGCTAAACAGGCTGCAACATACTCAGCCTTAGCTATACTCAGTGCTACGCAGGACTGCTTCCTGCTAAACCAAGAGATCACACCTGATCCCATACTGAAGCAACACCCAGATGTGCTCTTCCTGTCTGCAGCACTACCAGCCCAATCTGAATCAACATAACCCCGCAGGTTAAACTTTTGATTCACCTCATACCTGAGCCCATAATCCATTGTACCCTTCAGGTACCTCAGAATATGCTTTACAGCAACTAGGTGAACACTCCTCGGATCCGTCAGGAACTGGCTCAATGTGTTCATAGCAAAGCAAATGTCTGGTCTCGTGTTCGTCAGGTACATCAAGGACCCAATCATCTGGCGATACATAGAGACATCATTCGGCTCAGATGAAGCATCACATAGAAGCTTCAGATTTGATGCCATAGGTGTGGCCATGGCCTTGCAATCCATCATCCCGAACCTCTTTGGGATCTCTACTGCATGCTTCCCTTGTCCAAGGAAGATTCTATCTGCACTCTGCCACACCTCCATGCAAAAAATAAATAGTGCATCATCCCCAAGTTCTTCAAATCGAACTCAGTAGCAAGCTTCCACTGTGTGTCGGCAATCAATCTATCATCTCTTGTTACAAACAGGTCTTCCACATACAACTATTCAAGAAAGCTGTCTTGAAATCCATCTAATGTATCTTCCATTTCAGCACTTTCATATTTCTCTATGCTACCATCTACAGCATGCTTTATCTTGATAGATCCATATGGAAGTCACAACAGACTTCCCTTTAGCTCTTGGGATCGCATCCCAAACATCATTCTTCATGATCGATGAATCATGGCATTCTTCCCGTATCCTGGGAACTTCAATATCTTCAATAGATAATTTTGTTGCTGAACAAATGTTGTAGTTCTTCTTTTGTAGGAGATGGCATATGATCTTTCCTACACAACAAGTTTAAATTGCATGATTAGAAAACATCTCATAGTTTTCAGAACAAATTCTTACACATAAAGAAATATGTCATATAGTCATGCAATTATCTTAGCCAATGCTTCAATACAACATTTATCCATATCCCGTAACTTTCTAGATGCCTTCCAATCTCTACCAGAACATTGTTAAGAGTGTGCACAACTCCCAACATGTCAGCAAAGAGGTTTCATTCTAGATAAGTAGCAATGGAATGTTGTACAGTGCCATAGGCCACTTACCCATGTATTTTAGTAGTATACTGTTCATCAATGCAACTATTCTAATATGCACAATACATATCCTAAGTCTAGGAACATGAGCATATACATTATTGAACAATTTTATTTAAACAAACAAATATGCATGAAATGATAATTAAAAATACTTATCTTTGTTTGTTCATTGGGTGGACTCCCTCTGAGTCTTCGCTTCCTTGCAGGAGCTGTTGGAGTCCTAATCTGAAGTAGCTTTTTCTACACCTTTCTGTTGTGGGATGTAGAGAGATGGTCAACTCCCTCTGAATATCTGCATCCTTGCATAAACCATTGGAGTGTACTCCCTCTTGATCTTTGCTTCCTGGATTACCTGTCCTTGAACTTACATTCATCCTTGGTTCCTATGCATGCTTATTAGTATCATGAATGTGTTATCCTTGTGATCTCATATAAAATCATACATTCATTAGTATACTATTAAAACACAATAATCTCAAGCATGTATACTCATGATCATTTCAGACAGAAATAATAAGCATTAGCATTCAAGGTTTATGTAGGATTCTTATGGTTAGTCAAATCATAAGAAACATAACATGTCTAAACCTATAATTACTCAAACCTATGACTCTTTAGGTTAGTTGAATCATCAATCAAGATAAGAGATATAATATGCATAAAACCTGTGATTTATTCAAACCTATACCTTCATGATTCTTCTGGTTAGTCATATCATCAATTATGGTAAGAAATATAATATGCATACAGCCATGACTTATTCAAACCTACGACTTCATGAATAATCATTATCAAACAACACAACAGTATAAGATCCTAACACAAGGTAGGATTTTATCTTGATATAGGAAAAACATACCCGGATTAGCATGCTAGCTATTTATGTCTAACATACTCACATGATGTCTTCTTGTTCTTCTTCAATGACTTGTGCTAGTAACCTGTATATCTCATAGGTTAATTATTACAAAATCAAGTTATACATACCTCGTAAATGGATCTTCTATGAGATCCATGACAAAGGATGAATCTTTGTCCTCATGTTATCATGATCATATGTTCTTGGACCAGAACATGATTTGTCTTTCTTGGTGTACCTTTCATGTTAGTAGACAACATAAACCTCATACAACACCATAATGCATTAGTACAATCATAAGTGTCAACACCCTAACCAATGAATATCTTCTATCATGCATTCATAATTTTGTTAAGGTGATATGACAAATCTAAAATCAAAATTGTACTAATCGTAATAACATGAAGACAAACATACCATAAACTTAATCATGAACAAATATCGAAACATACCTCGATGAGTCATACCTGTCGATATCGATTGTAATCTTCTTATGTAAGGCCTTAGCTTCATCTCCCTCTGAAACAGGAACTTCTTCACTCATACAGATGATCAATCCATCTTCTTCTAGGATTAATCCAATCCACTTGATTTGCAAGAACTGGACCTGGAGCTGGATATGGGTTTGTCAGAGAAACCCCAAAAATTCAAACTTTGAATTTCAAACTTTTGAAAGGATAGAAATATGCGCCTTGATGAGCTGATCAAACTGGTATATTCAGAATTTGAAAACTGCAAAGTTTCACTCCTCAATTTTGCCTTTGAAACTTCCGGATTCACTGGACGTGACCCTGAATTGGGGTTTGATGAAGCCCACTCTTCTTCCCAATCAAAATGTTTGATCCAAAGCTCCAAGCTTCTATTTTTCTGAGGAGCTTCCAGCCGTGGTCACAGATTTCAAAAATTCCCATTTTTACAGAAGCCCTAATTTTCCACTTTTCTGATCAAAGTCCCGAACTAGGGTCTAATCAAGCCCGGACTTCTGCCCAACCAAAAATTCTAATATTGGTCTCTAAATTTCTATTTTTATCAGTAGCATCCAGCCGTGGTCTCCGATTACAAAAATTCCAACTTTCTCCAAAGCCCTAAATTCCGGAAGCCATGAATGAAGGTACCAAAAAATAATTCTGTTTTAACAGAAATATGTACCTGATTGTTTCTGGTGTAACTCCGAAATTTTTGATCCACAGGGTCTGAAAAAGTTTCCTGAGATAGCCTGACCTGTTATCTTTCCATCCTGACAGGTCTCACCTCAATTGGATTCTCTGAGAGAGAATTATGCCAAATGTCGCAACGTGACCTGTTTTGGGATAAAACAGGAGAGCGAACTTGTACGGAGTGCCACGTGTCACTGTTTTAACTTCGGCCTCTGAAAACGTTTTCTGAGATAGCTCAGCCTGTTACCTTTCCATTCTGACAGGTCTGACCTCAATTGGACTCTCTGAGAGAGAGTTATTCCAAATGTCGCAACGTGACCTGTTTATGGGATAATACAGGAGAGCGAACTTGTACGGAGTTCCACGTGTCACGGGTTCAACTTCGGCCTCTGAAAAAGTTTTCTGAGATAGTGCAGACTGTGTACTACCTGTCACTTTTTACTAAATTTCATTTGGAGCTTCCTAGCCCAATATATGACCTTTTTCCCAAGGTCACATGATTTTGACTCAGATCTGGAAGAGGCAGAAACCCTATATTGTACAGATCATAAATCACAAAGTACAATGAATTAGAGGTTGTCCTTTGGACACAAGGTACCTGGAGATCTTAGCTTCGGCCTGTAACAATTTCAGATCCGAAAAATTCGCCAAAACGGATTTATAGAGAAAGTGCTACGATGACTGGTTTTTGCTATATCAAGCCCTAGCATCGTAAGTGCAACAAGTGTCATACATGCCATATCATGCCTTCTTTCAGGCTAGCTCTGATACCATGTTAAATTTTCTGAATTTACTTCAATATGATCTAGGATCTTAACTGAGATAACAACATGTACAACATATCTACAGCATATCAATCATGGAGACAATAATGCAAGCACACAAGAGACACAAAGATTTACTTGGGGAAAACCATAAAGGTGAAAAACCCAGATAACTTCCTCAGAGATAGATAGAGCAATGATACAACCAACCAAGAGAGATAGCCATAACCTAGCAGCAGATCCTCCTCCTCCATAAGTGCGCCACTCCTCCTTGAGTGCATGTGTGAGAAGTGAGTGAGCAAATAGAGTGCCTCCCGCACTCTATTTATACTTGACTTGACTTGCCTTTTTACCTAACTCATGTAGGCTCGAACTTAACCACATAACATAATGCTGAGTGGGCCGACCCCCAATAGGGTGGTCTAATAACCCTTTGACCCACATGGCCGACCCCCAATAGGGTGGTCTAATAACCCTTTGACCCACATGACTTATATAGGGCCGACCCCAAATAAGGTGGTCTAATAACCCATCAAGTATAAGTTATGACACTTACAATATAAATGACGACACTTCCTTATAGAGGAATAATACCATCTCTATAGGAATTCAATATACATATATGTGAAATACATTCCGAAGTTACATATACATCAACATATATGTATTGCTGACCTGTGTCAAGAGAATACCTTCCTAATTAAGAGAGAGTGTTGATGTATTTGTAACTTCAGAATAACTTGTATATTGAATGTATTACATTTGTACTTTATTGTATCCCCAACGGAGATGTATTATTCCTTTGATTGGAAGTGTCGTCATTTGTATTTGCAAGTGTCGCAAGTCATATTGTAAGTGTCATAACTTATACTTGATGGGTTATTAGACCACTTTGGTGGGTTCTTCCCTATATGAGTTAAAGGGTTATTAGACCACCCTAGTGGGGTCGGCCCAATGACAAGTAATAATGGGTTATTAGACTCTCCTAAGGGAGGTCGGCCCAGTTAGAGTAAAAGGCAAGTAAAGGTAAAGTATAAATAGAGAGGAGAACCTCTCTATTTATCCATTCATTCACTCACTCACTTCTCATTAGTGAGAGAGAGGAGAATTGTGCACAAGTGGAGGAGGAGAAGCTGCTAGGAGACTATCTCTTGTTTTGGGGTTTTGTATTGGTGCTCATTCTATCTCTAAGTAAGTTGCAGGGTTTTCTCCTTTATGGTTTCCTCGATGAAATGCTTTGTGTCTCTTGTCTCTTGTCTCTTATGTTTGATATGTTGTACATGTTGTTCTATCAGTTAAGATCCTAGATCATATTGAATTAAATGATGAAAAACTAACAATAAATGGTATTTGATGAAGCCCGTGTGGATTTGGAATCCACCTAGTTTGGAAAGAGAAATAGCAGAGGTGTCAATTAGCAGTGCTCTATTTATAATGGAGTATTGGAAACGAATTTCAGTGGGGTTAAGTTGTGGACCCATAACTTGCAAGTCTAAGGATTTGATGCAGGAGCATCAACCCACCTTCAATAAATCATCAAAAACGAGTGTTTAGAAGGCATGAAATCGAGATTCTCATGAACATGTGTGACTAGAAGGTCAATGTGTTAGTTATCTGTTGTAAGTTTTATGGATTTAGTTAGGGTTTGATTGATGAGCTGGAAGCTTATCTTCCATGCTTAAATTGTAATCATGTGGGCATAATCAAGGCGTCCATTTGAGTGAAGATCAAGCTCGTCAAAACATCATGTATTGGTAGATTGATAGGTTTTAATTAAATCTTGATTTCTATGAAATTCATGTGTGCATCAATTTGTAGATTAAATGAATATATGTTAATCCAATTTGATATTGTTTGTTAATCGATTTATGTGATCAATTTCTCATGTGTCAAGAAGAGACATAGATTCCCATGGCAGTGTGATGTTAAATGGCATTTTAATCCGTCTAATTATGTATTGAGTCCACCGTTGATTTAAATCCAATGATCATGGCACATTCCTCATGGCATGATGGTGGTTTTGAAACCCATGTGAAGCACCTGCAATAATTAATTAATAAGAATATGCAAAATAGTAGAAATGATAGAACTCAGAATCACTTTTATATTGATCACATGCCACTTCGAGGGGGAAACCTCCTATGAGCAAGCTCAATACAAATAACTTCACGGTGCCTTCATAGGTCTCAACACACACTTATATACTAAGTCTAGGCGCCAATACTATGGATCAAAACCATGGGCCACTACAAACTATGGATCAACAATACTACGGGCGACTTACAAAGCATATGCGCCAACAACAATAACACAAACTATTGATCAACAAATACTACGGGACGGCTTACAAAGCATATGCATCCAACAACAATATACTAACAAAGTAAAGACATGAATTCCTAACATCCCCTCCCCTTTAAAAAAAGCTTTGTCCTCAAAGCTTTAGATGTGGAAATTGTTGTTGAATCTGAAGGAGTGGTTCCCATGTAGCATCCTCTGGTTGCATGCCATGCCACTGAATTAAGACCTCTGTGATAGAGAGAGAGTGAAGCTGATGAGTGTGCCGATTGAGGATGGCCTCCAGCTCCAAAAGGATGGATCCTTCATTATCCAGTTCGGGTAAAATCATTTTTCCACTGATGTTGGTGCCAAGAAATTTCCTCAGACAAGAGACATGAAAGACTGGATGAATGCGGGAAGAAGGAGGAAGTTCCAATTTATAAGCAACGGACCCAATCTTCTGAAGAATCCGATATGGCCCATAGAACTTTGGAGCGAGCTTATGACGCCCTTTGAGTTTCAGGGAGGATTACTTGTACGGCTGGAGATGAAGAAAAGCCATATCGCCTACTTGAAAAGTGCGCTTAGAATGGTGCTGATCAGTTTGTTGCTTCATGCGATTTCTTGCCATGTGAAGATTATCCCGCAAAATGCGAAGAATCTGATCGCGGTTTCGAAGGACCATGTCAACTTCCTGAACTGGTGAACTGTTGGGGGTGTATGGAAGAAGAATTGGAGGTGCCTGACCATAGACTGCTTCATATGGGGTAATTTTAGAGGCAATGTGGTAAGAGGTATTGTACTACCATTCAGCGAGAGGGAGCCACTTTTCCCACTGAGGTTGTTGTTCAAAGGTGAAGCAACGAAGATAATTTTCCAAGCATTTATTGATAATTTCACTCTGGCCATTTGTTTGTGGGTTATACCCTGAGCTCATCTTCATTTTGGTGCCAGTGTGGTGAAATAGTTCTGTCCAAAAATGACTGGTGAAAGTCGCATCACGATCCAAGACAATGGAAGAAGGAATGCCATGAAGATGAAAGAGCTGGTCTAGGAAAATTTGAGCGACTGAGGAGGCTGTATAGGGATGGTTGAGAGCACAAAAATGAATATATTTGGAGAGGCGATCAACCACAAAGAGAATCAATGTCTTCCCACCAGATTTAGGGATCCCTTCAATGAAATCCATAGAAATATCTGTCCAAATCCGTGTAGGTATGGGCAAGGGTTCGATCAATCCTGGAAGGAGTGTTGTTTCACCCTTATTGCGCTGGCAGGTATCACGTTAGACCACCATCTATTGAATTGTCCTTTTCATGCCCTGCCAAAAGAAGTTACGTCGTGCCTGTTCATATATTTTGAGGAGCCCAGAGTGCCCTGCCGATGGAGAAGCATGGAGTTCATAGAAGACAGCCTGTTGAAGATCTGTGCTCTGGGGAAGCACCAGATGACCCTTGTATCTCAGAGAAGCACCATCCCAAGAGTAATGTGGTACAATAGAAGGGTTTTTGGTCAAGCGTTGGATGATTTGAGATAAGGAAGAGTCATTGACATAACCCTATTGAACAGATTGCAACCAATTTGGAACAGGCATAGAAATAGCTAAAAGAGAACCTTGGGCATCAAATGCACGAGAAAGAGCATTTGCCACAATATTGTCTTTACCCTTCTTGTAAGTGATCTCATAGTCATAACCCATGAGTTTTCTAACCCATTTCTGTTGTGCTGGGGAGGAGACACGTTGTTCCAAGAAATATTTCAGACTCTGGTGATCCGTCTTGATGCAGAAATGATTCCCTAATAGGTATGGTCCCCACTTCTGTACTGCATGCAAAATAGCCATCATTTCTTTCTCATAGGTAGAGGCAGCTAAATTCTTACCAGAAAGGGCTTTGCTGGTGAACGCAATGGGGTGTTCATCTTGAAGGAGAACAACACCAATTCCATTGCCGCAAGCATCATTCTCAATAGTGAAGGGATTGGAAAAATCGGGCATAGCTAGAACATGTGTAGTACACATAGCTTGTTTTATTTTGTCAAATGCACACTGAGCAACATGTGTCCATGTAAAAGCATCCTTTTTCAATAGAGCAGTTAATGGAGCTGTAATATTCCCATAATCCTTGACAAACTTGCGGTAGTAGCCAATCAACCCCAAAAAACCACGAAGGCTCTTAAGTGTCTGAGGATGCGGCCAATTGTTCATGGCATCGATTTTGGAAGGATCCACGTGAACCCCTTGTGCTGATATAATGTGCCCGAGATACTCAACTTCTTTCTGTCCAAAAACACATTTAGACTGCTTGGCGTGGAGATGATGGTCAGAGAAAAGTTGCATGACAAGATCCAGATGTTGGAGATGTTCATCCCACATTTTACTGTAGATGAGGATATCATCAAAGAATACCATAATGAATTTCCGCAAGTAGGGTCAAAATATTTTATTCATTAAGGCCTCGAATGTGGAAGGAGCATTAGTGAGGCCAAAGGGCATGACCAAAACCTCATAATGGCCATCATGTGTGCGGAAAGCTGTTTTAGGGATATCATCCTCATGAACCCGAATTTGATGATACTCAGAACGAAGATCCAACTTGGAGAAAAAGTGAGCCCCATGAAGCTCATCAACAACAGGAATTGAAAACTAATCCTTGATGGTGAGGTGATTAAGTGCTCGGAAGTCAATGAAGAGGCGCCATGACCCATCTTTTTTGCGGACAAGAATAACTGGAGAAGAAAAGGAACTAGTGCTTGGGTGAATAATACCTTGCTTCAATAAGTCCCGAACGAGCATTTCAATCTCCGTTTTTTGGTGAAATGGGTAGCGATAGGGCCTGATGTTGGGAGGAACACTGCCAGGAAGGAGCTGAATACGATGATCTTCTAGCCTAGAAGGTGGCAATCCCACTGTTTCAGCAAAGACACCTGTATATCGATCCAGAATTTGTTGTAGATCCAAAGGAGTAGTGGAGACCGCTGATGGTTGCATCTGAATGGAATGGATCTGAGCGATGACACCATGTGAATTCTTCTTGAGGATTTTTTCCATGCGATGTGAACTGATGATGCTCAGAGAACCTGGTTGTAATCCTGTCAATGTGTGTTTTTGTCCATTGAGGGAAAACTGCATCCAAAGTTCAGCAAAATCCCATAAGATAGGGCCAAGTGTGCGTAGCCATTGAACGCCCAAAACGACATCACATCCTCCTAAGGTCAAGGAAAACATGTCAGACCGCAAGGTATAATCTCCCATAGAGATATGCACATTTAGACACTTCCCTTTGCAAGATAAGGTGCCCCCATTGGCAACCATGACTTCAAAGTTGGAGCAAGGATGGATAAAACAATCAGCTTGTTTGGCGATCCGAGGGTCAATGAAATTATGAGTGCTACCAGAATAAATGAGTATTGTAAGAGGAAGCTTCTTGAAGTAACCCCACCCGCATTGTTTGGGGGGTGGTGATTCTAGCTAAAGCATGGAGAGATATCTCTGGCTGGTCATCCTGAGACGGAGGGTCAATAGGCGGTTCCTGAATGTCGACCGAAGCATCCATTGTTTCTAGATCTTCGTCACCAATTTCATAGGTAGGCGGAGGATCCACATCCAAGAGATGGAGCTTTTGTTGAACACATCTATGTCCCCGAGTGAATTTCTCATCACAATTATATCCAAGCCCCTTTTCTCTACGTGCTTGCATCTCTGTTTCAGACAAACGCTTGATAGCAGTTGGTCGAGGACCATGCGGTATAGGTGGTCATGGAGAACCCATATTTTGGAAGGGAATAGAAGTGGGCTTGGAGGATTATTGGGCTGCAATCTTGTCTTCTACCAACTTAGCCAACCCTAGGGCTTCCATCATTGTGTTGGGACAGAACATTTTGACCTCAAAGCGGATGGCATCCTTTAGACCACTGATAAAACAACTACGGTAAAAGTCATCAGACAATCCTTCAATGTGGTTGGCTAGTTTCTCAAATTCGATTTTATACTTTCTCACAGTGCCAATTTGGAAAAGTTTAGTGAGGGCTCCTGTGAAGTCATCAAAAGCACTAGGACCAAATCGTTGCAAAAGGAGCTGGCAAAAGTCTGGCCATTTTAGCTCTTCATGAGCCTTGATGTACCAACGGTACCATTGAAGAGCTTCCTATTCCAAATGAAAGGATGCAAGCGAAACTTTGTTGACATCAAAAGTATTATGCAGACTGAAATACTATTCTACACGATAGATCCATCCAGTTGGATCAGTACCATTGAAGCAAGGAAAATCAAGATTTGGACCACGGAAATTGCTGGAAGAAGAGAACCCATTGTCTGATGAAGACTCGGACTACCGTTTGTTGTTCATAGCTGAATGTTCAAGATGGAGGCCGAGAAATTTTTCATCCAGATCCTGGAGTTTGGCTTGGATGGCTGCAAGTGCGTCTTCCATGGTTTTTGCTCCTGCACGGGTGACAACCATAACCAGGAGTTTTTTTTTTTTTAGTTGACTGGGTAGGAAAACAAAAACAGAAACTGCTTCAGTAAAGGAAAATCTGGACTTGGGAAAAAATATGAAGGGTAATTGCCATTTGACTAGGTTTTGGACACTATCGAATAGACAGGGAAGCAAAAATGAGGATTTCAGAAGCGGGGTGAAAGAATGGGAAAATTTGGCAGAGGGGGACAAAGAAGCAGAATTTAGAAAGGAACTCTATGGTAAAATTTGAAGGTGATTGGGTGAAATCTGAGGAAGTTATGGCAAACCCTAAAAATAGACAAATGTGGGATTTCGGGATTTGGGAAGGGGAATTGGGGATAGGGTCGTTACGAATGAAATATGCAGAATGGGATGACAGGGGTTCCCCGAAAATTTCAAGGGAAACAGAGTGAAAACAAGGGAGATATGGAGAAAAAACTGAATTTTATACTCACCCCTCACTCCACGGCTCAGGTAAAACTGATAACCGCTTTGCCACAAACGACAGCTCTTGGTTTACCTCACGAGTGGGAACTAGTCAATCAGGTAGGGGTCGTTGCTCTTTTCACTGGCAGGTCCTCTCAATGGGCCAGCCACTTCGGGGTTCTTGTGGTACTCCTCACAATGATTTTTAGGGCTTATGCCCAAGTACTTCCCACAGTTAAGCGGATAGGGGTTATTTCCAAATCCGAACATGCAACAGATACGAAAAACAATTTGGCAGAAATTTCACCCAGCGAGCCCAAGAAAGTGCTCTAATACCAGATGTGAAGCACCTGCAACAATTCATTAATAAGAATATGCGAAATAGCAGAAATGACAGAACTCATAATCACTTTTATATTGATCGCATGCCACTTCGAGGGGGCAACCTCCTATGAGCAAGCTCAATACAAATAACTTCATGGTTCCTTCATAGGTCTCAACACACACTTATATACTAAGTCTAGGTGCCAATACTATGGATCAAAACCATGGGCCACTACATAGTATGGATCAACAATACTACGGGTGACTTACAAAGCATATGCGCCAACAACAATAACACAAACTATTGATCAACAAATACTACAAGACGGCTTACAAATCATATGCATCCAACAACAATATACTAACAAAGTAAAGACATGGGTTCCTAACAACCCACCCTTCAATGGTAATAAATGGTATTTGATGAAGCTTGTGTGGTTTTGGAATCCATCTGATTTGGAGGGGAAAATAACAGAGGTGTCAATTAGTAGTGCTCTAACTATAGCGGAGTATTGGAAACGAATTCTAGTGGGTTTAATTTGTGGACCCATAAATCACATGTCTAAGGATCGAGACCTTCAAAACTCGAAATGAAGGACCCCCAGAATTCATTTTCATCAAGTTGTATCAGAGCAAGAGAATCATGCAGGTAGATGAATAGAGAGCATAGAAAATATTCTGCAACCAGGTACAAGTATGATGAGGATTGGTAAGTATGTGGTCTTTGTGATTGTGAAGGTAGCAGTAGAGAAAGGTGAGAATATTTGCAGAAGCCTAGAAGAGTAAGGAGTGCTCAGGAGGTTCCAAAGGAAGGGAACCAAGAATATGCCAAAATACCAAACTCAAGAAAAAATTTGGTGAGGTATTGTAGCACAGTGGAGAGACGTGTTACTGGAGAGGTTTTATTGCAGCTCAAGAGTTAAGTTGTTACGAGAAGACGAAGAACACATATGACCATAAGGTCGTAATTTTTTCTACCCTAGGAGTTTGATGCAGAAGCATCAACCTACCTCCGAGAAATCATCAAAAACACGTTTTTGGAAGGCTCAACTGTCAAAAGATGAGGTGATTTGTTGATTCAAAAATATTATTTGGAGCATGAAATCGAGATTCTCATGAACATGTGCAACTAGAAGGTCGATGTGTTAGTTATCAGTTGCATTTTTTATGGATTTAGTTAGGGTTTGATTGGTGAGCTAGAAGCTTATCTTCCATGCTTAAATTGTAATCCTGTAGACATATTCAAGACATCCATTTGAGTGAAGATCAAGCTCGTCGAAACATCATGTATTGGTCGATTGATAGGTTTTAATTAAATCTTGATTTCTATGAAACTCGTGTGTGCATAAATTTGTAGATTAAATGAATATCTATTGATATAGTTTGATATTGTTTGTTAATCAAGTTATGTGATCAATGTCTCATGTCTCAAGAAGAGGTGCATATTCCCATAGTAGTGTAATGCAAAATGGCATTTCAATCCGTCTAATCATATATTGAGTCCACCGTTGATTTAAATCCAACAATCATGGTGCATTCCTCATGGCATGATGGTGGTTTTGAAACCCACCCTCTGATGGTAATAAATGGTGTTTGATGAAGCCCGTGTGGTTTTGGAATTCACCTGGTTTGGAGTGAGAAATAGCAGAGATGTCAATTAGCAGTGCTCTATCTGTAGAGGAGTATTGGAAACGAATTTTAGTGGGATTAATTTGTGGACCCATAACTTACAGGTCTGAGTATCGAGATATTCAAAATTGAAATGAAGGACCCCCATAAATCATTTTCATCTGTGTGTGTGTGTGTGTGTGTGTGTGTGTGTGTGTGTGTGTCTTAATCCATATTTAGTTGTTAATATATATCTCTTTCTAGATCGAATCAAGGGAAGACTAACTCATACATAGAGATTTAGTCTTCGTGTAACTATTTATGAAAAAATTATTTAATTTTTAAGGATGCCTTAATGGAATTTGAAATTGAAATTCGACATATATTTATATAAATGTATTTTACAATGTAGCCAATTTAAACTTGGAGCCTACATATGTATGGTTTTATAAAAAAAATTATATTTTTTTTTGGATTCCACATGTGACATATCATCGTAAATAACACATCTCACCCAACACAAGTAAGTAACACATATCATCATAAGTACCACAACAAAATCTATTTATTAGGTTTTATTTCTCTATTATGTGTTATGTTTAGCTCTAGTGTTCTCTAACGTTCCATAATTTTCCTTAATAATATTAGGGAAGTACATTATAATGACCATGTTCAAGTCACTGTATACACCCTTCCATCTTCCCTTGGCCTTAGTAAATAATTTGAAGTGTCCTCTTACCTTACTCTTTATGAAGACTCCATTGGCCCATATGTGGGCACATTTAACAACCTAAACACCTAGGTGTAACCCATTATGAATTCCTAGAATATATAACCAAAAAATCTTAAGCAACGTTTTTTTTTTAAACTACCTATATATGTTAGAGGATGCCCTTCTTTTGGTTATAAAAATAAAACAATTTATTTTATCTATTTGGAAAGAAAATAAATTGTACAACAAATTACTATATGGTTATCACTTCCCAAGATGAGTAGGTTAAATGTTCTATATAGATAACTCAAACAACCATGTTCTTACTTTTATATACAATTCTTACTTTTTTGTATTAATCACCATTAAAATCAAACCATATCCATAATTCTATTAAAAAATCTTGGAAGCTTTTATTTGAAGTGGATTAATTTATAACATTAACATTATCCTCTCTATCTTGATATTACTATTATCTGAAAAAATATGAAAAAATATAAAATAGTAGTACAAAAGATATTAAGAATTTTCAACTTTATGTTTAGCTTTGAAGTTTATGGAAAATTGTTCTTATTTTGATCATACAATTTTTTTAGCTATATAAATAATAAAAACATTGTTTGGATCTTCTATTTTAAGGTTAATGATTTCTTTGTACTAAACTATATCTCGTATTGTGAGTGCCTTATCACTATATTTTCTCTTTAAAACTTAGTATTATAATTCTTTTAACAATATTGATATCTTAGAGTACTTTCTCCTCCAATATTCCCCAATCATTTAACTAAAAAACTACATTAATTATTCATGTCAATTAGCTTGTATTTATATGATGAATATGTAATCACACATTTCCTTATTTGTTAATTTTTTTCTCAAAATTTTCTTGAAATTACTATACTCCAAATATCAAAACTATTCCCAAAACAAAATTATGAAACTTTTCAAATGTTCTCAAACTAAAATAATGAAGCTTTACCATTGTTCTCAAACTAAAATAATGAAGCTTTACAATTATTCTCAAAAATTATTTATAGAAATGAACTTCTTCCAAATTACAAATTATCTAAAACAAAATGAAAATATATGTTTTATTTCAATCTAATAATCATTACCATTATTTTAAGTGTATTATTACAAACATCACATCATTAATATTACAAACATCACATAATTAATATGGCATAATCTTTCAAAAAAGTAAGCTCCATATCATCCCAAACTCCACCGATCTTTCAACATAAGAAAATAAACCACCAATCTCAAATCGCTACTTTCCACATTGTATCAGTAAAATGCTTTAACAATCATGCTAACATCCAGAATTCCCATCTAACAATGATGCTAACATTCACACTGTACATCCATCGCGATGGTGCGCGGTGGTGCGTACTGGCGACAAAGAGAAATGAAAATATCCTGTGACTTGGGAATGTCAGAATCCACGAGAAAGCTCACGGCCCTCAACCTTGCGCCGTCTGCAAGTGCCACCAAAATATCACCTTGAAGATTACAAACATGAATGGCTTTCTTTGCACTTTCTTTGCATTTTTGAAGGATCACAGGCTGCACAGGATCACAGGAAGATTACAAATATAAATGGTAAGGATCACAGGCTGCACGAATCTTTGCATTTCTTCTTTTTACTGAAGCAGGGTTTTCAGAACTCATCTCCACCACTTCCATCTCGTTATGTGCCTTTCATGGTCGTCCTCAATTCTGTGTGTTCCAATAACCATGATAATTCATTC
Source organism: Larix kaempferi (assembly GCA_027924585.1). Taxonomy (NCBI): domain Eukaryota; kingdom Viridiplantae; phylum Streptophyta; class Pinopsida; order Pinales; family Pinaceae; genus Larix; species Larix kaempferi. The sequence continues at coordinate 2,460,423 of BSBM01000160.1, forward strand.
TTAATAGCGTATCTTCCGTTTGAGCAAGAAATATTGGGATTGGAGGTAACGATAATAAGCTGGAAATTGCATCTATACAAGCAGGACGAAGTTCAAGATCTGGTGGGTTTTTCCCCGAGAGTCCTGCATAGTAAAATGGGATTTTGATATTCCAATGTGCAGGGCAATGATTCACAATTACAAGGATAGAAAATTCAAGTTTTGTGAATTAAGATAGTACAGGCTATTGTTTCCAATACCAGATTTTGGTTTCACGCAAGTTGGTTCGGGTTGCAGGTCTGCTGAGTCGCCGACCCATATTTTAAAAGTTTTAAGTCCCGGAAATATGGAGATGGTGATGGATGAGACAGTTTCTTCGAGTTTGAATGGAAGCTCAGGAATTCAATTGAGACTGTACTCCAAACTCTGGTGTACTGTGCTTTTCAAGAACACCCTCGAGTTTGGAGTAAATTCTCAGTTGAATTTCTGGGCTTCCATTTAAATTTGTAGAAACCGTCTCATACATTACCATGTCGATATTTCCCGGACTTGACTTTTAAAATATGGACCCGCACATGAGCAACCTGAACCAACTTGTGTGAATCCAAAATGTGGTATTGTAAACAACACCATTTACTCTTTTAATTTACAAAACTTGAATTTTCTATCCTTGTAATTGTGAATCATGCTTCTGCAAATGGGAATATCAAAATCCCATTTCAGAATGCCGGACTCTCCGTGAATGACCCACCTGCCATTTGGCCTTCGTCCTCCGTGTATGGATGCAATTTCGAGCCTTATTATCTTTATGTCCAATCGAAATACTTCTTCCTCACAGGAAAATACTCTATTAAGAATGAATTATCATGCTTATTGTAACAGACAGAGTTGATAGACCCCACACAACAGACTATGGCCCTTCCATGGTCGTCCGTATCAGCTGAGATTTGATCTCCTTGTCTCTGACAACAAATATTTGTATAGACAACAAGTATTGTCCATAGCCTGCAGTCTTGAGGGGTCTATCGATTCTGTTGGTCGCAATAACCGTGATAATGAATTATCATGGTTATTGTGACTGTGACAGATAGAATCGATAGATCCCTCCACACGACAGACTATGGTCTTTCTATGGTCGTCCATGGCAGCCACACTACAGACTATCGTCTTTCTATGGTCGTCCATGGCAGCGGAGATTTGATCTTCTTCACAGGAAATCTCAACAAACTTTTTCACATATTGTGGCCGTTTATCCTCACCAAATAAATACTACCCATATCCACATAAAATTAAGTAAATTTCTTATGCTCCCTTTGGCATCCATACAATGGAGAATTACAACCCTATAAATAGGGTTCTTTACATGCAAATACAACCTGCACGAAACTACAGGCATCTAAAACCAACTAAAACCATGCAAATACAACCTGCACGAAACTACAGGCATCTAAAACCAACTAAAACCATGTACCCAAAACCACTTACTTCCTTGCTCATTACCGAGTCAAGGTTAACCTAGCAATCTCCACTTTAAACTTGACTATCCCATATCTCATTTGCATGTAGAATAAACATTCTCATCTCCTATTTTTTATTTTTTTTACTGCGGGGACTGTATTGGATTACAATAAATGTGATGAAGTTATTGGATTAATGAGAATGTCAAGAAATTGAAGAACCAAATACAACTTGGGATAAATTGGAAATTGTGTTTGGTAAACACAAAGAGATTCAAGGTCACCATCTTGAAAATGAATTGGTTGCTTCAAATCCAAGTGAGTTTTACCATTTACTCCATGAAAGGATCTTTAGGGAAGAACTATACAAAACCCATTCTTGAATCCTTTTGTGATTCCTTGATTAGAGAGAAAGATAAGATCATACATCTTGGAGTAATTAGCACTCTCAATACATCTAGCAAATCCTTAATGGCACAACAGAAGAACAAAACCAAGCATACTAAAAAGAAACATCCTCACAATAATAAGCCAAACAAGGGTGCCAAACCCTCTCATCCAGCTCATCCTTCAAATGTTGACAAAGGAAACGAATCCAAAGATAAGAAAATTGAGAATCATTGCAACTTTTGCAGAAACGATGATCATGTGGAATCTAAATGTTTTAAGAACATGGTAGCCTCAAAAGCAGCAATGAAGAAGCAAAACATCAACCTTGATTCATATTCTAACACTACAACTCAAGGACATGCACTTTATGCTTCTAATTTTACCCTTTATGCATCGTCTTCCTCTTCTTCTAATGAGTGGCTAATTGATTTTGTAGCATCTTATCATATGTCTAAGGATAAAGCCATATTTTCTAATATGAATGAATTTAACACTAAAAAATTATTTGTTGGTAATGTTAGATCTCTTAATGTTATAGGTTCTGGAACAATAGGTAGATGATGGTCAATTCAATGATGTATTATGTGTTCCAAGAATTCCAGTTTATCAAATCACTCCTTCTAGTGAAGGTAATACTGTAATGTTTACACCTCACCAAATTGTAATCATGGATTTGAGAGATCCTAAGCATGTCCTAGCTACTAGAATTGTTGATGATGTTACCAGGTTGTACAAGTTCATCAACTTTGGGTCATCACCTTTTTTCTCAGTTTTTATTGCTCTTTGCAATTACTTTAGCAAACTTTGGCATGAGCAATTTGGTCATTTAAACTATCATTCATTGAAGAAACTATGTAACCAAAAAATGGTGATTGATATTCCTCTTGTCTCTTGCAGAGATGGTGTTTGTCATGGGTGTGTTCTCAACAAACATTATTGGGATAGTTTGGAAAAATGTGCCTCTTGGCATGCATTGACCCCCTTGCAGCTTGTTCATAGTGATTTGTGTGGTCCACTTCCTTATGCTTCTTTCTCTAGCTTCAAGTTTTTCCTATATTGAATTTATTACTTCTCCAGACACACTTGCGTTTACTTGTTAAAATTTAAGAGTGAAGTTTTTTACAATTTTTTCTTCCTACGAGTCCCTTGTAGGGAAATAATCTAGACATCAAATACACAACTTAAGAATAGATCATGGACATGAATATGTAAACAACAAATTTACTACTTAATGCACAACATAGAGAATTCAAATGCAAAATACTCTTCCATATACACCATAGCAAAATGGTGTTGATGAGAGAAAGAATTGCACATTAAAACAAATGGGAATCCTACAAATAGGAAAAAGTTTCATTCATTAATTAATTATAAAATAAAACAGTTATTTACCTAAAACTAATATCTAAATCATTGTATAACAATGCATAAATTCTACAAATAGGAAAAAGTTGCATTAAATAATTAATTATGAAGTAGAATACTTGCAATTTACCCAATTATTGATTAATTTGCAATTATTATAAAACTAATATCTAACTCATTGTTCTACTATTAACTTAACAATACATAACTCAATATATTTTTCATGATAATCATCCAAGCTCCAACTATTCCGATTTGGAATAGAGAGAGAGAGACAGAGACAGAGAGAGAGAGTGTGATGTGGGAGCATCAACCCCTCTTTGAGAAATCATCAAAAATGAGTTTCTATAAGGTGCGACTGTCAAAAGATGAGGCAATTTGTTGGTTCAAAATTATTATTTGGAGCATGAAATCGATATTCTCACGAACACGTGTAATTAGAAGGTCAATGTCTAAGTTCTCAGTTGCAAGTTTTATGGATTTAGTTAGGGTTTGATTGACGAGTTGGAAGCTTACCTTCAATGCTTAAATTGTAAGCATGTGGGCATATTCAAGGCGACCATTTGAGTAAAGATCATACCCGCCAAAACATCATGTATTAGTAGATTGATAGGTTTTAATTAAATCTTAATTTCTGTGAAATTTTTGTGTGGGTGAATTTGTAGATTAAATGAATATATGTTGATCCAGTTTGATATTGTTTGTTAATTGAGTTATGTGATCAATTTCTCATATCTCAAGAAGAGGCACAGATTCCCATAGCAGTGTGATGCGAAATAGCATTTCAAACTATCTAATTATATACTGATTCCACCGTTGATTTAAATCCAATGATCGTGGTGTATTCCTCATGGCACAAAGTTTGTTTGTAAACCCACCCTCCAATGGTAATAAATGGTATTTTATGAAGCCCATGTGGATTTGGAATCCGCCTAGTTTGGAGGGAGAAATAACAGAGGTGTCAATTAGCAGTGCTTTATCTATAATGGAGTATTGGAAAAAAAATTTAGTGGGGTTAAGTTGTGGACCCATAACTCACAGGTCTAGGGACTTGATGCACGAGCATCAACCCACCTTCGAGAAATCATCAAAAACGAGTGTTTAGAAGGCGCAACTGTCAAAAGACGAGGTGATTTGTTGGCTCAAAATTATAGTTTGGAGCATGAAATCAAGATTCTGATGAACATGTGTGACTAGAAGTTCAATGTGTTAGTTATCGATTGTAATTTGTATGGATTTAGTACTTATCTTGGTGGTGAAGTTGCCCCAAGCAACTAGCTATGCAACTGCAATGTTCCACCCAGTCATAGGCTAGTTGTGTTCATCAATCTCTCAACACAACTGCCACCCCTGAGATGGGCATGATTTCCACATGGAATGGGAATCTAAAAACCTATGCACATCAAAATGAACCCCACACTTGAGTCAATCCAGTCCATAGTTGGGGTTTATCAATCCAAAATTGAACCGTCTTCTTTTCTGGATTCTTGCACTCAAGCCCAAGCCAAAACAATGGATACCCATAACTCATGTCCCACCATATTATTACTACACACAACAAGCACAATTGTTGGCATAGCAAAACGTTTTCAAATGTGGGTTGTACAAAACAAGATGTCCATGGGTTTTCCCCAAATCGTGGCAGCACAAAAACGAGTTGGGGGAAAAGAAAATCAACCATAGGGTAGAAAAAATTTCTCCCACATGTATATAGGGGTTTCATTGGAAAAATTGGCCTCCTAGGACCCCCAAATCGAGTTCCTCTTCTTTCCCATTGCTCTATATCACAAAAAATGTCCTTCTCCTAGCTAAAAATGAAGGAAAAACTAGAAAAATGTGGAGGGAAAACTCCCAAGTAGCTCTGAACTCATGAGAGAGCCAAATTGGTTGATGGATAATGGCTTGGGGAGAAATTTCATGGCTCTTTTCTTGCCCAAGAATCCAAAACATGTTTTCCCAAAAATGGTCGCTTGCCCATACCAAAATTTGGACAACCATACCTCTCCAATCCCAAAGCATTAACTACCTCAGCCAACTCTTGGAAGAAATAAATTTTTGGGTACAAAAGTCAACATGGGTAGTTAATGGTTCATGGGTTCTCTCATTGATACTTGGCTTAGCTTTATTGGCTCCAAGGGTTTGAATATTTCCCTCTCAATTCCTTGTAAAAAACATGCCCCCATACTCTTGTTGCATTGCATAGCTAGTTGTGGGTATTTTATTAAAATGCATATTTACATGATATTCACAATTTCTATTGTGCCTGGATAGCACACAAACCATATGCATCAATTTTAACACAAAATCGATGGTGGGGCCTTGGCCTTGAGCTCCTCACCACAATTTTATAACAATTTTACATCATTTAGATGTTTGATGCAACGGGGTCAAAATTAGGATATTACAGGTGTCAAACTCGTGGTTATATTCCGATGATGCAATTCCAATTTTTCATCTCTTCTTCATATAGCAAGAAATTGATGATTTTTTTGCGATTCTTAATCCCTGAATTGCATCTTTGGGGCCATTCTCATAGGGATGGTGGGGTTTTCTTTAGCTCCAACCATATTTCGATTGGCCCTTTAGGGGAAGCCTAGTCATCTAGTCGAACAATGGGAACTACGTCGAGTGGCCAAGCTGAGCAGCCTATCTCTCACGGATTAAATGAAGAACAAATTAGCTAGGGGTGTAATATTGAGTGGTTAAATCAGAATGGAAACTCTTTGGGGTTTGGGGTGTTGAGATATTGTAACTTCTAAGAATATTATATATGTACTTTATTATTCCGGAGATGTTTCATTCCTCCGTGGAGACCCTATTGTATATCCGGAGATGTTTATTCCTCCGAGAGAATGTGGTAGCTAGGGTTATTAGATCTCCCATGTGGGGTTGGCCCTGAGTTAGTTGTTTAGGGGTTATTAGACTCTCTTAGGAGAGGTCGGCCTAGTTAGGGTGAAAAGTCAGTTAGAAGATGAGTATAAGTAGAGGAGGTGTGTTCCTCACTTATCACTCATTCACTCACTTGTGTATTGCAGATAGGAGAGAGAGAGAGATGCATAGGAGGAGACAGAGCTCTTGTTTGGAGATTACATCTTTGTATTGGTTGATTATTTATATTGAGGAAAGCTTTGTTGGGTTTTCTACCTCATGAGGGTTTCCCAAGGTAAATCTTTGTCTATCTTGTGATTGTGTTTCTTTCAGTGATCTTGCTTGTGAAATTAGGCTAAAATTAACATGGTATCAGAGCTATCCTAAATAGAATATCTTTCACAAGGTGAAAATACCTCTCTCTCCTCCTCCGGTGAAAATCAGGGTTTCTACAAAAGTTGGATTTTTTTTTATTATGAGAGCATGGCTGGATGCTCCTCCTAAAAATTGAAATTATGAGCCCTAGATCGAACATTTTGAGTGGGTAGAACCCCGGGCTTTGTCAAACCCTAGTTTGACTTCTGGACCAGAAAACCAAAAAACTAGTAAACCAGAAAAACTGCACACCTGTGCACCAGTGAACCAGAAAAAGTGCGAACCAAAAAACTAGAAATCTTGTTGCAGATCCAAAATTTGTTGATTAGATTTGAAAGGTTAAAATTTGAAGTTACCAGAAGCAAAGTACACTAGTCATCTCAATTCAATCAAGCACATCTCCTGGTAAGTGTTATTCTATCTTTGGAGAAACTTCAATTTCTATGACCTCCTGGATAATATGGCTCCAAGCACTAAGCTTGAAGACAAGCTAGAGGGTATAGAGAATTTTCGGGCATGGAAATATAGGATTTATCTCATTCTTGAAGAGAATGATCTTTCCCAATATATCAAAGATGACGTTGCAGAACCTGCGGAAGATGAATCCAAAGAGAAGTATAAGAAGGAATTGATTAGGGCAAAGAGAATCATTGTTGATTCTATAAAGGACCACTTGATTCCCCAAGTGGCATCCAAGAAGACCCCAAAGGAAATGTATGATGCCCTAGGAAAAATGTATGAAGGGAGGAACATCAACAGAAAGATGAATTTGAGAACTCAATTGAAGAATACCAAAATGAATAAGGGAGAATCTATTCAAGATTATTTCACAAGGGTCTCCCAGTTCAAGGAACAACTAAAAGCCATTGGAGACACCCTTGATGAATATGAACTAGTCATGACTACTCTCAATTGTCTCACTACACCTTGGGAGTCATTCATCCAAACCATGTGTGCATGAAAAGAAATCATGAAATTTGATGTAGTATGGGAGGATTTCATTCAAGAAGAGGCTAGCGTAGCTAGTAGAGAAGCCTTGCTCAAAGAAGATGACCAAGCTTTGGCCACTCACACCAGAAGAAGAACGACTCATTTCAACTCCAAGAAGAATGGCCTTAAAAGGTCTCATCCTCCACATAGATTTCAAAAGAAAAAGGAGTAAGTTCAGAAAGAGACCTCTCCTCAGTTAAATGTTATAGTTGTCACAAACCAGGACACTTTGCTAGAAATTTTCCTTCAAAGAAAAAGAAGAATCTCCATAAAAGACATCATGCACATCTAGCAGAAGATGATAGTGAAGAAGAAGAAGAGGAAAGGCCTAAAAGGAAGAGAGCCAAAGTAGAAGAAGAAGATGCATGAGAGTATGTTCTATCATCATCTTCTTCATCATCATCATCTTCATCACCATCATCATCATCAAGAACATCTTCATCATTCATCACCATCATCATCATCATCTTTCTTCCTCATAAACATCACCATCATCATCAACATCTTCATCACCATCACCATCATCATCAGCATCAACATCTTCATCTTCATTGTCATCTCTAGGTTCCTCATCAACATCTCCATCATCATCTTCTTCTTCATCATCATCATCTTCATCACCATCATCATCATCATCAACAACAACATCTCCATCATCACCATCACCATCATCATCATCATCATCATCTTCTTCCTCATTAACATCTCCATCATCATACCTTTTCTCCCGAAGATGGACTCAACTATAGAGTTCGAAACGCGTCGAGAACAAAAAATCCACATAGGTCTCCAATTCCCCTTGAAAATAACTACAACCTGTGAAAGCCTAAATGAAACCATCTCTATCATCATCACCTTCATCATCATCATCATCATCATCACCATCATCATCTTCATCACCATCATCATCATCATCAACATCTTCATCATCATTGTCATCTCTAGGTTCCTCATCAACATCTCCATCATTATCATCATCATATTCATCACCATCACCATCATCATCAACATCTTAATCACCATCACCATCATCATCATCAACAACATCTTCATCATCATTGTCATCTCTAGGTTACTCATCAACATCTCCGTCATCATCATCTTCTTCATCGTCATCATCTTCATCCTCATCAACATATTCATCATCCTCACCATCATCATCTTCTTCCTCATAAACATCTATATCATCATCATCTTCTTCATCATCATCATCATCATCTTCATCACCATCATCATCATCATCATCATCATCTTCATCATCATTGTCATCTCTAGTTTCCTCATCAACATCCCATCATCATCATCTTCTTCATCATCATCATCATCTTCATCACCATCATCAACATCTTAATCATCAACATTAGAGAAGCTCCATATGATGATGAAGACGATTTAGATGATGCTAATGAAGATGAGTATGATGATGATCATCATCATCATCATATGATGATGGAGATGATGATGATGAAGATGATGATGATCATCATCATCATCATCATCCTCATCATCGTCATTGTCCTCCTCTTCATCATCATTGTCATCTCCCCCTTCCCCATCAACATCTCCATCATCATCATCTTCTTCATCACCATCATTATCATCCTCATCACCCTCATCATCATGTTCAACATCTTCATCATCATCACCATCATCTTAATTTTCATCAACATCATCATCTTTATCATCTTCATCTTCATTGGCATCACCCTCCTAATCATCATCATCTTGTGCACTTATGCACTTAGGGATTAATGTTTAGAAGAGGGCCTAACGGCCTTTATGGGGGAGGGGCTTTAGGAACAAACCAAAACATATCGATTTATTTGGCAATAAATGAAGTAAACGTTACCCACCAAACTATTTAATGTTCAACGGGAGCATGCACACACTAGGAGCATGCACGCGCTACTAGTGCGTGTGCGTCCCTGTTGAGCATACAATTTAGAAAAAAGACGCACTCTTCTCCCGCATTTTTTCTCTTGTTCCACACATGTTTTCGTTGTTTTCACGCACAGTCCGACGGCCATTTGCACTTTGGAGTGAATTCAGACGCCATTTGGTGTTTCTTTGACAATTTGGATAGAATACACAAGAGTTGGGGATCTAGTTGGCTCTTTCGATTGAATACACACTAGTTGGGCTCTCTTTGGCTCCTTTGATTGAATACACAACAATTGGACTCTATTTGGCTCCTTGTCTTGAATTCTCATGCTGCTTGGACACACTTGAACTCTTCTTACATAGAGTGGATACAAAAAAAGAGAATTTTACATTTGAAGCAAAGAGCAATCATAATCCTTGAGGTATGGTGACCTATTCCTCTTGTTAAATGTATTTTAGTCTTCATTCACTTTGTTTGAATTGTATATATTTTAGTTTTTCTTCATGAATTGTATGATAGATGTATTTTAGTCTTCTTAATGTTTAACATCGACAATAAAAACATCTTACCACAAAAAAAACTCCAACATGCACCAAGCAATGCTTTGAACCTTTCATGAAGATAATAAAACAAACTTGCTTGCATCACCACCAATAATCTTTCATAATCACATAACTCCATCTAGTACACAAACATTTGTTGAATTCCTCATGATTTCAGTACAACAACTCACACAAACACCTAAAGAATCAAACTCAAGTAATATTTTGGGGATATTTTCCCTCATCCAAAACATGAAAATGAAGTGAGTAGGAGCTTCTCCTTTTGTAGGAAATGTGCTCCTACTAACATCCCATACTCCCATCCAATACCATCCAATTGAGTTCCTAGAGGTGATGTTGTTGTTATATCTATGGCATTCTCAATAGATTTTAAGAGTATATGAAAACATTCTCACTAGATGTTGTTGTACATAATCAATTGCTACATCGAGTTTTAATAATCATGCACATCGAGTTTTAATATCTTATTTGTTGTTCAATCTTGCAGGGGTGATATTTTTTGTTTTGCTAAAAAACGTATTGAATATGGGAAACAGACGTAATAATAAAATAAAGTCTAGAAGGAAGGAGCCTCCCCCTGAAAAGGCCCATGAGATAAGAGAAAAGGACAGGTTGTACATGGAAAAACGTAGACATCAAGATGTTAGTGCCTTAGCCCCATCAACAAGCAACAACGAAGTGATTGAATTCAATCAAATCTTGCTTGATTTCAAAGACGAAGGGATGGATGTTGAACAGGTTGTTAATTGGCAACCTCCCCAAGAAGAGCACGCTCACATTGAACACACTCCCTTGCAGGACCAAATTGTGAACGAAGGGCCACAACAAACCGGTGACGAGACTCGTACTTCCTTTCCTACTCACTTGCCTCGACTATCAAGCGTACGATGAAGAACTCCCAGACGTATTCACATGGATGAAAGTTGATTTTCAGGACTTGAAGGTAAGTTTCCCAAACGCACTATTGATTTCCATTGTAACAAGATAATCAAAGAATATTTTGAATCCAAAACCGATGCAACAAAATGACAATTGTTTCTGGCTTTGTTAAAATCACATTATCTAGCTCATGTTAGGAGAATTTTGGGCATAAAGGTAGTTAGAAGTTCAGAGGACAATGATCATGTTGTTAGAAATCAAAAATCTGCATTTAATTTGATTGGAAAAACTTCTCATACAAAATATTTTAATGCGGCCCGTCGTGTACTGTCTAAATCGATCGTAGACAAATCCATAAGTCAACGTTTCCTGCTATCACACACATGTAAAATATTTATAGTAGATAGAAATACTCTTCAAAATTATTTTGCTATTAGAGAAAAACTTTAAACCTGGCATCTCGGATCCATCGGAACGACGGATTCACGAGGTTTGGGTGTTGCGGGCATCTTGGTCCGACACCCTGAGTCCATTCAGGGACACTTTGAGGAATTGCTTTGGAGGCATGGAACCCAAACCAGCGAGCGGAATTGGGTTGTGTCAGCTCTTGCATGTGAGTATGGCCATTATGGATGTGTCCACGGTGGCCACGCATTCCTAGGAGCCTTCGGACGAGAAATGACCCCCTTGAACAATTTCGAAAGGCCTTCACTGAGCAAAACCCTAGCTCTGGAGATGGCACAATAGCACCGTTTCTGGTGATCGGCGTCACATTGTGGGGGGAACCCTAGTTGAAACTTGGCGTCTTGGATCCACCATAATCGACAAATTCACGACCGGAGCCATGGTTTGGGTGTTGTGGGCATCTTGGTCCGGCACCCCGGGGCCATTCAGCGACACTTTGAGGAATTGCTTCGAGGGCACAGAACGTAAACCGGCAAGCGGACCTGGGTTTTGTCAGCTCCCACATGTGTTCATGTCAATTGTGGATGTGTCCATGGTGGCCATGCATTCCCAGGAGCCCTCGGACGATAAATGACCCCCTTGAGCAATATTCGAAAGGCCTTCACTAAGCAAAACCCTAGATCCGGAGATGGCACAATAGCACCATTTTTGAGGGTTGGCGGCACGTTGTGGGGGGTCAACTAGATGAAACACGGCATCCCGGATCTACCAAAATCGATGGATTCACGACCGGAGCCACGGTTTGGGTGCTTCGGGCATCTTGGTCCGGCTGTAACATCCCAAAATTTCATAAAATTTTAATTTTTTTCTAAGCATTAGATTTAACATTAGATGACATGCGGAAGTAATAAATGTCTATTAAGTACCTATACTTAATATTAAATAATTATGACATGTAATTATCTTTAGAACTTTTAATTGTCTTATTGACAATTTAATACATGAGTACTCCTATATCTGTTTTAATGATCTTAGTTATTATCTGAGTCATCACTTTTCTGCCATGCATACTATTTCATGGAACATAAGTATTACGATGCTATATCTCTAATTATATAAAACATCATCTTTTAATATCATGTGTAATAATTATGTTATAATCCTACATGTAGTTGCGATCATGTTATTATTTCATTGTACTCCATATTATGGTTTCATTGTACTCCATATTATGGTTTGATAGTTGGCAGTTGGACTCTGTTGTACCATTTGAGGCTTACTTAGCTTAAGCTAACACACCATCTCTTTAACTGGCTGGGTTATAGATTGCATACGTTTGGTGTTTGATGAGATAGTGCGATGAATTTTATGAAGTCCTATGTTAGGATATTAAAGAACCTCACCTTATTTTAAGTGGCAACTTGTAATTCTAGAAACCAAATTATAAATGCATAACATGTTCATAAATAATGTATGAAGTTAAAAGCATGCGAAGGCTATGGTATTCAATGTTACTCTTCATTGTTCTAGTTTATTAAACTTACCTTATAGTGGGAATCTCTATGCTTTGCAAAGGATGAAGAAAAGGTTCTTGTGTTGATAATCACAATCCTAAATTCATGGAAAAAATACTTTGGTGTTCCAAGTAATACTTTGGGATATAAATCTTTGTTATGGTCTAACTATGTAATAGTGGGTTGTGATTCCTCATCCGACACCATATTAAAATGTATGATAGTGAATATGTTGAAAACTATATTAATGTGGGTTTTCATATGACCAATGACGTGGTGGTAGCTGGCACATTGAATGTGATCATCTGTGTTAACACGAAAATTGACCCCCTAGGTTGTGGAGAGGGTAATCATGGGTAACTATTAACTAGTCTTTAGTTTAGATTTCTGACCTAACATAAATAGAGAGGGCTCTCTCTTTAACTCACAGAAAGCTGGAAATCATCAAGAATGTTAGTAATGAAGAAATAGACCAGCATTCAACATTTAAGATACTCAATGAAGAACAGGTGTAGAAGATTAGATTTCTGCAGGAACAAATTGATTAAAACCTTGGTAAGAAAATCGGGAGGAGAACTGTTGGGCAATGGAGTCAAAAGATGAATCATAAAACACATAACAGTGCAGCTACATAAGTTATCTAAATGGAGGCAAGGTAGCCACCCATGCACAGTCAAAGAGCTTTAGGGGTGAAACAGAAGAGGAATGAATAGTCCATCAACATAGGGAATCTAACAAGGATGAATCCAATACCAACTTTAGCAGAAATTAGTGGTGAAATGCCTGGAATGAAAGGAACAGGGCATTATTTCTATGAATCCCATTATGATGCTACCCTTATCCAAGCATGAGAGAAAATTAACAGAATGAAATACAAAGAGAGATAAACAAATTAACAAGGAAAAGGAAAGACAAACTACAAGTAAGATGACACAGGAATTCTCTGCAAATAACCCAGCCTCAAACACTACTGATATATTTAACAATAAAATCTCAGAAACAGAGCTGAGCTCTCCTAGGCTTCAGCCCAATGATTCGCTCACACTTAATTCTTCTATTACATTTAATTTATAGGATTTCTCAGCCCTAGGGTTGATATCTCTCCATGGAAGATGTTTACAATAGTATTTGACACCTGCACAAAGAAATTCAACAACTTAAGACTCGGTTTCAACAAATTCTGAACAGTTTTGGCCGCGGACTGCTGAAAAATGCCTCTAGGTGCGACAGCTTTATATCCCAAACGGTGAGATCTGTGTAAAACCTAAAATATTTTTTTGTAGAATGGTCCATGCTAAAGAAAAACCTCTTTCAGTTTCCTTAGATTCACCTTCAGCTGGCCAAGATCTGCTCCGGAAAATGATGACTCGTGCAGAAAACGCCATTTCTAGAAATTTACCCTTTGAAGAACCTTTCGATTCTACCAAACCGTGACACCTGTCTAAATTCTGAGAGAGGTTTTTGTAGATGGGCTCGTGCTGGAGATAAACCTCTCTCAATTTTCCGAAATTCCATCTGGTTTGGCTGAAACAGCTGCTATAAAATGGTGACTAAAACAGTCGTTTTCATAAAAACGTGTTCTACCTATTCCATTTAACTTTCTTTGTGAGATATATCCCACATTGGTTAAGTGAAAAGTACTTGCAGCGTTTATATACTCCATCATGCACAAGAATTATTAACATGTATCGCATGCTATTATACTCGTCTTCCTTGATTTGGGCGCTTTATACCTTCGGGAATGGTGGTTGTTGGTTGTGGAGCCAAATCTTCTAGTCTCATAAATGATATTGTATCAGCCGTGTTTGTACCCCAGTTTTATATGATATGTAAGTGGACTGTACAGTCACCCCAGCGGGAGGGTGTGGGGGGGCATCACCCGCCCACGGGATTCCAGGGGGGACCATCTCCCCTGGCTGGGGGGTCCGGGGGAAACGCCCCCGAGAAATGGGGGTTCAGGGGAAACGCCCCCGAAGAAAAATTTTGGGGTTGTTTTCGTCAGCTGTTTTGCGGGCCCATGGTTTTGGGTATCCCGTGGTATTTTCCCATTGTATTTCCCTTATAAAATAAATACATTGTAATACAGCTAGGGATGATGATGTATTAGGTTTTATGCATTGTAAAGATCTCTGAGATCAGGAGAGAGACTGTGAAATAGAGAAGAGGAAGTGCAGCGGTTGTGCTGCAGGTTGTATCCCTTCACCTTGCTGGACGGTAATAATAATAAGGACTGGAAAATTCAGTGTGGAGATAGCCCAAGTTGGGTGAACCACGATATATCTGTGTCTCTCTTGTAATGTGTATGTGTGATTATATTTGCATTTCCTGTTTATTGTTACTACTCTGCAATCTTGTTTTTCTAACAGTGGTTTCACGTTGGTGAAAAATGGTTTATAATACCACTTGTCCATCATGCGATTGACCCAACAAATGACACGTTGACTAGTGGTTTTCTTCATTGTTGCTACTAATATTTTCTCCTTTAATGCTATGTGATCCATGAGATGGAATCTGAGCCCTCCATCTGTCCTCTTTGAATGCTGCGTTTTTTGAATTGCATAGAGCCATACGTTTTTATTATTTTGCTTTTGGGGACTTATCCCACATGCAATGGGAGAACGACCTCTTTGGTGTTGATATATCCCATGTATTTCAATACATACCAAGTCACAAAAGAGAGGAGCCTTTGGCCTTGGGCTCTTGTGTGATAGAGGATACATGGGGCCCCTCAGCTTGGCGCTTGGTCCCATGGTGAAGCCCTTGGTGCTAGGTGTGGATTACTTTTTGCTCCAACTTGGCCCATTATTAAAATATCAAAAAGAACCATTAGCGCCACTTCATTTTCAAAAATTAAAATCTTCATGAAGCCAAAACTTAGGCTTAGTATATCAAATCCTTTCTCTATAGTATCTTTTGGTCGTAGGTTATAATATTTTATACAAGATTAAAAATATTAACTTCTTGTTTTCACAAGGTTAAAAAATAAGCTTGTAAGACTAAAATTTCGCCAAATGTTGAAGAATTGTCCAACCATTTTTCTTTTGCGACCATGGTGTCTACAATCGAAGACAATTTTTTCCTTCTCGGCCAAGCTTTGAAACATCCCGCCATGAAAAATGTTCTTATTTTGCACCGCCAATGTTGCCGGAAGATGATTAATGCCGTCAAAAGACGATTAATCACAAAAAATTTTGGGGTGCTAACAACTGGCTCCAGCCGAGGATGCTATCCTCCCTGTGAGGTAGTAAAGAACTCGTAGACCAAGTGCCTAATCCATTGGGCAGCTCCCAACCCTGACGACCGCAACCTGTAACGTGCTCTTCATCTGAGAACTGGGACTAAAAACTGCTAACCACCGAAACTGAAAAATATACTGAAATTTTCTGAACATGCTACAAACTGAAAAAGAAAAAAAAAAAACCACTACACATATTGAAAAACTGCTTGCTGAGCAAACTTATTCCTGCTACCTACCTTACTTCATTGAAATGCTACTGCTGAATCAAATGACACAAAAGTGCCAGTGAAGCCAATCTAATAACTAGCCATTTGCCCGAATCGTGCTTACACTCTCTTTGAGCAAGCAGAGAAGACAAAAGACAAACCACTCCAAACATCCACTGATAATGAGCTCAGGTTCCATAAGTGCACAAAAATTCATCTTCCCCTTAGACTGTAGTAATTTAGCATAAGGATCTTCAATAATTTGAAACATTACCATGTCCCGAGATTTAGCAAAAATGCAAGTACCTCTTTCAATTTGACCTGCAAGAATACTTGGATGTCGATCCCTGAGAATGCATAGGGAATTATGCCTTTCTGTTGCTTGAATGTTGACTGTACCTTCCTCGAGCATGAGCAGCTCGGGTTCTCTTTTTGGCATGCTATCTATCTCAAGGTCATATTCCTTTATATTATAATCTAAAACATCTCTAAACAACAAACCCTCTTCCAGATCATTAGATATGATAGTCCTATCTTCTTGATGAAAGAAAATGGTGTTTAACAGCTGATTTTCTTGTGGAGAATCTTCATCACAAATGGATTCCTTCAAAAGATCATTACGACTGTCCTCTTTTAAATTTAGATTTACATTTTCAGGAATAGAGGAAGTTTTACTTATAGATCTTGGACTGTGTGAGTACTGCAGATCTGTTTTAACTGAGGTTGTATCAAGACCTCTCAAGAGCTGATCTATTTCATCTTCATACAAAGGAGAAATTTTGGAAATATTGTAAAAGATATGCTCATCTTTCTTATCCAATGAAAAATCAGCAGCATCAACTGAGACTTGATCTGTTTCTTGTGTTTTAAGACTAACCTCAATGTGTTGTTCTTCAAGTGAATCAAATAAGATAGGTTCCTCTAGACCAATAGCTTCTGAAAAATTATTACATGAAATGGGACTGATCTGATCTTCTTCAGAAACAAAAGATGATTGACAAAACTAAAAACACTTCGCATCCACCTAGGGAGAAAAAATATAAAGATCATCAACAGGATTACTGCTCTCTTTATTTTCAGCTAAGGGTGCTACTTTGTTTTGAGAATTTTCTTGAATATCATGACCATGGATTTGTGAAAAAAATTGATAAACGGCTTCAAACAAGTCTTCATCATTCATATTTTCTAGATCTTCATTAATACTTTCAATGTACTATATGAAATCCTCAAACTGGCCACAACAAGCTTTCACTAAACACAACGATAGAAAATACCCTTTATAATGCTCATAAAATGTTGTGTGGAAATCTTTTAAAGAAAACAAGCTTCCAGGTTTCAAACTTTCATACCAATCCCTTGCTTTGCCTTCTAAAGAAGCCATGAACATTTTCATAAGACAATCTCCATGAAACCTAATATTCAGCTTGTGCACATGTATATAAAATTTGATTAAATGCAAAACAACAATATCATTGTCTTCATCTCTAAATTTAGGCAACTAGGTTTGCCATTCTACTTTAGGGATTTGATTCCGAAAACCAGGAATATGAGACCTGCTTAAAGGAGCATACCTTCTTGACAATGAAGTCATCTTGAAAAATTGAAGCTGCAAATTCTAATTTGAAAATTGAGGAGACTAGACTGTGAAACAATGGGCTACTGAAATTCTTGAATGTGGAGTCGCCATGAGACCTTCAACATCTCAAATTCTGATATGGAGTCACTGATCCTCCCAGTGGAGTCACCTTTGCATTGGAAATCTTCTGAGTGGAGTCGTCGGGTGAATGATACAACCTTCTTCATGTCTGCCTATTGTTCACCATCAGCATTCAGATCTGATCTTTGTCGTTCTCCCAGGGATTGTGAAATAATCTCATCCCCGACAACGATGCCAATTTGTTAACACCAAAATTGACCCCTTAGGTTGTGGAGAGGGTAATCCTGGGTAACTACTAACCAGTCTTTAGTTTACGTTTCTGACTTAACATAAACAGAGAGGGCTCTCTCTTTAACTCACAGAAAGATGGAAATCATCAAGATTGTCAGTAATGAAGAAACAGACCAGCATTCAACATTTAAGATATTCAATTAACAACAGGTGCAGAAGATCAGATTTCTGCAGGAACAAATTGATTAAAACCTTGGTAAGAGAATCAAGAGGAGAAGTGTTGGTAAATGGAGTCAAAAGATGAATCATAAAACACATAACAGTGCAGCTACATAAGCTATCTAAACAGAGGCAAGGTAGCCACCCATGCACAATCAAAGAGCTTTAAGAGGTGAAACAGAAGAGGAATGAATAGTCCATCAGCATAGGGCATCTAACAAGGATGAATCCTATACCAACTTTAGCAGAAATTAGTGGTGAAATGCGTGGAATGAAAGGAACGGGCCATTATTTCTATGAATCCCATTCCGATGCTACCCTTATCCAAGCATCAGAGAAAATTAACAGAATGAAATACAAAGAGAGATAAACAAATTAACAAGGAAAAGGAAAGACAGACTGCAAGAAAGATGACATGGGAATTCTCTGCAAATAACCCAGCCTCAAACACTGCTGATATATTTAACAATAAAATCTCAGAAACAGAGCTGAGATATCCTAGGCTTCAACCCAATGATTCACTCACACTTAATTCTTCTATTACTTTTCATTTATAGGATTTATCAGCCTTAGTGTCGATATGTCTCCATTGAAGATGGTTACAATAGTATTTGACACCTGCACAAAGAAATTCAACAACTTAAGAGTCGGTTTCAACAAATTTTGAACAGTTTTGGCCATGGACTGCTGAAAAATGCCTCTCGGTACAATGGTTGTATATCCCAAACGGTGAGAGTTGTGTAAACAATGATATAGGTTTTTGTAGATTGGTCCATGCTAAAGAAAAACCTCTTTCATTTTCCTCAGATTCACCTCCAGCTGGCTAGGATCGGCTCCGGAAAATGATGACTCACACAGAAAATGCCATTTATGGAAATTTACCCTCTTAAGAACCTTTCGATTCTCCCAAACCATGACACCCGTGTAAATTCTGAGAGAGGGTTTTTTAGATGGGCCCGTGCTGGAGATAAATCTCTCTCAGTTTTCAGAAATTCCTTCTGGTTTGGCCGAAACAGCTGCTAGAAAATGGTGACTAAACGTGTTCTACCTATTCCATTTAACTTTATTTGTGAGATATATCCCACATTGGTTAAGTGAAAAGTACTTGTAGCGTTTATATACTCCATTGCGCACAAGACTTATTAACATGGAGCGCATGCTATTATACTCCTCTTCCTTGAGTTGGGCGCTTTATACCTTCGAGAATGGTGGTTTCACGTTGGTGAAAAATGGTTTATAATACCACTCGTCCATCATGCGATGGACCCAAGAAATGACACGTTGACTAGTGGTTTTCTTCATCGCTGCTACTAATCTTTTCTCCTTTAATGATATGTGATTCATGACATGGAATCTGATCCCTCCATCTATCCTCTTTGAATGCTGCGTTTGTTGAATTGCATCAAGCCATACGTTTTTATTATTTTTCTTTTGGGGACTTATCCCACATGCAATGGGAGAACGGCCTCTTTGGTGTTGATATATCCCATGTATTTCAATACATACCAAGTCACAAAAGAGAGGATCCTTTGGCCTTCGGCACTTGTGTGATAGAGGATACGTGGGGCCCCTCAGCTTAGCGCTTGGTCCCATGGTGAAGCCCTTGGTGCTGGGCGTGGATTACTTTTTGCTCCAACTTGGCCCATTATTAAAATATAAAAGAGAACCATTAGCGCCACTTCATTTTCAAAAATTAAAATCTTCATGAAGCCAAAACTTAGGCTTAGTATATCGAAGCCTTTCTCTATAGTATCTTTTGGTCGTAGGTTATAATATTTTATACAAGATTAAAAATATTAACTTCTTGTTTTCACATGGTTAAAAAATAAGCTTGAAAGACTAAAATTTTGCCAAATTTTGAAGAATTGTCCAACCATTTTTCTTTTGCAACCATGGTGTCTACAACCGAAGATAAATTTTTCCTTCTCGGCCAAGCTTTGAAACCTCCCGCCATGAAAAATGTTCTTATTTTGCACCGCCAATGTTGCTGGAAGATGATTAATGCCGTCAGAAGATGATTAATCACAAAAAAATTTGGGGTGCTAACAACATGAATATCATAAATGCACCTCGATAGTGTCAAAACCCTACTGTGAGGTTTGGGGTTTTTGGTCTGTGGTTTATTGTTATTCTTCATTATGGGGGAGGAGGAGGCTGGGCCTTCTCGGTCGCCATCAATGTGAGCATTCATGCTCCACTCATCATATTAGTTGGAAGTTCAAGAGTGCTAGTTCTTGGGGAGTTATGGGTTTGCATTGTGCACAGGGTTTCCAATGCCTGGTTCATCCTCAGCTTTGAGTTGTTACTGTCAAGGTAAGCTATGATACTGTAAACAAACCCTTATTTAAAATTCAGTACTGTATCAAGATTTATATCAGTGTTTAACCTGGTTTATGTTTTATAGCAGGGTATGATCATTTATCCGCGGTGAAGTCGTGAAGACAAAGGGATGACCCACCATGGTGTACATTCACTGGTAAGCCTCGGTCAGACCGGTTTCCTCTATCGACAGGGATTGTAATATTTTGTTTCTCTTCTTCGATGAAAACTCCATTTGTCGAGGTTGCATTGCTGTAGTAGTCAAATTTTCTGGGCTTTGAACCGAGTTGGGGTTTCTCCTGTCGTGTTGGTAGGAAGTTGTTTTTACGGGGCTATCATCAGTCTTACTGGCAGTTAGACTACAATGTAACACTACATTATAAGAATAATAAATGTGTTGCTCGTTTTTGTTGGAAATGTATTTCTAAACTCTACGTAAATATTGTTTTGGAGTTTCATTTTAGTTAAAGATGAAAGGGATAAACCCTAACTTCGATTTATGAAAATGTTTGAAGGAAGCTACAAGGTTTAAACCCTATGCTCTACTATGATGTTTAAATGTTAACTTATAAGTTTTTAAATGTTGTTTGTTTTAAAATTTTGAATGCCTGGGAGAGTCGAGACTCAAGCCCGTATCCTTCGTTAGTAATTATTCTGAAAGATATTACTGTCGGTCTTATGAACTTGTTTATAAGTTATTAGCAATGTGAGTTGGTTCTGCAAAATATTAGTTGAAATGTTTTAAGATGTGTAAGTTACCGCTTGGGAAAGCTCGTATTGAGACTCGAACCCTGGATCACTTGTGAAATGGAGTCTGTTTGGTTAATGACTTTAATATTATATTAAGTTGGGGTTTTGATTTAATGGGGATCCCGACTTTCTCTACATGGTTTCCATGTTAAAGACTTGTACAATTCTAAACTTGATAATTCGTTAATCCTTATGCTCATCGTAAAGGTGAGCTCTCCAAATGGAGGCTCGAAACCTTGTCTCAAGTTTGGATTCTGTATAATGTTTTAACGTAGGCAACTAGAAGTTTAAAGAAGTTTTGTTATTATTTTGAATACGTGGGTTTGACCCTCGGATGAGCCTTTGCAGGTATCGATCCTGAAATGTTGCTTGTATTAAATTATTACTATGTTATAATGGTTACAGGATTATACTCCTACTGTATGCTTATACGTTTTTATAGTAATACTATGTAATGGTTCGATACTTGTATAATCGATATATTTTAATTCATGTTGAAAGGTGATGAGGGTTTTTTAGGTTTGTACAGAATTGTTTAGAGTTTCTATAATTATCTAAGTATATTATTGGTATCGAATGACTTCTCATTACTTCTATGTGGAAACTATAATATTAAAAGAAATTACTATGTTATATATTTATTTGAGATGTTTTTTGCAGAAAGACTATAATTTCTGTAAAAACTATGAAATGTAAAATTAGTATTTGTTTTTGCAAAATGATTGATTAAGGGGATAATGCTACAGTTTAGGGTTTTCATATGATATGTGAGTACATAGACTCTGTTATTAAAACATTATTTTTATCTTATGAAACAAATAGTAAATATATGACTACATAATTCAGTTTGCATTCTGAGATGAAACCCTATATCATTCTGCTACTTGTTTTATGGAAACTAGCATAAAAATCTAAATACATTTACATTGATAACAAAAACCTGAAACTGCTACAGCATATAATATGGATTTGCTAAGCAGTAAGAGTAGTATATCATAAAAATACTTATTCTATTTGAAGTATAAACTTACTACTATTTTCAAATCTCATCTTCAAATTTAATTATACACTTCCTGTACTAGAGTACATCGTCTATGATGAAAGGAAAAATACAGGAAGATATTTTGTTTATTCACTTTTTATCATCTCATTCATTCATTAAGTCTGTAGAAACTAATTTAACTTAATCAGAAGATCATTCAAAAGTTCATCTTACTGATAACCAGAAAATAACATTTTTAAGCAATCTAAACAACATAGTTTAACTAGTGTAGAGACATATCCTTTTTTAATTTGCCTGCTATATAAATATGAGTTACTCATAGACAACATTCAAACAATTTACAGAAATAGATAAACAATTACAGAAATGAAATGAAATAAACAATTAGAACCTGGTAATTTTGCTAGGGTGGACAAACACACAAAGAGGCCTGTTCCTCCCAACCTTCTCCAAAAGAAGCATCCAAATCACTTGCTCCCTTGGACCCCTGATCCTGTTTACTGAACCACTAGGAATAAGACTCTATGTAAAAGCAAGGCACTCATGCTGTATTTCAACAATCAATGGATACTTGCATACACCTCACGTATGTACTTCAACAATCAATGGAGACTTGCATACATGTCAAAAACCTCTGCACTTAGCAAGAAAACTTTGCAGTTAGCAGAAATCAGACAGACTTACACTACAACTCAAAACATAGCTTCCCCTCATCGAATATTTCGTGTGCATACAACAGAACCACAAGGTAAATTTTCTCATCAGAAAAAGTGTGAGCCTCTGCTCAAATTCGATGGCTTATAAAAGATGCCTAGGTCTTTTAGTGGTCAGTTTCAATAAATGAGCCTCAAGCTCCAGTTCCACATTCCAGGGAACTTGACCACAATTTAAGGGAGTTGTCCCATAACAACAACTAGTTACTGAGTTCATGATGCTACCACTTTTCCATTTCCTTATACCCCAGATTCCATTCCTCCTAGTGGGTCAGTAAACACTCTTTCAATAGTCTCTTTGGGTGAGTGTCTCCTATTTTATTTTATTAAATAATAATATTATGCATTTACAGTCATCCTTGACCACTTGGTCAAATATAAAACTTTACAATAAAAGTTAAGACAATGTTTTCCAAAACCATAAAATCTCTCAAGTATTGGGTATGTTACAAACACCCCCACTTAAGCTCAACATCATCCTAGATGTTTCTTATTCTTCATCATAGCCTCTCTGGAAAACAATTTGATATGCTATCCGCATATTACTTTCCAATTCCCAGGTAGCTTCATCCAGGCTAAGGTGCTTCCATTGCACCTTTACCTGCCCTATGGTACGATTCCAGAGCA
Source organism: Larix kaempferi (assembly GCA_027924585.1). NCBI lineage: Eukaryota > Viridiplantae > Streptophyta > Pinopsida > Pinales > Pinaceae > Larix > Larix kaempferi. Next base: position 2,484,053 of record BSBM01000160.1, read on the forward strand.
TAATTTCCCTCATTTCGAGGATACAGTATGGTTCCACCTGAAATCTCCTTCAGGCTCCACCTGTATGTCATTCCAATTTAGCATATGAGTAGCATCGTGCACATACTTTTTCAAAACAGGAATATGGAAAACGTTATGTATTCTCAAATTAGATGCTAAAGCTAACTGATATGCAACTGGTCCAATCCTTGACAAAGTTTCAAATGGTCCACAATACTTGGGTGCTAGTTTTGGCACAACGCCTAAGATTAAAAGAACTTTTCTTGGGTTTTATCTTAACAAAAACATGATCTCCTACCTGAAATTCCTTTTCGGTTCGTTTCAGATTTGCATAACGTTTTTGTCTATCTTGTGCAATTTTTAAATTGCCTTGTACCTATTTCACGGTTAGCTCCATTTCTTTTAACAAATCTGGTCCTAACTTCAATCTGTCAACAGGATTACTCCAAGAGATGGGAGTATTGCATTTCCTTCCATATAAAATCTCAAATGGACTAAGTCTAGCAGATGTTTGATAGTGATTATTGTAAGCAAAGTCAACTAAATGTAAATAGTCTTCCCATTTAGTTGGCTGATCTTTTACATACATTCTTAACATATCTTCTAAAATATGATTCACCCATTCATTTTTTCCATCAGTTTGAGGGTGAAAAGATGTACTGAAATTTAACTTAGTATCTAAACCTTTAAACAATTGTCCAAAAATTTCCGGTAAACTTAGAATCACAATAAGAAATTATTACCTTAGAAATTTTGTGTAAACAAAATATTTGCTTCCTAAACACATTAGCAATGTTAGCAGGTTTAAAAGTAATTTTAACCGGAATAAAATGAGCTGCTTTACTAAGATTATCCACAACTACCATTATTGAGTCATTCTGTTTTTTATTCTTAGGCAAACCAATTATAAAATCAATACTTATAATTTCCCATTTCTATTCCAGAATTGGTAATCACTGTAATAGGCCAGCTGGGTGTTGATGCTTAGCTTTAATTTGCTGACATTCAAAGCACCTAGATATGTATTCAGTCACTTCGTTTTTCATGTTTGGCCAAAAGTAATCCTTTCTCAACATAGTTATCATTTTCTGATAACCAGGGTGTCCCGAATAAGGACTTTTATGAACTTCATCTAAAATCAACAACTTAACCTTTGACACATTAGGCACATAAAGTCTGTTCTTATAAGTCATTAAACCTCTTTCGTTAATGTTGTAATCTGTTATTAAATTTTCAGATACATTTTTAGCAATTTTATCATGTAATTCCTGATAATTTTCATCTTGATTAATTCCTTCTTCAATCTGATTTTCCAGATATGTCTTATAAGTGTTGATTGCTGCCATAAAATTTAATTTAGTGTTTTTGCTTAAGGCATCAGCAACTTTGTTTTCTTTACCCTTAATGTGCTGAATCTTGAAATCGTATTCGCTAAGGAAAGCTAGCCATCTAGCTTGCCTTTGGTTCAGATTTGTTTGACCCAACAAATATTTTAACCCTTTATTATTTTTCATTAGTGAAAACTTCCTTCCAATCAAGTGATGGCGCCACATTTTTAATGCATGTATCACGGCTTCTAGCTCTAGATCGTAAGCTGTGTATTTCTTTTCGTGAATTTTTAATTTCCTTGACTCGTGGGCTATTACATGACCTTCTTGAGTTAAGACCCCACCAAGTCTATCGTTGCATGCATCAGTGCATACAACGAAGTCCTTATTTGGATCTGCGATTTTTAATATAGGTGATGTTGTTAATAATTCTTTTAATTTCTTAAAACTGTCCTCACACTTTTGGTCCCATATGAATTTCTTTCCCTTCTTCTGCAAGGAGGTTATGGGATTCGCAATTCTGGAGAATCCTTCAATAAATTTTCTGTAGTAGCCTGTGATTCCCATAAAAGAACGTACATCTGTTACGTCTTTGGGGACAGGCCACTCATTAATTGGTCTTATTTTATCTGGATCAACTGTGATCTCATCTTTAGATATTATGTGACCTAAGTATCCTATTTTATCTTTGTAAAAGTCACATTTGCTGAACTTAGCATAAAGCTGATGTTCTCTTAGCACTTGTAGAATTATTTTTAAGTGTTTGTTGTGTTCTTCTTTAGTCTTAGAATAAATTAGAATATCATCAATGAACACGATTGCAAACTTATCTAGGTACTTATGTAGAACATTATTCATTAAACACATGAAGACTGCCGGTGTGTTAGTTAGCCCAAAAGGCATAACTATGAACTCGTAGTGCCCATAATGGGTCCTGAAAGCAGTTTTAAAAATGTCTTCATCTTTTATCCTGACTTGATGGTACCCCGACCTCAAGTCTATTTTAGAAAATATCGATGCTCTGCGTACTTGATCAAATAGATCATCGATGCGGGGCAGAGGATATCGATTTTTAATAGTCATTTCATTTAGTTGACCATAGTCTATGCATAATCGCAAGGTATCATCCTTCTTTTTAACAAAGATAACCGGTGCTCCCCAAGGAGACACACTTGGACTTATGTATTTTTTATCGATTAGTTCCTTCAATTGTGGTTTTAGTTCATTAAGTTCCAAAATGTTCATTCTGTAAGGAGCCTTTGAGTTAGGCACTGCACCTGGTACTAACTCAATGGTGAAATCTAGTTCCCTTTTCGGAGGTAGTCCTGGAATTTCTTCCGGGAATACATCAGAAAAGTCCTTAAGAATAGGTATGTCTTCCAATTTTAACTTATCTTCTTTATATCAATGTTTGTCATTAATTACATTTACTGCAAATATTTTACAACCCTTCCTTACAACCTGTTTAACTTGTAAAGCAAAAATTTGTCTAATAGAATTTCTTCTAGGAATTCTTTACTATTTCAGTTTATCCATCATTATTTAAACAAGTAAAAGTCTTTTAAAAAATAGTTCAGCACTACTCTATGCTTTTCAAGCCATTCCATGCCTATTAATACATCATAAGACCCCAAAGGTAAAATATTCAATTTAACTTGCGTATTTAACTGACTCATAAGCAAATCACAACTCTTAACAAATTCTACAACTTTTCTTTTGGTTCCTGTTGCTAACTAAACCAACCATGATTTATCAAATTTTTATACTTTCAACTTGCAACTTTTCACTAAATCAGGTGATATGTAACTCAAACTTGCACCTGGATCAATTAGAATAGAAATACGTTTGTTTTGTATCATACCTTCAATCTCAACCATGGAAGTTTGATGGTCTGTGTTGTTCAGGATTTAAACCTTATAGTGAGGAGAGACACTACCAACTTGGGCGGGGTTGACAGGTAAATACATTCATTATATTACATTTAGTTCCTACAAATGAAAAAGATCAATATATCGAAAGATGTACCTTTAATCGATGGTTGGTCCTAACTTTCACTTGCTCTTCCACTTGATCGTTCGCTATGATGAACCTGCAACACAAAGGAAACCTTCCTTGGTGTATATTGACTGTAATAAATATGATGAATATAGAAAGCAATCAAACATCAACAACAATCAAATACCAAGCCAAATGAACATACAATCCAATATACATTCGATTTGGGACGGGAAGGGTATTTCCACCTTTTTATTGTCAAAGAAACATGAATCAATACAAATATACCTGATCAGTCAAGATTCTTCTACAACCGAGTCCTGGGCTCTTGCTCTTCACAATGACTTGGGAATTCCTCCAACACAACGACACTTAATGCTTTTCTTCTAGGTCCCTCTTTCATGGATCCTCCTTGTATTTATGGGACAAGGTAGGCAATTGGAATCGAGAGGTGGTTGAATTGGGAGGTTGGGGAAGTTGCAAAATCAACTTCAACTAATCCCAATTCATAATCTTAATATATTTTTTTATTTCATCTTAATATGTGCATGAGTTTCATACAACAAGAGTAGTGCACAGAGAGCAACTTTCATGCTTTGCAACAAGCGTTTGCAACTTTTTGGAAAGTGTGCGCTAGTTGTCCTTGAGGAAAGCAACACATCTTTTGAGGTGTGCGCTGGTGTGATAGAGAAATAGTAGCACACATGTGGTGAAATCAGGATAAACAGTTAAATTCTCAGATGTGAGGTGTACTACCATTAATAAGTCATCTAGGTCAACCTAGCTCTTCAATCCATGGTGTCCTTTTGTGTGATCGACAGAGCAATGTGATCACGGACGGAGAAGTTCATATTTGACCTATAACAAATGCCCCCTAATGTGTGAGGTCAGAGGGAAACGATGGCCGAAATACATTATAATTCCGAGTCAGAGGAGGAACAAGAAACCACAGAACCAAGTCACAAAAGTACCTGAAACAACAATCAAAGGTCAGCGAGCAATTACAATCTTGACCTCATATAGATGTGTAGCATGATACAACATGATCTCTGATACATAACTAGAAGATGTATATATAGCATGACCACTAAAATACAAGCATGGATCCATGTTAAACTGAGAGATCATAGCCATAACGACAAACTGGATCTATGTCTCATGAAGAGCCAAAATGAGTGACGATCAGTATTGCACAACTTGGATGATAACATAAATATGGTGATGCTATCATCGTCCCAAGGTCTTCACCCAAACAACCCAAGGTACAAACCCTAACAATGTGAATAAATGAGCTGAGGTCGAACATGGGGGGTATCGTTTGATTACCGGTCATTGATGTATACCGTTAACAAACGCAAGGACTTCCATCAATAATGATAATGGGGTCCAAGGTACCTAGTACAATCCAACAAGTGTGAATAAATGGACTTGAAGTTGAACACCTAAGGAACTTGTCGAATAAGAGACATTGATGTATTCCCATTATTCAACAGCGAGGGAAACTGCCACTAATGACAGCAATCCCCAAGGTACTAACCGAAACTCTAGACTTCATTCCCAGAGCATAATGAGCTGAAGTCAATGGGAAGAAGTCCGCTGGAAGGGAGCATCAATGCATCCTCCATCATCCAACACGAGGAACACTCTACAGGTATGAGCTGATGTGGAGTAGGACAAGTAACAAGATGAAACAAACTGACACCAAGATGGTCGACACATGAATTCAAGGTAAACGGCAGAATAGCCAACACAGGCTGTATCCTTGAACAGTGAGCACGACAGAAAGTGACTTAGGCAGTTTTCAACATGAAGGGGAAATGATATAATCCTGCAATGTAGGAGACATTGAAAGACCCTCCATATGGTTGGAAGAATAACCAACAGGGGGAGTAAAAACTCGGAGATCAATTTCACCCTAAGGTAAAAAACTAATACCCAACTGAAATGATAGACTCAAGTAGGTGTTGTGTTCAAGGAAATGACTGACTTAACTTCCTTTGAAACTGAAAAGATGTGATATGCCCTTCTTATCCCTTATTATTTTTGGTAAAAGAATGTCCTTCTTGTTGTTTTAATGAGTCCAAGAAAGAAAGAAAACTCAATAAGTCCAACCATGTAAAAAGTTTAACGATCCCATGGGAGAAAGACTCAGGACCTTCTTCATTTTTTACAAAGTTTGAAGAAGAGATAGACGAATACTCTATAATACGGATCTATGGATTTTAATATCAAGCCAAAATGTGTTCTTGCTCGCCGGTGTTTTCTTGTTAAAAAAGTTAGAAAAACTTAAATAATCCTCCGTACACTTACTCATTGATTTTAATATCGAGCCCGAGTAGTTTAATGCTCGCCAGTGTTTTCCTATTTATAGAGTCTGAAAAACTTAAACAATCCTCTATATACCCTCTCGTGGATTTCACATCGAGCCCAAGTAGTTGAATGCTCGCTTGGAATTTTCATATTTTGAGAGCCTGAAAACCCTAAAGAAGGATCGAAAAGTCCTTTTTCATATAGTTAGTCTCCTTTCCCGAAAAATTTTAAAATAATGAGAGAAGAACTCTTATAGCCATGTATGACTAGAGTATTCCTTTTTTGTAAGTAATCCACAAAAGTCCGAAAAAGGGTTAAACTTATACTTAAGTGGATGGACCTTCAATTCCTTTAACGAGCTTGAAGAGAACAAGTCTGCTCGGCTATCTTGTCATATTTAAAGAGTCTAACAAGAGCATGAAAAAAATCTATAAAAATATTTTTCGTAAAGTTTTAACGAGCCCAAAAAAGTAAACTCGCGGCTTTCTTATTGTTTTTAACAAGCTCAAAGGAGATATAGAAGAATGCTCATAACTTCCTTACTATTTTTAATGAGCTCGAAGTGAAGATGGAAGAAATGCTCATAGCCTCCTTACTGTTTTTAACGAGCTCAAAGAAAAGGTGGAAGAATGCTTGACGGTGGATCAATGTGCTAATGAATGGAAGACTGTATTATAGACTCTAGGAAAACTTCATTAGGTGGAAGTATATAATCCCAGATGGAACACATATCTAAACATTCGGATGGAGTCATCACCTGGTCAATTGTCGGGAAAAATATCAAGAATATCTTGCTTTGAGCAAAAATACTCAAAATGACATGTCTTTTGAGTACTTTGCTGAACATATTTTTGAATATAGGCCCAAAAATGAAGATGTGGAGTTAGTAAAGAAAGGTTTATGCCCTACTTGTAAAGAACCTTGGAGAGAGTATCATATATGTGTGCATGAAATGATGTCCTACTTGAGGAGAGCTTTTGGGAATTCTTCAAAAAGAGATTCCAAACATATTGGTCCTAAGGAAAACAAGGGGAAAAATGCATCAGCTTGCTTGAAGGAGCAAAAGGAAGAGACATCACAAGAGCATGAAGAAGATTCTTTTGAAAATATGGAAGATCATTTCGAGACACCTTCTAGCTTAGACATAAACCAAAGATCATCTACTGATGGATGCTTAAACTATGAAGGAGTACCTACTGATGGGTGCTCACACCTCTATGTTGGTGACATAGAGATCACTTTTGAAAGTGTTGGTGCAAGCCCAAGTTCCATTAAGCATGATAATGAAGACCTTGTAGCAGTTGAAGAAGAACCAAGATCAACTTCCCCATCACCACTTGAACTTCATGAAGTTGGTCCAAGCAAAAATGAAGAAGATGAGGAGGTTCATTTGCAAGAGCCTCATTTTCCTGAAGGATCCTTAAAGATGAATGAAAATAAGATCCAAGAGTCCCTCAACATTCTCCATGACACTCAAGCATTGGTGTCAAATTCTTGTTGGAGAGCTACTTCATTGGAGGAAACATCCTTCCTTGAAGACATGGAGAAGATTCAAAGAGCAATGTGCCACATCAAAGGTAATTTCATGTCTTTGTTTTTTTATAGAAACTATTTGTTTGAGCTTAATGAATTGTTACATGATGCATACTTGAAGAATAATGAGTATAATCATAAGCTCACACTTCAAAATGAGCAACTTCTTGAAAAGTTGCAAGATACTTGTTTTTCCTCCTATGTTTCAGATTGTCAAATGGAAGATTGTTTGGAGGATTCTCATGACATGGTGGATCATGAGAAATGTGTAAATTTGAATGTTCTTGACGTGTTTGAAGATGAACTTGAAGATATCCAAACACTTGATGTGGTGGAATAGGAACTTGAATTGTCTCTTGATGAAGGTTATGCAATTTTTAAAGAAGAGCATGATTCATCTACATTGAAACCAATCTATGACAAAGGTTTCACACTTTTGAAGGAGCGGCATGATACTAACCATATGGATCCTTCACATGATGAAACTTCTACACTTTTTGATGATTTGGGTGAGTTAGTTCATTCTCCTACATCCTACAATTTCATGTTTTGCAGCATTAGTCTCAATGAAGTATGGGTGAAAGGGTTCTTTTGATGGTGCCACATGAGGAGTATGGAACTCCTAGATTTACCTTTTATGATGACATGGTTGGAGCACACTCTTATTCACATTTGCAGCAACATTATTTGTCACTTTATGATGATGCAAATCTACATGGATGCACCTATGATATGCATTTGAGTCACTTGAAGACTCATGATTTTTCTTGCTCAACACTTGATTCATTTGATGTTGGAGGAACTTCATCCAACACTTGGGTGAATAGATTTGTGATTGGAGAACATTTTTGTTAGAAACCATATACTTTTTTATATATTTATGATTCTCACATTTAGGGATGTATGGGTGAGACTTTTTTGAGTCGTTTGAAGTCTCTTTGTTTTTTCTACTCATTATTTGGTTCAGATTTTAGTGGAGATTCTTCATTCACTTCTTGGATGAAAGAATACATGGTTGAATATTTTGATGCAGATCACATCCTTTTGGAGCAACATTATAGGACATGGGATCTTCGCCTATGTCATTGGAGCAGATTTGATTGGTCACTTAAAGCTTGTATGCGCTTGGAAAATGGTGGTCTACTTACTTGGAGGTATAAGCACTTTCATGATTCTTTGATGAAGCACATACTTGATGTACATTTTCATTACGTTGTTATGTAATTTGATGATATATATTTTGTACTCATGATGTTTGGAAGAATGCATACAAGAAAATGGGATCTAGGAATCCTCTTATCTAATGGTGTGGGTTGGAGAGCACTCTTAATTGTTGGGGTGCAATACAAGCAATGTGACCCTGGAATAATTTTTATCTCATTGGTTTCAAATTTTTGGGGGAAACAAGCAGTATGGGAGATGTATTTCCCACTTAATAAAGTGATTTTTATGAAAGTATTGCAACAGCAAGCATGGTGGTTCCTCTCTAAAATCTTCATGGAAACTCAAAGACTGAAGGTTGGGCAATTCAATGGCAATTTCAAAGAATTATACAGAAAGCAGGTTCTTCAACACCCATGTTTGAGATTGCTTGAGGACAAGAAATATTGGGAAGGGAGGATTTGTCATGTCCCAAATTTGGAATTGGGTCACAATCGCCTAATCACATTGACCATATTCATTAGAGTTTGTCAAATTGATGTTAAGGGTCAAATAATTGCCAAGGAGGAAAATTACTAGTTTTCTAGGTTTGGGGTGGAAGCCTTGGGATTTGGAATAAGGGGGATAATAAATGATGTTTGAAAATTAGAATGGCATAAATATTTAATAAATGATATAAATAAATATATACAAGTGAAAATGAAAGTGGCATTTGATCATGAAGACACATGGAGGAAGTGGGACCCACATATGGCTAGATTTCCCCACTACACTTGGCATCATTCTCTAACCAATTTGAATTCAAGGTGAATGGTAACATAATTGGGGGATTTAAAAAGGTATTATTCATGGCATGACTCATCCAAGGTCGAAATATATAGGAAGAGTAACTCCCATGGAAGAGGAAGAGGCAATTTGGAGCTAGTGGCACACTTGGGCTAGATTCCCTAGCTCTATGACAACAATGATGAAGATGCTATGACACCTATGACACAAATCAGACCTGTGTTGAGATATTGTAACTTCAAAGAATATTATATTTGTACTTTATTATTCCGGAGATGATTCATTCCTCCGTGAAGATCTTATTGTATATCCGGAGATGTTTATTCCTCCGTCGGAATGTGGTAACTCGGGTTATTAGACTTCCCTAGTGGGGGTCGGCCCTAAATGTGTTATGTGGGTCAAAGGGTTATTAGACCACCCTAGAGGGGTCGGCCCAGTCAGTTATAATGGGGTATTTAACCTAATGGTTAAATACGAGCCTACATGTACTTGTGTAAAATACATATCAGAGAAGTGTATAAATAGAGGAGGTGTGTTCCTCATTATACACACACTCTCACTTGAGAAAGGCGCACTTGTGGAGGAGAGGTCTGCTATGGAGAAGAAGGAGCTTATGCTCAGGGTTTGCATCTTTGTATATTGCTGGTCATCTATATTGAGGAAGCTTTACTGGGTTTTCTACCCCATGAGGGTTTCCCAGGATAAATCTCTGTCTCTTGTGTTTATGCTATGCTTGTTGTTTCTTCAGTGATCCTGTATATGCTATTATTGTGAAATGGAATGTAATACTGTTATTTTCTGTCTTAGCATATTGAATTTTAACATGGTATTAGAGCTAACCTGAAGGAAGACAAGGCATGGCACTAAAGACACTTGCTTTACTTACGACAATTTGAAGGTTAGGGTTTTACATAGCAAAAACCAGTCATCGTAGCACTTTCGCTATAAATCCGTTTTGGAAAATTTTTCGGATCTGAAATTGTTACAGGACGAAGCTAAAATCTCCAGGTACCTTGTGTCCAAAGGACAACCTCTAATTCGTTGTACTTTGTGATTTATGATCTGTACAATATAGGGTTTCTGCCTCTTCCAGATCTGAGTCAAAATCAGGTGACCTTGGGAAAAAGGTCATATCTTGGGCTAGGAGGCTTCAAATGAAATTTAGTAAAAAGTGACAGGTAGTACACAGTCTGCACTATCTCAGAAAACTTTTTCAGAGGCCGAAGTTGAACCAGTGACACGTGGCACTCCGTACAAGTGCGCTCTCCTGTATTATCCCATAAACAGGTCACGTTGCGACACTTGGCATAACTCTCTCTCAGAAAATCCAATTGAGGTCAGACCTGTCAGAATGGAAAGCTAAAAGGCCGAGCTATCTCAGAAAACTTTTTCAGAGGCCGAAGGTCAAACAATGACACGTGGCACGCCGTACAAGTTCGCTCTCCTGTATTTTCCCAAAACAGGTCACGTTGCGACATTTGGCATAACTCTCTCTCAGAGAATCCAATTGAGGTCAGACCTGTCAGGATGGAAAGATAACAGGTCAGGCTATCTCAGGAAACTTTTTCAGACCCTGTGGATCAAAAATTTCAGAGTTACACCAGAAAAAATCAGGTACATATTTCTATCAAAACAGAATTATTTTTTGGTACCTTCATTCATGACTTCCGGAATTTAGGGCTTTGGAGAAAGTTGGAATTTTTGTAATCGGAGACCACGGCTGGATGCTACTCATCAAAATAGAAATTTAGAGACCAAGATCAGAATTTTTGGTTGGGCAGAAGGCCGGGCTTGATTAGACCCTAGTTCGGGACTTTGATCAGAAAAGCGGAAAATTAGGGCTTCTGTAAAAATGGGAATTTTTGAAATCTGTGACCACGGCTGGAAGCTCCTCAGAAAAATAGAAGCTTAGAGCTTTGGATCAAACTTTTTGATGGGGCAAAAGAGTGGGCTTCATCAAACCCTAGTTCAGGGTCACGTCCAGTGAATCCGAAAGTTTCAAAGGCAAAATTGAGGAGTAAAACTTTGCAGTCTTCAAATTCTGAATATATCAGTTTGATCAGCTCATCAAGGCGCATATCTCTATCCTTTCGGAAGTTTGAAATTCAAAGTTTGAATTTTTGGGGTTTCTCTGACAAACCCATATCCAGCTCCAGGTCTAGTTCTTGCAAATCAAGTGGATAGGGTTAATCCTAGAAGAAGATGGATTGGTCACCTACATAAGTGAAGGAGTTCATGTTTCAGAGGGAGATGAGGCTAAGGCTTTACATAAGGAGATTACAAGCGATCTCGATAGGTATGACTCATCGAGGTATGTTTTGAGATTTGTTCATGATTAAGCTTATGGTATGTTTGTCTTCATGTTATTACAGTTAGTACAATCTTGATTTTAGATTTGTTGTATCACCTTAACAAAATTATGAATGCATTCATTGGTTAGGGTGTTGACACTTATGATTATACTAATGCATTATGGTGTTGTGTGAGGTTGAGGTTGTCTGCTAACAAGATACAGGTACATCACAAAAGACAAATCAGGCTCCATGACCATGAAAACATGAAGACAAAGACTCATCCATAATCTTTGTTCTACTTACGAGGTATGTATGACTTTGTTATATTATGCTTAACCTATGAGACATGCAGGTTCTAGCTCAGGATCTCTAAATCATTGAAGAGATTGTTTAGGTATGTTGTACATAACCAAGTAGGTATACTAATCCAGGTATGTTTCCCATGAATCTTACCTTGTGTTAGGATCCCTTATAAAAGTATACTTGGAATGATTGGTTATGATTATTCATAAAATTAGTAATCAAGGGATTATGCATATTATATCTTTTATCAATGATATGCATGAGTAAAAGAAGACTTCCCTGAAATCTTGAATACTAATGTTTATTAACTATAATCATGACTATACTTTTTCAAGATTATTTAGTACTATAATGTTTTGATAGAATTTAGAATATACTAATGAGTGTATGTTTGTGTATGAGATCATGAGGATGACTCTTGAGCATGCACAGTGGTACAGAATGAATAGAAGTTCAAAAGACATACAGAAGATCAAGCGGGAGGCAGCCACACAAACATAAAAGATAAGTATTTGAGTTGCTATTTGAAATAGTAATGATATTGCCTGCATACATATTTGTATTCCTAGAATATATATAATGCTGAGTGTAAACATTCATAGAGCATTGAACAGTAAACAACTAATGTGCATATGTTTGGACAAACATTCCATTGTTGCTTGTCTAGAATGAAACCTCCTTGCTGACATGCTGAGAGTTGTGCACACTCTCGATAGTATGTTCTGGTAGAGATGGAAGGCATCTAGATAGCCACTGTATGCATACAGGATATGGGAAAGTGTTGTGCCAAAGTATTGGTCAAAATAGTTACATCACTATGTAAATAATATCTGTATGCATAATGGGTTATCTTTTGATGATTATGAAGTATTACTAATCATGTACTTAATTTTGATTTGTAGGAAAGGTCATGAAGAATGATGGACATCGTACAAGTGGTGGATGTTCAAACAAGAAGATTTACAAATCAAACAAAATATAGAAGGCTCATGGCTAGAAGATTCTCTTAGAAAGGGGAAGAGAATCACGACAAGATGTTTGCTCCAAGTATGGTGTAATTAAAGAAGAAGTATGAATCAGGTTCTGTATAGGTACCTAGGATCGATAATAATTTGATAAGCTTAATGTTCACCATGGGTGATGTGGATCTCAACCCTTTGCCACAAGGTTGAATATGATACACACATGACATGGATGCAAGAAGGAACTCACCACAGAGTTCGAATGATATTGAGGCTCATATCAGTAGACCCATCTAACGAGAGATGGCAGAGTTAGATATGCAGAAGATCATTCAATGCAGAAATGAAAAATGAAAGATCTCAATTTGATGCTTTACTTCCTAGGTCTGGAAGTATGGCAAGGCTCAGAAGGAATATTTCTCAACCAGGGAAAGTATGATGAGAAATATGACTTGAGGTGTTGGAATGGCCACTCTTATGGATTCCAACTTGAAGCTGTTAGGGGATAACTCATCAGAGTTAGTGGATATAACTCTGTTCAGTCAAATTATTGGGTCTTTGATATATCTAACATATACTAGGTTAAGATATATGCTTTGTTATGAACACCTTGAGTTAGTATCTAGTGGAAACTAGATGTGTTTACCTGATAGTTGCAAAGTATGTGATGAGGCACATAAAGGACACGATAGAATTTGATCTATGCTATCTTGAAGATCATGACTTCAGATGGCTATTCAGATTCTGTTTGGGCAGGAAGTGTATCAGACAAGAAGAACACATCGAGAGGATGTTATTGTCTGGGATTAGCCATGATCTCGTGGTTTAGCTGGAAGCAGTCTAGTGTGGCTCTCAGCACAAGCGGAATATATGGCTGCTTGCTCTGCTAGTTGTGAAGAAGTTTGGCTTTAGGATTGTTTGACTTAGAGATAGAACCAACTGAGATCCTATGTGATAATTAGAGTTGTATCAAGATGACATAGAATCTAGTGTTCCATGATAAGTCAAAGAACATAGGGAACTAACAAGATATGACACAGAAAGGAACTCTAAAAGTTTGAATTTGTAACAGGTTACCTTTGTACTAACCAAGCCTCTACGTCAAGTGAAGAAGTTACCAACCAAACCTCTGTCTCGAGTGAAGTTTGAATACTTCCGAGACAAGCTTGGTGTAGTTCAAAAGGACCCTCCTCGAAAGGGGGAGTAGTATAGTCACTACTGATGAGATTGTCTCATCAAACATCAAGGTCGTTGATGAGGTAACCTGTTATCTACACCCAGTTACTTAGAAATATTTAGATTTAGGACTCTTATACTTAGAATACTTAGCTTTACTTATACATGCTTTTGATGATGATGATACATGTTGTGGTTATACATGTTTTGATGATGATGATACATGTTGTGGTTATACATGTTTTGATGATGATGATACATGTTGTGGTTATACATGTTTTGATGATGATGATACATGTTGTGGGTATACATGTTTTGATGATGATGATACATGTTGTGGTTATACATGTTTTGATGATGATGATACATGTTGTGGTTATACATGTTTTGATGATGAGGATACATGTTCTGTTCTTGATGAACATGTGAAGGGATTGGATCATTCCTGGACTTCAGTCCGAAAGAAGAGCCGTAGACGTATGTATTCGATAATGAAGTTCTTGATGAACATGTGAAGGGATTGGATCATTCCTGGACTTCAGTCCGAAAGAAGAGCCGTAGACGTATGTCTTCGATAATGAAGTTCTTGATGAACATGTGAAGGGATTAGATCATTCCTGGACTTCAGTCCGAAAGAAGAGCCGTAGACGTATGTCTTCGATAATGAAGTTCCTGATGAACATGTGAAGGGATTGGATCATTCCTGGACTTCAGTCCGAAAGAAGAGCCGTAGACGTATGTCTTCGATAATGAAGTTCCTGATGAACATATGAAGGGATTGGATCATTCCTGGACTTCAGTCCGAAAGAAGAGCCGTAGACGTATGTCTTCGATAATGAAGTTCTTGATGAACATGTGAAGGGATTGGATCATTCCTGGACTTCAGTCCGAAAGAAGAGCCGTAGACGTATGTCTTCGATAATGAAGTTCCTGATGAACATGTGAAGGGATTGGATCATTCCTGGACTTCAGTCCGAAAGAAGAGCCGTAGACGTATGTCTTCGATAATGAAGTTCCTGATGAACATATGAAGGGATTGGATCATTCCTGGACTTCAGTCCGAAAGAAGAGCCGTAGACATATGTCTTCGATAATGAAGTTCCTGATGAACATGTGAAGGGATTGGATCATTCCCGGACTTCAGTCCGAAAGAAGAGCCGTAGACGTATGTCTTCGATAATGAAGTTCTTGATGAACATGTGAGGGGATTGGATCATTCCCGGACTTCAGTCCTAAAGAAGAGCCGTAGACATGAGGTCTCCGATAACTGAACGACAGGACTGAATCGTCCCTGGACCTCGGTTCAAAATGTACGTGACAAATCCTAGAATTACTCTAGGTTACATCCAGCATGAAACAGGGCTGGCTCTGTAGTTGTGATACATCCAGCATGAAACATGGCTGGCTCTGTAGTTGTGATACATCCAGCATGAAACAGGGTTGGCTCTGTAGTTGTGATACATCCAGCATGAAACAGGGCTGGCTCTGTAGTTGTGATACATCCAGCATGAAACAGGGCTGGCTCTGTAGTTGTGATACATCCAGCATGAAACAGGGCTGGCTCTGTAGTTGTGACACATCCAGCATGAAACAGGGCTGGCTCTGTAGTTGTGATACATCCAGCATGAAACAGGGCTGGCTCTGTAGTTGTGATACATCCAGCATGAAACAGGGTTGGCTCTGTAGTTGTGATACATCCAGCATGAAACAGGGATGGCTCTGTAGTTGTGATACATCCAGCATGAAACAGGGATGTCTCTGTAGTTGTGATACATCCAGCATGAAACAGGGCTGGCTCTGTAGTTGTGATACATCCAGCATGAAACAGGGCTGGCTCTGTAGTTGTGATACATCCAGCATGAAACAGGGCTGGCTCTGTAGTTGTGATACATCCGGCATGAAACAGGGCTGGCTCTGTAGTTGTGATACATCCGGCATGAAACAGGGCTGGCTCTGTAGTTGTGATACATCCGGCATGAAACAGGGCTGGCTCTGTAGTTGTGATACATCCGGCATGAAACAGGGCTGGCTCTGTAGTTGTGATACATCCGGCATGAAACAGGGTTGGCTCTGTAGTTGTGATAGGGATTGATCATCCTGGAACTTGATCTGGATTGCATCATCCATGGACTCATGTCCTAAAGAGAGCAGGATTGATCATCCTGTAAATCTGATTGTGTGATGACGATGCTGCTGATCGTGTAATGACGATGCTGCTGATTGTATGATGACGATGCTGCTGATCGTATGATGACGATGCTGCTGATCGTGTGATGACGATGATGCTGATCATGTGATGACGATGCTGTTGATCGTGTGATGACGATGCTGTTGATCATGTGATGACGATGCTGCTGATCGTGTGATGACGATGCTGCTGATCGTGTGATGACGATGCTGCTGATTGTGTGATGACGATGCTGCTGATCGTGTGATGACGATGCTGCTGATCGTATGAAGACGATGCTAAAGATCGTGATATTGATGATTGATGTTGACAGTGATGTTCCAGTAACTGCTTGAGTTACTGATAATGTTGAGAAAGCTTCCAGTGATTTATAGATGTATCATGTATGATGTTGATGACTCCTTGCTCGGGCAGATGCTGTTATAATATCCTTCTCGTTAAGGGGGAGTGTTGAGATATTGTAACTTCAAAGAATATTATATTTGTACTTTATTATTCCGGAGATGATTCATTCCTCCGTGAAGATCTTATTGTATATCCGGAGATGTTTATTCCTCCGTCGGAATGTGGTAACTCGGGTTATTAGACTTCCCTAGTGGGGGTCGGCCCTAAATGTGTTATGTGGGTCAAAGGGTTATTAGACCACCCTAGAGGGGTCGGCCCAGTCAGTTATAATGGGGTATTTAACCTAATGGTTAAATACGAGCCTACATGTACTTGTGTAAAATACATATCAGAGAAGTGTATAAATAGAGGAGGTGTGTTCCTCATTATACACGCACTCTCACTTGAGAAAGGCGCACTTGTGGAGGAGAGGTCTGCTATGGAGAAGAAGGAGCTTATGCTCAGGGTTTGCATCTTTGTATATTGCTGGTCATCTATATTGAGGAAGCTTTACTGGGTTTTCTACCCCATGAGGGTTTCCCAGGATAAATCTCTGTCTCTTGTGTTTATGCTATGCTTGTTGTTTCTTCAGTGATCC
The DNA here is from genome assembly GCA_027924585.1 of Larix kaempferi. Lineage (NCBI taxonomy): Eukaryota > Viridiplantae > Streptophyta > Pinopsida > Pinales > Pinaceae > Larix > Larix kaempferi. Next base: position 2,501,071 of record BSBM01000160.1, read on the forward strand.
TGTATATGCTATTATTGTGAAATGGAATGTAATGCTGCTATTTTCTGTCTTAGCATATTGAATTTTAACAACCTGAAGGCTGAAATATGACATATATGACATGTCAGGGATAAAAATAGCCTCCAAGAGGTGCTTGAGGGAGTTAGGGCAGCTAAGATGCTTCCACATGTGATTTGGTGGAAGTGGGAAACTAGGAATTGTTTTACAAGTGGCATTCTTTGGAATTTATTCCCAACTTGAGTTGGGATGAGTCTCTTGGAATGAATTTGACCCATGGAGGACATTAGAAGTTTATAAATTTAAATAAAAAAGAATGAAAGCAACTTTTGATCATTTGAGAAATTTTCAATTGCATTTGTGAAGAGGGAGAGCTAGTGGATGACTAGTTTCTTGCCTTAGCCAATTTCGAGGGTGAAAGATTCCCATCCAAGTTGGTAATTAGAAAGGACATTCAGACCTTTCAATTGGAGCTTTAATGGAGTCTATATTTGCAGGTGTAAGATACAGGGTAGCTCATGGTTTCTTCTATTGCAGCTCACTCCTTCAACCATTTCTAGTTTTGATGGCATATTCTTGATCCTTAAGGGAGGGTTTTTTTGGTGAGCTATTGTACTCTTTGGGGGAGCTTATAATGCCCCATTTCTTTTGTAATATGAATTAAATAATATGTTCTTCATCTCCATAAATTTTCAAGTCGAAATTCCAAGTAGAAATGTATAAATTTCATTTTTAATGAAAGAACAGTGTCATTTCCCCACTACCTTGTTGTGAACCAATGTAATGCTGGTGATTTCGAATGAATGGATGATTCTATAATACATTTGTGATTAATGTACTTCCATGTATGTATTTTATAAGTTTCATGTACTTTACTTGAGCATTTGAAGTATTTTCACTCAGTTTATTTACATTTGGACAAGATTTGGTGCCATTTCCCCAAGGGTCGAACTAGTGATTTTTGTTGTTGTTTGGGAGAGGTTTGGAATAGACTTAATAACTAATGAATGGTGAATTTGGGACATTAATAAAATACTTGATACATCCCCTACCTCTATTCATAAATTTGAGTGGGTTTGGAGGCATTTGGGAAGCCATTTTCAGTACTTACCCCAGGGGGATTTCAACCCCAAATTACTAGTAAATTTGCATACTTGGTCCAGAATCTTAAGAGAGTTTGCAGAGGTATTTTGGTGGCCATATATCATTTCTGAACATCATATTAAATTCCTAATATCATTCATACACCTTCCTTTAATATTTGAAGGCATTTGGAGTCAATTTGAGACCTAGAGACCAATACTAGTCAAAGGGAAATTACTAGTAAAGTTCCCTACATTAGCCATAATTGAAAGAGGATTTGCATAAGTATTTTAAAGGTCCAAAAGCATTCCTGAAATAGATATTTGGGAAACTAGAGCTCAAAACTAGTCAAAGGTCTAACTAGGGAAAAAGGTGAAAAATTGCCATTTTAATAAAATTCCTAACAAGGGACATTACATAGTGGCTATGGTCGGGGGACATACTTGGTCTATAGTTGGGTAATAAGAGGGATTAGAAAATATAAGTTGATCGATAGTGACAATTCTTTCATTGTGAGGAAAATGCATCACAAGAAAGAGCATAGACACCACATTGTGCATAGCATATACGTAATCATGCCCTAGGATCATATCAAAGTCCATAGGGTCCTTTAAAACCATAAAATCAACTAAGATTGTTTTTCCACCCAAAGTAATGGGTACTTGAGGGAGGAATCCCAACGGTTCACTAGGTCTTTTATCGAAATTCAACGGCCAATTAACAGCTGGAACAAGGTTAGGAAAACCTAAATCTCTCCAAGCATAAGGGGATAAGATACTAACAGAGGCTCCTTCATCTACAATACATCGATGAACCGCATGGTTGCTGATATCAACCTTTATCTGAAAAGGTGTAGCAGAAGGAAGGTGAGGCCCAGTTAGACTAATCCAATCAAAGGAAATTATCCCAGAGCTTGGTAGGGGTTCACTTGGCACAGATGAAGTGCCCCCTATTTTAGAAACATCCGAATTGGTTTTGCAAAAGACTTCAGGGACAAGTGCATCAGTCTCTGAAGGATTGATGGGATTGGTCGAATATTGCATCGATTCGATAACTTCACTCTCTGAAAGAAGAGTGGGGTTGACCAAAGATTGCATTGGTTCAAGCACTTCACTCTCCGAAGGAAGAGTGGGGTTGACCAAAGATTGCATTGGTTCAACCACTTTATCAACCAAAGGTTGATCAGGTTGTAGGGAATCTATAGGCAACTTAGGAGCAGAGGATCCTTCAGACATGGACCACACTATCTGCACCTATGGAATGGCAGGGCATAGGTGAGTAAGGTGATCTCCCTTACAAAGTTTACAAGGGAACTTTGGCTTCCATCCTATAAGCTTAGACTCCTTTACAACAATAGTACTCTCAGCATGACTAGCATTGGCTAGAAGCTTACCCCCAACATGACTTGCAGTGGCTGGTTGCTCAGAAGCAGAAGACTTTTGAACTAAGGACCACACTCTTTGCACTTCTGGAAGTACAGGGCACAAATAGGTCAGGTTGTCTCCCTCGCAAAACTTACAAGGGAACTTAAGCTTCTGTTTTTTAGGTTTGTCAACAGTGTCAACTTTCTCAACATGACTTGTAGTGGTTGATTCAGTGTCTCTAGTATGACTCACAGTAACTAGTGACTTGTCATTAATATGACCAGCAGTGATCAATGACATGTCTTCAACATGAGCAACGGTGGTTGAAGACATGATTTCAGTATGATTTGCAGTGACTGAAAGTTTTCTCCCAGCATGACCTCCAGAGTCCGGATAGGTGCCCCCATCATGACTTCCAGAGGCTAGGTGGCTTCCCCTAGCATGAATTCCATATGCTGGGTGGGTGGGTTCAGTATGATTTACAATGACTGAGTTAATTCTCCCAACATGACCTCCAGAGGTTGGTTGCATAGGTTCAGTATGATTTACAGTGACTGAAATTTTTCCCCTGACATGACCTCCAGAGGTTCGGTGGGTGCCCCCAGCATCACTTCCAGAGGCTGGGTGGGTTCTCCCAGCATGACTTCTAGAGGCTGGGTGGTTTCCCCCTTGCTTTGGCATCTTCTTCCTATTCTTCTTTCGTATATTCCTTGTAGACTGCTAGTTACTAGTATCACTACTTTCACCACATGAGGTAGAAGGAGGAGGAGAAGATGTTAGTGGCGAAGCAGGCATAGGGTTATGATGATCTTGATGTGAGGTGCTTACTTGAGAAGCATCAGGAGCATGCAAGGCGTTCGGAGTGGGAAAACAACCAAATTGGTAACAATGTTCCCAATAAATGGAAAAGCACAAGGATCCCCTTGAACAGGGGTCCCTTGATTGGTGCTCATGGGGATGCTATCCATCGTTTCTGACTCAAAGGGACAGAAATCTCTAAGGCCAACTAAAAACAAGCAGCACAAAGAGCACACCACTAAAAATGTCCTAAGTGATCAAAACCAGGAAAGTAGATGGAAAATACTCTTAGAAGTAAGTCTGAGATGATTAGGGCCCAGAATAGACTAATAGAGTACTGACGGTCAGTTACGTGGCATCCAATGGAGGTCCTCTAGGTGCAAGCATTTGAATCACCAAACTGCCCTCCTGGGATTACTTCCAAAGGGTTACCTTCCACATCTGTTCGAGGTGAAGTGAGAATAACCTCCCACTCTACCTGGGTAGATCCCTACAAGGTTATGATACTAAGGCTACCACCAATATGAAATAACTTGGGGGGGTAGTCATCAGCCTAGTCGAAAAGCATGGGTAGGGTAGCAAAGCCCAAAGTCCAAAAGGACCCCCGTACATGAATCAACTCTGGCTTATGGTTGAGAGGAAAGTGAGGGGATATCCTCAACAATTCCAATCGCCCACAGCCTCATGCTTAACTCTGGTTTGAGTAGAGCATCCCAGGACTATTTGATAGAGATGGATTTACCTAATAGATAGTCGTACTGCGATTGTTGAGTAATGAAATTGATTCCGGATAGTTTAAGTGTATTCTGATCCGAAACCCTAGCCTAAGCTAGTTGGTGAACTGACAACCCTAAAAAAGAAAAAGTTGCTAATAAATTTTATTGAGTGTTCTTTTTAAATGGATGTTCTTTACTCAAAGGTTGTAGTGGAGTGTGTGGTGTGGTTGTGACTGAAATAAAGAATGTGCAAAAGTAAACAACTTTCACTAAACTTTCTCATTCATTGTTTTCCAAAACTAAAGATAAGAAAACCTAAAAATATTTTTGATTTTTTTCTTTTAAATTTTCAAAGAAAAACAAAATTTATGCTACTTCGAAAAGAAATGATAAACCTTACAGTTATGCTACCAATTTTCAATTTTTAAATTTTTCTCTTTTTCAAAGAAACTGAAATCAGAAAATGGAACAAGTAAGATATAAAAGAGGTGTTGGTAAAGATAAGAGACTAATGTCTTAAGCAATCAAAGAAGAAACTGAGAAAGACTCTACCTACCAAGTTGTTTCGAAACTAAAAAACTCTAGACTTGGCACTGAATGTAAAAAGAAAAGGGGAAAAAATGCATGTAGCGGAAAGGCAGACTGATAAGGCTGCTCCTAAGCGTCAAAACCCAGTAAAACACCAGCCAAGTAAATAGAGTAGGCAAGCAAACCAAAAATCACTTTACCACTACACAAACTGAAAAGAAAAGCTAAGAAGGCTTCAAGCAAATCAAACTGATCTAAACAAAAGTTCAGAAGGAATCAAATGATCAAGTAGCTTCAGAACAGTCAAGTAGGTTTAGAAAGGCTTAAACAAGCAGAAGGACACCTAAACAGTACTCGAAGCGAACTAAAAGGACTCTCGAGAGGTTACACAAGATCCATAAAAGACACAAGGGTGTCTCAACATCAGTAAAGAGGAAAATCAAAAGAAGGAGCAGACCCAACATTCAAAAATCAAACCCTACAGAAAAAAGGGTCAAACTTACAGGAATGTGCACTACTGTATACACTAACAACCCGCGCACACATCAGAAAATGCTCTACTTTATACACTAGCAACTCGCGCACACATTAGAAAATGATCTACTTTATACACTAGCAACCCTCGCACACATCAAAAAGTAAGTAGGTTAAGTGCACTACAGTGTGGTACAGAAACCAGTGCACACTAGGAAATATGCACTACTGTGTCGTGGACAAAGCAACGTTCATGACATAAAATGCGCTACTGTGAGTACAGTAAACCAGTGCATAGGGTCTGAAATTGGACAAAAAGGCTTTGCAACAGCAGACTGAGATGAATCAAAATAGAAAGAACAAGAAACAATGACCTATAAGACCTCTCAGAGAACAAATAGACTAAAATAGAGTGAAAGAAAAACCTAACAAGGTTTCCTAGAGCAGAAAAACAACTGGTTACTCCCCAGCAGAGTCGCTAGTTTGTTGTTCAGGATTTAAACCTTGTAGTGAGGAGAGACACTACCAACTCTGGCGAGGTTGATAGGTAAATACATTCATTATATTGCGTTTAATTCCCACAAATGAAAGAGATCAAGATATCGAAAGATGTACCTTTAATCGACGGCTGGTCCTAGCTTTCGCTTGGTCTTCCGCTTGATCCTTTTCTATGATGAACCTGCAACACAAAGGAAACCTTCCTCATCATATCTTGACTGTAATAAATATGATGAATATAGAAATTAATCAAACATCAACAACAATTAGATCCTAATCCAAATGAACATACAATCCAATAGACATTCGATTTGGGACAGGAAGGGTATTTCCACCTTTTTATTGTCAAAGAAACATGAATCAGTACAAATATACATGATCGGTCAAGATGCTTCTGCAACCAAGTCCTAGGCTCCTTCTCTTCATAATGACTTGGGAATTCCTCCAACGTAACAACACTTAAGGCCTTTCTTCTAGGTCCCTCTCTCATGGATCCTCCTTGTATTTATGGGACAAGGTAGGAAGTTGGATTTGAGAGGTGGTTGAATTGGGAGGTTGGGGAAGTTGCAGAACAAAATTCAACTAATCCCAATTCGTAATCTTAATATATTTTTTGATTTCATCTTAAGATGTGCACGAGTTTCATACAACAAGAGTGTGCACAAAGAGCAACTTTCATGCTTTGCAACAAGCGTTTACAACTTTTTGGAAAGTGTGCGCTGGTTGTCCTTGAGGAAAGCAACACATCTTTTGAGGTGTGTGCTAGTGTGCTAGAGAAATAGTAGTGCACATGTGGTGAAATCAAGAGAAACAGTTAAATTCTCAGATGTGAGGTGTACTACCATCAATAAGTCATCTAGGTCAACCTAGCTCTTCAATCCATAGCGTCCTTTTGTGTGATCGACAAAGCAATGTGATCACGGATGGAGAAGTGCAGATTTGACCTATAATAGTCTGCTTGTCGGTTTTCTAGCGCTTCATTGATTCTGGGCATCTCCCTTGCTAAATCACCAATTGTTGGTTCTGTCTACATCGTATGAATGTTGCTGACTATCTTTCTTTTGAGTGGACAGTTTGCTCTACTATGCGTTCCATTACAGTCATAACATTTTAAAGGTGGTCTTTGTTCATTAATCTTGGCATTATTATTATGATTATTGTTGTTATTAGGTACATTTCTTGCAGATGTGTAATTTTGTGGTGCATTACCTCTGTAATTATTACTTTGAAAATTTTTGTTATTGAAATTTTTATTATTTCCAGAATTCTTGAAATTAAAGTTTTTCTTTTTATGCTCAAAGTTACTTGATTTATTATTCCTCCAACTCGATACACCTTCCCTTTTCTTATTATGTTCAAAACATAAATTGGCCTTTCTCATGGCTTCTTCAAGAGTTGTAGGATTATCGTATTCAATTCTATCTTTTATGTTAAAGGGTAAGCGGCTCAGAAATCTTTGAACCTTAGGTTTCTCTTCAACTAAATAAGGTACATACCTTAACAGACTGAAAAATTTGCTACTTAACTCCTTCGTACTCATAGAACCCAATTTTAAATAATAAAACTCTTTTGACTAATCTTCGTAATATTGTTCAGACAAAAACTTTTTCTTAAATAATTTCTTAAATGCACTCCATTTTATAGTTCTTTCTTTGATGCTTTTAACCCTCTTAGTATCCTGCCACCAAATGTTTTCTTTTCGGTCAGATTGTATATGGCCATTTTAGCTTTTAACTGAGATGAATAATCATAAATCTGAAAATACTTCTTCATACCAGACAGTCATGCTTCGTCTTCCTCACCCTTTTCATTTTCGCCATTAAATGTTCAGGGTTTTATCTTCTTAAATTCCCTTGAAATTTGTTCATAATGTTTATGCTTTTTCTTAGGACCACAGTCACTATCACTGCTATCTTGATCAGAATTATATTTTCTTCTATAGGTCTTATCATCAGATTCGAAAGAAGAGTCACTTCCACTTTTATAGTATTTTACTTTCTTATCTCTGTGTTTATACGACAAAGTTCCAGATTCAGATTTTACTTATGTTCTCTTATCTTTTTCATCATGATGATATTTTTCCAGTAAAATTTGGTTCAATTCTTCCTGTTCTCTTAAAATCCTTTTTTTTTCTTCTTTAACATTTCTTATCTCAGTTTTTAAATCTTTAACCATACATAAAAGTTCAGACGATTAATCATTCAATTCTACATAGATTTCTTCATTAATATTATCATGTTCAATATTATTACGTTCACTACAATGAGATCTGCCCTCTGTGGATTCTTCTGGTATTTCGATACCTTCAAATTAAATGTCAAACTGTTCTGTACATAATCAAATTAAAACAAAAGTTAGTAACTAAGTTTTTCTGTTTTCATTTTCTGTTTTGCGTGCGTGAGCCTTTTTCAGGCCTAGATTTTGAAATCGCGCTCTGATATCACATGTAACATAACAAAATTTCGTAAAATTTAAAAAAAATTCTAACATTAGATTTAACATTAGATGATATGTGGAAGTAATAAATGTCTATTAAGTACCTATACTTAACATTAAATAATTACGACATGTAATTATCTTTAGAACTTTTAATTGTCTTATCAACAATTTAATACATGAGTACTCCTATATTTTTATAAAGTGCCATACGCAGAGATGAATTTAAGAAAAGAAGAAGAGGATCTGCGTTTAAACGCAGATCCTCTTCTTCTTTTCTCATACTCCTATATTTGTTTTAATGATCTTAGTTATTATCTGAGTCATCACTTTTCTTCCATGCATACTATTTCATGGAACATAAGTATTACGATGCTATATCTATAATTATATAAAACATCGTCTTTTAATATCATGTGTAATAATTATGTTATAATCCTACATGTAGTTGCGATCATGTTATTATTTTGGTGTACTCCGTATTATGGTCTGATAGTTGGAAACTATGATATTATTTATTTATTTGTATACTATTATTATAATTAACTTCTTGTTGGTAGTTGGACTCTAGTGTACCATTTGAGGCTTACTTAGCTTAAGCTAACACACCGTCTCTTTAATTGTCTAGGTTACAGATTGCATACGTTTGGTGTTTGATGAGACAGTGCGATGAATTCTATTAAGTCCTATGTTAGGATCTTAAAGACCCTCACCTTATTTTAAGTGGCGACATGTAAGTCTAGAAACCAAATTATAAATGCATAACGTGTTCAGAAATAATGTATGAAGTTAAAAGCATGGGAAGGCTATGGTATTCAAGGTTACTCTTCATTGTTCTAGTTTATTAAAATTACCTTATAGTGGGAATCTCTATGCTTTGCAAAGGATGAAGAAAAGGTTATTGTGTTGATAATCGCAATCCTAACTTCATGGCAAAGATAGACTTTGGTGTTCCAAGTAATACTTCAGGGTATAAATCTTTGGTATGGTCTAACTATGTAATAGTGGGTCATGATTCCTCATACAGGTGCCATTTTAAAATGTATGATAGTGAATATGTTGAAAACTATATTAATGTGGGTTATCATATGACCAACGACATGGTGGTAGCTGGAACATTGAATGTGATCACGTGAATATCGTAAATGCACCTCGATAGTGTCAAAAACCTACAACGAGGTTTGGGGTTTTTGGTCTGTGGTTTATTGTTATTCTTCGTTATAGAGGAGGAGGAGGAGGTTGGGCCTTCTCGGCCGCCATCACTGTGATCATTCATGCTCCATTCGTCGTATTAGTTGGAAGTTGAAGAGTGCTAGTTCGTGGGGAGTTATGGGTTTGCATCGTACATAGGGTTTAAAATGCCTGGTTCATCCTCGACTTCGAGTTGTTACTGTCAAGTTAAGCTATGATATTGTACTCATAACCCTTATTTAAAATTCAGTACTGTATCGAAATTTATATTAGTGTTTAACCTGGTTTATCTTTTATGGCAGGGTATGATCATTTATCCACAGTAAAGTCGTTAAGACAAAGGGAAGAGCCACCATGGTGTACATTGCCCTGTAAGCCTCTGTCAGACCAGTTTCCTCTGTCGACAGGGATTGTAATATTTTGTTTCTCTTCGTCGATGAAAAATCCATTTGTCAAGGTTGCATTTTTGCAGTAGTCGATTTTTCTGGGCTTTGACCCGAGTTGGGGTTTCTCCTGTAGTGTTGGTAGGAAGTTGTCTTTAAGGGCTATCATCGGTCCTTCTGGCAGTTAGACTGCAATGTAACACTACATTATAAGAATAAGAAACGTGTTGCTCATTTTCTTTGGGAATGTATTTCTAAACTCTTCGTAAATATCGTTTTGGAGTTTTGTTTTAGTTAAAGATGAAAGGGATAAACCCTAACTTCAATTTATGAAAATGTTTGAAGGAAGCTACAGGGTTTAAACCCCTGTTTTTGTCTATGAAGTTTAAATGTTAACTTATAAGTTTCTAAATGTTGTTTGTTTTAAAATGCTGAATACCTAGGCGAGTCAAGACTCGAGCCCATATCCTTCGTTGGTAATTATTCTGAAAGATATTACTATCGGCCTTATGAACCTGTTTATAAGGTATTAGCACTATGAGTCGATTCTGCAAAATATTAGTTGAAATGTTTTAACTTGTGTAATTTACCACTTGGGCGAGCTCATATTGAGACTCGAACCCTGGATCACTTGTGAAATGGACTCTGTTTCGTTAATGACTTAATATTATATTAAGTTGGGGTTTTGATTTAATGGGTATTCCGACTTTCTCCATAGGGTTTCCATGTTAAAGACTTGTACAATTTTAAACTTGTTAATTCATTAATCCCTATGTTCATCGTAAAGGTGAGCTCTCCAAATGGAGACTTGAATCCTTGTCTCAAGTTTGGATTCTGTATAATGTTTTAACGTAGGCAACTAGAAGTTTAAAGAAGTTTTGCTATTATTTTGAATACGTGGGTTTGACCCTCGGATGAGCCTTTGCAGGTCTCGATCCTGAAATGTTGCTTGTATTAAATTATTACTGTGTTATAATGGTTACACGATTATACTCCTACTGTATGCATATACATTTTTACAGTAATACTATGTAATGGTTCGATACTTGTATAATCGATATATTTTAATTCATGTTGAAAGGTGATGAGGGTTTTTGTCATAGGTGATGAGTTCAAGTTATAGGTATCTGATAGCCTTTTTTCCCACAGTGAAGCACAAGAAAGGGTCAAGAAATACACTTGTTTTGTGGGAGAAATTATTTACCTTGATTATTTAATGAAGTTGTTTTAAAGCTTATTCTTTTATGTTTGGAAGCGTGTTCAATAAACTAATTATATGAAAAATGAGTATGATTGAGCAAGTGCAGGTACACTAAGGGACAAACACGCAAATCAAGTGAAGGACTGAAAGATCATACAAAGCTCAATGCCTTTTTCCCTGATTTATAGAGAGAAGTCCTATTCAGCAGGATCGTAAATTAGACATATAGTTAGGTTAAGCATTAGAGGTATATATATATGGTCCTCTCGGGTAGCGAGGGGATCCTTCTGCCATTTTTTAGAACCATCGTTTTACGTTTTTATAATGCTAAGACAATTTGTGTTACTGACCTTTATTAAGCCATGAAGTTACTATTTTGAATAAAGATATTGATGTTGCTTTCAATTCGGCATCTATAAGTTTTCTCCACTCCTGAGTACGGGTTGGAGAGGGCCCCTCCAACACGTAAGTCAGGATATTTTACTGTTCAGGTATTTTTCATAATGTGCTTTGTATTGACTTAATCTATATCACATGTGAAAGTATTTTTGATGGCATTTAAATAGCACGATTTGATTTCTGTAGTAAAGCGACCATTCTGATTCTGTAGTTGGTTATAGCGCATTCTATAGTTCGGTAACATTGTTTCCGTAAACCTGTAGCAGCATTCTGCCAAGACATATTTCGACACTTATTTTCCTGTGTGCTTGCATTACTTATAAAATAGCGATCCAGATATTGAAGCTTATGCACTTTTCCATTATTATAGTTTCTCATGAAGATTGATTACTTTCAGTACTTTGGTTAATTGAGGATTAATTTGTAGCATTGAATAATTGCATTCTGAACTTAGTTTTGAGCATTTGAATATTTTAGATCAGATTTCCAGTTTATCTATTCAATTTACAGTATTTACTTCTTAGATTAGAGATCAAGCTTTCAGTATTTTAGATTAGATCTTCCAAGTTTTCAGCATTCAAACTCATAGTATAGATTTACTGTTTTCTGCATGTTAATTCTTAAGGTATATTTACTGCTTTCAGCATTTAACTTCTTAACATAGATTTACTATTTTCAGCATTCAAACTTCTTAACATAGGTATTTCTCATCCATAGATTAGGAAATCCTTTCACAGCTTATTCAATTTATTTTTAGGCAAACCTTTAAACATCGATACCGACACCCAACCATGACAAAGACTATCCTATAAGAGCACATATAGTGCCAACACCTCTGAAGTTTGTACGTCACCCGGGTTGATAATTAAAGTAGGCTCCTAGTCTAGCTGCCCTCATTAGGAATCCATTCTAAGAGCTCACCACTTTTTGGTGTCGTTTCCGGGGAGGTGCTAAATATTTTAGGAGACATCTTCAAAAGCAAAACAAAAAGAAAAAAACAACATACATAAAACACGAAGAAAAAAAACATAAAGATTTTACCAATGAATGCCTCATCAGCAGAGGGATAGGTTTGGACGATTTCTTCCTAGGCGTCCTATAAGTAACAACGCTAACAACAGTTCTGACCACTCTCAATTTGAATTCCTAAACTCTGAAGATGAAACTGATTCTACATATGATCCAAACAGACACAACTTCTTTGCTAGTTCTAGCTCAAACACCACCATGGAAGACGAAGAAGAGGAACCTAGAGAGTTGTTCACCTTTCCCATTAGCATACCTATTGGAGATGCGAGGATGAAGAATATCAACCCTAACAATCTAAAAAACTTCCATGATTTGACTTCAGAAGATTATATTGGAGAAAACTTCCTATGGCTTGGGGTAGACCACAACAGACAACTGACTACCAGAAATTAACTCAACTCTCAATACTATGCTATATAAATAATAATGCTAATATAATGAATAATATAACCAACCTCAATCCAAACGTTTGATGTAGATCCCTGTTGGAGCTTTCAATTCGTGCACTTGAATCTGCAAATTAGTCTTGACAGCCAATATACAACAAGCGCATATAATATGTAAACGACATTAACATCATCAATAGCAATGGTCCACGATATTATAAGTAAATGCAACCCAATGTATTATAAACAACATTCACAACATTGATGGACGAGAATATGAGTATTTATATTAATAAACAACAAGAAGTACAATGTGATACGACCTCTTGCCGGCAACCAATCTGAACCAAGACCTGGGTCAATCCACTTGTGCCTCCACCACTTCAATCCTCCATGGAATGGCAAACTCAAACTATGATAGGAGTTTGGAAGGTGAACATAAATGGTTCACAACTACAAGGATCAATGAGTATAGAATCAAGATAGGGAAAAAATCCACTAGACTTCTCTTGCTCTCATTTCTCCTCCCGTCCATAAGCCATATGTGATCAATATATAGTCCTCCCAAAGGTAAGTGAAAGGACACATCGAGTCATTTCGAGGCAAATGGAGGGCCAAAGGACACCCTTTGACCACTTTTTGGGAGTAAAAAGTAATAACTAGTGATTTTTACCATTTTACATGCTACCCGCGGGCTATAGTGATGCAACGCGTGGGTACGCCCACTGTAGTGATGTAGCTAGAGTACAGGGAAAAAATAGGGCAAAATAGTGTCTAAAGGATATAAAGTGGATCTGAGTCAGTAAAATGGATCCTGCAGGCCAAAGAGTGTTGATGGTCACAAGGTGGAAAATTACACTGTAACAGATGCCCCCTAATGTGTGAGGTCAGAGACTGATGCTACGATGGCCAAAACACATTATAAATATCAGAAGTGGAGTGATGGAGAAATGAGTGGAAGGAGCAGCTCACTCATCATAATACAATAGTATCCTTGAATACATGTCGGTATAGTACAATAATGTAATACCCCATTTTGACCCTTAAGATATATTAGCTTTTAATGTAAATATTTTATACATGTGATGTATGTTTTCCTAGCGTGGAGCTCAAGGCCAAGGCCCCGCTAGTGGAAGCTCGAATTTTATTTAAAGGCAAGTATTAGACATTACGTTACCCATGTGCTATTTAGCCATGGAACATTGTAAAAATGATATAAATAAACATCATGCAATAAAATACCAAAATTGGCTATGGAGGCAACGAATGAGAAGGGGCCATGTGTATCCACCAGGGAGTGGTGAGGGGGCTTTGTGATTGAACCATAGGCTGCCATATGTCACCTTGAAAACCCATTTGACTTTCCTTGCTGACATTTAATTCTGTTGTAAGGAAGTGGTTGAGGAATTCAGTCCATGGCTTCAATGGAGCATGGGCAGCCCATAAATTCGTATGGCAAAGTATGGGCTCTATTTGCTTATGCCACAAGTCACTCTACCTCATGGGAGTTGCTTCTTCCTCATTCCCATTCCATTGTGGAAGGACCCAGCATCAATTTTCATCCAAAACGAATTCCCAGCAGGGAGAAAAACCAGAAATCGCAATTGTGAAAGAACCCACGTTTTGAAGAGCCATAAACGTCTAGAATTGGTATTTGATAGTGAAATCCAATGGGATATCCATAGGTATAAACCTTGGGGTGAATTTGGGAGCATTAGATACCCTAAAATCCATTAGAAAACCCAATTTTGATAGCCCAGAAACCCAATGACGGGATTGAGTTATTTGTTGCCAAAATGGTGATAAATCCAAGTGTGGATGTTCGAACAGAGGATGGAATTGCTTGAATTTAGCTTGAGATGTCTGTAGATCTGTGGTTGAGCTCACTGTCTTAGCATCCTCATCATTTCCTTATTGCATGCTTGATAAACCCAACTGGGTGTTGGCTTAGCATGACCATTTGAGTGAATCCATGGACGTGAGTGAGCCTATCTAGTTCCTCCTTAGTGGATACACAGCCCAGCTCGGGGGTGATCTCTCAGCTGAAAGAATATAGGCTGGACAGAGATCTATGGCTGGGTGGAACGTTGCTCTCACATAGCCAGTTGTTTGGACGTTTGCATTTCAAGATAAGTATTCTCTGTGGACAAATTTATTTGCATTATGTGTTCAGCAATGTGTTAATCCTGAATGTTAACTATTCATGCTAAATGAGATTAAATGAATATCTTAATATGGTTGAAATGAAGTTTGTGCATATCCTAAGAATGGGATTGATTCACTGTCTATTGATTCACCATCTGCTTGAGTTAAATATGTTGATGCATTATTGTTTGTGTGTATGCAAATTTGATTAATTCTGTTTTGTTTTTATTGAGTATGAGTTGCACATAGAAGTTTTAATTATCCATGATTTTATGAGTAATGAATGGGGCTGAGATTGTCAAGAAGCCCAGTAGATTGGTCACATTTCCTCCCTTGCATCAGGTTGATGGAAGGAGACTTGACAGAGTGGTATCAAAGCTTAGCTTACAGAACTGGGGCTGCATGGGCCAAACTGTGAGTTACAAGCAAGTAACAGAATGTTTCAATGCAGTATTGGTGAAGTTGGGGCGGCATTTTTGATTGGAAAAATGGAAGAGATAGAGTTCTCAGATGCAGTCGAGGATCACACCATTTCATAGAGCTCTCCAACATCTTTCCAATGGTACCATACTCGCCTCATTTGGCCAAGTGACAAGGGAGTTATGAACCCGGGAAGTTACAGGAAACGTAGGTGTTTTCACAGTTTCGGGATGTCGGGTTTCGAGTTTCAGGAATACAAATTTTCAAAAATTGCGTTTGGATTTCCGAAATCCCGAACCCACAATTTTTCGGCTTTCAGGATGTTGGGTTTCGTGTTTCGGGAACGCGAATTTTCAAAATTTTTGTTTGGATTTCCGAAATCCCGAATCCGCAATTTTCGGCTTTCGGGATGTCGGGTTTCGGGTTGCGAGAACGCCAAGTTGTGAAATTGCGCATTCCGGTTTCCGCAATCCCGAACTCGCAATTTCGGGTTTTGGGTTGCGGGTTGCAGGTTGCAGGATGGTTACATCCCCGTGACCACAACTTGACCTCTCGAACCCGCAATTTCGGGTCTCAGGTTTCGGCTTTCGTGTTCAAAAAAAAAAGAGTATAGAGCCTGAAAATTGATTTTTGGGTAATAGGAGCATGCAAGGTCGTAATTTGATGAGTTCAATGGCATCCTGAGGCCATGAATGAACCAGTGAAGATCCCGAGCCCTTTATGCTCCGATTTGGCATAAAATCGGAATGAATGGCTTTTACAAATCAGTGTCTCGACACTTGACATAAGGTCGGATTGAGCCGAAACTGATATGGGGCGGTCATGGAGCAAGCATGGTGTTAAGTTTGGAGTTTTGGAGAAAAACTCCAAAGGATGTGGAGTCGGGGTGCCCAAGGGGGGCAAAAAGCACTATTTCGGGCCACATTTTTGGGATTTTGAAAAGCTTGCAGTGGTGGAAAGTGACCTTATAATTCGGAATCAAGAAAATTACTGAACTCAGTAATTCATATTCTCAGTAAACCAGACATATTCCATTAGAAAAAGACTTCCCAGAAATGCACCGTTTGGGAAATAGCCATTTTTGGCCCAAAATTTGGAATTTTGGAAAAATGTGAAAAGTGGAAAGTAGTCAAACCCAGAATTTTATAGAACGTGAACAGAGCATCGAAACAGAGATACACAAGTTTCTGAGTGTTCCTTGATATATGGACTAACTTCTACTGGTAGAAAACTTTTTCTGAATCTTTATGGAATTGCTTCCACAGGTGGCTGAAGTTGGTAGTTCATGATATTTTACAACTGTGTAAAAATGTGCAGAATTTTGTTTAAAGTTGTCATTTTTGAATTAATGCAATTTCCACACCCGATGTCAGAATGAAGCATGTGGATAGGCATTGGAAATCTTGTCCAGCAAGGAACAATGGTGCATAGTCAGAATTTGAATGGAGTTATCATACACCATATATAATTGGAGCAGAAAAGCGCCAGTGGTTGTTTTGGCAAAGTTGTCAATATGGACAATTTCTAAAATTGCACGCCTAGAAGTAGCAGAGACCATGAAGTCGAACCAGCTATGATGTGGAAGAGGAAGTTCATGCAAAGATGAGGGATTGGAAAGGGAGAATTCCTTAACCCCTATCTTGCTAACTGCATTTATTTTTTATAAGCTTTATGTGCATAAGATTATGGCATAAGAATGATGAAAATGCAAGAGATTAGATGAGTGACATGAATATGCATTGATTGGCATATTACTAAACATTGCACAGTGCATGAGTATATGTTTTGCATGCATATGACATTACATATTGGTAAAAGTAGTATGATTTTACATATGCAGTGAACCACTAATGGTAAATATTGTGGTTGATAATCACTATTGGTGATTGGTTTTGGTTGTAGGACCAAAGACAATAGAAGCATGGCTAAATATGTTGAGTATTTTGTTGCATGAAGCCAACAACCTTACGAAGAAAGGATGGTGCAACAAATGTGTGATCATGAGGTTGGCAAAAGGACTGTGTAGCCTTGGTAAAAGGCCAACCAATCGGGTAACATCAAGTGATGTTAATGACAACCATGCAGGTAATGGTTATTGATGCATAATTGCATGAGTGTTGAAAGGGCATTGGGTAAGAATCCCTTGAACCATATTTAGTAATCATGGAGTAGTGAAGGCGAGAGGCCTCATACTGTTGAGATATTATAACTTCAAAGAATATTATATTTGTATATTATTTATTCCGGAGATGTTCCATACCTCCGATGTGATTATACTATGAATCCGGAGATGTTTATTCCTCCGAATTGGTTGTGGTAACTAGGGTTATTAGACCCACCATGTGGGGGTCGGCCCAAACAATTATAATAGGGTATTTAACCTAATGGTTAAATACGAGCCTACATGTACTTGTGTAAAATACATGTCAGTGTAGTGTATAAATAGAGGAGGTGTGTTCCTCATTTGACACACACACTCACTTGAGAGAGAGGCGCACTTGTGGAGGAGAGGTCTGCTATGGTGGAGGAGGAGATCATGTCTTTGGTTTGCATCTTTGTATATTGCTGGTCATCTATATTGAGGAAGCTTTACTGGGTTTTCTACCCCATGAGGGATTCCCAGGATAAATCTGTGTCTCTTGCGTTTATGCTATGCTTGTTGTTTCTTCAGTGATCCTGTATATGCTATTATTGTGAAATGGAATGTAATGCTACTATTTTCTGTCTTAGCATATTAAATCTTAACATGGTATCAGAGCTAACCTGAAGGAAGGCAAGGTATGGCACTTACGACACTTGCTTTACTTACGACAATTTGAAGGTTAGGGTTTTACATAGCAAAAACCAGTCATCGTGGAACTTTATCTATAAATCCATTTTTGCATAGTTTCAGGGTCTGAAAAGTTTACAAGTCGAAGATAACATCCCCAGGTACCTTGTGTCCAAAGGGCACCCTCAGATTCGTTGTACTTTATGAGTTATGATCAGTACAAGTTAGGGTTTCTGCCTCTTCCAGATCTCAATCAAAATCAGGTAACCTTGGAAAAAAGGTCATAACTTGGGCTAGGAAGCTCCAAATGAAATTTCATAAAAAGTGACAGGTAGTACACAGACTGTACTATCTCAGGAAACGTTTTCAAAGGCCGAAGGCGAACCAGTGACACGTGGAACACCGTACAAGTTCGATCTCTTGTTTTATCCCATAAACAGGTCACGTTGCGACACTTGGCATAACTCTCTCTCGGAGAGTCCAATTGAGGTTAGACCTATCAGGATAGAAATATAACAGGGCAATCTATCTCAGAAAAAGTTTTCAGAGGCCGAAGTTCAAACAGTGACACATGGCATGCCATACAAGTTTGCTCTCCTATTTTATCCCATAAACAGGTCACGTTGCGACACTTGGCATAACTCTCTCTTAGAAAATCCAATTGAGGTCAGACCTGTCAGGATGGAAAGATGACAGGTCAGGCTACTACAGAAAAAGTTTTCAGACCTTGTGGAGCAAAAATTTCAGAGTTATAGCAGAAACAATCAGGTGCATATTTCTGTCAAAACATAATTATTTTTGGAGCACCTTTATTCATGGCTTCCGAAAATTAGGGCTTCAACAAAAGTTGGAATTTTTGAAGTTTGTAACCATGGCTGGAAGCTCCTCAGAAAAATAAGAGTTTAGAGCCTTGGATCGAACCTTTTGATTGGACAAAAGGGTGGGCTTCATCAAACCCTAGTTCGGGTTCCTGTCCAGAAGATACAGAAGTTTCGAAGGCAATTTTGAGGGGTCAAATTTTGGAGATTTCAAAAGTGAAGTATGCTAGTTTGATTAGCTCAGCAAGACACATCCTTCCATCCATTCAGAAGCATGAAAGTCAAATATTGAATTTTTAGGGTTTCTCTAGCAAGCCCTAATCAAGCTCCAAATCAAGTTTCAGGGGGAGTTGAGGCTAAGGACTTACATAAGAAGACTACAAGAAGTCTCGACAGGTATGACTTAAGGAGGTTCAGGTATGTCTTGAAATATGATTCTTGATTAAGTTCATAATGTGTTTGTCTTCATATTATTTATTAGTACAATCTTGATTATTGTTAAAATTGTCTTATCACCCTAGTAACAGTATGAATGCATGTGAATGATCGAAGACATTCATTGATTAGGGCTATATGATTGTACTAATGCATTATGGTGTTGTGTGAGGTTGATGTTGTCTGCTAACAAGATATAGGTACATCACAAAAGACAAATCAAGTTCCATGACCATGACAACATGAAGACAAAGACTCATCCATAATATTTGTTCTACTTACGAGGTATGTATGACTTTGTTATATTATGCTTAACCTATGATACATGCAGGTTCTAGCTCAGGATCTCTAAATCATTGAAGAGATTGTTTAGATCATGAGGATGACACTAGTGCACACTTGAGCATGCACAGTGGTACAGAATGAATACAAGTTCAAAAGACATATAGAAGATCAAGCGGGAGGCAACCACACAAACATAAAAGATAAGTATTTGAGTTGTTATTTGAAATAGTAAATGATATTGCTTGTATGCATATTTGTATTCCTAGAATATATCATGCTGAGTGTAAACATTCATAGAGCATTGAACAGTATACTACCAATATGCATATGATTTGTAAGTTGGACAAACATTCCGTTGTTGCTTGTCTAGAATGAAACCTCTTTGCTGACATGCTGAGAGCTGTGCACACTCTCGATAGTATGTTCTGGTAGAGATGGAAGGCATCTAGATAGCCACTGTATGCATACAGGATATGGGAAAGTGTTGTGCCAAAGTATTAGTCAAAATAGTTGCATAACTATGTAAATGATATCTGTATGCATAATAGGTTATCATGTCAATATGATTTGATGATTATGAAGTATTACTAATCATGTACTTAATTTTGATTTGTAGGAAAGATCATGATGAATGATGAACACTGAACAAGCGATGGATGTTAAACAAACAAAAAAAGATTTTCAAATCAAACACACTATAGAAGGCTTGTGGCTAGAAGATTCTCTTAGAAAGAAGAAGAGAATAATGATGAGATGTTTGCTCCAAGTGGCTAGATAAGACCATTCTCTTAATGGTGTAATTAAAGAAGAAGTGTGAATCAGGTTCTGTATGGGTTCCCAGGATCGATAGTAATTAATGAGAATACATGTGAGGATTGCATCATCCTTGAACACAAGTTCTAAAGTGAGCCATAGACAAGTGTCTCCGAGAAAGAAGAGGGATTGTATCATCCTTGAACACTTGTTCTAAAGAGAGCCGTAGATGTATGTCTTCGAAAATGAAGTTCTTGGTGGACATGAGAGGATTGGATCATCCCTGGACTTCAGTCCGAAATAAGAGCCGTAGACGTATGTCTTCAAGAATGAAGATCTTGGTGAACATGTGAGGGGATTGGATCATCCCTAGACTTCAGTCCGAAAGAAGAGCCGTAGACGTATGTCTTCAAGAATGAAGTTCTTAGTGAACATGTGAGGGGATTGGATCATCCCTGGACTTCAGTCCGAAAGAAGAGCCGTAAACATATGTCTTCGAGAATGAAGTCCTTGATGGACGGTTGAGGATTAAGTCATCCTTGGACGTGGTCCTAAATGTACGGTTGAGGATTAAGTCATCCTTGGATGTAGTCCTAAATGTACGGTGGAGGATTAAGTCATCCTTGGACGTAGTCCTAAATGTACGGTACGGTGGAGGATTAAGTCATCCTTGGACGTGGTCCTAAATGTACGGTGGAGGATTAAGTCATCCTTGGACGTGGTCCTAAATGTACGGTGGAGGATTAAGTCATCCTTGGACGTAGTCCTAAATGTACGGTGGAGGATTAATTCATCCTTGGACGTAGTCCTAAATGTACAGTGGAGGATTAATTCATCCTTGGACATGGTCCTAAATGTACGGTTAAGGATTAAGTCATCCTTGGACGTGGTCCTAAATGTACGATTGAGGATTAAGTCATCCTTGGACGTGATCCTAAATGTACGGTGGAGGATTAAGTCATCCTTGGACATGGTCCTAAATGTACGGTTGAGGATTAAGTCATCCTTGGACGTGGTCCTAAATGTACGGTTGAGGATTGAGTCATCCTTGGACGTGGTCCTAAATGTACGGTTGAGGATTGAGTCATCCTTGGACGTGGTCCTAAATGTACGGTTGTGGATTAAATCATCCTTGGACAGTAAATCCAGTAATTCCAAAACGAAGGATAGTCCTAAATGAATTGAGTGGATTAAATCATCCTTGGACAGTAAATCTAGTAATTCCGAAAGGAAGGATAGTCCTAAATGAATTGAGTGGATTAAATCATCCTTGGACAGTAAATCCAGTAATTCCGAAAGGAAGGATAGTCCTAAATGAATTGAGTGGATTAAATCATCCTTGGACAGTAAATCCAATAATTCCGAAAGGAAGGATAGTCCTAAATGAATTGAATGGATTAAATCATCCTTGGACAGTAAATCCAGTAATTCCGAAAGGAAGGATAGTCCTAAATGAATTGAGTGGATTAAATCATCCTTGGACAGTAAATCCAGTAATTCCGAAAGGAAGGATAGTCCTAAATTAATTGAATGGATTAAATCATCCTTGGACAGTAAATCCAGTAATTCCGAAAGGAAGGATAGTCCTAAATGAATTGAGTGGATTAAAACATCCTTGGACTGTAAATCCAATAATTCCGAAAGGAAGGATAGTCCTAAATGAATTGAATGGATTAAATCATCCTTGGACAGTAAATCGAGTAATTAGAAAGGAAGGATAGTCCTAAATGAGATTGAGTGGACTAATCATCCTATAAATAGATTGGGATTGCCTCGTCCCTAGACATGGTGAGATGTCTTAAAGTGATAAGGACTAATCATCCTATAAATAGATTGGGATTGCCTCGTCCCTAGACATGGTGAGATGTCTTAAAGTGATAAGGACTAATCATCCTGTAAATAGATTGGGATTGCCTCGTCCCTAGACATGGTGAGATGTCTTAAAGTGATAAGGACTAATCATCCTGTAAATAGATGGGATTGCCTCGTCCCTAGACATGGTGAGATGTCTTAAAGTGATAAGGACTAATCATCCTGTAAATAGATTGGGATTGCGTCGTCCCTAGACATTGTGAGGTGTCCTTAAAGTGATAAGGATTGATCATCCTCTAAGTTGATCTGGATTGTATCATCCATATACATGAGAGTTGTCTTAAACCGAGAGGGGACTGATTATCCCGTAAGTGGATCAGGATTGTATCATCCTTGGACCTGTGTCCTAAAGTGAGAGGGATTGATCATCCCGTAATTGGATCTTGTGTGTTGCAGGGTATGCTGCTATTGTGTATACTTGTATTGATGAGGATACTTGTATTGATGATATGTATACTTGTACTGATGAGGATACTTGTATTGATGATGTGTATACTTGTATTGATGAGGATACTTGTATTGATGATGTGTATACTTGTATTGATGAGGATACTTGTATTAATGATATTTATACTTGTATTGATGATGTTGTTGATCGTGATGATCTAGATGACGATGCTGCTGATCGTGATGATCTAGATGACGATGCTGCTGATCGTGATAATCTAGATGACGATGCTGCTGATCGTGTGGTGACGATGCTGATGATCATGTGATGACAATGATGATTGATCGTGTGATGACGATGTTGAAGATCGTGTGATGACGATGCTGATGATCGTGTGATGACGATGTTGATGATCGACGATGCTAATGATCGTGTGATGACGATGCTGATGATCGGTGTGATGACGATGTTGATGATCGTGATGCTGATGACGATGCTGATGATCGTGTGATGACGATGCTGATGATCGTGAGATGATGATGCTGATGATTGTGAGGATCCAGATGTTGATGTTGCTGTAGTTGTTCGAGTGCTGCAAAAGATAAAGACTCAGTACTGAAGATGTTGATGTTCCAGTATTGAAGATGTTTCAGTAACTGCTTGAGTTACTGATGATGTTGAGAAAGCTTCCAATGATTTATAGATGTATCATGTATGATGTTGATGACTCCTTGCTCGTGCAGATGCTGTTATAATATCCTTCTCGTTAAGGGGGAGTGTTGAGATATTGTAACTTCAAAGAATATTATATTTGTATATTATTTATTCCGGAGATGTTCCATACCTCTGATGTGATTATACTATGAATCCGGAGATGTTTATTCCTCCGAATTGGTTGTGGTAACTAGGGTTATTAGGCCCACCATGTGGGGGTCGGCCCAGTCAGTTATAATAGGGTATTTAACCTAATGGTTAAATACGAGCCTACATGTACTTGTGTAAAATACATGTCAGTGTAGTGTATAAATAGAGGAGGTGTGTTCCTCATTTGACACACACACTCACTTGAGAGAGAGGCGCACTTGTGGAGGAGAGGTCTGCTATGGTGGAGGAGGAGATCATGTATTTGGTTTGCATCTTTGTATATTGCTGGTCATCTATATTGAGGAAGCTTTACTGGGTTTTCTACCCCATGAGGGTTTCCCAGGATAAATCTGTGTCTCTTGCGTTTATGCTATGCTTGTTGTTTCTTCAGTGATCCTGTATATGCTATTATTGTGAAATGGAATGTAATGCTACTATTTTCTGTCTTAGCATATTAAATCTTAACACATACCATGTGACTATTTCGAAACTTAGATTGCACTCATATAAAATATATCATGCCATGTGTATGTTGGTTATGAGCTTAATAACCAAAGCAAGTGAGAACTAGTGGTCCTGGTCATGGTAATGCATGTTATATGAGATAATAATGATTAAGTCATAATATGCGTGAATGCATAATACTCGTGAAACAATGCAAGGTGGCATTGAGTGGATGTACATTAAGAGATTTTATAAATCTTTTAGTTAAGCATTGAGTGAATGCATATGAAAAACTTGAGCAAACATTGTAGATGTGCAATGCATGTGTGTGGATGTACATGTGGTGATGCATTGTGCGAATGCACGGTTGTGATGTGTATGATTCATTGCAATTAGATAATAGATGAAATGATGAATTAATGATAATTCTGAGATCATTTCATGAGCTGCATGAATGCAGAATAGTAAGAGCATGAAGAAGGTAGTCATGATCGATGGACTATCGGAATACTCTATGGAAGGGCAGAGTTGTATAAATCATAGGACTGAGAAATGATGAATATCTAAAAGTTTCTTTTAAATTGCATGAATGTTGTGACTGTACCTTGCAATTTTAGTATGATAATGATTTACGTGAAATAAATGAGTTTGGTGATATTGATATGTTAACAGCTAGAAGTGTTTGAATTATGGAATGTTATAATTCTGGAAATGCTTCAATGATTGTTGCAACAATGAAATATTATATGCATGGGGACTCACAGCATGTTTGGCCGATTGAAGGTTTCAGACTCTAGGTAGAAATGTCTTGCGTATGGCAATGGGGATAAGACCATAGTAAAGATCGAACTCTACCATGTGCAAAAGACAAAGGTTATGAGAAGGTTCTCATGGTTGTGAAATTTAATTTATGCATGAAACAGATCTAACAATGTTCTGATTTAAGTTATGAGAATAATATCATAGTTGCAAGTCTAATTTTTTGTAGGGAACAGATTTGCAAATTTTGATTTAGAGCTTATGAGAAGGAATCTCATGGTTGAGGACTCTAAGTTATGTTAGAAAGAAGGATTGTAAATCTCATATTTGTAAATCTATAATTTGGAATTTTGCTAATAAATGACTAATGAATATTTGGCTTATATGAATTGTGTCAGGAGGACATGTTGTAAGTGGATGTTCATGTATGGCAGCAGACATAAGACCATAATGGGAGAAGTGATACCACTTACAAGAGCCAAGAAATATGAGGATAGCCTCATGGCTAAGAAAATCAATTTCTGTAGTAGA
The DNA here is from genome assembly GCA_027924585.1 of Larix kaempferi. NCBI lineage: Eukaryota > Viridiplantae > Streptophyta > Pinopsida > Pinales > Pinaceae > Larix > Larix kaempferi. The sequence continues at coordinate 2,526,038 of BSBM01000160.1, forward strand.
CAGAATTGGAAATTCATATTGAATTTAATTATTAATGCCATTGATTGGTTATGGAACAATCACATTTGAATTTTATTGTTAAATGTTGCTCACTATTTGGCTGTATGAGGAAGGTGTCAGAAAGACACGTTGCAAGAAGACCATGTGTGATGGCCTGCAGAAGCCAAACATCATGGGAAGGGATTCCATGATTTGGAAATAGGTTTCGGGTGAAACGCCATTAGACATTATTAATGTCTCATCCGCATTGCATGATTGGTAAACAATATGAGTGAGATGGTAAATATTATGTCAGTAAGACATATGAGGGTTATCTAACATCAAAAGGAGTTGGGATGGAAAATCGAGGGACTGTCAACTCAGAGAAGGGAGCCCCCATTCCTCATTAATCAAGAAAGACTACATCTGCAAATGGATAAGTGTTCCGTAAAACTTGACTGATATATATATATATATATATATAGATATATATATATATATATTGGTGCAAGTCTAATTGTTAGAATTACTACACAGAACACATTCTATTTATGTACATTATTCAGACTGCTTGAAGTATGATTAGGACTTGCATAGCTCCCATCAGTGAGGAGTGCACGCCTTTCGGATGATGAGTTATGTTAGGGATGTCAATATTGATTACGTCCTAAAGGAATGGATGCATTCCTGGTGTTTCAATACTTGATAGTGAATGCTATGAATTATGGTTATAATTCATGAATAACAGCTCTGACAAGTCTGCCTATACTACTTGTGTTGTCACCTTAAACAGATGCAATTTGGTGCTACACACTAAAGGAACAAAGTAAAAGGTTGTTGTGAGGGGTTGTGGTGGAAGGGTTAATGTGTATGAAAGGATGTTGTGGAGGTTGTGGGGATTTTGATGAAGTGTAGTAAAGGTGTTGATGAAAAGATTGTTATATGCCTATGGCTCCATAGTAGAGCCTTGACCTAGAAATGTTCATAGTGAAGTTTCCTTCCAAGTCGGCGTGAAGGTGTACTGGTTGGACATTGATTATTTGATGTTTTGGAGCAGCCTATGTGATGGCCAAACATCCCAGTCCACAGGAGGATCCCACAGCTTGTAAAGTAGAAGCAGGATCATGTGGACCAGAGAGGAAATGCATAATACAGATAAGTATTCAATTTCATTTATTTCTTGTTTGGAATAATGAAGATTTCAAGTATAAGTCTTGTAACAGTTAAGCTGATGCACTATTGTTTCTTTGTTGGAAACCTTGGTCATACAGGAAGCAAGGACCCTGAAAGAACTATAAATTGCTTGGTAAATCCAAAGAGTAACTGGTTGGGCATTGATTATTTGATGTTGTGGAGCAGCCTGCGTGCTGGCCAAACATACAAGATTATTGGATGTTGTGTAGCATCCTGCGTGTTGGCCAAACATACAAGACTATTTGATGTTGTGGAGCAGCCTGTGTGCTGGCCAAACATACAATATTATTTGATGTTGAGGGGAAGCCTACGCGCTAGCCAAATATCCAAGTCCATAGGCGATTCCAAGGCTTGTAAAGCAAGGAAGGACCCTATGGAATAAAGTGAAGACATCCAATGCAGATAAGTATTTGGTTATCTTGTAATTTCTTGCTTATGAATATACATGTGTATATGATTTGGTTATGATTTCCTATGGAAATAAACTAAACATGTGAATTAATTCAATGTTTGAGTGTAGGTATTGCTGGAAGAAATGACTATGAAAGCATCTTAAGGATGCATGTGGATATGTGACTACCTAAAAAGCTCAGCTTGAGCAACAATCATAGATGGTGCTAGTGGGACTGTGTGGGTCCTAGCAACCAAGAGTTGTAGACAAACCATGTGGAGGGACTCCATGGTTGAGAGGTCTGAAATAGACCATAGACACTAAGTGTCATAGCCAAGAAGGGCAGGTCAAGCATTCACGATGAAGTGAAAGAGGCTAGGAGCATGAAAACCACAATGGTGGTGTGGGTTCCAGAATGGAACAAGACGAAGAGGAGAAAACTCTTACTGCTCTCTCTTTCCTTTTATTGATGCATTTATAAAAACAAAAAATTGCTAAATGCATGTATGGCTGAAAGTAGAGTGTGTTTATTTGCTTGAAATAAATTGTGAATGCTGAAGTAGTTAATTCCCTGTGAAAGAATGGACATGAATGAGCTCATGTGCATGTTGGGCAAGCATGAAAAGTATGAAAGTCTCACGGATAAAGCATGGAATTTCATATCAATTGGGAAGCTAATTGACTGAATTATTTTAATGTTATGTTATACTTGGCCTAACAAAATTATAATGATTAATTCCACAAGTGGGGAAGTGAAACTAATTTGTGGCAGTTGTTGCAAAGAAAGTGTTGCTTGTAAGCAAAGTGAGAACCAGCTGCGCACAGTGGCCATGGAAATAGACCATAGGTTGTTGGAATTGGCTGAAAGTCTTCTTTAAACAATTTCCAAGACCCAATAAAATCTTAGAGAGATGCTCAAGATACAGAAGCAGCAGAATGAGATGAACCACAAGGTCTTGCAAGACTCATTTTATCTGCAAAGACAAGTAAAACTAATTCTGGAAACAATCAACCGAGGAAAGGACAGTGGATCAATGATGAGGCATTCATCCAATCAGTCCATTAAGAAACGTTCCATGCATGAAGACTCAAAGGAGATTGAGCAGGTAAAGATGAAACAGCCAGTGAAATGTTGGAAATGTGGAGGACATCATTGCCTCCACAACTGCCCAACAAGGGAACCTGAAGAGGGTAGCAACCATAAATTTTTCAGATTTGTAGATGAGCTGAAAGGTTAGAACCAGCAGGAGAAGCTCGTGGAAGTCAAAGGAATTGGTCCTGAAAGTTCAAAGTAAAGGATAGAATGCAGGGTAGACCTGCAAAGTTATTGAAATTTTGGACATGTGTAAATTGTATATGTATTCCTAAGTCTTGGAACACTGAGAATGGTGTTATTCTAAGGGGGAGGGGATTGTAATACCCTATTTTGACCCTTATGATATATTAGCTTTTAATGTAAATATTATATACATGTGATATATATTTTCCTAGTGTGGAACTCAAGGCTAAGGCCCCGCTAGTGGAAGCTCGAATTTTATTTAAAGACAAGTATTAGACATTACGTTACCCATGTGTTATTTAGCCATGGAACATTGTAAAAATGATGTAAATAAACATCATGCAATAAAATACCAAAATTGGCTATGGAGGCAACGAATGAGAAGGGACCATGTGTGTCCACTAGGGAGTGGTGAGGGGGCTTTGGAATTGAACCATAGGCTGCCATATGTCACCTTGAGAACCCATTTGACTTTCCTTACTGACATTTAATTCTGTTGTAAGGAAGTGGTTGAGGAATTCAGTCCATGGCTTCAATGGAGCATGGGCAACCCAGAAATTCGTATGGCAGAGTATGGGCTCTGTTTTCTTGTGCCACAGGTCACTCTACCTCATGAGAGTTGCTTCTTCCTCATACCCATTCCATTGTGGAAGGACCCAACATCAATTTTCATCGAAAACGAATTCCCAACAGAGAGAAAAACCAGAAATCGCAATTGTGAAAGAACCCACGTTTTGAAGAGCCATAAACGCCCAGAATTGGTATTTGATAGTGAAATCCAATGGAGATCCATAGGTATGAACCTTGGAGCGAATTTGGGAGCATTAGCTACCTTGAAATCCATTGGAAAACCCAGTTTTGATAGCCCAGAAACCCAGTGACGGAATTGAGTTATTTGTTGCCAGAATGGTGAGAAATCCAAGTGTGGATGTTTGAACAAAGGATGGAATTGCTTGAATTTAGCTTGAGATGTCTGTAGATATATGGTTGATCTCACTGGCTTAGCATCCTCATCATTTCCTTATTGCATGCTTGATAAACCCAGCTGGGTGCTGACTTAGCATGACCGTTTGAGTGAATCCATGGTTGTGAATGAGCCTGTCTAGTTCCTCCTTAGTGGATACACAGCCCAGCTCGGGGGTGATCTCTCAGCTGAAAGAATATAGGATGGACATACATCTAAGGTTGGGTGGAACGTTGCTCTCATGTAGCCAGTTGTTTGGACATTTGCATTTCAAGATAAGTATTCTCTGTGGATTAATTTATTTGCATTATGTGTTCAGCAATGTGTTAATCCTGAATGTTAACTGTTCATGCTAAATGAGATGAAATGAATATCTTAATATGGTTGATATGAAGCTTGTTAATAGACTAAGAATGGGATTGATTCGTTGTTTGTTGATTCACCATCTGCTTGAGTTAAATATGTTGATGCATTACTGTTTTTTTGTATGCAAATTTGATTAATTTCGTTGTGTATTTATTGAGTATGAGTTGCACACAGAAGTTTTAATTATCCATGATTTTATGAGTAATGAATGGGGCTGAGATTGTCAAGAAGCCCGGTAGATTGGTCACGTTTTCTCCCTTGCATTGGGTTGATGGAAGGGGACATGACAAACAATCTTATGCAATGGCCATGAATAGGTAGTACATAGTGAATACATGTCATAAGTGGTCATAGCCATGATCCCTCTACAGTAAGATATGGTCTCCTGCTGAAAAGGAAACAACTAGTGCAAACTAGAGGTACAAACTGATGATATCTAAGAGGTGATATCTTAGATGTAAATTCATAATCATGAGTAGCATACTGAATTCCATTCTCTCCTAGGGTCTTCTACACAAGTCTTCAATGGTGCAAGTCCCATCAAGTGAATAAAGGAGTTGAGGTCGAACCTAATGTGACATTGTTTGATTACCGGTCAATGATGTATACCATTAACAGATGCAAGATAACCCACCAATAATGAAAATGGGCATCAAGGCACAGAGTACAATCATCAGAGTGTGAATAGATGTGTTGAAGTTGAACACTAGGATGGATCCATCGATCAGGAGACATTGATGTACTCTCAAAACTATCGATGGCGAGAGAACCTGCCACTAATGACTGCAAGCCTCAAGGTACTCAACCGAACTCTAAGCCTCAAGTCCCAAAATAAATGGGTTGAAGTCGACAGAACGAGACTCGCTGGAAGGAGGGCATTAAGGCATCCCCCATCAACCAGCACGAGGTACCATCTATGCTGAAAGACTTGGAAGAACTCAGATGAAACGGATTGACTCAATAAGGATGGCCGATATGCAATAGTCAAGAAATCTGAGGAGTGGACGACAATGGTTTTAGGACTTTCTTTGAATAAGAGCATGAGCAGCTGGATAGACTCAGGCAGCATAGAATCAATATAAACTGTGTGATGAAGGAGGCACCACAAAGGGCTCCATAATGACTGGAAGCTTAACCAATCGATGGAGTAAAATAAGAAACAAGTACAGCTCCTAAGGTCCAACTATATACCCGACTCATAATGTATGGAGTGGAATGAATGCTATGTTCAAAGGCGACACAACAGCTGCCAACTAGAAGTAGTAACCATAATCCCGTCTAGCTTTTTGGAATATTTGATTTTTTTTGGTCTTTTTCATATTTGGAGAAAGCTTAAAAAAGAATAAAATTGCTTATACTACAACAAGTGAGGGAACAAGTGTCAAATAGCGAGCAAACTAGTTCCAAGCAGTGGAACATACCTATGATCAATGCAAGGAAGCATGTATAGGATGTGGACACTCGGGGGGGGTGTTCCCTCAAGGTCAAAAGGTCATCAAATTGTGAAGGACAAATGAAATCTCTGCAAGGCTCGACAGGGAAAAGTGCTCAGGCACCAAGCTAACAACTGAGTGAGCGGGAGTCGGCACAAGGCTCAAGCGGTAAGCAGGATGATGCAATGCAATCACAACATGATATAAATGGGGGGAGTCCTTATGGGAGATGGCCAACATAAGACAAAGTAGAGTATGATTCTTTATCGCAATGTCATGGCTTATGTACAAAGGACTCCCAATCCTAGGGACACACAACAGCATGGGAACCATAATGCAACAGGGGTTTCTAACTAGGGTACCCATGTTCAGAAAGGCCCTGCCGCCACATAACAACACTTCTATAACAGTGTGAAAGCTCCATGTCAGTTAAGAAGCAAGGTCCCACCTAGGGTTTATGAAAATGGTCAAAAGGTTGAAAGCATAATGCGTGTGAAAATGATATCTAACCTATATGCCAGGTGTGAAATATACCTGTCGTAGGCGCGAAATGGTCCAAAACAAGTCTCACCAAAGAAATATGGTAAAAAATGCTACTCCAAGACGTTATATTAGTCCAAAACAGCATATAATGGCAAGACAAGTGGGTATTGAAAATTATAAATAGTAACAAAAATTTACAATTTACAATTCATTTTTACTATTCACCCATTTCGAGTTTCATGGTTAGTTTTCACCTCAAAGTTCAGCTGTTGATTCTGGGAACTACGGGCATCCGATCATCGAACCGTCAGGAGTAGGTTGGTAGTCTCATCTATCTCTTCCATTTTAATGCTTTTATTTCAATTTTTACGAGTTGGATTTTTTGTTTGGCCAAGCCCTAAATGGGTTCGGTGCTACCCATGGGCTATAACTATGTGGGTCGCGGGTAGGCAGGGTATGCACAGTCAACACACGCGTTGACCACGGGTACCTGCCTATGTAAGCAAACTTTCCCATGGGTACGGCCGTGAAGCTAATTTTTTAAATGAAAATGACTAAAATCATTGTTTTTCTCCCTCCAGGATGGTTCTAGAGTGGAGAGAGAGGGAGCATGACCAAGTGGATGAGGCCATCCGCAATGATGTGCGTGCACAAAAAGCGCTGCAAGCATGTGGGATATACAAATTTTGGAGCATAGGGGATTTAAGGGCCCAAAACCTATTACTCTGTCGCTTGATAGACTACTGGGACATTGATGCACAAAACTTCAATCTAGACGGGAAAATACTCTCACTGGAAGTGGAAGATATCTACTTCATTATTGGTTTGTCCCACCAAGGTGAGGTGGCAAGCCTTTGGTCTCGTTCTGTGGATGGTGGGATCACCATCCCCGACTATATAGAGCGATATTGTATACCAGATACTCGAGCAGTGGGGACTCAAGTTCCCATCAGAGCCATAGTTAATATGAGTATGAAGATAACAGTGGCAACCCTAGTGTGGATTACTAGTTCGAAATCTCTTCACCAGGAATCTATGCTAGTGATGTTCTACGCATCACAGTGTATGCAACCCATGATATTCGACTGGTGCACAACGCTATTGGGGTCCATGAATACCCAGCTAACAGAGTGCAAGCAAGGGGAGGAAAAAAACTTCGGATATGGCAGTATCTTGTGCAGTTTCTTCTTTTGAGTGAGTTCTGGGGCTCAGTCCAAGGGTTGAGGTCCCTCCTCATAGTCTCTGCGACCCAGCCCTGACCCAGTGGGAATAGGTCTTGACTCGACAAGGTGGTGGCCGTCAGGTGTCACCATATATATAGGATTTCTTTCACTGGTGGGACCAACAGGTCATAATCATAGAGGACTACCCCTATGCATGGATAGACTTCCGGCAGGATCGTGACATGCCGCTTCCACAGGATGCCGCGTTCAGAGACATTGGTGAGTACTCTTTTTAATTTTTTTTTGTGCATTAATTTTTTATGGATTTTTTATTATAGATGTAAATGCAAAAATATTTTTGGGGGTAGTGTCACATATTAATGTTTTACTGTTTGCTCACAAATAAGGACCCAGTGAGACCTAAGGGATTCTCGAGACATCGTCGTCGGGGCAGGGGTGATGAGATAGGGGGTGCTGCAGCAGAGCTTACACTACAAAATCTGCAAGGCAATCTATCACGGATGACTTCCAGGGTACCACAGATAGAGGTGGCATGGCTACCAGAGGATATGTAGCGCCAGGTAGTGGGGGTGTCGGGTAACTGGGTACGACGACTGCAGTGTATAGAAAATGCAGTACAATACTACTATGAGACTCATCTTGTTGGGGCGGCGGATAGGCCTCCTTGTAGGGAGTAGATATCTTAGGATCCCACTTTTTGTATCGATATGTATATTTTTTAGGGCTACAGGCTCCAGTTTTGTATTATGACACTACCATTTTTTGACATATTATTTATAAAAAAACTTTGGTTCTTCGGTTCTACTATATGTGTGTATGTACAAATGTATGAATGTCTTCTTTTATTTGTGTGCTTCATTGTGAATGTGACAAATGCCAATCTAATACATAGTTAGCGTATGCATCAGATAGATGATTAACACTTCTTGGAACATGAATGTATGTAATCGAAACAAAATGTTGTTCCAAGAGTCACACGGTACTGACCATTCAACTGAGACACAACCAGTTGTGAATCCAGGCAGACTTCTAAAGATTGGACACCATGTGAAATAACATCCCGAAGTATCTCAATCACTACACTATACTCAGCCACATTGTTAGATGTAGGACCAAGACAAGCACCTCCTGAAGACATAACTAGATGATCAGGTGAATAAATAACCCAGGCAGCATAAGCAAGCTATTGTGTATGACGGCTAGCACCATCCGCGAAACCTAGGAACGTAGGAGATTTCGCTGACATTTTTCAATCAAATGGAAGCAAATCAGCAAACCCGAAGACCAAAAGAAATCTAAACTATGTACAGAAAGAGATATACAATAGTATACAAAGGCATTAGCCTGAACTAGAAGTTCAAGCGTAATACCGCTTGAGGTAGAGCCCATTCGGCTCCTTCAAGGCATTCCCCTCATAGTCCTCTAATTCATAGGCTCTTTTTTCCAAGACATGCTTCACAACGTAAGGGTCGTGCCACATGGGGTTGAAATTGCCTGCCCCCAAGGGTTCTTTAGCTTGGTCATATAAGAGGACTAAGTCACATTTAGCATACTGCCGGGGACAAACAGACCTATCATACTAAACCTTGACACAATGTTTATTGGCATCTATAGCCACAGCAGCATCTCGACGTTGCTCGTCAATCTACTCAAGGTGGATTAAACGTTGCTCAATACCTGTCGTATCAGGGAGGAGCCCTATGCCCAGTTTAAGCAAAGGGATTTCGCATTCAATTGTTAAAATCTACTCCACACCATGTACTAGCTAGAATGGTAAGAACCCGGTGGCATTCTTGACTGCGGTTCAATATGCCCACAAAGCAGGATATAACATGATGTGCCATTTGTTCTTGCTTTGTTGGATGATACGTTGGAGAATGGTCTTTAAAGACTTATTGACTTCTTCAACTTGACCATTCGCTTGGGGATAGTAAGAGGATGAGTTTTCTTGATGAAACCCAAGCTTGAGTGACAAATCCTCCATCATTTTGTTCTGAAAGTGACTGCCATGGTCATTGACAATCTCTTTCGGAATACTGAACCGAGTAATAATCTGATTGAACATGAAATGGGATGTTGTAGCACCATCGTCTTTTATGGTAGGCATGGCCTCAGCCCATTTGGAAAATTAGTCCACGGCTACTATGATATGGTGATGCCCCCCAGCCGAAGTTGGTTTTCAATCCATGAAATACACCCCCCACTTGGTGAAGGGACTGACGGTGACGACTGGATGAAGGGGCGCTGGATGTGAGTGTATATTCCGAGAAAATACCTGGCAAGGGTGACATCTCTTCACAGCGTTAATACAATCTTTAAAGATTGAAGGACAAAAGTAACCATCTCTCATAATACGTTGGGCTGTAGCAAGCCCAGATAAGTGACCACCACATGCCCCAGCATGGCAATCATTAAGCACATGCTCCACTTCTTCATGAGTCAAGAAACGACGGAGAATAGAATCCTTTCCTCGGCGATACAAAGTGTCACCGACGATAGTATAATCTTTAGCGTGATGTTTCACATGTCATCGCTCATCCCGTGAATAATGCGAAGGAAACTTCAAAGTTTGGAGATATACGATGACATCCCCATACCAAGGGTCCTCTGACGAGATAAGAAATAAGTGCTCATCCACAAAGGAATCATCATGGATGACATCCTCATCAAGTCTCGGAAGGTCCGACATAAGCTCAGCAAACACCAACAATTTCACTGACTTCGACGAAGGAAAATTGAGATCGAACTCCTAAAGGATCACAATCCATTTATTGTACTTCCCCCCTATAAGGCATCGTGATAGCACAAACTAAAACGGATTGATATGTGCTACAATTGTGGTCGTTCTAAGCAAAATATAGTGTCGTAACCGTTGGACTTCATGGATAGTCGCAAGTGCCAGTTTTTCCATGTGAGTATATCTTAGTTTAGCGTCTACTAGATTTTGACTAAGATAATAGATGACATGCTCGATGTGTGCATCATCAACCTGAACTAAGACCATGTCAATCGTCTCTTGAGATGTAGCCACATAAAGTATAAAATCTCATGCGAAGTCGGGCGGAATAAGCACAAGGGATAATACCAAAGCTTTCTTAAGGGCATCGAAAGACTGTTGGACTCGCTCATCCCAGATAAATCATGTGTCTTTCTTCAACACGTGTGGGAAACCTTTGGTGAAATTAGCATAATTGACTACAAACCGAAGTAGAAAAGTAGATCTCCCTTGGAGGATTTGAAGTTGAAACAAGTTGCGCAGAGGAGGCAACCGGAGTATTGCCTCAACTTTAAGAGGATTGACTCTAATACCCTCTTTTGAAACTATGAATCCTAGAAGGCGACCTGACCTCACTGCAAAGATGATTTTTTTGGGATTCAATCGGATCTTGTAGCATCTACATCGTTCGAGAATCCAACGGAGGTGCTTGGGGTGGTCCACTCTCTTGTGAGAATGGCTGGCAAGATCATCCAAGAAAACCTCCATTATACTTTTAAGGTTGTGAAAGGCATAGGTCATGGCACGCTGAAATGTAGCTCCGTCATTTTTAATTCCGAAGGGCATTTTTCGATATGCAAATGTACCCCAAGGACAAATGAAAGTGGTCTTATGTTGGTCTTCGAGTTTGATTTGAATCTAGTTATACCCTGAAAATCCATCCATGAATGACATGGGGAAGTTGTATTTTGGACATGCATGATTCAAGTCTCTCAAATCAGTGCATACACGGATCATTCCCTTCTTCTTATCCATAGGAACGGGGTTTGACACCCATTCGGTAAGGGGAACGGGGTAGATAAAACCAGCTTTAAGCAGTTTTTCCACCTTTGCCTTGATAGTGGCTACCTTCCTAGGGTTAACAGCTCGAAGACGTTGTCGAACCAACTTAGCATGATGATACATTATAATATCGTGCTAAAAAATACTAGGGTCTATTCCTGGAATCTCCTCGTATGACCAGGTGAAAGCTTCCCAAAGTTTTGTAAACAATTCTGCGTAGATGGAAACCTCCTCAGAAGAGCAATTAGCACCGATGTAAACATTTTCAATTTTTCCGGGAGCACAAGATATGTTGATCGATATAGTTGGGGAAATATTAGCCATGTTCCCCTCCACAAAAATCTCATGTGACCCCAAAAGAGCCACAGGGTGACCAACCATCTCTGCAAGAGTCGTCCTAAACTCTTCTTGCTCGGTGAGATCGAGGTTGGGAAGTAAATAAGAGCGATGGTGCATATCCTCCCAAGGCCTCTCACTACCACACATGGCCTCGATAATAGCTTCATTTGAAGGTAAAGTACCATCAAGGAAATCGTTCGAACAAGACAAGTCAGCTTCCCAAACTGGTAGCGTAACAGGATCTTCCTCATCTGTCCAAGAAGAAGAGAGATCCATCTCTGTAGTGGCTTGTTGAATATCCTGGTAAGCAAGCTCAGCTACAGATAGTGGCATAGACATCCCAACGTGCGTAATGTCTCTAGATGGAGAATTCGTAGACGGTAAAGTCCACGGATTGTCAAAATATGAAGTCCGGAACAGTACATTATGTGAAGGAGGAGACGCATTTTCGAAAATGGTTCCAATAAAATTCATGGTGTGTGGAAATCATAAGATCCCATCAATGAAAGGTACATACCAGCACGCATGTTCCCAGTTGCCGGCTGAGAATCTATAACCTGCGGGACTACAGATCCCGTGGATGCTTCCAGATGAGGATTAATGAAATCCAGCTGATCGATTGTCACTATCTTGCCTTCATGTGGAAAGCAAATAATCCTGAATACAATAGACGTGACAACTTTAATAGCATATATCCAATTTCGACCCAGTAAAAGGTTGTAGTCGATGGGCGCATCAACCACTTCGACTTCAATAGGAACAGGCTTACCCCCTAAGCGGACAACAAGGGAAGGGATAATCCCATGCGGCTTAAATGACCGACTGTCAAATGCAGTGAGCATGGTTCTAGACATGAGTAGAGGATGAGAGCCAAGAGCTTTCCAACAAGCTAACGACATCACTGACGCGGAGCACCTTCGTCAACCACCGTTCTTTTGACAAAAATTTTAAGGCACTCCACATGGATTTGAAAAGCCACGTGGTAAGGTAAGCGAGGTTGAATATCAGTAGTGTCGAACTTGATAACTTTGGGATTTCCCCCATCCTGAAATCCTAACGCACTCAAAAGGGCATGCCTTTGAGAAGGAAATGCCTGTAAAACTTCAAGATCCGTCATGGCACATGGAGTTTGGCCCAAATATTATACAATGGAGTAGTTCTGGGCGGCTCGAGCATTGGAGTTATGCGTAGAGAGCTTAAGAACACCTTTTAGTATCCGCGGCATAATAGAGGGCTTCTCGATATGCAAGGAATTATCAAGAGGAGGGGGAGGCTCACTCCCCATATTAGGTCGTGGTGCACCATAATTGCGTTGACGAGTAGCAACACTAACCTCCGATTGAACCATATTCATGCATTGTTGGTCTTTATTATGTATTCAATAATTCCAATATTCAAATTGTCAACCCTGTGAAAATCCTCACAGCAGATCTAAGAGATGATGTGTACCTCACAAGAGTAATTATGATTAAGAAGGAAAATAGAAGAAGAGTGAATAATACAGTATAATGAGCAACAGAATAATATGGTACAGTATAACACAGATAGAAGCAATAATACTTCACACACACTAATTAATTAATCACAGTATGGACAAATAAATAGTACAATGGTAGAGAGGATTCGAATGCCTAAGGTGGCAATTCGAATTAGCCTCTCAAAGTGATCATAAGATCAATAGAGTGTCATCGGAGCACAACTAGGTGTCCTCATGATCATCGGAGCACAACTGGAAGTCTTCCTCATCATCAGTGGAGTCATCAATGCTCAAGTAACTGTCAACCATCAATCAAACTAACTCTGGTAGGTGTAACTGAGTGTAACTCAATGTAACTAAGTGTAACTGAGTGTAACTGACTGTAACTAACTGTAACTGAGTGTAACTAAGTGACAACTAGACTGGTAGGTGAAGAAGGGCGAGTTGCTCCCTAAAATCAAGGAAGAAGGGCGCATTAAGCAACTGGAGGTCTAAAACTGAATAGTGAGAAGCTCCTGGGGGCTGGCTAACTGAGGGCTAGGTGTTGGACTGATGACTGGGATGCATCCAAACCCTAAAGGTGCATGCATGACTGAAAATGTAAATGATCAAAATACTTGTGGGACTAGGATGGAGTATAGGAATATCCTAACACCCCCCCTTAATCCATCTTGGGCCCTGGTAACTAAGGCCAAAGGTCACCCAATACAATGAATAATAACAATCAATAAACCAACGAAGTGGGAAAATTTCATGGGAAACATACCCCCTCAAAAAATAGACTGTAAAGCACACATAAAAATAAATGCTCCAAACTCAAGCATGTGTGATGCTTGGTCATATGTCTGGAGGTATCTTCTTCTTGGGAAGAAGTGGATCATGCTCAAAAAGCATGTGCTTGTACTTTCTCTTCAGATCGAATGTGATGAGAACAAATCCAACAGTATGAGAATGATCCTTGAACCTGTGATTCGAAACAGCTGAGGTAGGATCAAATCTGTGAAAGTGCATATAGTCTTTTTTCTTCTCCTTTGAACCACCATGGGTGAGATTATGCCAAAAATAACTATTACATGTTTGCTTGAAATCAAAATCAGATTTAAGACTTAAAAAATAGTTTCTTGAGATATCCTTTGAACCAGCAGGGGTGAGATCAAAACTATCATATGCATGAGAAATTATCCCAAGCAATAATTGCTTAGAATCCGAATTAGATCCAAGACTTGAATCATGGTTTCTTGAGCTCTTCTTTGAACCATGAGAGGTGAGATCAAAACCAGTAGATGCATGAGAAATTATCCCAAGCGAATGGCAATGTCCATATTCTTCAATGACCTTCTGAAAGCATGGAATTATGATCATATAGTAGTATAAAAGAGGAGATAGTTGGAGAGGAGCGAATGCATTACCTTCAAAAGCTGTTTTGACCTCTGAAATAATCATGTGATCATGATGCAAACCAATAGACTCTGGTGCAAGAGAGGATTTAGGACCTTCTGCAATATCTAGAGTGTGAGCTGGCACAAAAAGAGAAGAAAGTTTGAGCATGAGTGGAGAATCTGCAAGTTCTTTATCAACAACTTCAATATGAGATGATACTGGTTCATGATCTGAGAGACCATCAAGAGGAGCGAATGCATCACTTTGCTTGCTTTTGAAGGGGTTTGGACCAAATCCTTCATTCTTTCTGCCAAATTTTTCATCCAGATGAGCCCATAGCTCTTTTGGAGTTTCAATATCAATAATGATTGGGAGCAATATGTAATCCAGCATAGTAAGCTTCATTCTTCCAATGTGCATGTCACCTTTATTCAACTAGTCAATCTTCTCATCAGAAGATTCAAACTCTCTTTCAAAATAACAATTAAAGAGATCATGGCTCTTTAAATATGCTATTATTTTTTGTTTCCATTCATCATAGTTGAATAGATAAAGAGGAGTGATTTCTTCTAATTCAGGATACATTGAAGCTGTAGAAGACCTGCAAAAACAATATAGAATAACTGCAACTGCTACTGCTGCAAAAATGCAGAAACTCCTGCAACTGTTGCACTCAAAATCTTGGTAATAACCTGCAAAAAAATCTCAAGAATGGAGATAAACAATACTCTCAACATGCTTTGATACCATGTGAAAATCCTCATAGCAGATCTAAGAGATGATGTGTACCTCACAAGAGTAATTATGATTAAGTAGAAAAATAGAAGAAGAGTGAACAATACAGTATAATGAGCAATAGAATAATATGGTACAGTAGAAATCATATAGAAGCAATACTACTTCACACACACTAATTAATTAATCACAGTATGGACAAATAAATAGTACAATGGTAGAGAGGATTCGAATGCCTAAGGTGGCAATCCGAATTAGCCTCTCAGAGTGATCATAAGATCAATAGAGTGTCATCGGAGCACAACTAGGTGTCCTCATGATTATCGGAGTGCAACTGGAAGTCTTTATCATCATCAGTGGAGTCATCAATGCTCAAGTAACTGTCAACCATCAGTCAAACTAACTCTGGTAGGTGTAACTAAGTGTAACTCAATGTAACTAAGTGTAACTGACTGTAACTGACTGTAACTGAGTGTAACTGAGTGTAATTGATTGTAACTGACTGTAACTGAGTGTAACTGAGTGACAACTGGACTGGTAGGTGAAAAAGGGCGAGTTACTCCCTAAAATCAAGTAATAAGGGCGCATTAAGCAACTGTAGGGCTAAAAATGAATAGTGAGAAGCTCCTGGGGGCTGGCTAACTGAGGGCTAGGTGCTGGACTGATGACTGGGATGCATGCAAAATGCATGCAAACCCTAGAATGCATGCAAACCCTAAAGGTGCATGCATGACTGAAAATGTAAATGATCAAAATACTTGTGGGACTAGGATGGAGTATAGGAATATCCTAACAAACCCGAGGAGGGAGCTTATGAGATGCAATCACTATATGTGCAGGATTGAAGGCTTGAACTAACCTAAGTTGATTAAAGATGCAAATGTGCTAACATGCAACTATATTATTTTAAACTACCTACATGACTTTCATAATTCAAATGCAAGAATTTATTCTATCTATGAAAACATGAAACTAATCACCAAATGAAGCAAGTAGAAAACTTAATAAAGATGTTTAACTGAATTGTAGCTGATTATGGAAACAAGTAGAAAATTTGATAAAGATATTTAATATTAATCCAAATCTTAAAACATGAACATCTTTATTAAATAGAAAGTATCAAGCTAAAACCACTTGGAAAATGGAATTATTAAACTATTACTGGAAAAATAAACTATCTAGAAACAAGATTAATAAGTTCAAAACAGTACCTAATTAGCAAAACAGAGCTACAAATCTGAACTTTGGAAGAAGGATGAGAAGAGGATAAGGAGGAAGTAAAGAAGAAGGAAAGAATGACAGGACTTAATTAGAAACTTTAAATAACAAGAAGTGAGATTGAATTACATCTAAAACTATTAAGGAGGAACAGGAAGAATGATGAGTGGAAGGCAGAAGAAATTGGATTTTGAAGAAGGCCTAAAACAATGCAGAAAACACACAGGTCCGAATGATGATCCGAACGCCGGTCTAAATGGCGGTCTGAATGACAGTCTGAATGGAGGAAAATGAGTTAAGTTAAGGAAAAAAGATTTTTGGATGCTTTAACTACTAGCTGGCTCTATGCAAATGATCCTACAGTGCAAAGGAAGCAATAGAGAGATTAAATAGAGGCTAAACTAACAAGAAGTTAATTACTCTAATCATTACCTAGGAGGAAGAATAATTTTATGAGAAGTAGGAAGAAGGTTGGAATGGAAGAAGGAAGAATTAACCTACAACAAAATAGAAGAAAAACTAACAGAAAAGAAGAGAAAGAAGCTAACACTAACTATGGAAGAATTTGGAAGCAATATCTAACTAAAAATGATGGAAGAAGGACTGAAAACAAATTACAAACTAGCAAACTGTTGGTCAACCATTTCCTAATTCAGAAGAAGAGAGATTATATTAACAATAGAATATTAATTACAGAGGAATGAGGGTGACCTACACAGGAAAAATGAAGTTAATTACACATAGAGGAAAATAAACTAGTTAATTGCAGAAAAGAAATGCAGAAAAAGATAACAAAACCTCTGGTTGATGAGGGGCCCTTCCCAGCAATCAAAGGTGAGACTAAATCATCTTAAATGACTATCATCAGAGCATCAATGTTCTAAAAATTCCATTGATTTGAGAAAATTACATAATACTTTATGCAGAAGTAACTGCTATCTCCTGTCTATTCCTACGCTATCTGATCTTACACATCTGCTGTGTTTCTCCAAAGCAGTCATCTATTTATAAGTTTACAATGGGAGAGAGGGTCAACGAAGTCGACCTCTCTAAAAATAGCGATCTTTAATGTCATACAACAGCTGTAAGGTGGCTCACGACAGCGCACAGGCCGGTTGCCTACTTCCACAGCGTCGAACCTACCCAATATGAACAACTACGTGTTCGTTTCCTTCAACCATGGGCAGAGTGTCAGCTGGCAAGTTGGATGAACGGAGGATAGGACTGCTAGAGCGTCAACATGGACAGAGCGAAGGCAGACAAGGATTCTCTAGAATGTTGGCGTGAGCAAGTGACGTGATACCAGGATGAATGCACAGGAAAATCAGAGTTGAAGTGTGGACATGGAGAAGAGGTGTGCTGTCGAGCTCAGCAGGCATGGGGACGAATATTCCAGAACCCGATCTCATCAACCATCAACACCATGTGGCTAACAGAACCCACATGCTTGTTTTTACTTTTAACGACCAGAAATATGCCAACCGTGGATTTCAGGGGCTGAACGCGCAGTTGCATGACAAGTTGAATGACGAGCTGAACGTGTTCGAACTTAACATATAAGCATGCGGTCTGAATGAAGGGTCATTTGATAAATTCATCCTGTAAATTAAAACATAAATACCAATTATGCCCATAAAATGTCACTTTAACATAAATAAACCATAATAAAATGAAATGTGAACAAGATTTGTGTAATAGGTAAATATATGCATACCTGGACTGTTTGATGGGATGAATAGCAAATAAAAAAACTTACTATAGCAAAAACATGATAGAAACAACGTCATTCCAAGTAGATTGTTGATAAAAAATGGTGACAAAATGGATGCCAACATTCCCCCAAACTGAAGATATGCCAGGTCCCACTGAGCAAAGAGAAAAAGAAATAAGGAAGAAGTGCATGCGGCTGGATGGACTCGAAAAAGATGAGAACAAGCAGAGTGATGGTAAGGATCAAGCAGGGGTCAGTTTTAGAACAAGGTCCAACTGAATCTTTGAAAAATCATGAGACGAAAATTTGGCACATTTAAATGATCACGCCATTATTCGGAATTTTTGAAATGTGTACCGTAAGAAAGATATGTGCGTTAACGAAATCATATGGTTTGTGAAATATTCAACCATGTCCAAAGTAAACTTTGGATAGGTTGAAAGAAAATTTCATCATGGAATTATAACATAGTGCATTAAAAATCATGATGATCTTTATAAAATGTCGATTCACATGTTGATTTTTTGCATATAACTTTAATGAAAAAGTTAAAACCATATGATAACCAGATAATAATTCTGAAAGTCGCAATAATGCATGATTAATTGATTCATTTGGTGAAGTCGAGATGAATTAAAGGAATGAGATCGTGTGCAGAGATGATATTTGATTAATCTCTGATATGGTTAGTCAATTAGATTCATCAATAAAATTTCAAAAATTAATTGCCTTAGCACACTTAATCATGATTTTATAAGCTATGGTTTCATCGGATCATCATTCATTTGATTCATTCGACCCTTCATACAGACCATTTGTATGTACAATATATGCTTGCTGGATCTGATTGCTATTGATTATGCAAAAAAATTCTGAGGCTGCCAGCACACAAAAGGATGATGTAAACCTACTTTTCTGAAATTTTTAGTTGCTCTTCTTTGTTCAACAAGGATCAGAACAGTTTTTTTTTGTCTTATGTTACTTGCATTATTCCTGAAACAACAGATCATTGTATAAGCACTTTTTAATTGTATTATAAGTAAACAGAAAAATAGAAGCAATTCTGAATCCTAGTAAACAGATTAAAATAGAAATAATTTTGAATCCTCCCCCAAACTGAAGGAGTGGCACGTCCTCGGGCCATTAATACTGAGTTGTATGCTTCTTATGTAAACATTCTGGATCAAAATCAATCAGGAGGAAATCCTAAAAAACATCATTATTCTAAAAACTAGAACTTTTTGAGAAAAAGATGTATTCATGATATGACCAAAACAATATCATACTAAGTCAGATTCTTCAATACATGCAAATTCATCAGTTTACGCTCATGAAGACCACATAAAGAATAATAGTGTAAGAGATGCAAAAAATGCCATAGGAAAAACTAGTCGTCCATGACTCATTGTAAAGATCTTTTGTCATCCAAAGAATATAGATAAAGTTCACCGTAAAGTTTGTGAGATCTACTATAATTATGGGTCCCATTTCTAGGATAATCATATCCTAGGTATTTGTTTAAATTAGGTGAAAGGGTCCAAGTCTAACTTACAGCCATTATCTAATGACAGTATAAATAATCGGCCTAAACATATGTTTGTATACTCAGGTTTTTATGAGCTATGTGAATAGCAATGCATTAACCAAACCTCTTTTACCTGATATTGACCCGCTACCAGCAGGCCTGTTCAGTACCCCGGCGGGTTTATCTTGGTACCATGCAAGCATAGCCCCGCTGCCAACGATCCTATTCAGTACCCCAACAGGTTTACTTGCACTTACCGAACTTCCTTGTTTAAGATTTTACTTAGCATGGACCCGCTACTAGCGAGCCTGTTCAGTACCTCGGCGGGTTTGCTTCGTATAATAACATATATATATATATATATATATATATATATATATATATATTTGTAAGTAAGCCGGTTGGCACTATAGTGTGCTAAACGTACTAAACACATAATTCAATATTTTAGCATGAGCCTTATGAACAACTTTATTTATAATGGCCTAAATTACAGATCATGTCAAAAGATAATAACTTAAAGTTGTTCTTTGATTTCATAGTCTATCTTCTTCATAAAAGGTTAGTAATGTTCCCCACAAAATAGAAAATATCACCCACTTTTAGGCTACCTTTTAAAGGTGCTTTAGAACAAGTTTTGATAATGAGTCCAGGATGAACTAGGAGTCCATAGGTGTAAGATTGAGTTTTGTAGAGATCATAATAATTAAAGTAGGTATTTGAGTAACTAGTATAATAAGAAATATGCATGTATGATGTAAGATTGGTTTGGTTTAGTCATTAACATGATCTTATTCTTAGTTATTTTATTTTAAAGGAAAACAGAAAGTGAAGTTGTATGAATATCTAAAGCTAACTAACCACATACAACTTTTTATTTATATACATACTATCCTATGCTATCTAAAAGAAAGAAAAACTCATTATTCAAGTGTAAGAACTTTTCCAATGTAACCATGTGCGAAGCAAAATGAAAAACATACCTATATCCACATATGAAAAATTTAAAGCAGTGATTACCTGGATGTGGAGAATCAACCGACTTACTTGATTTTGCAACAGAAGGTGTCAAATGAAGGACTGGTATTCTGGCCTCATTACCTCTTGGAACCATCTTTCAATGTAATCCTGATACTCATCTTCCTTCCTCATGCTATGCAAATCTTCTTCTGAATGTTCAATTGCTTGAGGACATGAAAGATCTGTCAGTAGATATGTGGAGAACTCTTCAACATCAGGTCTCTCTCCATCAAATGTAGTCTCCAAGTTTTTGGTTTCCTTCGCAGATTCGCAAGGAGATTCGGTTTGTAGCTCATGGAACTGTGCTTCTTCTATTATTTATGGAGAGGTAGATAAATTCTTGACTTCTGTCAATATGTGTTCTTCTTGAGAAGAAGATATTGAGATCCCAACTGTTGCTAGGATTTGAGAGAGTTTTCTCATACTAATGGTCACCTTTGAATCCATCTTATCAGTTGATAGATCCTACTTCACACATGGATTAGTCCCTAGGTTCTTACAGCACCCAAATTTTTATGTGTTTTTAAAAGACTTTATATTACAAAAACAAATTTGCGAACTAAAACACACCACACCCGCTGAAAGAATAACACACCTGAAAAGAAGGAAGACAAACTTTACGAAATAAATTGCGGGAAATTAAATACTCAGATGTACAGAAAGGAAATCATACTTGTGCGGAAAGGAACAACAAGTATTTGGGGAACCCCGCTATAGTGGATGCGCAGGTTCTTACCTCTCGCCTTACCATTCTCCCCTCCCCCTTGTTGTGTAATGTAAAAGCATCCTATCTATCCCTATCTACCTAGACTCCAATCCCTTTAGCACCTCCCCGACAATGGCGGAAAAATGTTGGTGTTTATTATGTGTTAAATAATTCCAATATTTAAACTGTTAACCCGAGGAGGGAGCTTATGAGATGCAATGACTATATGTGCAGGATTGAAGGCTTGAACTAACCTAAGATGACTAAAGATGCAAATATGCTAACATGCAACTATATGATTTTAAACTACTTACATGACTTTCATAATTCAAATGCAAGAATTTATTCTATCTATGAAAACAAGAAACTGATCACCAAATGAAGCAAGTAGAAAAATTAATAAATATGTTTAACTGAATTATAGTTGATTATGGAAGCAAGTAGAAAACTTGATAAAGATATTTAATATTAATCCAAATCTTAAAACATGAACATCTTTATTAAATAGAAAGTATCAAGCTAAAACCACTTGGAAAATGGAATTATTAAACTATTACTGGAAAAATAAACTATCTGGAAACAAGATTAATAAGTTCAAAACAGTAACTAATTAGCAAAACAGAACTACAGATCTGAACTTTGGAAGAAGGATGAGAAGAGGATAAGGAGGAAGTAAAGAAGAAGGAAAGAATGACAACTTAATTAGAAACTTTAAATAACAAGAAGTGATATTGAATTACATCTAAAACTATTAAGGAGGAACAAGAAGAATGATGAGTGGAAAGCACAAGAAATTGGATTTTGAAGAAGGCCTAACATAACGCAGAAAACACACAGGTCCGAATGACGATCCAAACACCGGTCTGAATGGCGGTCCAAATGACAGTCCGAATGGAGGAAAACGAGCTAAGTTAAGGAAAAGAAGCGTTTTGGATTATTTAATTACTAGATGGCTCTATGAAAATGATCCTATAGTGCAAAGGAAGCAATGGAGAGATTAAGTAGAGGCTAAACTAACAAGAAGTTAATTACTCTAATCATTACCTAGGAGGAAGAATAATTTTATGAGAAGTTGGAAGAAGGTTGGAATGGAAGAGGGAAGAATTAACTTACAACAAAATAGAATAAAAACTAATAGAGGACAAGAGAAAGAAGCTAATACTAACTATGGAAGAATTTGGAAGCAATATCTAACTAAAAATGATGGAAGAAGAACTGAAAACAAATTACAAACTAGCAAACTGTTGGTCGACCATTTCCTAATTTAGAAGAAGAAAGATTATATTAACAGCAGAATATTAATTACAGAGGAATGAGGATGACCTACACAGGAAAAATGAAGTTAATTATACGCACAGGAAAATAAACTAGTTAATTGCATAAAAGAAATGCAGAAAAAGATAACAAAACCTCCGGTTGATGAGGGGCCCTTCCCAACAATCAGAGGTGAGACTAAATTAGCTTAAATGACTATCAGCAGAGCATCAATGTACTGAAACTTCCATTGATCTGAGAAAATTACATAATAGTTTTTGCAGAAGTAACTGCTATCTCCTATCTATTCCTACACTATCTGATCTTACACATCTGCTATGTTTCTCCAAAGGAGTCGTCTATTTATAAGTTTACAATGGGAGAGAGGGTCGACGAAGTCGACCTCTCTAAAAATAGTGGTCTTTAATGTCATACAATAGTTGCAAGGTGGCTCACGACAGCGCACAGGTCGGTTGCCTACTTCCATGGCATCGACCCTACCAAATATGAACAACTGCGTGTTCGTTTCCTTCAACCATGGGCAAAGTGTCAACTGGCAAGTTGGATGAATGGAGGAGAGGACTGCTGGAGCGTCAACATGGACAGAGCGAAGGCAGACGAGGATTCTCTAGAACATTGGCGTGAGCGGGTGACGTGATACAAGGCTGAATGCACGGGAAAATTGGAGTTGAAGCGTGGACATGGAGAAGAGGTGTGATGTTGAGCTCAGCAGACATGGGGACAAATCTTCCAGAACCCGAGCTCATCAACCATCAGCACCACGTGGCTAACAGAACCCACATGGTTATTTTTATTTTTAACAACCAGAAATATGCCAACCGTGAATTTCGGGGGCTGAACGCGGGGTTGAACGATGAGCTGAACATGTTCGAACTTAACACATAAGCACGTGGTCTAAATGAAGGGTCATTTGAGAAACACAGCCTGCAAATTAAAACATAAATTCCAATTATGCCCATAAAATGTCACTTTAACATAAATAAACCATAATATAATGAAATGTGAACAAGATTTGTGTAATAGGTAAATATATGCATAACTGGACTATTTGATGGGCTTAATGGCAAATAAAACAACTTACTATATAAAAAACATGATAGAAACAACGTCATTCCAAGTAGATTGTTGATAAAAAATGGTGACAAAATGGATGCCAACATGCATCCATAACCACTAGTATTGGAAGAAGACGTTGCGGTCTCGTTAGGTCCATAACCAGTAGTGGGAGCATGCGAAGCCTTGTTTTGATGATGAGGAAGGGGATCCTTCAACACAACTGGGCTCTGTGCCAAATGCTTCGATGCTTCTTCGATTCGAGGACACAAGTGAGTAAAATGATCTTCCCCGCAAAGCTTACAAGGAAATTTCACCTTACGCCTAGGTTTACGGTCCTCACCAGCATTTTCTCCTTCCCTAGGAGGGTTGGCATTCTCTTTACGAGGGGTATTGCGATTTATATTATTGTTCCCATTGTTTCCACCCTTATGGTTGTTTCTCCCCTTTTTCTTACCACCAAGTTGTTGGTTACGTGATGGGTTCGTCGATTGCACACTGTGTACATTGGATGACAGGGTGGAAGTGGACAAGGTGTGAACCTGTCCAGGAGTAGACTGGTTTAGCGACAAATTTTGCATTTGATTAGTCACCAAATCTACAGGGTGAGTGCTCATGTATACCACAATTCCATTGGAATGTGGTCCAGGAACTGACTTGGGCTCATGTTGTGTTCGCGGTGCGTCAGGAATAATGTCATACAAAATGCCAGACTGAGAGTATAGTAAATCTAACTGCTGGACTTTTAAG
The DNA here is from genome assembly GCA_027924585.1 of Larix kaempferi. Lineage (NCBI taxonomy): Eukaryota > Viridiplantae > Streptophyta > Pinopsida > Pinales > Pinaceae > Larix > Larix kaempferi. The sequence continues at coordinate 2,550,278 of BSBM01000160.1, forward strand.
ATGGCTTGTTTCTCCGTCACAATGCGGGACGTCGAAACATCCTTTGCAATATATGGGAGTAAATACTTGAGGAACCATTCCAATAGGAATTCTGGAGGAATTTTGGCTTTCACTAATCGATTCCACCGACGCCACTCTTGAACGTGGTCAGAAATATGTGTGGCCTTGTTCTAACAGAATGTAGACAAAGTTCAGTACCGGTATCGTAATGGACCGGCAACTGGAAATGATCCAAGAAAATCAAAGCGATTTCATTGAAACCCCTATAAGTGTTCCCAGGAAACTCAACATACCACTTCGCAGCTGCCCCCATGAGGGTGCATTGAAATAGTTGTAATCAAACGGAATCGTGATTCAATGAGTTGGAAGAGCACCAAAGGTGAAACGTTGTGATATGATCACCCGAATCCTCGCCACCTTTCCCCTCAAACTTAGGAATTTCCAAAGGGAGCTTGGTAGGAACCGAAGGCCAATTAGGGTCATGACACACTGGGTCATTCGTGAGCTTTGAAAGATCCAGAAGATTCAAACGTGCAAGGAACGGGAGCTGCAGCTGGAAAGCTTGATTATAAGCTCCCATAAATGATTGGTTGTACAGAACTAAATTATGAGATAGACCAAATGCTTGACCATGAGTATTAAACTGTTGATTATATGGACCTAACTGACCATAAGCTTCACCATGGCCATAAGGTTGATAACCTCCTCCGACCTGACCCATGTGAGGGTAAGCAGGTATATAAGTGTTTTGGGCACCATATTGAGGTGGGATGTACTGGTGTTCAGCACCAACTGTATTGTAGTAAGGGTGGCCACCATAATTATGGGGCATACATGTACTATTCGTAGTGGGAACCGTGTTATAATGACCATAATGGTGAGGTATGTTCCCACCCCCAGCATTAGGATTAGCGTGAGCAGTCGTGTGGTGACCATAAGCATAAGACGTATTCCCAACCCCAACATTGGTGTTACTAGTAGCAGGAATGGTGGTGTTATGACCATGAAGATGAGGTATATTCCCATCTCTTGCATTAGCATTACTAGTAGCAGCAGTGGACGCAAAAGTATGCGGTATATGTCCACCCCCGTGGTTGGGAGGAGCATTAACATTCGCGAAAGTGGTCCTAGCTTGACGGGTAGCGGCATGTGTATTAGGTGGTGGATGGCGAGTTGTGTTGCAAACAGTGTTCCTATTAGGTTGGGTATCCCTAGGAGGCAGCCGTCTTCCAACATTAGCATTGTTAGGAGGAATATGACCGATCCCCATACTATGTGTGTGAGTGGACAACGTGGTGCCCCTGGAGAGGGTGTTGCCCCTAGTGGGTGCAGTGTTGCTAACACCATGAATGGCGCCAACATGACTACCAAAAGGAGTGGAAGGGTCAAATGTGTTGTAATTCGGCATACCATATGAGAACAAGGTAGGGTTGATCGTAGGACATGTGTCATCATGTAACTCTGGTATCTCGTATAGATAATTATGTGGATATGAAGGATCAAGTGGGTCCATCCTTGGGTGGATCCGAACCAAACAAAATAGGTTGGGTCTTAGGTGGATCACCCCCCCACATCTCACGAGGAGTAGGGGTGTCTGAAGTGTGCTCAAATCTACCCGATGGACTGGTCGGGATTTCTCCCGTGCCAAAATGTGCATCCATGGCGTTGATAACGTATGTCTCGTAAGAATCCAAATATTCGGAGGGATACCAGTGGTGTCCCTCCTTGACACGGCGTGAAAGATCGGTAGCTGGTAAACCAGCCAATCGACAATATCGACGGGGAGCAAGACTCCATGCCACGATATCTCCGGAGAGACTATAAAATTAAAAAACGTCCCCTAAAGTCCAACTATCGATCAAAAACAGTAAATCAAAATCACACACCTAGAGAAACTACAGCCAAGAACAGACAAACAGAGTGGCTAAATGAGCTCCCGACACTAGAGCCGGTATGTCTCGCCTAAGAGAGGCTTGAGACTCCCAAACTATAGCCGGATGTAACAGAATCAGTTATAACAACCCCTAGACTTCACTGCATGCAAAGGATCAAGTCCCTATACAATGACAACTGTGTTGTCCGACCCCTATCTGACTCAGGACACAAACAGCATAACCACTACAAGTACCCTATGCAATACCTAGGTAAGGAAACTATGGTCACTGCAATATAACCAATGCTTAGGGGGACAGTTGCAGGTGGGATCCGTCGTATGGTCAGGGTAGCTAAGCCTGAAGCACAAGAGGACGAACCTCCGGTACCCCCAGATACAAACAAACCCTGGAAATATCTCTCACATTCAACCATTATTGGAGGGATATCTCCTCAACCAACCTCCCATGACCTCGTTCTTAACTCTGGTCTAAGTAGAGCTTCCTGAGAACACCGATGTATACCATGGATTTCACCACTCCCTGGTCAGAAACATAATGTTTCGTCTAGTAGTCTTGGATTGTTTACTCACAATGATCTATTCCAAGACTCTAAACCTATGCTAGTTGGTGTACCCTATAAATAAAATTGGTCTAATCAATTTTAAGATTAAGCATTAATTTTAATGGTTGTGGTTACTCAAAGGATATGGTCATGAAACTAGTGATGTATACGACTCAATAGTATGCAAAATCATCAAACTCTAGACTCATCTATCCAATAAAAACAATGCCACTAGTATGCGAAATCAATCCAACGGTTTCGAAATAAAAAATGCAACTCTTTTATATTTTCAATGCACAAGCAGAACCTAAATGAAAGCAGCAAGCACTCAATGCAAGATGCAGTACATAAAAATAAAAATAAAAATTTGTATTTTCTTTTATAAACAAAAGGAAAATGCAAAACTATTGTTTTTTGTATTTTTCAATATATTGAAATGAAAAATGCAAGCAAAATCCTACTATTCAATCACTGAAATGCAGAGGAGATCACTAAGACAACCCAGCAAATCCCAAACAGTAAGACTCAGCCAACGTAATGAGCTTGATTGGAAAAAACCAACAAAGCTAAATCCAAAGATGGGTAAAAAACCAACAAGGCTCAACCAAGAGAAGAGAAGAGTTCTGGTCACAAACAAGGCATGGAACAGTCAAGAATCAGGCCAATAAATACTCGAGATCATCCAAAGCCAACCCAGCAACAACCAAGGGTCATGAAACAACCAAAGACAAATTTGTACGCTATTGTCAAAGGAATACTTGCGGGTACCCGCGAGTAGTAGTGTAAACAAAGGCAGGTGTACGCGGGTAGAGCTAAGCTCACCCACGGGTAAGGAAAAGAAAATGGACAAACAAAGAGTCCAATAGCTCAAAAAAAAACAGTTTTCTATAGTGTATCTCAACAACCAATCAGTGACATAGAGCTTCAACAAACAACAACTCTAAATAAGGACTAATGCTCAAAAAATCCCCAAAAATGGATGTATTCCCCAGCGGAGTCACCATTTCTGTATTGGAGAAAACTTCCTATGGTTTGGGGTATACCACAATAGACAGCTGACTACCAGAAATTAACTCAATTCTCAGTACTATGCTATATAAATGACAATGCTAAGATAATGAAAAATATAACCAACCTCGATCCAAACGTTTGATGTAGATCCCCATTGGAGATTTCAATCCGTGCACTTGAATCTGCAAATTAGTCTTGACAACCAATATACAACAAGTGCATATAATATGTAAATGACTTAACATCATCAATAGCAATGGTTCACAATATTATAAGTAAATGCAACCCAATGTATTATAAACAACATTCACAACATTGATGGATAAGAATATGAGTATTTCTATTAATAAACAACAAGAAGTACGACATGATACAACCTCTTCCCGGCAACCAATTTGAACCAAGACCTGGGTTAATACACTTGTGCCTCCACCACTTCAATCCTCCATGGAATGGAAAACTCAAACTATGATAGGAGTTTGGAAGGTGAACATAAATGGTTCACAACTACAAGGATCAATGAGTGTAGACTCAAGATAGGGCAAAAATCCACTAGAGTTCTCTTGCTCTCCTTTCTCCTCCCGTCCATAAGCCATATGTGCTCAATATATAGTCCTCCCAAAGGTAAGTGAAAGGACACATCGAGGCATTTTGGGGAAAATGGAGGGCCAAAGGTCACCCTATAACCTCTTTTTGGGAGTAAAAAGTAATTAACTAGTGATTTTTACCATTTTACATGCTACCCGCGGGCTATAGTGATGCAACTCGCAGGTATGCCCACTATAGTGATGAAGCTAGCGTACAGGGAAACAAATAGAGAAAAATAGTGTTTGAAGGATATAAAGTGGATCTGAGTCAATAAAATTGATCCTGCAGGCCAAAGACTGCTGATGCTCACAAGGTGGAAAATTACGCTGTAACAAAGATCCTGACACATTCCTATTTGAGTTTGGGGTAGTTTGCAGATACTGTGATTACACTACTGATGCACAAAAGCGAAGGCTTTTTCCCTCCACACTGAAATATCTATCACTTAGGTGGTTCATGAGTTTAGAAGGAAATAGTATTTTCAGCTGGGACCAAATGAAACAAGCATTCCTAGAAAAATATAGGGACTACTGCAAAGCAAAGGATACAAGGGATGAAATATTTAGGATGCAACAGGGAGACCGTGAATCCTTGGAAGACTATGCCTAGCGTTTTCACCTCAGCTACAAATGAGCTAACCATTGCACCCTAGACCTTCAATCACTGAAACTTGTCCTTCTTAGAGGGATCAAAGAAGAGAATTTTGAGATCTTAAACCTCTTAGGAGATGGAAATGTATTCCAGAAAACTTATGACCAGATACTACAGATCTTCAAAAACCATTCTAGGTCTAGGAAAAGAAAAAATGGGACAAGAGATACACATCTATCCATAGGATCATCATCATCATCTTCAACACCAAAACTTACAAAATCTTATCTAGGAAACCTGCTAGATGACATGAAGATCGACATCTTACAATCTCTGGCCATGCAACTTGATGCACTTCAAATAAAAAAGAAACATGATGAAATCAACCAAGCTTTGGTAGTCTTTTGTCCACGCTGCAGAAAAAAACATGAGAAAGGGCAGTGCACACTGAACACCATAGAAATATGTGGTCTCTGCACTGATGATCACTCCACTGATAAATTTCCTATGTTTCCCTCATGCAAAGATGCTATTCAAGATCCCACAATAGAAGGTGCAATAGAACAGCTCTATTTTGTAAATCAAAGGAGCAGTAATTTTGTTAGACCATACCAACCTAGCAATTAAGCCTACTATAATCAGGGCCAACAAAATTGGAACTCTACACCAGCTCCATGGAAAGCGCAGCCAAATCCAAACCAATGGCAGCAAAGTCAGCAAACTTATCAGCAAAATCAACAAACTTAGCAACCAGCCTATTAACAACCTTATTACCCACCGTCTTACCCTCCATACCCCAACCTTTTCCTCCATCAACCACGAATTATGCAAATAAATACCCCCATCCATCAAATTGGAGAGCCCCATTACAACAACCACTTATTATTCCTCCCCCACAGAATCAACCACCCCCCAAACCCCCACCAATTCCATCCCAACCCATCCCAAACCTTAATAAAAACATACCTACACAACAGCAATAGACCTATAACGTTGAAATCACATAATTCCCTACCTATGTAGTAGACACCATGGAAATAAACGAAATAAACCTCAGGTCTGGGAAAACGTTGCAAAATACACACACATAGAATATCCAAGAACCTGAGGCTCACGAACAAACGACACAACCCCATATTCAGCATCCGTCTGAACCAAACCCTTAGGAGGAAGAAACTCAACCACTCACACGAAACAGAAACCCTCCATTCATAGAAACTTATACGAAGTACAAAAGAGGAAGAAGAAAATGCAATTTTAAATGAATTGAAGCACTTAAACATCCAAATTCTGATTTTGCAAGCCATAAGGGATGTTCCCATCTATAACGAATTTATTAAAGAAAATTTTCTGAAGAAACCTGGTAGAAGAAAGCGTGACCTGCCAACCATAAATGTAGTGGGACAATTAGCAGATTTAATGCTGGGTATTATTATTAACCCTAAATATCTTGATCCAGGAAACCCTGTAGTAAACGTGACCATCAATACCAGACAAATAGACAGAATCCTAATTGATTTGGGAGCTTCTATCAATGTGATGACTAGGGATACCATGATATACCTAGGATTCCAATCAATGGCCAAACCAACAACTACTGTACTCTAGCTAGATGACACATCCACTGTGAAACCCGAAGGAATGCTCGAAGACATCATTATCAATATTGAATCCTGGGAATACCTGGCTGATTTCATAGTCATAGAAGCAAAAAGTAAACATATTGGTTATCCAATCATACTAGGTAGACCTTGGTTGGAAACTGCAGATGCTTATATAGGTTGCAGATCAAGAAACATGACTATCACCAGTGGACATGCAAGGAAGAAAATCATGATTTACCCAACAACAAGGAAATATTCAGACTTAGAATATCAAAATTGGACTGATGATTATAACGACACATCAAATCAAAACCTATAACGTGTCCTTACAATTGATGCTGCACTATCACTAAAAGCCATAGACGAAGATGGTCATATAGATAGGTTTATACAAAATACATCTTCTAACAATGATATTCTTGAAGAATGTTTTGACACAGACCAGTAACAAGAAGGCGAAAGTTCACACCAGAACTTAAATAAAATCTGTGCAGAAGTGCTATCTCTAGAAGAACAATAAATAAAAGCAAAGACAATGGAAATTGCCTGGAAAAACAGTCAACATTAATTCCAATCTGAAGCCAGATCAAGAAAAATAGTTAATGAAGCTACTCTCAGAACAAAACAAAGCTTTTGCATAGACATATGCTGACATGAAGGGTATACATCCTAATATCTGCAAACATTACATTTAAATCAAAGAAGGTTCTATTCCTATTAGACAACCACAAAGGAGGCTGAACCCAGCATTAAAGGACATAGTCAAAGTAGAACTACAAAAGTTATTAGATGCAGGGTTCATCTATCCCATCTCTGATAGTGAATGGGTATCACCACTGGTTATAGTCCCTAAAAAAAAGAGAAAAATGGAGAATATGTGTGGACTACAGAGAGCTTAATAAGGCCACTAAAAAGGATCATTTCCCTCTACCATTTATAGACCAAGTACTAGATACTTGGCAGGTAACAGATTTTTCTTATTTTTGGATGGCTTCAGTGGGTACAACCAAATTTTAATACATCCAACTGATCAAGATAAGACAACATTTACATGGCCATGGGGAACTTATGCATACATAGTACTACCCTTTGGGTTATGTAACGCTCCAACAACATTTCAAAGGGCCATATTAAGTATATTCTCTAATTTCACAAATGATCAAATGGAAGTCTTCATGGATGAATTCACACCCTATGGACAAAACTTTGATCAAGCATTGAACCATATTGAATTAGTATTGAAAAAATGTATTGAGATGAGCTTATGTCTGAGCAATGACAAATGCAGAATGTGAATGGAAGAAGGCATCGTTCTTGGGCACCATGTATCACAGAGGGGGATAGAGGTTGATCAAGCAAAAGTTTCAGTAATCAAAACATTGCCACCACCTGTCAAACAAAGGGATGTGAGAAGTTTCCTTGGGCAAATAGGATACTACAGGAGATTTATTGAAAATTATAGCAAGATTGATGCACCAATGTTTTCCCTTCTCACAAAAGACATTGAGTTCATATGGACAAACCATTGCATGACAACATTTAATAACCTTAAGGAGAAAACAATTACAGCTCCAGTGCTCCAAGGACCAGACTAGGAACTTCCATTCCACATCCACTCAGATGCATCAAATAAGGCCATTGGATCTGTCCTTGGACAAGAAAGAGACAAAAATCCCTATGCTATATATTATATTAGTAAAAATTTGGCAGGGACAGAATTAAATTATACTGTTACAGAGAAGGAATGTTTGGCTGTCATCCATGCCATTAACAACTTCAGGCACTACATAACAGGTTACCAAGTTTTTTTCCATACAGACCATTAAGCAATAAGGTATCTCACAAACAAACCTAATACAAGTGCTCGAATCATCAGGTGGCTACTCCTCGTGCAAGGGTTTGACATCACAATTTTGGACAAGCCAGGAAAACACAATGTAGTGGCTGACTTTTTATCTAGGCTCACTCATGGACAAGATAGTGAAGTGGTGAATGACAGTTTTCCTGATGAGCACCTTTTTGCCATATCAACAAGAAGCCCATGGTTTGCTGACATAGTAAACTATTTAGTGTCTGGAAAATTTCCAGCACACTACAACTACAAAGAAAAGAATAAAGTTATAAGACAAAGTGCAACTTACACATGGATAAAGGGAATTCTCTTCAAACAAAGACCAGATCAAATACTCAGAAGATGCACTAGAGAAGATGAAGTGCATGACATAATGCATGCCACTCACAATGAACCATGTGGAGGACACTATGCTGCAAAGAGGACAACCTATAAAATTTTGCAAACAGGGTATCATTGGCCAACACTCCACAAGGATGCTTATGATTATGTTTCGCACTATGATGATTTCCAAAGAATGGGGGAACCAACACAAAAAGAAGAAATGCCACTCCATCCACAAATATCCTTGGAGGCATTCGAAAAATGGGGATTTGATTTCGTTGGTCCAATCAACCCACGGTCAAATCATAAAAGCTACATCCTAGTATGCACTAACTACCTTACAAAGTGGACTGAGGTAGAAGCACATGCTACAGCAAACGAGACCAATGTGGCAAAATTTTTCACTAAGCAAATCTTCCACATGTTTAGTGTCCCAGAGGAATTAATTTCTGATCAAGGCCCACAATTTACATCCAACTTAATAGAATACCTGCTTAAGAGAAACAATATAAAACACAGGCAGTCCTCCTCCTATCATCCTCAAGCCAATGGTCAAGCTGAGGTAACAAACAAAGAATTGGAAAGGATTTTGACAAAGACTGTCCAACTCCACAAAAGAGATTGGGCAGACAGGCTAAGTGAGGCAGTTTGGGCTTACAATACCACATGGAATACAACAACAGGCTTCACACCTTATGAGCTAGTATATGGAAAGAAATTCATGCTGCCAATTGAATTTGAAATAAAGACATTAAGAATTGCAGCACAGTTAAATATGGAACTATCAGAGATACAATAAGAACGCATGTTACAATTAAATCAACTGGATGAGCAACGCCAGCAAGCACTTGCCCATACTGAAATCATCCAGCAGCAAAGAAAGAAGTGGCATGACAAACACATAAAAGATAAAAAGCTCAAGAAAGGTGACTAGGCACTACTTTATGACTCCAGATTCCATACTTTCAAGGGAAAACTAACAACTAAATGGCTTGGACCTTACATCATTGAGAAAATCTATGAAAATGGAGCTGTCAAGATTATTACAATTGATGTAGAAGAGTTTCCCATCATAGTGAATGGACATAGGCTAAAACTTTACAAAAGCCTCAGTTAAGGGAAGAATTCACACAAGTACTCTACAAGTAACAATTGATGCTGATAGAGAATATGGAATATCATTGAATTCCAATTCCAAAAAAATGAAAAAAAAAATGGAAGAAAAAATGAAAAATGAAAAAAATATGAAAAAAGAGAAAAAAAAAAATGAATGAAAAAAAAAAGAGAAAAACGAAAAGAAGAAAGAGACATAACTGAAATAAAGATCCAACATGATGCATTTAGGTAATCACAGGTAAAATTGCAGGGCATCATACATCCCATGAAGAAGCAGCATGCACATTGCAAATAAAAAAAATCAAGCGAGCTAGTCATCAGAATACAAGCAAGCCAACAATCTAATCAAGTGAGCCCGAAAATTATCAACCATTACAGCAACCAAGCGAGCCAACCACGAATTCAAGGAAGAAAGCAAAGGTATCAACTACTACAGAATTCATTCCCAGCAAACAAACAATTCAATCACATCTGCAATATCTTCACGCAAGCCTGCCATCTATTCAAGAGAGCCAGCCTAGATTACAACAATACAAGAAAGAATCAGAAACCCAATGCAAAAGCATCATCACAAAATCAAATCAGAAATAGCAAGAAGTTCAAAAGCAGGTAATACAGCAAATTCAAACGAACCAAAGGAAAAAGCAGCAAGCGCATGTAACTACTGACATGCCAAAAATTTACTACAGACAATGCCAAATCTACTACAGAATCCAGCGCACATAAAAATCAGGCCAGATCATGAACTCAAGTACGCTAAAGCATAACGAGGTAATCTCTAAGCATATTTGTTTTATTTTTACGGTCAAATCATTATCCCACAAGACAATTATTTCTAAAGTTGAGGACAGCTTTTAAATTAAGTCTGCGGCAAGGTTCATACTACCTCACGAAATCATGATTAGCTACCTTCATCATGTCAGAAAATGATAAGCCCGCATCTAGCCACCATACTTCCAAATAATCAGAGCAAAAGGGGCAATATGAAATGATGAAACGAAATGCAGGGCTCGATTATGGAAAGGAATGGATAAAGCGACAAGTAAAATGAACGATGATGAGGATAAGGGCGGAAAGGCAGTTAAGTAAGGCAGCATAATCTTCCAAAAGAGCCAGTTTTTGCATATACGAAACATCAAAACTCTCCAAAAGCAAGAAACTGGAAGTTAGTGTGGTCACACAACCAGCAATCCATCCCTCGAACCTGTAATCAACCTCGAACATTTGAGGTAAGATAGCCATGCTCCAAGTGTTGGTTTATTGTTTGTAGTAAAGGATTTCAGGATGACAAAAGGGTTCAAAAAGAGCGAACCAGAGGAACACAGCGTTATTTATCAGAACCCGTGAATCTTAACAGTCATCTGCAGTGCGGGATGGATATCTTTCATCTTAGGATTGAAAGGATACAATATAGAGGTGGCTCTAGAATTTGCAAGAAATTTAAAGCACATCAAGGATTAATAGTTGGTCACCCGAGTGAAGGGATTACGTTGGGGCAGGGATGACCAGGAGGCAAACCATAAATCAAAGACAGCATTCTTCGAGCAAGTAGAGGTCTACGACGAAGATAAAAATGGAGTCAAAAGACTCTCCATGACGACACCATGGGATGAAATGGCTGCAATCGTCTAGAAATACATTACATGCACTAGTAGGCTGAGTTATGTCCCTATTTTTCATTTTCGAATTCTAGAGCTGCTGAGGCACAAGGACCATCTTCCACCGAACAACAACATCAGCATTCCATACTATCTTCTCCTCTCTCTGGGATAAATGAGCAGGAAAGTGATTCAAGGAAAAGAGGATGCGTTAGCCCACCATGGGCTGATCAATTTGATCATTTGTGAGGAATTAAAAGTGTAGATCCCAGAACTTTCTTGGGAAGAATTCGCATTGGTATCGGTTGAGGATGTTCAAAGAATGAAGGGTACACCCACAGTCAGCATACCCCTACCTCCTAGATCAAAGGACATGATCGCCTCTACATCAGGGACTAAGAGGAAAATCAACCTGGACAATGTGACTGATACCCTGATGAAGATAAAGCATTCACAAGATGACTCCCCCAAAAAAGAACTAGGTATTTCCACTAGTGAGCAAGGGTCAAAGAGATGAAGTAAAAGATTCACACAGGAATCCAGAATCCAAATTACCAGGGAGGTGAAAAGGGAACCCATCCCCCTAGTTCAAAATGTGTCTGATGATGATGATGATCTTGGGAAATATCAGGAAGATCCCACTACACCAAAAGAGAAGGATGAACAAGAAGAGAAAGATGCAGAAGAAGAGCAGGATGAACAAGAAGGACAGGATGCAGACAAAGAATAAAATGCACAAGAAGAGCAAGATGAATTCTAGGGGAACCCTCCTGAGCACAATGAAAACCCTGGGGTCGTTGACCAACTCGCTGAGGCACAGGAAGAACTAGAAAATATCAGAGAAGAGCTGGCAACATTGAAAATTGAATGCATAATGCAGAGAAGCCAGCCAACATCTCCACTATTTTCACCTAAAAAGACACAAATTTTTAAAATGCATCATGTTGGGGAGCTAGAATTGGTTGAGCAGCAAAATTCAGCACTTAAAGAGAAATTGGTTGAGGCACAAGAGGAGTTAGCCAAAAAGGACCAAGAGATTGTTCAATTAAGGGACGTTTTGGCTACTACCACTAAAATATATTATAAACTACTGGAGCTCAGGCTGCCATTAGCAATTTATGCAGTTTATCTACAAGAAAAGTGGGGCAAATTCCAGCTCCAAAGGTTAAAACAGGGACTCCCGATAGAGATAAACTCCCCCAAGGAATTTGTGGATGCATCTCTAAACTCCATAGAGTTGGAGAAGGACTAGCTAAGTGAATTTTTCTTGCACAATTTTGTAGTTCCTAGCTCGCCCAACTAGTCTCCAAACCCTTACATGGGCGATTTCCAGTTGAGAGCACTGTGTTCATGGATGAATCACGAAATTGAATGAGCTCGGGACTACCACATTTACATTGCAGCAGAATGGAAAAATCCATTATGGGTCAGGGCAGAGGTGACTCACCCTGAAAGAATAATTTACAACCATAGGAACATCATCCAGGATGAGGAGCTGATCCCCATTCTCCTTGAGAATCAGCAGGAGGCTATGGCACACTTTGATGTTACTCTCCATAGCACACGCAAAGAGGTTCATGAGTCTATTAATGAAAGATGGCGCAGAGTAGCAAGTGATCTAAAAAGAAAAGAGCTTCACTCCCCTGTCAGACTTGAAGCTGCTCTCATCAAAGCTAAACTGTACAGGGAATCCTTGATAAAGAATCATCTCATATGGATTGGAATGAGGCTAAATCCCCCATTTTTCCTTCCCTCGGTTATTAAGGAACAAATTAATGAAGAAGAAGTGAGGAGAGCATGGGTCAAGGAGGATTAGAGCATGGGATACTACAGGAAGGCAGGGACCCCCAGGGTGGTAGCATGGGACATCAGAGAAGTCAAGGAAGAGCTGAATATGTCACCCAAGTATGGGTGAATCCTTCAAGCATGGGGGAGATGATGATTCCAATTTACAGGTATCTGATAACCTTTTTTCCCACAATGAAACACAAGAAAGGGTAAAGAAATACACATGTTTTGTGGGATAAATGATTTACCTTGATTATTTAATGAAGTTGTTTTAAAGATTATTCTTTTATGTTTGGAAGTGTGTTCAGTAAACTAATTATATGAAAAATGAGTATGATTGAGCAGGTGCAGGTACACTAAGGGACAAACACGCAAATCAAGTGAAGGACTGAAATATCATACAAAGCTCAGCGCCTTTTTCCCTAATTTATAGAGAGAACTCATGTTCAGCAGGATCGACAATTAGATATATAGTTAGGTTAAGCATTAGAGGCATATATATATCGACCTCTCGGGTAGCGAGGGGATCCTACTGCCATTTTTGAGAACCATCGTTTTATGTTTTTATACTGCTGAGACAATTTGTGTTACAGACCTTTATTAATCCATGAAGTTATTATTTTGAATAAAGATATTGACGTTGCTTTCAATTCGGCGTCTATAAGTTTTCTCCACTCCTGATTAAGGGTTGGAAAGGGCCCCTCCAACACGTAAGCCAAGAGATTTTACTGTTCAAGTATTTTTCATTATGTGCTTTGTGTTGACTTAATCTATATCGCATGTGAAAGTATTTTTGATGGCATTTAAATAGCACGATTTGATTTTTGTAGTAAAGCGACCATTCAGATTCTGTAGTTGGTTATAGCGCATTCTGTAGTTCATTAACGTTGTTTCGGTAGTCCTGTAGTAGCATTCATACAAGATATATTTCGACACTTAGTTTCCTGTGTGCTTGCATTACTTATGAAACAGTGATCCAGATCTTGAAGCTTGTGCACTTTTCCATTATTATAGTTGCTCATGAAGATTGATTACTTTCAGTACTTTGGTTAATTGAGGATTAATTCGTAGCATTGGATAATTGCATTCTGTGGATAACAGCAGATCTATTGAACAAGAATATAAATCACAATGATGTAAAACAAATTGGAGTAAAAAATGTGCAAGAGAGATGCATCAGTGCTCTATAATCCAGAATAGTAGAATTACAATACAATACTGTCACAATGAGTGAGAAATTCGAATTAGCCAAGGCGGTCATTCGAATATACTGCATGGCATCGCTTGGCTCCAACTAGGATTCCTCATCATTAATCAGTGGTGGTCATCAATGCACAAGTCACTGTCATCCAGGTGTCAAATTGAGTCTAACTGAGTCTAATAAGTGTAACTGATGGTAATGGCACTAATGTAGGGAAGGAGGCTCAGTGGAGGGCGCATGAGGAGTTAACTGCACTCAAAATAGGTAGTCAAGTCTCATCAGAGGTCAATCGAAGTGATAACAGCAGTTAGGAGTCAGTCTAGCCTCAAATTAAGGAAAGACAACTAGCTAACTGAAGTGAACTGGACTGGTAGGTGAGAAAAGGCACCCCTCTCAGGTGGTAGGTGTATGCTGGGCACACTAAGCAATAGGAGGGCTAAATCTGAGTGGAAAGAAGCTCCCGGGTGCTGGAAAACTAGGGACTAGGTGCTGGAGGCATCAAACTAGTGATTGGGCAGCATGCGGATGCATGCAATGCATGCATGCATGCAAAGTACATACTGAATGATGAGATATCCTAACACCCCCCCTCAAGCTATACTATGATGTAAAAAATAAAATGTAGGGTCCTGGTTACTAAGACCAAAGGTCACCCCAATACAATAATTCAAAAATGTTGAAAATAAGTTAAGTGAGGAAAGAGGGAAAACCCAGTGGGAAGAAAGACCCCCCTCAAGCTAAACATAAAATGGATCTAATATGTCTCCACCATGATGGAACTCACCCACAACAGTGAATGGAGGTAAGAGAACTTCCTCTCAGTGAAGCTCTTGGTGAAGATGTCTACAATTTGCTCATCAGTAGGGCAATATTGCAAAATGATGGTACGATCATGCACCAACACTCGGATGTAGTGCATATGAATCTCAATGTGCTTGGTCCTCTACTGCTGAACTAGATTTGTGGAGATCTTAATATCACTTTGATTTTCCCAAAATATGACAATTGAATTAGTGCTACCAAAATAAAACTCGGAAAGAATACTCTACAACCAAACTGCCTGAATACATGCATTGACAGCCCCTCGATACTCTGCCTCTGCTGAAGAAAGTGCAATGGCTGCCTTCTTTTTGCTTGCACAGAAAATAGGGCCATGGCCAATCATGAAAACATATCTGGAAGTGCACTTCCGATCTATGCTATCACCTGCCCAATATGAATCGGTAAAACCAATGAAATCTAGCTCAGAATTTGCAGCAAAATGTATGACAAAATGTCTCGTACCTTGCACATACTGCAAGATCCGCTTGGTTTCCCTCCAATGAAGCTCATTGGGCTGTTTCATATACCTTGATACATCACTCATGGCATATGAAATATCATGCCTTGAGTGTTTCAACTAGAGTAGTGAACCAATTAACTGTTGATACATAGTGCAATATGCAAGCAGTGTAAAATGTCCTTCCTCAAGACTGATTCCTGAGAGGAATGGAAATGGAGCAGCCTTACATTTTGCCATATTAAAATTTAATAGCAAGTCTGGGACACTCAAATTTTTGAGCTATCTCCAAGCCCAAAAATTGCTTAAGCAAGCCCAGATCGCTCATGTCAAAAGCTAGATTTAAAGCGGTTTTTAGCTTGTTGATTGTAAGGAGAGTGCTACCAGTAATGAGAAGATCATCAACATAAAGAACAACAATCAGAAAACTACCTTTAACTTGTTGTAGGTACACACTCGGATCAGATTTTCATCTTTTGAAATTCTGAGAAAGAAGGAAGGAGTCCATCTTTGCGTACCAAGCTCTTGGGGCCTGTTTCAATCCATACAAAGATTTCTTCAATCTGCAAACTAATGATGGATCTGATATGTATCCTTCTGGTTGCTTCATATATACTTATTCATCAAGGTCTCCATGTAGAAAAGCACTCTTCACATCCATATGGTGCACTTCCTAGTGCTTGGATGCGGAAATGGCTAAAACTAGGCAGATGGAATCCATCTTTGCAACCAGTGCAAAGGTCTCAATGTAGTCCACTTCTTGGACTTGGGAGAAACCTTTTTCCACCAGCATAGCTTTGTATTTTCTTATAGATCCATCAGCAGCAACTTTCGTGTGGTAGACCCACTTACATTGGACCAATTTTCTTCCAGGTGGAAGAGAAACTAGCTTCCATGTATTGTTCTTTTGAAGAGAATTGTACTCTTCATCCATGGAAGTTTGCCATCGTGGATCTCAGTGGGCATGATAGTATGATTTGGGATCTGAACCAATCATCAAATAACATTTCTCAAGTAATAATGGATCATAAAATGAAAGAGCTATACCTGCTCTTTGAAAGTTTGCTCTTGTTCTCCTTGGATCAGCAAGATTTCCAATGTTTGGAGCAGCAAATTGTAGAGTGTTTTGGGCCCACTTTGGTAATTGAGGAGGATCATTATGGTCAGAGTCTAAACCTATTATGTCATAAATATCAGATCCAATTATTTCTTCATCTTCTCTCGAAACTTCTTCTTGTAGAGACTGCGGATCGACAGTGTTTTCCTCGACTAGTTTCAGATCTGGAAGCGGTTCTTCAAACTTCACACTTTGCTCTATGAATATCTTTTTGGATATGATATTCATGAGTTTATATGCTTTTGATTCTTCTCCATATACTATTAGGATACATTCAATATTTTGTGGATCCAAATCTTTTCTCTTATCAGAAGGAATTCTAGCCCATGCAGTGGAGCCAAAAACCCTCAAATTGGACACATCCGGTTTGTGACCAGTGAATGCTTCGAAAGGAGTTTTACCTTTCACGGATGAATGTGGAACTTGGTTCTGAATGTATGCAGCAACACTCATGGCTTCAGCCCAAATATTTGCAGCCAAACCTTTTGACTCAAGCATACAGGTAGTCATCTCTTTCAGTGACCGATTCTTCCTTTCCACTACACCGTTCTGCTGGGGTGTGTAGGGAACTGTATGTTGGATCTGAATTCTACTTTTGGCATAAAGTTGTAGCAACTCAGTCTTGATATATTCTCTGCCATTACCAGATCTAAGAGCATTGATCTTGCTCTCAGTGGCGGTCTAAATAGAAGCCTTAGAATCTGTGAATTTTCCAAGCACTTCTGACTTGTTTTTGAGAAACAATACCCAAGTAAAGCGGGAGAAGTCATCGATGAATGTAAAAACATACCTTGAACCATTAATGGACATATTTGATAGTGGACCACTGATATCAGAATGTATGAGACCCAAAATAGTAGAAGCTCTGCTAGTTTTTCCGCGATCGAACTTGTGCTCGGGGTGCTTCCCAATGATGCAACCTAGGAACATTCCCTTCGAGGAACAGAGGTGCGGAAGACCATCAACCATGGATTTATTTTGTAATAGTAGAAAATACTTGTAATTAAGGTGTCCAAACCTTTCATGCCAAAGCCTACTAACATCATTTCCATGTGTGAGAAGAGCAATGGGCTTTTAAAGTGGCACAATGTGTGAAAACTCATAGTATTTTATAGTGTGGTTTGCCTTTCTAACTGCAATAAGTCTTCCACTCTCAATATCAGAAATTTCAACTTTGTTAGGGCTGAATGTAACTTGATTCGGTGCACCATTGTGTGTCATTTGTTACACAGAAAGTAGATTTGAAGCCAAGGAAGGCACATAAAGAACATTCTGAAAACTTCCATGCTCTAAATGGATGGTACCTTTACCCTTTGACGAAATTTTTGAGTCATCTCCCAAATAGATGGGGATGGAGCTGTTTGGATCAAATGAAGAAAAGGAGTCAATATTTGCAGCCATATGAATCGAGGCACCGGAATCTATCATTAGAGTGGTGGTTTTCGAAACAGTTTCCATGAGTGCTTGACCTCTTTCATGATCATCATTCTATCCTTCTTCCGTGCACCGTCGGGAAGAGTTATGCTATTCTTTTCCAAAAGGAGGGCCATTTGATCTATTGTTTTCTTCATGCATGAGCTTTCAGGATGAAAGCCACGATTTCAATATGAACACTTAGATTTTTCTTTACCCTCTTTACCATTTTGCTTGTTCCTTGAACCGAATGGTGCATCCGATGGTTTGCTTTTCTCTCTTTGCTTGGTAGGATTGAATTTGGGCTTCTCTTTCTTTTGCTTCCCTTTTCCATTCGAATTCTTGGATCCTTGAACAAAGAGGGCTGAATCTTTTGAGCTTAGGGACCCCATTTGAATTAGCTTATCATGCTCTTTGGTAACGGACTCAATGAAGGCATTCAAGGTAGGCATCTTCCAATTCGGGGTAGTTAGCCGACCAAAATTGAAAGTAGAGACAAATACCGAGAAACATTTACCAAGTTTTGAAAGAATGGAGAGGATCAATTGCTTATCCTCTTTGATAACTCCACTGTTCTTCAATTGCAAAGACAAGTACTTGAATCTTGTGAAAAAATCATTAATGGTCTCGAAATTCTCAGGATTCAAGGCAATCAATTCATTTCCCAATTGAAAAGATCGCATGTCATCTTGCTTTCCAAAAAGCTTCTCGAGTTGCTCCCATACTACCTTTGGAGTAGTCAATCCACTGAGGTGAAAGTGAAGATCCTTGGAAATATTATGGAAAAGAAAACCATATGCTTCATCCAATTTGTTGAAGTGCTAGGATTTTTCAATGAGAGTATTGGGCTCAACTTCGAGGCCCATGGTGACTCTGTAGTACCCTTTTGAGCGCAACATAATATCCATGTCATTCTTCCATTCAAAATAATTTAAGGGAGTGAGTAGCTTTGAAGAAGAAGAATCCATCTCAATGATAGCGGATGCACTTGATGGAGATGATTAACCCACAAATCACAATCAAAACAAGAACAGTAAGGTCGAACAATCCACCCTTTTAGAGTTGCATCACACCTGGGATTGGAGATCAAGCAAACTTGAATGATCCAATGTATCAAATCCAGGAATTCTGTGGAAAATTCAAGCTTCTGGAGTGGATTGGAGAGTATTTTTCAGCTTTGCATGCACATGAGCGAATGCACATGAGATTTTGCATGCCAAAACTTCAGTAATTTTGAACAAATTCACTCAATTATTCATGTAGAACACCTTTATAAGAGAGATCTTTTCCCTGTCGTGGATCTGATACCATGTAAAATTAGTCACAGTAGATCTATTTAACAAGAATATCAATCACAATGATGTAAAACAAATTGGAGTAAAAACTATGCAAGAGAGATGCATCAGTGCTCTATAATCCAGAATAGTAGAATTACAATACAATACTGTCACAATGAGTGAGCAATTAGAATTAGACAAGGAGGTCATTCAAATATACTTGTTGACTCAAACCCATTCGACAGGGGTTCCCATCACTATCGACACCAACCCACCGCGATCTCCCTAAGCACTGGCTCGGACAGGTTTTACCTTGCCCAGCAACACCTGCAAAGCAGATGAGGTCTCACCTGAGGCGATCAAGGGAGAGAGGATGGAACCATGTTTCCTCCGAATGAAGGAGGATGTTGCAGCATCTGCTTACTTAACTTATTTATTGCAGCATTCAAGATAGATCTATGCATTCAAGATTAACATTATTCAACAGGAACATTCATCGTGACAAGTATAGCATTAAAGTATTAACTGCAGTAAGAAATCATTGCAACATGCATTAACAGAGAAAGTACACAAGGAGTTTCACCAAACAGTTCTGTCATGTCATATTACTTCAGAAAAACCCTGATACAACATCTCTACAAAACCAAATCTCAGAAGTATCACTTGATCTCACATACAGACTCAAAAATGGGCATAAACAACATCCAAAGATCGTGCTTAGCTCAGCTCTAAAGTCCTAAAAAAGTTATCCAACACATATGATGACTCTTTGACCACAAATAGGCTTCCGCCTTTACAATGCTTGTCCACTTACTAACAACTTCCTAACTGACTCCTGGACAAATGACTAAAATCAAATCGACACAGTCCAAATGACCCAAAAACCCGCCTACTACGGTACAAACGACTCAAATTTACATCTCATATGGTCCAATGACCCAAAAAATTTCCTATTGCGGTACAAACTACTCAAAAATACATAAAATAGTCCATTCCTCTTCCTTCCGTGACCTCTTCTAACGTGTCGCAGCATCGGCAATGTTGTGATTCTTCCTTACCAAACCGCCTACAAACATGCCCCCAACACAATCTTGTGGCTCGCCCTCGATCCACGTCAACTGGATATGGTGAACTCTATGGTCTTCACTTTGAAATCTCCGTACTACTGCACGATTGTCATCACCATTTCTTTGACTTTCGTCGCCACCACCTAATTGTCGACCACATCCTCTACAGATGGATGCGCAGTGAGCTTTGTCGTCACTTGTTGACGACCCTTCTATACTTCCTGAAGCGCTTCTCCTACCTTGGTCATGAACTGGCCCCCAACATCCTAACACTGCTCCAACTGCACAGCACACTTCTTATGGCACTCATCAGCCTTGGTAACCCGTTGCTGTAATTCTTTTAAGTCCTGAGACTTGGTGACCTGTTCTATTGGTGGCATTGTGAGCATGGCTACCTTGAGTGTCACCAACTGTCCCTCTGCGTCCTGTCGATCTTTGATCAACTGTTCAACTTGCTCATCCTGGACAATGTGGCTCCAAAACTATATGGTATCAGCAGTGAGCTTCGTCGCGGCTTTTTCCAGCTCCTCCATCTAAGTTGCGACCTCCTTAATCACCCTTTTTCGGTCATCAAATTCATCTTGAGGCATACCAGGATTCATCTGAGCCTTCAACTCTTGATTCTCCTACCGCAACTGTACAATGGCATCCCCTAGTCGCTGCACCCATTGGAGCACATCCACCTCTTTAGTGGGTTCTGACACATGCTGATAAGCTTCCGTGATGGCCCGGTCAACCCGTACACTGTCATCCCACATACGGTATTTCTCCGTAATAAGGAAATCGTGTTCCTTTTTCAGGCCTTCGATTTTGCATGCCTTTTTAGCCCATTCTTCCTTAATGTGTTCTTCGAGTTCATCCACAGCCTATCGTGCTGAAGCATCCCTACCATTCAATTCTTCAATAGTGCACTTCGCATCGGCCTCACTCACCTGTAGTCGTACACACATACCATTGATCTTCCGCAGTCGGTCTGTCATTTCCCAGCTGGTAGTTTCCTACATAGTGGTCAACCCTTCCACGGGTAAGGCATTCACATTGATGGTCATAGTCTTCAACTGCTACAGCACAGCATTGGCAGTTTCGTCTTCAGTCACAATCGCAATCGGGGGAATCTCCACATTACTCACCTGCAGCTCAGTGCTAATTGTGCTAACTTGTGGTGCCGCTGCATCATCTAGTGCCCGTCGTGAAACCATGTCATACACAGAGTCCACAAGATCAGTGAGCGCGTGGAATCCTTCATTTGTCTCCCTTATCATATTCTAAGCTACTGTGTTGGATGCATCAGTGTATCAGTTGACCCAACTGTGCTTCCACAGCCAAGGGTATCCCACTAATTGTTGTCGGGTCCTGATGTCCTTTTTGTCTATGCTCTTCCAAGGTACGGTCACTATTGTCAGTCATCGGTGTTTTGATGGACTCTTGATCAGAATCATGATGACTAGGTGGGTCCTGTGCCGATATACGATCATCTGGACCCTTCACCGGCCCACCAGCCTCAATCTCCGCCAACTCCACAAGTTCACGCCATTCCCCTGGCCAATTGTTCACAATAGCCTCCAATGCTTCTGCTGTTACCTTGTAAGGGATCAACAACCATTGCTGACTGGGGTCCCGCCTTACCTGCACATAAATAGCATGCGGCCGAACCGCAAACTCCATGAGTGGCTTAAATCTGGCTGCAGTTTCTTCGGATACCTGTGGTACCTGCGTTGCGGCATTGCAAAGCATCTCCCAAAGAACCAGAATATCAATTGGCAATCCCGGAGTCGCTCAGATTCCCGTACATACCATAAGTTCTGATAGCGCACACCCTGTCGCTCCTTTGTCGCCTCAACTTCCATGCCCTGGTACACGTCGGGCTCCTTCCAAGCCACAAATGCAATCAAGAGTAGCAGCCACCTATACGAAAATGAGCCCTTACCGGCCTGAACGCTCGTAGCATCCATGGCTAATTGGTTTAAGAGAAGCAAGGACCAATTCATTTGGATGCCCTCCGCACATTGTACCGCACATGCGACAAGCCCTGAGTTGCACTGGTTAGGGCGACCACCTCGGATCATTTTGTAGGATAAAATATTGGTGCCGGTGAGTACCACCTAGTCATTAATACTACTAGTGTGATACCCACGGCCATCTGTTACCAAGCCATACTTCTTTACGAGCTGTCCCGCCCGCCTTTTGTCATTTTCATTCCCTTGGAAGAACTGTGATGGGTCGAACCCATCTTTAGGCAACTCGGTAATGTGCGAAATTAAATCAACAGTGACCGGAATTTCACTGTCCAGCCACAATGAACCACCATGGAAGCACGCTAGCAGCTGCTTCACGCATGCATTAACTTCTGCTAGTCGCCCAAAATGCGGCATGTTAATAAGCCCTAACAAACCAGCCTGCTTCAATCTGCGTGCCCATTCCTGTACAATCGGTGTCAAAGTAAGGCGTGACCCAGGCGCATATGGGGTCGATGCAATGTCGGGTTGGGCCACCATATCATGATCATCATAGCGGAGGCACATCAACGCCGACCCAATATCAACAGGGCACTCCATTCCGGCAGGGAGCGCATGCATCTTCACACCATACCGTTGATTCGGGTTCATCTTACGCGGGGTTACATCCGGCTGACTGGGAGGGATATACCCAGGGATGTCAAGAGCTGAAAGTTCCTCCCATGGGGCATATTCATCAATGGGGCGACTGGACTACCTGGCCTACACCTGAGCTTTTCAGACCACCCCAGCGGACGATCTCAGTTGCCTCTTGCTCTGCGGGGCCTCAGAATGCTGGCCCCCTCAACGCTTCTTGACAATGACTGAGGCTCCCACCGGCATGCTTGCAACCTCTGCCTCAAGATTGGCGTCTCCTGCAGTCGCAACTTCTTCCTCAATTGCAATCCTGGTGAAAGGAGACTCTACCTCGCTACTAATATCCACCGTTTCTAGCTCTCATGGCATACCTTACCCAGCATGTACAACGAAGAGCTCCTTCGATGTAGCAGCACTCTGCAAGTTCAACTGAACCTTTCCCAACACGCTACTATGCTCACCGAGTGTATACCAATACTTGTCGACTTTGTGCGGGGACTTAACTGTAGCTAGGGTTTTCACCCTAGCTTGTGCAAATGAGCACCTACTAAGGAGAATGGGATCCTTAGTAGCAGTTCAATAAAACAGTAAATTAAAGTACTAAAACAACACAGGTTCTAAACTAGCATGAGCATTAAGAAACATAACAAAACATGGAATATAAATGGTTTTTCTTTTGTATTAAAATTTTACCTCAAGTGTAGAGGTTGGTGAAGTTCTTGCAATGATCCAAGAGGGTTGCTCCAAACTCCAATTTTGCTCCTTCTCTTTATCCAAATGGTGGGAATGGGCCAAAAGGGGCACTCAATGGTGAAAGTAGCTAAAGGGTGAGCTAGGGTTTCAAGAGTTATTTTGGCAGAGTAAGGGTGTACTTGATTGTGGATGTGAAATGAGGGGCCTCCATCACCTATTTATAGGTTTTTAGTGGTGGAGTGTTGGCCCATGGTTTTGGGAACCATATGGTTTAGGTCAGCTGTATAGGGTGTTTTCCTCCTTTTTCCTCTTTTTCCTCCTTTTTTTATATTTTTTATTCCCTTTTTAGAGGGTTTTTGCTACTTTGGAGGAATTTTGGATTATTTTGGGGGGGAAAAGGGGGTTTTTAGCCTTCTGGAGGCTTTTTAATGGGATTTTAGGGTTCTGAAGGTAAATATGGTAGGAAATATAGACAAATGAGTCATGTAATGGGATAGATGAGGTAGTGAGCACTTTTTGGGTGTTAACAGATTCCCCCTGATGTGTGAGGGCAGGAGCTCATTGTATGACCGATAGACATCATAAGTCCTGTATGGTTTTCCTGAGGTGTGGAGAAGAGAAGAAACAAACTGGAGCCCAGAACAATGGTCCCGAATAAACTGCAAAAACTAAAAGTACATAACCTCAATAATGGATGAGGAATAATCTGATCATATGGACGAGGCGGGCATTCCCATGCTCGTATCAAGATATAGAACAATAATAACAACGGGTCCAAAATATGGGGACCTGACATATACATGGACTCAAATAATGAATGAGGAATAATCTCAATATACGGACTGTAGCTAGGGTTTTACCCCTAGCTTGTGCCAATGAGCACCTACTAAGGAGAATGGACTCCTTAGTAGCAGTTCAGTATATTAAACTAATTATGCAATAAACAAAAAATTAAATTATTTCTAAGACAAGCATGAAGCATAAACACCAAAATGAAAGAATGTCTTTGTATTGATGTTACCTTGAGTGTCAAGGTTGGTGAAGCCCTTTGCAGTGTCCAAGAGGATGCTCCAAGCTCCAAGAATGCTCCTTCTCCTTCTCCAATGTTGGGGATGGGCCAAAGGTGGCTCTCAAGGTGAAACTAGTTCAAAGGTGGACTAGGGTTTCGAGAGAGATTTTGGCAGAGTAAGGGTGCTTGTGATTGTGGATGTGGAATAAGGGATCTCCATCACCTATTTATAGTTTTTTTGGTGGTGGAGTGCTGACCCATGGTTTTAGGAAACACATGGTTTTGGGCAGCTGTATAGGGTTTTTTCCTCCTTTTCCTCATTATTTTATATTTTTATTCCCTTTTTAGGGGATTTTTGCTATTTTTGGAGGAAAAGGGGGTTTGTTAGCCTTTTTTAGGCTATTTTGATGGTTTTGTGGCCTTTTGGAGGCATTTTAGGCCTTTTGGAGGCTTTTTAATGGGATTTTTTGGGATTTTAAGGGAAAAATGGTAGGAAAATGGACAAATGAGCCATATAATGTGGTAATGAGGTAGTGAACACTTTTTGGGTGTTAACAGATTGCCCCCTGATGTGCGAGGTCAGGAGCTAATCGTATGGCCGATGGACATCATAAGTCATGAATGGTTTTCCTGGGATGTGGAGAGAAGAGAAGAAACAAACTGGAGCCCGGAACAACGATCCCGAACAACTGCAAGAGCTAAAAGTACATAACCTCAATAAAGGATGAGGAATCATCTGATCATATGGACGAGGCGGGCATTCCCATGCTCGTATCAGGATATAACATAATAACAACAATGGGGTCCAAAAATGGGGACCTGAAATATACATGACCTCAAATACTGACTGAGGAATAATCTCAATATATGGACGAGGCGGGCATACCCATGCTCGTATCAAGATACATAAATATAACTGTAAGGCCCGAAAAAGGGGGACCTGTAAGATACATGACCACTGTGTACATCATAAGAGTCCAGAGGGGACACAAATCTGGGACATACTGCTGAGTGGATCATGTGTGAACTGCAGAACTGGTGCACCGGAACAGTCAACAGTGCTACTGAGTGTGGTACCAGAGGAACTAATGAGCTGCTGGATCATAATGACTGGGGTCATACTCTTCATGGTACACTGAACTGGAACTGATCTGGAACTGAAACTGGGTACTCAGGGAAGCACGAAACTGGATGGCTTCCGAATACAAACGCCAACGCAGCCCGGACATCCACGGGAACATACAACTGGGCGTTCCGAAGTGACTCACCAATGTGCTAGAGTCGGGGGAAATCCGGGGTCTTCGACTAAAAACTGATGGGATATAATCCTACGCGATCCTCAACGATGCGATCAAGGTGCTGAAGTCGAGCATGTGAGGAACAACCACTCGGAGAGGCAATGATGTCTCCTCTCGGAATGATCCGTAGGCACCTACCACAGATGGTGATAAGTCCAAGGCGTAGGGACCTCTGGGCCTATCCTCTGGAATAGAGGAGCTGTCGTCGACAGAGGGAGACCTGCAACTATCAAGGCAATGATGTTTCCTTGACAGGAGCACGAGGTACAAGACCGAAATGTGATAGTGCTGATGGCAGGACTGATAAACTGTGGGGGGACAACTGGGCAAGTAGAGTGGGGTGGACTCAAACTTCCTTTGTTCAGAGTATGATAATGGGAATGATCTGGCAGCATATGAAACTGACTCAGGGGAAAGGGATCATAGCTGTAATGGATCTGGGGGAATAACTGGCTGAGGGAGACTCAAGCTGGTGTAACATGGCAGGAGACTGCAGAATACTCTGAACAAAGGCGACCTAATTGGGGGTGCTGCCGAGATGATAGATCAAAGTGCCAAGAGGCACGGGGGAAAACTTCTTCATGGGTTAAGGAACTAGAAGAAGTGTGTGTAAAATGGTACTGTCGTGTGGATTTTACGAGCCCAGGACAGTTCATGCTCGTGGTTGCTTTCAATTTTAAGGAGTCTGAAAGCGATAAGAAGACTCTGAGGTGATGGAATGGTACTGTCGTGTGGATTTGACGAGCCCAGGACAGTGCATGCTCGTGGTTGCTTTCAATTTTAGAGAGTCTGAAAGCAAGTAAGAAGACTCCAGGGGGTTGCTTTTTCGTAGATTTAGTCTCCAAGGCCCAAAGAAGCATAAAAGGATGCAATGAAGAACTCTTCTAGCCGGTGTGACTAGAGTATTCCTTTTTCGTAATTAGTCTACCAGGTCCGGAAAAGGGTTAAACTTATACCAGATAGACGCCCTTTCAGGTACTTTAACGAGCATGAAAGGAAGCAAGATTGCTCGGCGATCTTTTCATTCTTTTAGGAGTCAGAAAAGAGCTTAACGGAAACTCCCTAAGTGCCTTTTTCGTAAAGGACTTGTCCGGCCCGAAAAAGGGATAAAATTATACCGAACAAAAGGAATGGCCAGGCAAGGAGGAAGTGTTCAATCAAGGTTTAGTAATGATGACCAAGAACGAGGGTAGGTGGGAACACTGATGGACCTCCTTGCAGGGTAGATGAAATGGTGGCAAAATAACGAAACATTTGCAGTATGACAGGAGTGAATGGCTCATGTAAAAGTGTGGAACAATCCGATGGCGGCCGATGTGGCGCGCAA
Organism: Larix kaempferi; assembly: GCA_027924585.1. Classification (NCBI taxonomy): domain Eukaryota; kingdom Viridiplantae; phylum Streptophyta; class Pinopsida; order Pinales; family Pinaceae; genus Larix; species Larix kaempferi. The sequence continues at coordinate 2,577,458 of BSBM01000160.1, forward strand.
ACCGAGGTAACAAGGTGTTTGGGACACAATGTTAAAATTGTACCAAGTGAGAGCGAGAAATGATCTCAAGCATCATCACGAGCTCGGAAAAATGAATCCGGCGATATAAAGGGTGTCAAAAATGGGTAACGGTCGATGTGGCACGCACACCGAGGCGATGGGGGCATTTTGGAAAAATACCCAAAAAATCGGGGGGTGAGAGCGAGAAATGTTCTCAAGCATCATCACCGGCACGGAAATATGAATCCGGCGGTGCAAATGGTGCGAAAAACGGAGGTCATAAAGACTCTGGAATGGTAAAAGGTGAGCCCACCAAGCCAAGGATGCAGTGGTGGGGAGAAATGATGACCCGTGGGGGAATAATACTAGGTGTATCAAAGCAAATCAAATCTACAAGTAATATGTGACCTCAAAAATGGTTGAGATCACAAGTGTGAAAAAATGAGCAGGGTTAATGACTTGCCCCCATGCTATGTGCATGGGGTTTGTGATTATGGATCACATATGTGTGGGTTTGAACAATGGGTTCATTGACGTGCTGAGATAGATGTGATGGGGAATGTTCAAAGTGATTGATCGTGCCCCCTATCCCAGGGTCGAGGTGATCTATTATGCCCCTTGACTCAGAGGTGTCAAGGTGGTGCACTATAATGGCGGGGTCGAGACCGGGCATCTCAGTATAGGACCAGGCAAAGACATCACGGAATTCCTTGAAGAGTCTTTGGTACTCCTCAATCTCTTGTTTACTGCAGAATGCTCCTAAAGTGATGAGTTCAGGGGCACATCCTGGAGCAGCGATATCAACTTGGATGATGGGTGAGATGTTGGCCACGTTACCTTCCTCGAAGGCGTCAGGAGCAGGAATAGGGTCCTTGAACCAGTCAACCTTGGTGGGGAGGAAGTCTTTGGATTCGACCGCGTATTGGGTAGCGGTGCTAGAGGAAGACGCTTCTGGGATGAAATAGGAACGGTGGTGCATATCATCCCAAGGATAATCCGGGGCAGTTAGGGCCTCAAGAATCTCCTCATCAGTACGGAAAGTCTGCGTCGTCAAATCGGTTGACGAGGGGGTAGTGGGAGTGTTGGTTGAAGAGATCATGTAGATGGTATTAACCTCTCCGGAAGGTGAAGAGTCTGGGGGGTAGATCTCTTCAATGGTAGGTGGTGCCGTCTCAAGGTCCAGATTGTTCATCTCATAAAGAGCTGCTCTGTAATCCGGGAGATCAGGACAATGATGTGAATAGTGCCCGTAAATACCGCAGATAGCGCATGAGTGGTTGGTACGTAGGGACTTATCTTTAGGCTTAGGAGTGGGGTTTAATTCGACAGTTGGGATGTTGGGGTCATCATCGAGCATTTGCATGTGCTTCTGCAATGCGGGTAACTGTGGGCATTGGTGGGTCGCATGGCCCAACTCGTCACACAGCGAGCATTTGGGAGGAGCACGAAACACTGGAGGGTTCTTGACTGTCTTGGGAGGTGGGACAGCAGTGTAAGGTTGAGGACCTCTGCCCCCAGTGGGTTGAAGAGGAGGAGGAGGTGTCGTGGAGGATGAAGGGGTAGGGACCCCGGGAGGTGGGTGGGTGGTAGTAGCCATGGGTTGCACCGGCTGGAGGACGACATCAGGTGTCGGCGGGCGAACGGGAGGCGAAAGGTACCATACAGGTAATCCCAAGGTTAACCCAGGGAGGCTAAGGGTAGCCATGACCGGGGCGCTTACTACTCCTGCTGGAGGAACTAGGAAGGGGATCGTATGGATCGGTGTAACACCAATGTGACTAGGTACCAAGGGTGGTTTAGGCAACAAAGATGGTTGATTGTTAGGTGGGAGGATGTCATGGGACAAGGTACATAAGTCAGACATTTCGGGCGTAGATGATGGCGGAGGAATGGATTGAAAGGTGGAGGTCATCGGCGCGTCTGAGTAGACTCCAGGCCCCGTAGAGGAAACAAACGAGGTGGTGGCACTAGAAACAGGTTGTTCAACCATGGGGAGAACATTTTCCGGTGCCGCCGGAGCACTGGGATCATAGTAGGTGAGCTGGTCAATCTTAACCACGCGTCCCTCATGGTGCGAAAGACAGAAGAGGCAACCGCCCGCATGGCATACATGTAGCTGCGGCCAAGTAGAAGGTTGTAATCCAACTGGGCATTGATTACCTCTATGTCAATAAGGACTGTTTTACCACCTAACTGGACTGGAACGTTGGGGAGAAGGCCTTGGGGCTGGGCCGAACGACCGTCGTAGGCACGTAACGCAGTGGTGGACTGCTGGAGAGGAGGGGATCCTAGCTTCTGCCATACAAATGTAGACATAACGCATGTGGAAGCACCCTCATCGATGATGCACCGATGGATAACAAGATTCCTAACGGAGACTGTAACTTGGAAGGCTAAGCTGGAAGGTAGGCGTGGTTCAGACTGGTCTAAATCAAACGCCATCAAATGTGAATCAGTTGGGTCAATCCCCCCGATGGCGGAAAGTAAAGTCTTGCGCTGGGAAGGGCAGTTCTTCAAGACTTCCAACGCAGACATGGCTGCGGGAGATTGGGCTAGGTCGTCTACGATGTTGTAGTTTGACGCAGCGCGCGCGTTAGGGTTATTGTTGATTCGGCGAAGTGGGAAACGAGGTGCTTTCGCAGCGCCGTCTATGGGCGGCGGAGGGATACGTAACGCCTGATCGGTGGGATGGGCGTTAGTAGGTTTATCCGTGGGAGGGGCTTCAGAGGTGGAGCCATATTGGTTCCGACGGGTCTGTAGGTTGACGTCAGCAGATGACATCATCAGTAAGTGGTGGGTACCTGAGTCAAACATGGGTTGATCAGGAGCAGCGTAGGTGATTTGTTGTTGTTGAGGCGCATTGGCCTGATGGGGAGCCAACGGCTGAGTGTTCACTACGCCCTGGGTCGGTAAGGGGTTTTGCAGCACCAAAGGGGGTTGTTGAGGTTGGGGGGGGTTGGGTGGCGCTTGGGGAGCCGCATGCCCTTGGCGATGGGCCTCGTCAACCCAGAGTTGCCGAGCTCGCTCCAAGTGTGGGCAAGCATGGGTATAGTGTCCATAGACCCCGCAGATAGAACAAGGGTGGTTCGTTCGCAAGTTGGGGTTTTTAGCCTGCTTGGGCGGGCGATCAGGGTTTTGATTAGCGGGGGCCGCATTGTTGTTGTCAGGGAGATTAGCCGGTTGACCAGCTTGGTCTGCAGGTTGGTTATTTCCCCGATTACGGCCTTTGCCGCGGTTCTGTTGGCCCTGGTTACGTTGGTTATTCTGGTTTTGCTGCGGGTTATGTTGGGCGTAAACTTGCCCTTGGGTAGCAGGTGGATTCTGAGGTTGCGCAGGTGCAGGAGCAGGCTGCGGAGGATGATATGTAGGTTGAGGCTGAGCAGGTGCAGCAACTTGAGGGGGTTGCTGATAGGACTGCGGAGCAGGTTGTGGATGTGCCGCAGGGGCTGCCTGGGGCGGATAATAAGCTGGTGGGGCTTGTGAAGGCGCAGGAGCTGAGGCAGCCTGCTGATGGTAGTAAGGCTGAGGGGCGACTGGAGGAGCATAAGCAGGAGTCGCATACCCGAAGCACTGTGGTGGACATGAGGGCCCATGGGAATGGTGATGTGTCATGGGAGCATATGAGTTGGTTGCTCCAGACTGTGAAGTAGCCCGCGACAGGTCGGGGCCAGGGGTAGGACGTGCTATAGAAAACGGTTGGGGATGCAAAGAAACACGGCCAATGATACCATCTGCAGCGTGGGATGCCCCCGGCGCATCATGATGGGAGGACTCGCCGCGAGGGGCGTCAGGTATAATGGTATAAAGGTAACCCGACTGGGCGTAAATGAGGTCGAACTGTTGTGCCTTAAGGATGGCCTCTTCTTCAGACTGGGGTCTTTCTGAAGCTACATCCTTAGCGATGACAGGAAGCAGGGACTTGAGGAACCAATCGAGGAAGATACGGTCATCTAGTTTAATCTTGCATAAGCTACGGCGTCTACGCCACTCATGGATGTGGTCCGTGATATGGGTAGCCGTGTTTTGTCTACAAGATAGAAGGATCTCAACGCCCGCGTCATAGCGGACTGGCAACTGGAAGAACTGCAGGAAGGTCGAGGCCAGGGAAGAAAAGGTGGCGTGGGTCCCATGAGGCTGCTCAATATACCACTTGGCTGCAGAGCCCGTGAAAGTGCGCTGTAAGAGACGGAGGCGAACAGAGTCATCCACAATGGAGTTAGAGGAACACCATAGGTGGAAAGACATGATGTGGTTCTGTGGGTCCTCACCGGCCTTACCCTCGAACTTAGGGATGTCAGAGGGTAGTTTGGTAGGCATATGAGGCCACATAGGGTCGTGTCGAATAGGATCGTTGGTCAATCTGGCCAGGTCAGGTAGGTTGAGGCTAGCCATGAATGGCAAACTAGAAGAAGGCTGCGACACAGTAGTGCTATGGACCAAGTTGGGGCCAGTGCCCCCAAGTGGAGGGACAAGATTTAGGGTGGTGCCCCCAAGTGGGGGAACTGAGGTAGTGGAGGATGGTCCAGCACCACCATGGGTAGTGTGAGCCACTGATGTAGTGGGGATGGGTATTCCCGCTGTGGGAATAGGTACCGTGAGGGGAATGGTAGATGGTTGCCCCATGGAGGGCATACCAAAAACAGGTGTAGTAACTGGTGTAGTAGTGGTGGATATGCCACCAATGGTCCCTATGACAAATGGAGTGGAAGTCGTACCAGCCATGGGGCTGGTCGGGGCGGTATAAATAGGGTTTTCAGACTCTTCGTCAGAATCTGAGGTAAAGTAAGGTGCGTCACTATCTGGTGACGGAGACCTACGTCGCTGACGGGTGGAGTCAAGTGACAAGGCTCTAGATCTGTGATGAGTGGTATCAACGGACAATGATCGGAATCTATGACGAGTGGTGTCGAGAGAACCGTGCTGTGGGGGCTCGCCCCTGAGGCGCCGAGAGTGTCTCGGGGACTCAATGGTGACAGATGGTGTCTAAATCTCTGTGGGTTGAGGTGAGTATGAAAACAGCTCAAAAATCCTAATGCAACCGAGTGTGCAGAAGGAGAGCTAAAAAGCAAGGCACTCAGGCCAACAACCAACTCAAAACACCCACTGCAACAGCTGTGCTACAATAGGTGGAGTAACAACAAAGATGGTCAGAATACCAACAAGCAGCAGGCTTCCTAGAAAAAGAAAAATGGTGGACTCACTAGACCAAGGGAGGTAAAGGAGCATGCAAACACCTAGCTAAAAGTATTCTGACTTAACTAAACATATCCTCTGCAAGGTGATGAAATCCAAGTCAGACAATATGAGTAGGAAAGCCAAGTGGCTATGATATCCCCCTACCGGGAGGGATACCGGGTAGTCAATCCTAGAAGAAAGGCAACTAAGATACCCCGTTCATGACACGTCCAGAAAGGTGAATCTGCCGTTTAGTTCGTTGACCGCAATACCCCTATACAGGGATATCCCGCGAACCGCGAAAGGTAGCCCTTCGGTTACTGAATGGAGTGCGGTATTCCACTCAGGCCTCCGGAACCAGTCTCCCGACTTCAACCCTCCTAAGGGAGAGGCCCTCTGATAAACTGGTCGTGACCGTGCCAAAAAGTACTAGGGGATTTTGGTTCCCTAGTTGGACAACAACTATGTCTCAAGTGAAATGACCAAGGGGTGTTATTGGAAGCCTATCCCCCTGATCCTACCTAACTACAATGATTCTTTAGTGTTCCCCAAGTGGGGTTAGAATGTTGGTTTAGTTAGGTACTTTTTAAGGCTCACTTGATTTAATGTGACAGAGTGTGTGCTCGTGAGGTGTTGAACCCAAAAACAGAAGTGCCACAAGGGAGGGCAACTTCCAATCTATCAATAATGCTGAAATTGATTCTTTTAATTGGCAAAATTTTCTGAAAATAAAAATACTGAAATTTTAAAAAGATTCTGTAAAAGGAACAGAAATTATGTTGCAGAAAGGCTGTAAGGAAGTAGGCTGCAGGTGGGACAGAGGGCTGTTCAAATGCAGAAAATATTGCAGCAAGAGGGGCTGGGCTCAAAAACAGAAAAAGAGCAGAAATCAGACCGCGGGTCTGTGGCGGGTCAGAACAGGCCGACCGCGGGTTTGAGGGCAACAGCGGCGTTCAGGTCACGGCTATCGGGACAATAGTTGCAGTCGGGACGCAGGAAACAGAAGATAAGGCACAGTCGGGTCGCGGCTATCGGGCCAACAGTGGCAGTCGGGACGCAGGAACAATGGAAAAACAGACAGTCGGGTCGCGGCTAAAAGGCTAACAAGCGCAGTCGGGACGCCCGAAAGAGGCAAAAAACCGCAGTCGGGACGCGTGAACAAGGCCGAAAGGCGCAGTCAGATCGCGGCAAACAGGCTGATTAGCCACGGTCGGATCGCAGGTAACAGACTTGAATCCGCCGACTGAGCGTCGGAAGCAGTCTGAGAGCCACGGTCGGATCGCGGGTAAAGGCCTGAAAGGCGCGGTCGGGACGCGACTGTAGAGGAAAAAGACGCGGTATGCAGCGGCCGAAAGGGACAGCCGAAAGAAAAAATTTAAAAGCGGAAACCAGAAATTCGAAAACTAGGGGAGTCGCCAAAACTGTAGCTAGGGTTTTACCCCTAGCTTGTGCCAATGAGCACCTACTAAGGAGAATGGACTCCTTAGTAGCAGTTCAATAATGATTAAAAGATTAAGCTAAAACAACAATTAACAAACTACTTTAAGCATTGCATGAGACATAAATAAAAGATGTAAAAAATGGTTTTATATTAATGTTACCTTGAGTGTCAAGGTTGATGAAGCCTTTTGCAGTGTCCAAGAGGATGCTCCAAGCTTCAGAATTCTCCTTCTCCTTCTCCAATGTTGGGGATGGGCCAAAGGTGGCTCTCAAGGTGAAACTAGTTCAAAGGTGGACTAGGGTTTCGAGAGAGATTTTGGCAGAGTAAGGGTGCTTGTGATTGTGGATGTGGAATAAGGGATCTCCATCACCTATTTATAGTTTTTTTGGTGGTGGAGTGCTGACCCATGGTTTTAGGAAACACATGGTTTTGGGCAGCTGTATAGGGTTTTTTCCTCCTTTTCCTCATTATTTTATATTTTTATTCCCTTTTTAGGGGATTTTTGCTATTTTTGGAGGAAAAGGGGGTTTGTTAGCCTTTTTTAGGCTATTTTGATGGTTTTGTGGCCTTTTGGAGGCATTTTAGGCCTTTTGGAGGCTTTTTAATGGGATTTTTTGGGATTTTAAGGGAAAAATGGTAGGAAAATGGACAAATGAGCCATATAATGTGGTAATGAGGTAGTGAACACTTTTTGGGTGTTAACACGGACGAGGCGGGCATACCCATGCTCGTATCAAGATACATAAAAAATGACTATGAGGCCCAAAAAGGGAGGACCTATAGGATACATAGAGAACCACTGTGTACATCATAAGGGTCCAGAGGGGACACCAATCTGGGACATACTGCTAGGATGACCATGTCTGAGTGGAAGAACTGATACACTGGAAGGACAACAGTGCGACTGAGTGTGGTACCATAGGAACTGATGAGCTGCTGGATCATAGTGACAAGGGGTCATACTCTCAATGGTACACTAAACTGGAACTGAACTGGGTACTCAAGGAAGTAGATAACTGGATGGCTTCCGAATACAATCGCCAACGTAACCCGGACATCCACGGGAACATATAACTGGGCGTTCCAAAGTGACTCTCCAATGTGCTAGAGTCAGGGGAAATCCGGGGTCTTCGGTTAATAACTGAAGGGATATAAACCCTGCACGATTCTCAACGATGCGATCAAGGTGTTGAAGTCGAGCATGTGAGAAACAACCACTCGAAGAGGCAATGATGACTCCTCTCAAAATGGTCTGTAGGCAGGCACTCACCACAGATGGTGATGGGTCCAAGGTGCAGGGACCTCTGGGTCTATCCTCTGGAATAGAGGGGCTATCATCGACAGAGGGAGACCTGCAACTATCAAGGCAATGATGTTTCCTTGACAGGAGCGCGAGGTGGAGAACCGAAGTGTGAGAGTACTGATGGTAGGACTGACAAACGGTGGGGGATAACTGGGCAAGTAGAGTGGGTGGACTCAAACTTCCTTTGTTCAGAGTATGATGGTGGGGATGATCGGGCAGCTTATGAAACTGACTGATGGGAAAGGGATCATAGCTGTAATGGATCAAGGATAGTGACTGGGATGAGGGATACTCAAGCTGGTGTAAAATGGCAGGAGACTGCAGACTACTCTGAACAAAGGCAACCTGATTAGGGGTGCTTCCGAGATGATCGATCATAGTGCCAAAAGGCATGGGGGGACTTCTTCATGGGTTAAGGAACTAGAAGAAGTGGGTGAAAAATGGTATTGTTGTGTGGATTTATGCGAGCTCAAGACAGTTCATGCTCGTGAGTGCTTTCAATTTTAAGGAGTCTAAAAGCGATAAGAAGACTCTGAAATAGTGGAATGGTACTGTCGTGTGGATTTGTACGATCCCAGGACAGTGCATGCTCGTAGTTGCTTTCAATTTTAGAGAGTCTGAAGGCGATAAGAAGACTCCAGGGGGTTTATTTTTCGTGTGTTAGTCTCCAAGGCCCGAAGAAGCATAAAAGGATGCAATGAATAACTCTTCTAGCCGGTGTGACTAGAGTATTCCTTTTTCGTAATTAGTCTACCAGGTCCGGAAAAGGGGTAAACTTATACCAGATAGACGTCATTTAAGTTACTTTAACTAGCATGAAAGGAAGCAAGATTGCTCGGTGATCTTTTCATTATTTTAGCAGTCAGAAAAGAGCTTAACAGAAACTCCCTAAGTGCCTTTTTCATAAAGGACTTGTCCAGCCCAAAAAAGGGATAAAATTATACCGAACAAAAGAAATGGCCAGGCAAGGAGGAAGTGCTCAATCAAGGAACATTTATGATGACCAAGAACGAGGGTAGGGGGGGAACACTGGTGGGCCTCCTTGCGGGATAATGAATGGTGGCAAAATAACGAAACAATTACAGTATGACAAGAGTGAATGGCTCATGGAAAAATGTGGAACAATTCGATGTCGGTCGATGTGGCGTGCAAACTGAGGCAGCAAGGTGTTGGGACATAATGTTGAAACTGTACCAAGTGAGAGTGAGAAATGATCTCAAGCAGCATCACAAGCTCGGAAAAATGAATCCGACGATATAAAAAGTGTCAAAAATGGATAATGGTCGATGTGGCACGCAAACCGAGGTGACTAGGGGCATTTTGGAAAAATACCTGAAAAATATGGGGGTGAGAGCGAGAAAGGATCTCAAGCATCATCACGGGCTCAGAAAAATGAATTCGATGATATAAAATATACCAAAAACGGAGAGTAGCCGAAGTGGCATGCAAACCGAGGCGATGAGTGGTGTCTAAAAAATGCTAAAAAACTGATGTGGAAAAAATAAGAAAATAAGAGGACCATCATGACGGTCTCGTGCTGATTCCGATGGTGGAAACGGTTCGAAAAATGGACTCCATATGAGTTCAGGATGGCCAAAACAAGAAACGTTCAACAGACTATAAATAGTGAGTGGGTCCAACATGACAAGTGTCATTTGTACTATTTGACTTTGACTAGTGATCAGAGTGGACCAGAGCTGAGGTGGCGTTTCTGGATGATCTGATCGGCCGTTTTCAGATCCGGGAATTATAGGTATTCCGTCAAACTCATACCTGCATTTTCTTTGGGCGCGGCGGGGGGATAGTGGGTCCCATGGGAGTATTTGTACGGTCCACGTGGGGTGGACCACGGGTTTGGGGGATGGAACCGCGGTCAGAGACCGCAGGTTCTAGGGTAGATCACGCGGCTGGGGACCACGATGTTCGGGTCAGAATGCGTGGTCTGGTACAGTGCGTTCCAAGGCTGAACATGCGGTTCAAAACCGCGAGTTCGGCCACTATAGGCGCAGTTCGAGACCGTGATTGTAGGCCCGACAACCGCGGTCAGAAACCGCGGCAAGGGGCCTTATGGCCGCGATTGGGAGTGAGCTGTTAGGGCTTCTCCAGGGGGGGAGGTTAGGTTTATTTCTTTGTCATGATTCTGATGAGTTTTCCTTGTGTGATTGACAGGATGCCATTGGTGTTGTGGCGAGAGCGGGAGGTCCCCGACGAGATAGTGGATGTCATCTGGGAGGATCGACATGTGCGGTCTGTGTTGGGATTATGCGGACTGCTGAAGTTCGCTCAGGTACCTATGATGCAATCAACAGGGTTGCTGCTAAACATGTTAGTGAGCTTCTGGGAGCCGGATATTCAGGCCTTTAGGGTGCAGGGTGAGAGGGTGGACCTCACCCTGACAGATGTATACTTCCTGACGAGGTTTCTTTGTCTGGGTAGGGTGGTGGATACGCAGCCGCGAGTATCCGCTGATGTAGATATGGAGGATATGCTAGAGCGGTACTGTGCTCCAGAGGCGAGGGTGCAGAGGAATGCATTCCGGGTGGTGGACCTACAGGATCCATCAGTACAGGCCATTGCGGCATGCGTAGTTCATGTGTTGGGGTCCCAGTCACTTGAAAAGGTGTCTGGGAGCTAGATGCAGCTAGTAGAGTGCGTACTGGATGGCGTCTATTATGCGTGGGGCCAGATGTTCCTCACCTGTGTGCAGCGGCAGCTGACATCGGTGAAGGAAGCTGGCAAAGGATTCTGTTACGGATCATTTCTATGTGCATTCTTCATGGAGCGGGTACCGACACTGCGGCCACGGGTGCCGGTGAGGGCAGGAGGACTGAGGAAGCCGCGCATGGTGCAGTGGGGGGAGATGATGCGCCGCGAGGGTGGCGGTGAGGGTTGTAGATACTTCACGCAGGATCTGTACCTGCAGTGGCTACAAATACCATTGACACTCGATGAATTTCCATACAGGGATATGGACTACACCGGGGATCCAAAGGCACCACGGGCGCCAGGACAAGCATGGGGACCAGATGGTACATATGGGTTCGCTTGCATGTTATGGATGTCAAGTTTTATGTATGATAGTTTTTTTGATATACTGTGGCTGACTGGGGGGTGATCTACAGATGTTGGCCCGAGACCACTGCCAGGGCATGTAGCGCGCAGAGGGCATGTGGCGGTACCAGCCTTACCAGGTCGAGGGGAGGTGCGTCGGTGGGACGCAGAGGGGACTTTGGAGTCCATACGGATGCTGCTGGATCGGTTGCTAGTGGGAGTGACTGATGACGGGTGGCAGGACATGGATCCAGAGGTGATCCAGGACTGTCTGAGGGCACCACGGGAATTCTGGTCGATCGCGATCCGGGTGGCCATCTTAGCGGACAGGGGACGGGCACATGAGCCCGCAGGGGATGAGGAGTTTCCGGAGGAGGAGCGAGGGGAGGACTCAGAGGCAACGGATGCAGGAAGTGATGCAGGGTATGACTCTCATTAGGGAGTGCATGGGACTCCCCCCGATTTTGTAGCTACGGCATGTATTCTATGAGGCTTTAGGGATGTATAGACATTTTTGTATAGTTGAGTATAGGGATACTCAAGACATGTATAGCATATTGACATTCATTTTTTGATATATATATATATGCACATGGATGCATCTTTTCTGCGATGATGATTTTGGTGTACACACATGGATGCGCTTATGGTTTGTTATATGTTTGTACTGCACATGGATGCAAGTAGTATAGGATGTTGGGCACATGGATGCCCCTTGTGTATGTTATGTGATGGATGCAACATTATGTATGTAGGATTAGGCACGTGGATGCCCCTGTATATGAATGTGTTTTTATTTTTATTGCACATGGATGCAAATGTTTATGTGATGATAGGCATGTGGATACCCCTTGCAATCTTTTTGGGTTTTTTATATATATTTATGAGATGTTTATGGGATGATGATGCATGATGGAAGTGTTACATGGTGTGATTGATGTGCCAATCTAGGATGTTGTTAGCCATTTGATCTACGACACTATTTTGATCTCTTGGGACATGGGTGAATGTTATGGATTCAAACTGTCGGCTGAGTTGTTTTGTGCGCGGGAATTTTCTAAAGAGGCAGGGATCACACACCTGGTAACAGTTGTTGAGCTAGGAGACAAGTAGCTTGGAGTCAAGGAACAAATGAAGGTGACATATGTCCATCTGGAGGGCAGCAGTCAAGAGACCGGTCACGACATCATACTCCTCTTGGTTATTGGTAGCAGCGCCTACACAGATTCCGTCAAGGTGAATCATTTCATGTGAAGGAGAATACAAGACCCATGCTGCAGAAGCCAGGTTAGGAGACCAGCGACTTGCTCCATCAGAGAAGCCAATGTAATAAGGTGGAAGATGGTCCATCTGTGGTCATGTAAAAATGATGAATGTGAGAGTGTGGTAAAAAAGGTGAAAAACAAAAAGAGAGCAAACTGTACAATACGGACCAATGGGGCTACGAGTTATTTAGGGATAAAAGCATTTAAGATACAACCCATTACGAGGGTTGCGCAAAGGGCGACCTTCTGAGTTAGTTAAAATGTATGCCCCATTGCCGAGGCATGTCTGCATGATGTAAGGGCCTTGGCACATGGATTCAAACTTTCCTTTACCGGTTTTGTCGTGAGCTTGGTCATAGGCGAGGACGAGGTCCCCTTCTGTTAGGAACCCATGTCTTTACTTTGTTAGTATGTTGTTATTGGACGCATATGCTTTGTAAGTCGTCCCGTAGTATTTGTTGATCAATAGTTGTGTTATTGTTTTTGGCGCATATGCTTTGTAAGTCGCCCGTAGTATTGTTAATCCATAGTTTGTAACGGCCCATGGTTTCGACCCATGGTATTGGCGCCTCGAATCAGTATATAAGTGTGTGTTGAGACCTATGAAGGCACCGTGAAGTTATTGTATTGAGCTTGCTCAAAGGAGGTTGCCCCCTCGAAGTGGCCTGTGATCAATACAAAAGTGATTCTGAGTTCTGTCATTTCTGCTATTTTGTGCATTCTGGTTAATTAATTACTGCAGGTGCCTCACATCTGGTATCAGAGCACTTTCTTGGGCTCGCTGGGTGAAATTTCTGCCAAATTTTTTTTCGCATCTGTTGCAGGTTCGGATTTGGGAATAATCCCTATCCGCTTAACTGTGGGAAGCACTTGGGCATAAGCCCTAAAACTCATTGTGAGGAGTACCACAGGAACCCCGAAGTAGCTGGCCCATTGAGAGGACCTGCCGGCGAAAAGGGCAACGACCCCTACCTGATTGACTAGTTCCCACCCGTGAGGTAAACCAAGAGCTGTCGTTTGTGGCAAAGCGGTTATCAGTTTTACCTGAGCCGTGGAGTGAGGGGTACTGCCCCAATACGCAAGCCGTCAGACAGCATTGGTGGCCGAGTGAAAACCCTGAACTTTTAGGAAGCCGCACATACCTGGGGTCCATATCTACCTTCAGCTGAACTATTGTCGATCACTGCTGCGCCGTTTCAGATCCATTTTGCAAGCCGTTCCAGATCCAGCCGTTCGGCGTTGTTCCAGAATCCTTCAAACCGGAGATCCCATTCTCCATATCTCCCTTGTTTTACCTCTGTTTTCCTTGAAAATTTCAGGGAACCCCTGTCATTCCATTCTGCATATTTCATCCCTGAGGACCCTATCCTCAATTCCCCTTCCTACAACCCGAAATCTCACATTTGTCTATTTTTAGGGTTTGCCATAACTTCCTCAGATTTCACCCAATCACCTTCAATTTTTACCACAGAGTTCCTTTTTGAATTCTGCTTCTTTGTTCCCCCCTGCCAAATTTTCCCATCCTTTCACCCCGCTTCTGAAATCCTCATTTTTGCTTCCCTGTCTATCCAACAGTGTCCAAAAAACGAGTCAAACCCCAATTACCCTTCTGATTTTTTCCCAAATCCAAATTTTCCTTTACTGAAGTAGTTCCTGTTTTTGTTTTCAAACCCAGTCCAAAAAAAAAAAAAAAAAAAAAATCCCTGGTTATGGTTGTCACCCGTGCAGGAGCAAAAACCATGGAGGAAGCCCTTGCAGCCATCTAAGCCAAACTCCAGGATCTTGATGAAAAATTTCTTGGTCTCCATCTTGAACATTCAGCTATGAACAACAAACGGCAGTCCGAGTCTTCAGTAGACAATGGGTTCTCTTCTTCCAGCAATTTCCGTGGTCCGAAGCTTGATTTTCCTCGCTTCAATGGTACCGATCCAACTGGATGGATCTATCGGGCAGAACAGTATTTCAGTCTGCATAATACTTTTTATGTCAACAAAGTTCCGTTGGCATCCTTTCATTTGGAACAGGAATCTCTTCAATGGTACCGTTGGTACATCAAGGCTCATCCAGAGCCCAACTGGCCAAACTTTTGCCAGCTCCTTTTGCAACGATTTGGTCCTAGTGCTTTTGATGACTTCACAGGAGCACTCACTAAACTTCGCCAAACTGGCACTGTGAGAGAGTATCAAATCGAATTTGAGAATCTAGCCAACCACACCGAAGGATTGTCTGATGAATTTTACCGAAGTTGTTTTATCAGTGGTCTAAAGGATGCCATCCGCTCTGAGGTCAAAATGTTCTGTCCCAACACAATGATGGAAGCACTCGGGTTGGCTAAGTTGGCAGAAGACAAGATTGCAGCCCAACAACGCTCCAAGCCCACTTTTGTTCCCTTCCGAAATATGGGTTCTCAGCGACCACCTATACCGCAGGCTCCTCGACCGACTCCTATCAAGCGTTTGTCTGAAACAGAGATGCAAGCACGCAGAGAAAAGGGGCTTTGCTATAATTGTGATGAGAAATTCACTTGGGGACATAGATGTGTTCAGCAAAAGCTCTATCTCCTGGATGTGGAGTCTCCGCCTGCCTCTGAAATGGGTGACGAAGATCCAGAAACACTGGATGCACCGGTTGACATTCAGGAACCGCCTAGTGACCCTCCGTCTCAGGATGACCAGCCAGAGATATCTCTCCATGCTTTAGCGGGAATCACCACCCCCCAAACAATGCGGGTCAGGGGTTACTTCAAGAAGCTTCCTCTTACAATCCTCATTGATTCTGGTAGCACGCATAATTTCATTGACCCTCGGATCGCCAAACAAGCTGATTGTTTTATCCATCCTTGCTCCAACTTTGAAGTCATGATTGCCAATGGGGGCACCTTACCTTGCAAAGGGAAGTGTCGAAATGTGCGTATCGCTATGGGAGATTATACCTTGCGCTCTGACATGTTTGCCTTGCCCTTAGGCGGATGTGATGTGGTTTTGGGCGCTCAATGGCTACGCACACTCGGCCCTATCTTATGGGATTTTGCCGAACTTTGGATGCAGTTTTCCGAGAATGGACACAAACACACATTGACAGGATTACAACCAGGTTCTCTCAGAATCATCAGTTCACATCGCATGGAAAAACTCCTCAAGAAGAATTCACATGGTGTCATCGCTCAGATCCATTCCATCCAGATGCAACCAGCAGCAGTCTCCACTACTCCTTTGGATCTACAACAAATTCTGGATCGGTATACAGGTGTCTTTGCTGAACCAGTGGGCTTACCACCTTCCAGGCCAGAAGACCATCGTATTAAGCTCCTTCCTGGCAGCGTTCCTCCCAACATCAGACCCTATCGCTACCCATTTCATCAAAAAACGGAGATTGAAATGCTCGTTCGGGACTTATTGAAGCACGGTATTATTCGCCCAAGCACTAGTTCCTTCTCTTCTCCAGTTATTCTTGTTCGCAAAAAAGATGGGTCATGGCACCTCTGCATTGACTTCCGAGCACTTAATCACCTCACCATCAAGGATAAGTTTCCAATTCCTGTTGTTGATGAGCTTCTTGATGAGCTTCATGGGGCCCGCTTTTTCTCCAAGTTGGATCTTCGTTCTGGATATCATCAAATTCGGGTTCATGAGGATGATATTCCTAAAACAGCTTTCCGCACACATGATGGCCATTATGAGTTTTTGGTCATGCCCTTTGGCCTCACTAATGCCCCTTCCACATTCCAGGCCTTAATGAATAAAATATTTCGACCCTACTTGCGGAAATTCATTCTGGTATTCTTTGATGACATCCTCATCTACAGTAAAACATGGGATGAACATCTCCAGCATCTGGATCTTGTCATGCAACTTTTCTCTGACCATCATCTCCATGCCAAGCAGTCTAAATGTGTTTTTGGACAGAAGGAAGTTGAGTATCTTGGGCACATTATCTCAGCACAAGGGGTTCGCGTGGATCCTGCCAAAATCGATGCCATGACCAATTGGCCACATCCTCAAACTCTCAAGAGCCTTCGTGGTTTTTTGGGGTTGACTGGCTACTACCGCAAATTTGTCAAGGATTATGGGAAGATTGCAGCTCCATTAACTGCGCTATTGAAAAAGGATGCTTTTACATGGACACCTGCTGCTCAGTGTGCATTTGACCAACTAAAACAAGCCATGTGTACTACACCTGTGCTAGCGATGCCCGATTTTTCCAAGCCCTTCACTATTGAGAGTGATGCTTGCAGCAATGGACTTGGTGCTGTTCTCCTTCAAGATGAACACCCCATTGCGTTCACCAGCAAAGCCCTTTCAGGTAAGAATTTAGCTGCCTCTACCTATGAAAAGGAAATGATGGCTATTTTGCATGCAGTACAGAAGTGGCGCCCATACCTATTAGGAAATCATTTCTGCATCAAGACTGATCACCAGAGTCTGAAATATTTCTTGGACCAGCGTGTCTCCTCCCCGACACAACAGAAATGGGTTAGCAAACTCATGGGTTATGACTATGAGATCACTTACAAGAAGGGTAAAGATAATATTGTGGCAGATGCTCTTTCTCGCACATTTGAGGCCCAAGGTTCTCTTTCAGCTATTTCTATGCCTGTTCCAAATTGGTTGCAATCTGTTCAACAGGGTTATGTCAATGACTCTTCCTTATCGCAAATCATCCAACGCTTGACCAACAATCCTTCTGCTGTACCACATTACTCTTGGGATGGTGCTTCTCTACGACACAAGGGTCGTCTGGTGCTTCCCCAGAGCACAGATCTTCAACAGGCTGTCTTCTATGAACTCCATGCTTCTCCATCGGCAGGACACTCTGGGTTCCTCAAAACATATGAACGAGCACGGCGTAACTTCTTTTGGCAGGGCATGAAAAGGACAATTCAACAGATGGTGGCCGAATGTGATACTTTCCAGCGCAATAAGGGTGAAACAACACTCCTCCCAGGATTGCTTGAACCCTTGCCCATACCTACACGGATTTGGACAGATATTTCTATGGATTTCATTGAAGGGCTCCCTAAATCTGGTGGGAAGACAGTGATTCTCGTTGTGGTTGATCGCCTCTCCAAATATAGTCATTTTTGTGCTCTCAGCCATCCCTATACAGCCTCCTCCGTCGCTCAAATTTTTCTGGACCAGATCTTTCGTCTTCATGGCATCCCTTCTTCCATTGTCTCGGATCGTGATGCAACTTTCACCAGTCATTTTTGGACAGAACTATTTCGCCACACGGGCACCAAACTGCAGATGAGTTCAGGGTATCACCCACAAACAGATGGTCAGACTGAAATTGTCAATAAATGCTTGGAAACTTATCTTCGTTGCTTCACCTCTGAACAACAACATCAGTGGGCAAAGTGGCTCCCTCTCGCTGAATGGTGGTACAATACCTCTTACCACACTGCCTCTAAAATGACCCCATATGAAGCAGTCTATGGTCAGGCACCTCCATCTCTTCTTCCCTACACCCCCACCAGTTCACCAGTTCAGGAAGTTGACACGGTCCTTCGCAACCGCGATAAGATTCTTCGCATTTTGCGGGACAATCTTCACATGGCAAGAAATCGCATGAAGCAACAAGCTGATCAGCACCGTTCGGAGCGCACTTTTCAAGTCGGCGATATGGTTTTTATTCGTCTCCAGCCGTACAAACAATCCTCCTTGAAACTCAAAGGGCGTCATAAGCTCGCTCCAAAGTTCTATGGGCCATATCGGATTCTTCAGAAGATTGGGTCCGTTGCTTATAAATTGGAACTTCCTCCTTCTTCCCGCATTCATCCAGTCTTTCATGTCTCTTGTCTGAAGAAAGTTCTTGGCACCAACATCAGCGGACAAACGATTTTACCTGAACTGGATAATGAAGGATCCATCCTTTTGGAGCCAGAGGCCATCCTCAATCGGCGCACACGTCAGCTTCGCTCTCGCTCTATCACAGAGGTCTTAATTCAGTGGCACGGCATGCAACCAGAGGACGCTACATGGGAACCACTCCTTCAGATTCAATAGCAATTTCCACATCTAAAGCTTTGAGGACAAAGCGTTTTTTTAAGGGGGAGGGGATGTTAGGAACCCATGTCTTTACTTTGTTAGTATGTTGTTATTGGATGCATATGCTTTGTAAGTCGTCCCGTAGTATTTGTTGATCAATAGTTGTGTTATTGTTTTTGGCGCATATGCTTTGTAAGTCGCCCGTAGTATTGTTAATCCATAGTTTGTAACGGCCCATGGTTTCGACCCATAGTATTGACGCCTCGAATCAGTATATAAGTGTGTGTTGAGACCTATGAAGGCACCGTGAAGTTATTGTATTGAGCTTGCTCAAAGGAGGTTGCCCCCTCGAAGTGGCCTGTGATCAATACAAAAGTGATTCTGAGTTCTGTCATTTCTTCTATTTTGTGCATTCTGGTTAATTAATTGCTGCAGGTGCCTCACACCTTCATGGAAAGTTCGAGGGTGTACATGTTTGTCGTAACCAGCTTTGGAGCAGTTCTTGGGGCTTCAATGGTCTAGAGAGTGGCACGACGGTCTTCATCTGCTTGTTCGAGGGATAGCAAATGTTGCTCAAGTGGGGAGGTGTCGGGGAGAAGCTCGACGGTGATGTGTAAGGAAGGTATCTGACACTCGATGGGGAGGACAGACTCTACACTGTGAACTAAATGAAACGGCGTAAAACCAGTGGCAGTCTTGGTAGAGGTACGGTAAGCCCATAAGGCAGGTAAAAACATGTGGTGCCAATTGGACTTATGCCGGTCAACAGTGCATTGAAGGATGGTTTTGAGAATTTTGTTAATGGCCTCTACTTGGCCGTTCCCTTGGGGGTAGTAAGCAGAGGAATATTGATTTTCGAACTTGAGGAGGCTGGATAGCTCGCGCCAAACAGAATCTTCGAAGTGTGAACCATGGTCTGATACCAACTATTTGGGAACCCCGAATCGAGTGATAACGTGGTTAAAAAAGAAACGGGTAGCGGTGTCAGCAGTACATTTGAAAGTGGGCATGGCTTCGGCCCATTTGGTGAAGTAATTGACGGCGACAATGATGTATTTATGGCCATTGGCAAGTGGGGGTTTACACTCCATGAAGTCGATGGCCCACTTACAAAAGGGACCAACGGTGATGACTGGGTGTAACGGAGAAGGTGGTGTCCAGGCCTTGGGGGCAAAAAGTTGGCAATTATGGCAATGTTTGATCGCTGTGATGCAGTCGATAAAGAGTGTGGGCCAGAAATATCCGACGCGGACGACCTTTTGGGTGGTGGCCATCCCAGAGAAATGCCCACCACAAGCACCGCTATGATAGTCATTGAGGACGTGTTCGGCTTCCTCATATGTAAGGAAACGATGAAGGATCGTGTCAACCCCTCGCCGGTAAAGGACATCGCCTAGGAGGAGATATCGAGAGGCCTAGTGACGGATACGATGACGTCCATCACGACGAACGTTGGGTCTAAAATTTTGGGTGCGAAGGTATAACAAAATATCACCGTACCAAGGGTCATCAGACGAGATGGTGAACACGTGATTGTCGAGTAACTCGTCAGAGATATGGGGGGATGGCAGAAAGGATGAGAGATCGGTGATGAGCTGGGCAAGCGCGAGGGCTTTGGTGCTCTTAGGAGTTCTGAAAGTGAGGTCATATTCCTAGAGGATAATGATCCATTTAGCGACACGACCTTGTAGGAGCCGTCGGTTTAGGAGATAGACCATAGGGTTGGAGTTGGCGACAACTGTTGTATGACTGAGCAGAATGTAGTGTCGTAATTTTTGGACGGAAAAGACTACAGCTAGGGCTAATCTTTCCTCGTATGGGTAACGTAGGGGTGGACCAGACAAGGTCTGGCTGACGTAATAAATGACATGCTCTTGGTGAGAGGCATCTTCTTGAACCAAGACTCCGGACATAGCATGTTCGGATGCCGAGACGTAGAGGATGAAGTCCTGAGAGAAATCCGGAGGGGAGATCAAGGGGGCTTGTGTGAGAGCTTTTCTGAGGGGTCCCCGGGATAATCCGAGTCAGAGATATCGATGTGGATGACGGGTGAGATATTGGCCATGTTTCCTTCCTCAAAGGCATCAGGAGCAGGAATAGGATCCTTAAACCAGACGACTTTAGTAGGAAGGAAATCTTTGGACTCAACCACAAATTGGGTAGCGGTGGTAGAGGAGGATTCTTCTGGGAGGAAATAGGAACGATGGTGCATGTCGTCCCAGGGATAATCCGAGGCAGTGAGAGCCTCTAGAATATCCTCATCATTGCGGAAAGTTTGAGTTGTCAAATTGGTTGACGAGGGAGTGGTAGTCGAAGAGATCATATAAATGGTATTAATATCGTCGGATGGGGATGATACCGGGGGGTGGATCTCCTCAATTGTGAGGGGTGGTGTCTCAAGGTCCAAACTATTCATCTCATGGAGAGCTGCTCTATAATCTAGGAAATCAGGACAGTGATGTGAGTAGTGGCCGTAAATACTCCATATGGCACAAGGGTGGTTGGTACGCAGTGATTTATCATGAGGCTTAGGGGTTGGATGGAGTTCGACAACCGGGATGTTAGGGTCATTGTCAAGCATTTGCATGTGCTCCTGTAATGCAGGTAATTGTGGACATTGATGAGTCGGATGGCCTAACTCATCACATAATGAGCATTTGGGGGGAGCACGAAACACGGGAGGGGGTTTAACTGCCTTGGGAGGGGGTACAACAGTGTATGGTTGTGGGCCTCTGCCCCTAGTGGGCTTGATAAGAGGAGGGGGATTCGTAGATGATGAAGGGGTAGCGACCCCGGGAGGTGGTTGACTAGTAGTGACAATGGGTTGCACCGGTTGGAGGATGACATTTGGTGTCAGCGAGGGAACGGGAGGCGAAAGATACCACACAGGTAATCCTAAGGTTGACCCAGGGAGGCTGAGGGTAGCCATAACTGGGAAACTTACTACTCCCGAGGGACGGATTAGGAAGGGGATTGTGTGGATGGGTGTAACACCAATGTGACTAGGTACCAATGGTGGTTTGGGTAACAAGGGAGGTTGATTTTTAGGTGTTTGTGTAGTGTGGGAAAGGGTGCATAGGTCAGATACTTTGGTCGCGGGTGACGGGGGAGGAATGGATTGGAATGTGGAAGTCATCGGTGGATCTGAGTAAATTCTAGGTCCCACAGAGGAAACAAACGACGTAGCGGCACCACTAACAGATTGTTCAACCATGGGGAGAACATTTTCGGGTGCAGCAGGGGCATTTGGATCATAGTAGGTGAGTTGGTCGACCTTGACCACGCGTCCGTCATGGGGGAACATCATGGTACGAAAAATGGATGAGGCAACTGCCCGCATGGCATACATGTAGCTGCGGCCAAGTAAGAGGTTGTAATCAAGTTGGGCATTGATGACCTCTATGTCAATGAGAACGGTTTTACCAGCCAGCTGGATGGGGACATTAGCTAATATGCCTTGGGGTTGAGCCGAACGGCCGTCGTAGGCTCGCAACGTAGTGGTGGACTGTTGGAGAGTAGGGGATCCCAACTTCTGCCAAACGAATGTGGACATAACGCATGTAGAGGCACCTTCATTGATAATGCACTGATGGATGACAAGATTCCGAACGGAAACAAAAACTTGGAATGCTAAAGTGGAAGGCAGGCGTGGTTCGGACTAATCCAAATCGAAGGCCATCAATTGTGAATCATTTGGGTCAATAGCACCAATGGCGGAGAGCAAAGTCTTGCGCTGTGAAGGACCGTTTTTTAAGACTTCTAACGCAGACATGGCTGCGGGAGATTGGGCTAAGTCATCTACAATGTTGTAATTTGACGCAGCGCGAGCATTGGGGTTATTGTTGATATGACGAAGTGGGAAACGAGATGCTTTGGAGGCGCCATCGAGTGGAGCCGGAGGTATACGTAACGTTTGATCAGTGGGATGAGCGTTAGTGTTTTTGTCGGCGGGAGGGGCTTCAGGGGTGGAGCCATATTGGTTCCGTTGGGTTTGGAGGTTGACATCAGCGGACAACATCATCAACAAGTGGTGAGTACTTGAGTCGAACATGGGTTGATCAAAAGCGGCGTAAGTGATCTGTTGTTGTGGTGGCGCATTTCCTTGAGGGGGGACCAAAGGCTGAGTGTTCACTACGCCTTGGGTTGGTAAGGGGTTTTGCAGCACCAAAGGTTGTTGTTGAGGGGGTGGGGGGTTGGGTGGCGCTTGAGGAGCAGCATGCCCTTGGTGATGGAAATCATCAACCCAGAGTTGCCTAGATCGCTCCAAATGTGGGAATGTAGTGGCCATAGACCCCGCAAATAGAACAAGGATGGTTTGTTCGCAAATTAGGATTTTTGGCTTGCTTGGGTGGCCGATCAGGGTTTTGGTTGGCAGGTGCCGCGTTATTGTTATCTGGGGGATTAGGAGGTTGACCACCTTGGTCGGGAGGGGGTTTGTTCCCATGGTTACGGCCTTTGCCACAATTTTGTTGGCCTTGTTGGCACTGGTTGTTTTGGTTATGTTGAGGATTTTGTTGGGCGTAGACTTTCCCTTGGGTAGCAGGGGGATTCTGGGGTTGTGCAGGTGCGGGAGCAGGCTGCGGTGGATAATAAGTAGGTGGAGACTACGTAGGTGCTGAACCTTGTGGGGGTTACTGATACGTCTGCGGTGCGGGTTGTGGTTTTGCCGCAGGGGCTGCCTGTGGCGAGTAATAAGTAGGTTGGGCTTGCGAGGACACAGGAGCTGAGGCAGCCTGTGGATGGTAATATGGCTGAGGTGCAACCGAGGAGCATAAGCGGGGGACGCATGTCCAAAGCACTGAGGTGGACATGAGGTTCCGTGAGAATGGTGGTGATGTGTCACAGGAGCATACGAATTCATTGCTCTGGATTGAGATGTAGCCCGCGAAAGGTTGAGACCAGGGCTAGGGCGTGCTATGGAAAAGGGTTGGGGATGCGAGGTAACATGGCCAATGATGCCGTCTGCGGCATGGGATGCCCCCGATGCATCATGTTGGGAGGAATCGCCGTGAGGGGCATCCGATATGATGGTATAGAGATAACCCGACTGGGCGTATATGAGGTCAAATTGCTGGGCTTTGAGGATGGCCTCTTCTTCGGACTGTGGTCGTTCAGATGCCACATCCTTGGCAATGACAGGAAGGAGGGATTTTAGAAACCAATCTAAGAAGATACGATCATTTAACTTGATTTTGCAGAGGCTGGGACGTTGATTCCACTCATGCATGTGGTCAGTGATGTGGGTAGCCGTGTTCTGTCTGCAAGACAGTAGGACCTCAACTCCCATGTCATAGGAGACAGGTAACTGAAAGAACTACAGAAAGGTCGAGGCAAGGGAAGTAAAGGTGGCATGGGTCCCATGGGGCTACTCGATGTACCACTTAGCTGCAGAGCCAGTGAAGGTGCGCTGTAACAGACGGAGGCGGACAGATTCATCCACTATGGAGTTGGAGGAACACCATAGATGGAAGGACATAATATGGTTCTGGGGGTTCTCACCTGCCTTTCCCTTAAACTTAGGGATGTCAGAGGGGAGCTTGGTGGGCATGTGAGGCCACACAGGGTCGTGTTTGATAGGATCGTTAGTCAATCTAGCTAGGTCAGGAAGGTTGAGGCTAGCCATGAATGGAAAACTAGTAGAAGGATGTGACATACTAGTGAGTGTGACCAAATTGGGGCCAATGCCCCCAAGTGTAGGGGCAGGGTTTGGGAGGTTGCCCCAAAGTGTAGAGACGAACGTGGTATGGGACGGTCCTACACCGCCAAGAGTAGTGTGAGTCACTGATGGAGTGGGAATAGGTATTCCAGCTACTGGAATGGGTGCAGTGATCGGAATGGTAGATGTGGGCCCCATCGAGGGCATACCCAAAGCAGGTGTGGTAGCGGATGTGGTGGTGGATGCTCCACCAATGGTCCCTACATTGCCACGTGTCACTGGTTCCATTTCGGCTTCTCAGAACGTTACCTGCGAAAGTATAGTCCATGCACTACCTGTCACTTTTTACGAAATTTCATTTGGAGCTTCCTAGCCTAAAGTATTGACCTTTTTTCCAAGGTCACTTGTTTATGACTGAGATCTGGAAGAGGCCGAAACCCTATATTGTAAAGATCATAAATTACAATGTACAATGAATTAGAGGTTTTACTTTGGACACACGGTACATGGGGATCTTAGCTCCGCCCTGTATTATTTTCAGACCCTGAAACCTCGCCGAAATGTATTTATAGTGAAAGTGCTACGATGACTGGTTTTTTCTATATCAAGCCTAAGTATCGTAAGTGCAACACGTGTCATACATTCCATACCATGCCTTCTTTCAGGCTAGCTCTGATACCATGTTAGTTTTTCAAATTTTACTTTAATCTAATCTAGGATCTTAACTGAGAGAACAACATGTACAGTATATCTACAACATATCAATCATGGACACAATAATGCAAGCACACAAGAGACACAAAGTTTACTTGGGGAAAACCATAAAGGTGAAAAACCCCAATAACTTCCTCAGAGATAGATAGATCAATGATACAACCCAAGCATAAGAGATAGACATCTCCTAGCAGTAGCTTCTCCTCTTCCACAAGTGTGCCACTCTCCAAAGAGTGTCTGAGAGAATAGAATGATAAAATATAGATCTCCCGATCTTTATTTATACTTGACTTGACTTGCCTAATAACCTTTACTAGGTCGGCCTTAACTTAACCACATAACATAATGCTGACTGGGCCGACCCCCAATAGGGTGTTCTAATAGCCCTTTGAATGACATGGCCGACCCCCAATAGGGTGGTCTAATAACCCTTCGACCCACATGACTTATACAGGGCCGACCCCAACAAGGTGGTCTAATAACCCATCAAGTATAAGTTACGACACTTACAATATAAATGAC
The DNA here is from genome assembly GCA_027924585.1 of Larix kaempferi. Classification (NCBI taxonomy): domain Eukaryota; kingdom Viridiplantae; phylum Streptophyta; class Pinopsida; order Pinales; family Pinaceae; genus Larix; species Larix kaempferi. Next base: position 2,602,572 of record BSBM01000160.1, read on the forward strand.
GACACTTCCGTATAGAGGAATAATAACATCTCTATATGAATACAATATACATATATGTGAAATACATTCTGAAGTTACATATACATCAACAAAAGATCCATATTGCAAGCAATGGCTGAGCTAGTTATGTACACTCTTACAAATGTTTCCTCCATGGGTATGGGTCAAATATATAGAAGCAATGGTTTATAGGCATATTGGAACATAAACTGACTGGAAAGGCAAATAAGCAACATAAGCAATAAGCAACGAATCATTTTGCATGGATGTTCAAGTGGATATTTTAACACAAGCTTATGTAAAATGCCAAAAAATTGGGAGCCCATCAGGATATGGTCAGAAATGTATGAAAGAGAGATATGTGGTCTCAAACTCCAAGTCATGATGGGACTAATAGGGCTCTCGGTCCTATGAGAATAATTCAGCATGGGCACCAAAATGGCAATGGGATGCTAACTAGGGTGTCCCATGTTCAGTAGGCTTTGTAGTCGGAATGGTGGAAAATATAGATATGAAGGGTTGACCCACCAATTTCCAACAGGTTTGACCCTATGGTAAGTTTGGGTTGCAAAAGGTTCAATTGTATCTTCACAAAGGGATGGCCTAAACCTATATGCAAGTTTCCAAATAGACCAGATAAGATCAAGGAACATGCAGATCATGCTCCTATACTTGGGTAGATTTATATCAAGTATGCTCCCAGTGGACCCACAAAAGATGTCCTTAGGTGGGTGCAACCAAATGTTTACAACTTCAGGTATATCTTCATTTGATGATAAAGTGTAATCCAAGAAGTTATGTGAGCTGGGAGATCTCACATCCCAAATGACCGAGGTAACCGAATCATATTCCTCCATCAAGGAAAGATTTTGATCTGAATCTGCCGAAGCTATTTGAGTAGCTTGGTTTGACACTTCTACGACAGATAGAGGTGATCCATATGCTTGCCAACATGGAAATGAAATTACACAAGCTGAGGTCCCTTCATCCATTATGGTTAGACAAATGTCCTTACCATGAGTTGTTACTTTAATCCGAAAAGCAACTTCGGGAAGGATCCTACATATTAAGTGGTCTCTGTCTGATGTGATCAAAGTCTCATCGGATGGATCAACAACACCAATGGTAGACAATAGTTCCTTACTTTACAAAGAATGACATTGCAGTACCTCCAAGGCCGACATGGCACATGATACTTGAGCTAAGTCCTTAGGACCATTACCATTCTAGGAAGCTCACGTGTTATGATTATGCATTGTTCTATGTAGAACACCTTTGGGGGGGTGTGGTACTAAGTCTATGGTTGGTTTCACAATGTAGAGATAACCACTTAGTTGTGATTCTGATTGATACGATGTACTATGAGAGACATCATAAGAATCAAGTCTTGTTTGAATGTTCATCTCAGGATCACACATTAAGACATTGGCATTGGTATCATTGCCCCCTTGAGAGGGTGTTGGCTGGTTTCCCCCTGGTGGGGGTACCATTGTCAAAATAGTGGGTTGTTGTTTCCCACCGCATTAAAGCATAGTTGGTGCATATTTTTTCCCCATAGTTAACATTTTGCTTACTCTTGTACTTCTTCTTCTTTCCTCTAAGGTCTATGGATGAGACTTTGAGGATGTCGAAATTGTTGGAAGGATTAGCAGGTTCCTGCATTGCCTGGCTAGATATGGGTTGCGAATTCTGAATAGAAGCTTGTCCCAGATGTGGGGTAATATGTTCAAGATGGTTTTCAGAATCCATCATACCAGTGGCATGAGGTTCCTGTGGAATCCTAGCTGGATCAAACGCAGGTCTTGCAGGTTGGTTCCAAAAAGATTGGTTATTTTCTAGAACCTAACCACTCCATTGCAGAATGGGGTTAATGGTTGGATTGCCCCCTTGCGGGGTTAGGCCCAAAAAAGATTGGTTTCTTTCTAGAACCTGACAACTCCAATGATATGGTCCTTAGGTGTGATAATAATTCCAAGGTGGGTTTCCCCTTTGCAGAGACTGACCCCAAGAAGTTTGGCTACTTCCTAAAACATGACTAATGGGTGGATTGCCTCCTTGTGGAGGTGGGGTCCAAGAAGATTGGTTACTTCCTAGATCCCAACCACACCATGGCGGTTGAACTTGGTATTGAAAATCATTCCAAGGTTGAATTCCTCCTTGTGGAGGTGGCATCCAAAAAGATTGGTTACTTCTTGAACGTTGCCCTGTCCATTGTGAACTAGGTTGCATGTATGGGTGAAAACATGAAGTTGGGAAACAATTTTGGCTTGTTTTTGACAAACAAAACTGCTAAATTTTATGTTTTTCAACTTCAACCTCTTCAAACCCATATCTCCCTTAGGAATTTCAACTTGAAGTAAACACAAAGGTTTTAGAGAATTGAATTAGATTTCTACTCGTATTTTTTTTTAAAAACTTTTATGGACATATCGTGGGACAAATTTGTTGTCAACATATGGCATATACTTGAAAATGTTAGGTATGGATAATGAGTGACCTATGTTGACGACGGTTTTTTGATAGATGGTTATTCATTTTTGTTGATGTATATGTAACTTCAGAATGTATTTCATATATAGTTATTGTACCCTTATTAGAGATGTATTATTCCTCTATAAGGAAGTGTCGCCATGTGGATTGACAAGTGTCGCAAGTGTGTGTACTTGCCAATGGGTTATTAGACCACCATGTGTGGGGTCGGCCCGGAAATATATATATTATAATGTGGATGTACCTAGCTAGACAAGTCGTCCCCATAAGGTCACTAGGAAAACAGGTTAGTATAAATAGAGATCAGATGATCTCTATTTAGATCATTCGGAAATTCATCTCTCTCTCACTCAAAAAGTGGCGCACTAGTGAGGAGGAGGATCATCTAATTCTAGGAGACTATCTCAAGTGTATTTTGGTTTTACTTTGGTTGAGCCATTGCTCTCTCTATCTCTGAGGAAGTTGTGGGGTTTTTCACCTTAGGGTTTTTCCCACGGAAACTCTGTGTCTCTTGTCTCTCATGCTTTTGATTCTTGTGATGATTGTCATGCTTATTGTGATTGTTATGCATTGATATACTGTATATGTTATTCTCTCAGTGAAGATCCTAGAGTATTATGAATTAATGCTCAAAATTTAACAATTTTAGGGAAAAAAATTGTAGCCTCATAATCAACACACACTACACTAGATCCTGGACTATATATTGAGTTTTTTAAGACTTGGGAACTATTTTTTATTATTTATCGAAACAACATACGTTCAGAAAATGGTGCATTATCGACACATGTTTTTGTCTTCACATTTTCTTTCAAATGTGACTCTTATTGGAAAAACTAAAAGTACACTTTTGAAGAGGACGAGCCAATTATGATCTCTGTGAAATTTCAAATTTTTTGGTGTTGTCTTTGTTATGATATTGAATTTTCATTTCGAGTGATTTTCAGAGTAATAAAATTCTTAAGCGATAAGGTTTAGAAAAAAATTATTAATAAATAGTAATTCAAATCGAAATGAAACAATTATTATATCATTGGAAACTAGATTCAGAGATGAATCCATTGCTACCAAGTCCGACAAATAATACTTAAAATTTGTCGAACTTGCTGAAGTCGCAGGTTCCAGAAAGATGCCTGATATTTTCGCAAGTTTTGTTGACCATAAACTCTCGGTCGAAAAAATATCTTCCAAACTCTCAATCGAGAGTTTATTTCAAACTCTCATCCGAGAGTTTTTTTTAAAATACAGCGCGGCGATTGGTTCAAACTCTCGGCCTAGAGTTTTTTTAAAATCTCGGGCGAGAGTTTGAAATCTCAGAACTCTCGGCCTAAAGTTTGAGGTTGACATATTTTCACGTGATCATCCGCCTGCGCTCCGTTTTTTTCACTCTGTTTGTCACAAAAGTGTTTCCCGGGTTTGCGATTTCACCCATATGGATTTCCCCTTTACGGAGGTATGTTCCATTGAGATTGGTTACTTGGTGGAACATTACCATTCCATTGCTGGTTAGGATTCATGGGTGGATTGCCCCCTTGCGGGGGTGGCCCCCAATTATATTGGTTACTAGTTGGAATTGGACCACACCATTCATTATTTCCTTGGTTTAGATAAGCATTCCACGGTTGATTTCCTCCTTGCGAAGGTGGGCCCCAAGAAGATTGGATACTTCCTGAAACCTCCCCACTCCATTGCGGAAGGGGTTGATAGGTGGATTGTTGCTAGACATTGTGCTAGGATAAGTCAAAGGAAAACCCCCCGGGGCGTTTCCACTAACCTGAGGAGCATATCCCCAATTGGCATAAATGTTCCATGGTTCATTGCTTCCGCTAGGAATATTACCATTCCATGGTGAAGGGTTTCCCCCGGAAGTAGAATTTGGACAAGTGTTCTGTATACCATGAGGAGTCTACTTTACTCCTTACGTGTGTTGACCCTGATTAGATGAACCATATGGAAAACCAATGTTTGAGAAAGCCATGGGATTCCTTATTGATTTGTGCATGTCATTCAAACTTTCAGAAAGAGGTTTGATATCACCCAGTGACTCACAGATAGTAAGTGCAACTAGTTCTGAAAGACTCATCAAAGGATGAATTTCATGAGCATGTGTTTGATGTTTCAATGTTTCAATTTCAACTAGAGTAAGATTATCAACTATGTCTGTATTCAGTTCATGATGTGACGATGAATTCTTAGTGTTGATTTGATGTGGTTCTTCTCGAGTAACATTAATTGATTTTACAATCAGTTCTATTTCCAAGTCATTAGGATGTGGTTTTTGGATCTGTCTCTGCAATGTAGCAGGGCCTTTAAATTCTGGTGACTCACCTCGTTGCCGCCGTGACTGGCGAATCGGGAGAGTAGCCACTTCTAAGAAGTTGATAAAAGGATGTGTTTAAAAATGATGTTCTTAATCAAACAATCCTAAGGCATCCTATACTCAAAGAAAAAGTTTCCACATAGTAAAAATTCCCTAGAGATTTCAAGCAAGCAAACTTACTCTTCCAAAGAATCGAAGCTCAGTGAAAAGATAGATTGTAGGGCCTTCCGAAACTAGTAGCTGCTGAGGGATTTCATGTCCTCATACAATTGCTATAAGCGAAGGGGTGATAAATAGTTACAATAAACTTTAATCACCAAGGGTGCAAGAGTTGGTTCCTGACCAATCACCCTCCCAAGGAGTAAAAGTTCCAATTTCTGTCCCAGGTATTGCAAGTGTGTCCCACTCACAATAGCCTATGTGATATCCTAATAATAGCCACTAAAGTTACCACTTCACAATCGACGGTCGGGCGAAACAGTTGTAAGTCAAGATAGCTCTCATAACCAGAAACTCTAGAGAAGTGATGTCACCCCGAGGACTTGTCACTAACCCTAGAATCCCTTGATGAGCTCATGTCCCAATAAACAAGCAAGAGGGGGGAACCACTCTTACTTATCCAGATTGACCTTGTGCTTGACGCATGTTTCAGAAGTACTTTCCTGACAGACATTTCATGCTACTAATGGATTTACTCTCATTAATCAATGCTAGTTTCACATTTTTGCAGCCCAGAAGTGTTAACTCTCCAAACCTAATCCAAGGCACTAACATAAACTTGTTGGTGATATGAAAATCAAAAGTTTGTCAATTTTAGATTAAGAACCAATTTTAAGGGTAGTTTGCTTAGTTTCAGGAGTGGAAGTGAAACTCGTGGTGTTTTGACTTGAAAAATATGAACCAAACAATGCAATATGCTCACTACTCTACCTTTCAATTAGATGAATGTTCTAAACTAATGAAAGGTTAGAGGTTCATGTGTGTCTTTCAATCATGCAAAATGGTTTGGTTGATTTTGTATTTTCATGCACAGTTTTTTCTGAAATATGGATAATAATTGATTTCAAAGATCAATGTAAACCAAACAAATATCTCAAGTGAAAATGAATCTAATTCTATTACACGGGGGATCTCTGTTTCTCATTCACAAGATCACATGAAGGCCCAAGTGAAGAGGATACGCAAAGCCCTTTGGAAAGATTATGAATTAAATTCTAAACCGTTACACTTGAGATCCACTTTCTCATTCACAAGATCGCACGAAGGCCCAAGTGAAGAGGATACAGTGGCTCAAAAAACTGTATGCAAAAAATTAAATCTACTCTATTACAAATGAGATCCACTTTCTCATTCACAAGATTGCACGAAGGCCCAAGTGAAGAGGATACGGTGGCTCCAAAGTAAAATGCTTGAAAAATCAAATCCTAAACTGTTACACTTGAGATCCACTTTCTGATTCACAAGATCGCCAACAGGCCCAAGTGAAGAGGATACGGTGGCTCAGACACAACTTATCACAAGAAAATTGACCCGTAAATCTACAACTTTCTCTAATTGTGCATGAAAAAAAAGAAAATATTCAAGATCCAACACAAAATTTAACTAATTAAAGTTTGCTTTTGTTTGTGGAAAGAAATTACTTTCAAATTAACTCAAAGTGTGATGTTCAAAATTTTTTATGTTTAATGCAGATGTGTTTAAATGATATTTTCAAATGTTAGAACTAAGATTTGGTTTCATGTTTCATATATGCAAGTTTATGAGATTCGGAAATTAAAGGGCCTTAAGGTTATTTGAACAAATCTTGATATTTCGTCAATTTTTGTGATTTGCAAACTCTTAAATGAATCAAAAAAATTTAGATATCAGTCCTAATCTTATGAAATCAGGGATCCAACAGCAATATATAACTTGAAGCAAATTAATCTACCACAAATTTAAGAAAATTTTGAAATAAATGTCAATTTGGGCCATTTTTGGAGGTTTTTGGTAAGAAATTCCAAATCTAAGGAGCTCAAACCCTCCCAAATTTTCCTTAACAAGTGGTAAACTGATACTAATAAGTTTTAAAATATTTGTGAAGGTCTTCAAGTACAAAAAGAAAGCATCAAAGCTTCCCTAAAATAGTGAAAATTCAAAACTAGGTGTCTTTTCAAGGTTCTTCTTCATGTTTTTGTTTTTTAATTTTTGCAAATTATGAAAGGAATCAAAATTCTTTCAAATATCAGTCCCAATAATATCCAATTAGGTACCTAAGAGAAAAATATGGCTTTAAGAGAGTGGATCTAACACCAATTTAAAAAAAGAATTGGAAAGAAATGACAATTTGGGCTATTTTTAGTGGTTTTGGGAGGAAAATTGCCAATCTAAAGATATTAACCCAAACTCTTCAACACTTTTCAGAACTTTTCAAAGTTAGTGATAAACTGATATTATAATATTTATAATCCTTAATAAGGTCTGCAAACTCAAAAATACAGGCACCAAACAGCCCCAAAACAAAGAGATCTCAAAACTAGTTAATAATTCATGCAAATCTGAAGCATGAAGGCTTTGAAGCTTACAAAAGTTTGAAAATATCCCAAATATTTGGATAAGGAGGATCAAAAATAGGTCTACCCTATAAAATCATCAAAACAAGAAGAAAAGATCAGCAAAACAGAGGAAAGAGAGAAGAATTGGGCACAAATATCAAGAAAAACCTTCCTTGCACTTTCTAGCAAAGGAGGCTGAAATTTAGCTTGTTCTTTGAATTTTTTGAGAGTGTAGGAGTGGATATAGGCTGGTTATGAGCCTAAAAACCTGAAGAATAGGTTCTTGAAGGGATCTTAAGTCATTCTTAGAGTAGATCTGGAAGTTAGAACACCAAAAATGAAGAAATTTTCAAGAAACACCTTCAATGCACTCTCTATCAAAGCAAGTTGAAATCTAGCTTCATCTTTAAAGTTTTTGGGCGTGTAGGAGTGGATATAGGCCAATTCAGAGCCTATAAACCTGTATCATAGGTTCTTGATTGGATCTTATGGCAAATATGGAGTAGATTTGAAAGGTTAGAACACCAAAAATGAAGAAATTTGCAAGAAAAATCAGAAATTTTCACTTGAAAAATCAACTAGTATGGTCGCCAATCTGATAATAGATGAAGTAGTATGCAAGTAGGGGTTAGATCAACATATTATCAATCTATCTTACTAAGAAATGGTGAGTTTCTATGTTAGAAATATGAAAATATTATCACAAGTTTCCAAAGATCTATATTCATTCATCAAAACTCATTAAGATGTAAAGTCATTTGAGAATTAAATTCATACATGATAAGCAAAATTCAAACTCAGAGATGGTAGAAACTTGAATCCATTCATATTAAAACAATGAATAAGTACAACCTTACCATGGATCTTGGTGTGAATCCCTCCTCCATTGCCATGAGCTTCCCTTCCTTCACCCTTGCTTTTGAACAATTTGAACTCTTTCTCCTCCTTCAGAATCTCTCTAGCATGCTTTTGCTCTTCCTTTGTCTGTTTTACCATGCCCCAAATCCTTTCTTATATAGCATTGGGAAATGAGCCTTAGGATTCTCTTTTAAGTGTGGGATAATCTCCTTTCATGATTTTAGATCATTTTCACTCAAAAACCCATTTTTCCATAGTTTTTAGGCTTTTTTACATAACTTATCATACTTTAAGCAGATTTAATGCACTTTAATGCATTTCTCTTCACTTATTGATTGGTGTAGCTTAGTTTTGGACCTTTTATGAGCGGTTCGATGACCAAAATTGGTCTTTTTAGGTTCTTACTGTCTTCAACTGATCCTCCCATTTATGGGAGAAGTGATTAGATCAGAGAGGACTTGTCTCTGAATGTACTTGTGTTCTGTCTTCATGTTGCGGGCGCATAGTAAAAATGTGCTTCTTCTGTGACATGACTAAGGGTGTTAATTTGATTGTTAACAATCGTTTTGGAGTGAAGAAAATAAAGCAGCACTATTACTAATGCTTCTTAGGAGGCATTCCATGAGAATTTTTTAATAGGTCTTTCTGAGTTGATTATGAACACCTTCTATTCCATCCCTTATCATTTTCCAAGCTACCAGTAGAGGGTTAATTATGAATGATGTGTTGGAATATTCAACTATATTGAGAGGGGGCGTAAATTAGTATAATACATATTTTAACTTTCAAAAAGAAATTACCATTCAAATTATCCTTCAATCACATTGAAGAGTAGTCAACAATAATGCATAAAACAATAGACACTGTATTTTATTGTGGAACCCCAATAAGGGAGAAAACCACAGAAATATGTTCTTTTTAAAAAATCTACAATTATTTGCAGACACCTATCTGCTGGAGACACCAATCTCCCAAGTTTACAAGCAACAACTTGTATGAGGCACCAACCCCCTAGATTATCTAGCACCAACTAGAAAGAAGCACCAACTACCTAGATTCTCTAACAACCACCTAGAAGGAAGCACCAAATCCCTAGATTCTATAGTGCCCACTAGAAGGAAGCACCCGCTCCCTAGATTACCCAACACCAACTAGAAGGAAAAAACAACTCCTTGGTTTCTATATTGATGTACTATGCAACACATTAGTTGTCACACTCTGTTATGTCATGTAAAAAAATATTTACTACAGTCGCACTCTACTCTGTGCACTCTACCTTGCACACTCTACTATGTGGATGATAATCCTAGCTTCTCTACTATGCACCAACTTTCTTGTTGTTCTATACATTTCACAAGATAATATTCACAACTATCAAACTGCTACATTTTTCACTAAGCAAGATAATATTCACAATTGTCACACTATCACACTCTACACTACACAAGATAACCTTCACAACTATCACATTTTCATACTCTACACTATGCAAGATAACCCTAGTTGATGCAATGGTCTAGGAGGATCTATGATTTCTCAAAAAATAATAGTCTCAAATACTAAGAAAATAGCACCATTTCATAGGGATCAAAGAGAGATTTCCAACAATGTTTGAATCACCTCAAACGAGCGTCGTATGAGGAAGATATTGCACTATGAAGTTTTGGGAAAACATGGAAAATAGACAAAAGGGGGTGCCATCTGGCACCACTAGAAGGGTGAAACGTGGTCACTGTACATGTGACATGGAGACTATGTAGGATGATGTGGCATCACCATAAGGTTCTAGGTGATGGTTTTGAACAACGATGTGGCAAGTCGTATAGTGATTTGGAATCCATGTGGCTCAATCACAACATGACATGTGTCACCTTCATACAATGGTACAATACAGGTGGTCCAATGAGGAACTACCACATGGTAGTCCTGATTTTCCTGTTATGGTTTATTCTACAAAAAACGTTGTGTGTTCCTATAGGTCAAACCCTTGACCTCCCACACACCAATCCAACGGCTTCACTAATGTTTCCAAGAAATGTTTCTTAACCATATAGAATAGAAATTGTATTTAAAGTTCAAATGGTTCAAGTTTTTGGTGAAGGGGTCAGAGCGGGGAGGACCCCCCTCTCAACACATATTTAAAATGTCCATCATTCAACATGCAATAAACACGTAAATCAACGTCAATGGGGGTTGAACCCCTGATGTCCATGAAACCAATGCAAAAGACTTGCTAACATGCCACAAGATTCTCGTTGGAACATTATAAGAATGTTCTAATTTAAGTTGATTGCTATAATTAGCATGCCAACAATGTGCCCTTTTGGGAAATGATTCACACATGGTTCATTCCACTATTGGATGACCCCACCTTATTTAAACCATGGCATGCTTCCAGAGACAACGAGAACAAATCATGATGGAACGACTAGAGCGCATTCTTGGAGTTTGCGCAGGAGGGGGAGTACTAGTTCCAAAGCTAAAGGTAGTCATGTTTATACTCAAAAGACTCATAATTTCAAGAGGAGTGTAAATATGACCTCTTTTTCTGATCCTATGTTGTAGGTCTGAAGGGGTTCTTTATATCCTTTATTGTCGAGCTAAGTATAGCAAAGTTTATATTTGAAAGTATTAGAATTTCATGTAGAAGCCAATGGTGGTTTTTGTTTTTGTTTCTGAGTTGCAGAAATGAAAGGTGATTTTAGAAGTTGAATTATAAGCCTTTATTTTGTATTATTTAATCATTCTGAGATTAATGAAGAGCAATCTCATTGTTGGGATTCTACTCGGAGATGTAGCCAATATGTTTGGTGAGCTCAGTTTTCATGTTTTGGTGTGATTTTGTTGATATTGTTCTCTCTTGATCTCTTTTCTTCATCTTGTTGGAATATTCACGCCATCATGCAGTCATGCAGGCATTGCTGTGAATATTTAATTAATATTATTATTTACAAATTAATAGATTATTAGTTTACTAGTGAAAGGGCGTAACCCTTCACTACGCTTCCTCAAGCCTTATAAAGGCCATCTTATTGTAATTTTATAATCATCATCTAATATATTATTCTTATTTATCATTCAATATGAAAGTCGGATTCGACTATTAATAGTTCAACCGGATATGATTGCTGTAGTAGATTGGTAGAGTACGTCCCTAGTGATGCTAAGGAGTCAGCGCCTAATACCATGTCTACTTCTTTGAGTGGTAAAGCAATGCAATTGAGTTGTAGGTGTAAGTTTTGAATGTGTAATGACACCTTATGACATTTTCCTACTTCTTCTATGTTTTGATTAGCAGTGGTGGATGCTTTAATCCCTTTTGCGGGAAACACAAAAAGATTAAGTTCCTTTTCCTTATTGATGTCGATCAAATTATGGGTACTTCCATAATCAACCAAAATTGTGATATCCCTATCTTTAATTTTCCCATCAAGTTGTACAGTATTTTTGGTCCTGGATTCCTTGGTCTTGTTATGAGTTGTTCCATTTTAAGGATGTCATGATTTCTCAACTGAGGTGGAATATATTTTCCTACGAGTGCTTGGCTTTCCTTCTTTTTGGTGTAATCTTTCTCAGGTGTCTCTACTCTTTCTTCCTTACAAACTTGTTGAGTACACGTAACCATCGCAGCTGATGCTTCAAATGAGCTTATGTCTATAACCGAATCAACTGTATCTGTCTCTCTTGATACCTGTACTTGCTTCCCATTAATGATTTTGCAATGTACTATGTGATTAGTTTTCCATTTATGGCCTGGAAACCAATCTTCTCCATCGCGATGACAAGTATTCTTCTTATTTTTGCTATCATTGTTGGTGTGACTACTAGATTTTTTTGAGCTCTTTTCAACTTCATAGCCATATGACTAATATTTGTTACATTGATGATCGGGTGACCATGTATCTTCGCAATACCTGCACTCGGTCTCTTGTTGTCGCAAATATCCCTTATTAAGGTTCCCTTGTCTTGATTGTTTGAATATTTCCTCAATAAGTTTTGCTTTGCACCTAGCCTTATCCAAATTGGACACGTTATGTAATTCTAAGTCATCTCTTATGTATGCTTTCAGACCAAAGATATATGTCTGGAGGCATCCCTCTGTTAATTCTGGTACACGCGTTGCTGATGCTTCCCATGCCTAGGTGTATTATTCCACGTTGTTTTCTTGTTGTAGCCTAGTTAGTTTGGCGAAAAATTCTTTCTCTGTCACATCTTCGAATATTTTAAAGAAATCATTTTTGAATGTATCCCAACTGTAGGCACATACCATTGTCATTTTCTTCCACCACATGTACTAGTGGTATGCCCATCCTTCAAGCTGCATGGAGGCGTATTTAATTTTCTCATCATCTGATAAGATTTTGTGAATGTAGAAGAATTCTTCCGCCTTGTTGATCCATGCCACGCTCTGTTTTGATTTTCCATCAAACTTGGGTAACTCCAATTTAGGTTTCATTGAGTATCCTCCCATCCCCAATATGGTTTATGATGATTGTAGTCTTTATGGTCTTCCGGGATCTCCAATTTGGGGGATTTTGACTGATGATCATTGGTATCGCGACATGAGTGGTCTCCCTCTGGCGACTCACCATTTCTAGCGTCATCTCTATCCTTAAAGAATTTCTTGATATTTTCTATTCTTGCATCGAAGTATGCTTTCATTTCCTCTCGTACCTTCCTCATTTCCCATGAGACTACTACGGCAACTTCGTATTGCACCTTGTGCGAAAAATATTCTTTTTCTTCACGAAACTCTAGGTCAAGTTTGTCCATTCTAGTGTTTAGACCTTTGAGGATTTTTAAATCTCTAATTTGGTATTTTTCTAATTTTTCCAGTCGGTCCTTCATTTATGTCATGGTTCTCGATCTGATGTGGGGGGGTGAATATGGGGGAGTTATTTTGGTTTATGGGGTAAGGGAAAATACAATTAATGTCTTGGGAAAAAATGATGATTAATACTAATGATTATAGTAATAACAATTACTCTAATTTTAAATAAATATAATAAATATTATATTTAAATATTTTTATTATAAAGTGGAAAATTTTAATAAAATTAAAATATTATATAATAATATTAATATTATTACAATAATATTTGTTTTATTAATTTTGGTTTTTTTTTGTAGGGCGTACGTGGATAAGGCTGGCGGGAATGGAAGCGCAGAGGGGAGATGGCGGGGAGATAGATCAGCGGTAGCAATGTAGGATGTGGCAGAAGGGAGGAGGCGGGGAGATGGAGCAATGGTAGCAGTGGAGGGTGTTGCAGAAGGGAGGAGTGGCTACGGAAGGGGAAGGTGGGCTTGAGCGTGGTAGAGGGTGTCGATAGGAATGGAAGCTAGGCATTGGAAGGGGATGCATCAGGGAGGGTGGCACACAGGAGGAGTGGGGATATGGAGCAGCGGTAGCAGAAGGAGAGAGAAGCATGGCGGAGGTGCACGGTGCGTGAGGATATGGACCAAGTGAAGCGCAGAGGATAGAGCGAGGATGGAGGTGGATTAGCATGAGCGCAGAATGGTAGAGGGAAGGTGCTGCGTGGACGGAGCAGAAGTGGAGGATGGAGGGTCAGCGTGGAGTAGCAAAGATGATGGGAAACGAATGGAATTACAGGGAATAGCAATGGGAGGGTGGAGACGAAGTGAAATCCAAGTGGGATGGTGAAGTTGTGAGGAAAGTGAAGATAATGACGAGAGTGAAGGATGTATGTGAATACTTGAGCGAAAATGTGCCAAGAGTCGAACAGGCTCTGATACCAAATACAGCAACCATATCCGGTTGTTGGGTTAAGAAGCGAATCCGACTTCCATACTGAGAGAAATATATATGAATAGTATAATAATTAATTGATAGATGATAATGATTATAAATGAAGCTCGCCTTTATAGGCTTGAACGTGTAAAATGAAGGGTTACACCCTTTCATATAGTAATTAACTAATTTAATTAATATTTTATTTTATATTTGTTATAGATACACCAAGATGGAAGTGTAGCATAGAAAAAGGTGCACAGATTGATATAATACAGATGCACAAAGTCAGAACAACAACACAACAAAGGATGCATAGTATCAATTGAGTTTGTAGATGCATAAAAAAAGAACATTTTGTGTGTAATAAAGTGAAGTATGTGATACAGTTCAACAATTGCAATAGCTTAGTATAGAGAATGCACCCACAAAGGAATGAATGCACTTAATTTAAAGAGTGCATGGATTAGTATAACAACAAATAAATATATTCTACAGTCATACAAGGGTGGAAAGACGGGGCAAGGAACACGGGGTCGGTACCTCCTTCCAATTGAAGCTGGTACATAAGGGAGTCAGTGCTTCCTTCAGGTTGTATCTTGTAAAACCAGGGGGTTGGTGCCTCCTTCCACTTGGTCCCTCCATGAATGTGATATTTTTAATATAAGAGAGAATTTCATGGTTTTCTCCCATTTGGATTTCCATGTAAAAATAGATGTGTTGTGTGTATTGTGCATGTGATGTTGAATGCTTTTGTTTATGGTGAATGCATAACTTAAGTTGAATTTCAATTGATACGAAATAAAAATTGTTCATAACTGCACTAATAATGATTCACCCCCCTCCCAGTATTAATCAGATTCCAACAATAATATATTATGTAGTTCCATATAATAATTATTATTTTCAATTCTCATTACATAATTTAAGATTATTTTACCTCACATGGAAATGTTATGTGGCATTTTTCTTAGAAGACCCACTTTATGTTGAAATTTCCTCTGATGCATTCTCTATTACTATTGACTTATACATACCAATGTTAGGAAGAGGAGCATCCTATTACAAACAAATATCATGTCCAATCTCCCTCTTGGGAGGAAACCCCTTAGGTTACTAAAATGCCCCATCATAATTAGAAATAATTTCAAATAATTCATGCTTATGACTTGGATCATAACCTGGAAGAGCATCAGATACATATTTATCTTTTGGTTTGATAACCATAAGAACAAAGTACTTACTAGAATTCACAATTCTCTTCATTTGACCTACACTGACTAAAGAAATATTGTTCTTTATTTGGTGATATATAACAACATATTCAACTTTCTCCTTGAAAATGTGATACTTATTTTCTTCACGATAAAAGATGGATTTTATATCATATAGATATGGACTACGCAAGACTATTCCACATATTTCGAGAGGGCCAACATTTAATACAACCTCATCAGTAAACTTGGAAGTAATTGCAAATTTAAGTGCACACTATTTAGTTACTTGCAATTTTGATTATCCTTTTGTACCCAACACAAAGGGTAAGGGTTCTTATGGGGTTTTGTCCTTAATCCCAACTTCTTGACAATAGATTTGGAAATCAAATTAACTTGATACCCACTATCAAACAAAGTATCTACCTTTGTATGCTTCACTATGACCCTCACATGGAAAATCTCATTTCTTTTCTTATTATCATTTTAAAACTTAGGAGATTGAATAAAATAATTTGAACTAGGAGTTATACCTTTCCTTCCCATTTTAGTGATCTTCGTCTCATCTCCTGAATTGAACCCAAGGTCTTGTTGCACTATAGCAACATGCTTTTGCTTCCCCTTGTCCAAGAACTTCTTTGGTATTAACTCAGGATGCTAATTCCAACACTTATCTTCCACATGCCCTTTCTTACCTCAATGAGGATAGTTAGGCTTGTCCACCTTTTTCTTCATTGTAGTTGTCTTCTTACCCTTCTCTTTTCCTTTCGACTACTTCTCAAACTTAAGTGGATTCTTTTACACATTCTCGATACCGTGTTTACCTTTTCTAGCTTTAAGATGAGTAGCGTGTACTGACACTTCATCAACATTAGTAGTATTAAACATCAAAATACTATGGAAAAGATAAGAACACAAACCACCAATGTACTTAAGAATAGTTTCACGAGTGCGTAATGAAATTTCGAATTCTAAATCTTACTTCTTAAATTCATGAGTATAAGCTTGAATATTTTCCCTTTAAATCGTCTTAGATGTAACCATTCAATCATATATGTTTGAGTATATGCCAAAGGATAGAATTGTTTTCTCAATGTAGAAGTAAATTCAACCCAAGAAGAAATGATTTTACCATGTTGTATCATATCCACTTGAGTTTGACTCTCTCATCGTATTAAAGTTTTACTACCCATGCAAAGAGTAGCTAACTAAATATTTACAGTGTCTTGTTTGATATTTTGCACCCTACAGTAAACTTCTATTTGTTTGAACCAGTCATCAACTTTCTTGTAGTCAATTCTCCATCATAAACAAGAAAATCAAACTTCACATCCAATTTTAATAAAGACATATCATGAGAATGAGAAGGATTTTTAGAATTCTTATTCTTCGAAGATATTCACTTGCACCATTAGTAGATGATGTTGGTGATGATGGTGAAGAAGGTCCTGAAGATATTACACCTTCACCTCCTCCTTTAACATGTACTAAGGATTCACCGTCTCCAGCATTTCAAACTCTTTGATATAAATCTTCCACTATTTCTTTTATCGCACAGAGTGTATAAACCATAACTTTGTCGGGGTTTATGGGAGGTCTCTCCCCATCATTTCCTGTGGGCTCCATATCATGTTTATGAAACCCTCTATGGATTTCCATATTAAAACTTGCAAGCTTTCCTTCACTTTGCTTTAGTTTAGCTCTTATAAGCATCCACTTATCAAACCTACTCTGATATCACTTTATTTAAAAGTATGAAGTCACCAATCCAACCATTAGTCCTTCATTGATAACAAATTTTTTTCGGTTAACAAGAGCATTAAATTGATGGCGCACTTTGTAATGTTATGTGATTAGCTTCACTGAACTAATCATCCATACTTATGAAAAGCAACTTGCTTAATCCATCATTCATAAGTGAATTGTGAGATGTGTGATTATCTGCAAGGGATCTAGCAACTGTAACAAACTCACAATCAAACTCTCAAGAATGTTGCAAAGAAGAAGAGAAGCATGCACTCAATAATCACTCATAAACATAGAATAATGAACAATAATAGCATCATACAATGAATAATGAATGTAAAGAATGTGTTACAATAAACTGTGAAGTAGCATCATATAGGATTCGAATTAGCCAAGTAGGGAAATTGAATCTGAGCTCAATCTCTAGCTTGGATAACTATGGATACATCATCCAGTCAGTAGTATCGGTCACAAATGGTAAGAGTCGGTCAAGTGTGTCCAATTGATTCTAACAGAACCATCTAGGCATAAATTAGGGAATGGATACTCCAAGGGGGGTGCATGATGTTGTCATAGGGTCAAGTGGCACTCCAAAACTAGCTAACTAGGAGCTACAGGTAGTTAGGATGAGCAATTAGTGGAAGAACTACTCAATCCATGCACTAACTGAGTGATAACTCCTGGTAGGTGAGATAAGGCGCCCTAACTGAGTGATAACTCCTGGTAGGTGAGATAAGGCGCACTTGCCATGTAGAATAGTCAAGAAGGGCACATTAGGTAGGTAGGAGTCCAAATGGGGGCTAAAGACTGGCTCTAGGAGCTGAAAGTGAGCTCTAGGTGCTGGGAGGACCATCCATATGATGACTGAATGCATGCAAATGCATGACTGCATTCTTGCATGTTTGCATGAGTGAATGATGGCGTGAATATTCCAACACCCCCCCACAAGCTATACTATGAGATAATAACTAAAATATGAAAAATAGGGCCCCGGTGACTAAGACCAAAGGTCACCCCATACAATCAATCTATAATAAAATAAGTGAGGAAGGAGGGAAAACCCAGTGGGAATAAATCCCTCCCTTAAAATAGACTAAAGGATGCTAATGTAGCATATCATCACTCACCCCTGAAGGAGGTAAATGTCCTTCCTTTCCGAAGAAGGCTCGATCGATCTGAAATGGATCAAAAATGTGAGAACGATGGAACCTTCCATTCTAAAAATTTGAACTGGTTCTTCTATGATAATGTGGATCGCCAACCAAATCACCTACAGATCGGAGTGTAGTGACTTCCCATCGAGGAAGAGGAGGAATATCAGGTGAGATATCTTTAGGTTCTTGTGGATCTGGATCTCCCATTTGCTCATTTTCATCATGAGTTTCTAGACCTTCAGGTTCTTGTGGATCTAGATCTAGCATTCCATCATCATCATCTCCATCTTCAGATTCTGAATCTGAAATATCATGTGAAGATGTATCTACAACTGGCTCATTATCACATCCAAAATCTGAATCTGAAATCTCATGTGAAGAAGCAAGTACAACTGGCTCATCATCACATCCAAACTCTAAATCTGAAATCTCATGTGAAGAAGCATGTGAAGTTGATGTCTCATACTCTGAATCTGAACTATCATGTGATGGAGATTCGCTCTCTTGAAGCTCATCATCACTCTGAAACTCTGAATCTGAAAACTCATGTGAAGAAGCAAGTGAAACTGGCTCATCATCACTTACAAACTCTGAATCTGATGAAGTGGGAACAAAATCATAAATGTGAACATCATGAAATTTATTTTGAAGGTTCATGTAGATATCTGATATCTCCCTTGAGCCATCATAGGTGAGATCATTACCAAAAGAACTAGAATCTGATGATGATGGATCTTCAACAAGATCACTAGTGGATGTAGTAGTGATGGCCCATTTGGACATAGGAGTTGAACCAATAGGTGTTAGATCTTCAGGTTCTTGTGGATATGGATCTAGCATTCACACTTCTTCAAGAGTCCTCTTTTTCTCAATATTCTTAGATCGATCCTTGCCTTTCGAGCAACCTTTGCAGGTGCCATGGGAAATCTTGTCTCTTAGAAGACCATCAACCACATTTCGAGCTAGCTTGTAGTTGGGATGAGGTAGTCTACTCTCTTCATGTGCATGAGAGCGAAGAGTAGACTCCTTTGAAAGAGGTAAGAAGTGTGAAAACTCATAGAGTTTTGTCTCATGATTTGCAACTCCTTTTGCAATGATTTACCCTCAAAACCATGTGTTGTACCTCAACTTCATTTGGAGAAAAGATCACTCTTTTGGGCTCTCCAATTTGAGTCATTTGATATACTAAAAGAACATTAGCTACAAGAGAAGGAACATAAAGCACATCAGAAAATAACTATGGTCAAGATAGATTCTTCCAATCCCCTGAGAGGAGACTTATGAATCATTTCCCAAAATGATGGAAGGGCCAACTGAGCTTTCGAAGTTGGAGAATAGATGTTTGGCGGAAGACATGTGTCTTGATGCTCCTGAATCTATGATGAAAGAAGAATGTTTTGATGCACTTGCCATGAGGGCATGACATCTTTCTTTGTCTTCAGATCTAGAAGGTTCAGTATCAGTGTCTTTCTTCCTTGCACATGCAGGTACAAGAAGATTGCTTTTCTCAAGTAACTGAGCCATCAAATCTATAGTCTTCTTCATGCAAGTACTCTCACGATGGAAACCTCTATGACAATATGTGCACTTGGATCTTTCCTTCTGAGAATGCTTGGTATTCCTTGATTTCAAGGCCCTATCTGACTGATATGGACTATCTTTAGGCTTTGTATCATTCGATCTCTTATCAGAAATTATTTGTTTGTCTTTACCATTCGCCCTTTTGGCCTCAGTAGCTGTAAGGGACGAATCCAACTTGGGTTTGATCATTCCCATGGAGATTAAATTCTCTTCCTCTTGAGTAAGAGATTGGATGAAGTCATAAAGTGAGGGAAATTTCCGTTTTGGAATGAGCATCTTAGCTGACTAGAAAGTAGAGACAAAAACTGAGAAGTTTGGCGCCAACTTTGAGAGAATGGAAAGAATAAGCTGCTTGTCTTCTTTCACTATCTCATATATTTTCAACTGTGATATCAAGCTTTTGAAATTGGTGAGGAAGCCATTGATAGATTCGAAGATGTCAAAACTCAAGGATATGAGTTCATTCTCCAATTTGTGTCATTTCATATCATCTTTCTATCCAAAAAGGGATTCGGGCTTGTCCCAAACCTTTTTAGGAGATGTAAGATCGATGACATGGAAGTGAAGATCATCATAAATTGAGAGAAGGAGGAGGCCAACTACTTCATCAAGCCTATCCAAGTACTTGGACTTTTCAACTACACTAAGAGGTTCTACCATCGTTTTGTTGAGTATTCGAGTGAAGCCCTTGGTTCTCATGAAGAGAGCCATCTTGGATTTCCACTCAACATAGTTGGAAGATGTGAGCTTTAGATCCATCTGAATAGAGAATATCATATAGTTGAAGAAGAATTCAAACGGGTGAATAAACCTACGGAACAAGAGAATTTTTTGCTGATGGAGAATGCTACACTTCGATCGAACACTCGGCCTTTTGAACATTGAGCACATAGACTAAGTCCTTCACACTTGGCTAGACCTCACTATATTTATCCAATGAATTCAAGTAATAGCACCAGGATTTGTTGTGGAAACTGAGAGACTTATGGTGCTCAAGTGAAAGATAGCTACTCAAAGAAATGCTGCAATTGTTGCAATTCGAATAGCTGCTTCTTGCTCTGGTACCATGTGATAATCTGCAAACGATCTAGCAACTGTAACAAACTCACAATCAAACTCTCAAGAATGTTGCAAAGAAGAAGAGAAGTTTGCACTTAATAATCACTCATAAACACAGAATAATGAACAATAATAGTATCATACAATGAATAATGAATGTAAAGAATGTGTTACAATAAACTGTGAAGTAGCATCATATAGGATTTGAATTATCCAAGTAGGGAATTCGAATCTGAGCTCAAATTCTAGCTTGGATAACTATGGAGACATCATCCAGTCAGTAGTATCAGTCATAAGTAGTAAGAGTCAGTCAAGTGTGTCCAACTGAGTCTAACAAAACCATCTAGACCTAAATCAGGGACTGGAGACTCCAAGGGGGGCACATGAGGGTGTCATAGGGTCAAGTGGCACTCCAAAACTAGCTAACTAGGAGCTACAGGTAGTTAGGATGATAAATTAGTGGAAGAACTACTCAATCCATGCACTAACTGAGTGATAACTCCCAATAGGTGAGATAAAGCACCCTAAATGAGTGATAACTCCTGGTAGGTGAGATAAGGTGCACTTGCCATGCAGAATAGTCAAGAAGGGTGCATCAGGTAGGTAGGAGGCCAAATGGGGGCTAAGGACAGGCTCTAGGGAGTTGAAAGTGAGCTCTAGGTGCTGGGAGGACCATCCATATGATGACTGCATGCATGCAACTGCATGCAAATGCATGACTGCATGCTTGCATTCCTACATGACTACATTCCTATGATACGAACCATTACACCAAAACCTTGAGATGTTAGTGAAGGCTGCCCACTAGGATCTTAACATCCCACCACGCTTCGCAATCCAGACTCTAGGATGGATGTGTGCCCGTACGGTGGTGTCCCCTTTTAGCCGTACGAGCCCCAAACGAACATTGTAATGCGAAAGAACATTGTAATGCCAATGGTGCCACCCGCTTTGTGACTCAAACCTTGGTGGAGGTTCTGATACCAATGATACGAACCGTTACACCAAAACCTCGAGATGTTAGCAAAGGCCTCCCAATAGGATCTTAACATCCCACCACGCTCCGCAGTCCAGACTCTAAGCTAGATGTGTGCTCGTACGGTGGTGTCCCCTTTGAGCCGTACGAGCCCCGGACGAACACTGCAATGCCAACATTGCCACTTACTCTGTGACTCTAACTTGGGTGGAGGCTCTGATACCAAATGCAGCAATCGTATCCGGTTGGACTGTTGGGTTGTTAATAGTTGAATCCGACCTTCATATTGAATGATAAATAAGAATAATATATTAGATGATGATTATAAAATTACAATAAGATGGCCTTTATAGGGATTGAGGAAGCATAGTGAAGGGTTAAGCCCTTTCACTAGTAAACTAATAATCTATTAATTTATAAATAATAATATTAATTAAATATTCACATCGTCTACAAAAACAATACATGAGTTTTACATGGAATGGAAGTAAGTATCGATTGTATGGTCTAAGGAATTCGCCACCCAAGGATAAAGATTCACAACATAAGAAGGACCTAGGCCATCATCAAGATAGAGAGACCAGTCGAGATCGCTTAACTCAAATCAAGCATCAACACAAATCAAGAATAAAAGACGATGTCCGCAAATACAACTTTGAGGACAATGCTCCCTTTAAAGGGGGTGGCAATGTAACAAATATAAAATAAAATATTAACTAAATTAGTTAATTACTATATGAAAGGGTGTAACCCTTCATTTTACACGCTCAAGCCTATAAAGGGGAGCTTCAATTGTAATCATTATCATCTATCAATTAATTATTATACTATTCATATATATTTTTGTTAGTATGGAAGTCGGATTCGCTTCTTAACCCAACAACTGGATACGGTTGCTGCAGTATCTTTCTTAGATAATATGTGACCTTCTGTGTACCATCTACCATACTTCCTTTTTATTCTTCGCACTTGTATGAGATTAACTTCATCATATTGTTCGTCTACCTTATATCATCTATGATTTTCTGCATACTATCTATGATATTGTCTTTATCTTTTTCGCACTTCTCTTATCATCTTGCGCATCATCCGTCGTGTTGAATTTCTATCTTCGAGCAATTATCACAAATAAACTAAATCATTCTGCACACCATCAACAATTATGTTATTATGTTTGTGTGCATTTGGATCTATGCTAGATCATGCTATCCGGGTTCCACAAGTCCTTGATACCCCAAAATTACAAGCTGGCGAATGAGAGTACTACCACATTCACATCTTCAAACTTACTTCAACTCTCCAACTTGGATTCTTATTATACTTGTCTTGCAAAGACAATATCTCCACAAGTTGATCGTAGCATCCCTTCTTCCTTGCTTCATGGTCCAGCTTACTTCACGCTTCCGCCACTTGTCCTGTTCTGCACCACTAAGGTATCACAACTTGTAGGTCATGCACATACTTGGGCATTTGCATAGTGGGTCTTGCACACTTTGGAATCACTTCGTGTGTGGTCTTGCACACTTGACTTGTCCAACTGCCACTTCCTTTCACGACTTTTGCATGCTTAAACCACTTGTATACTTCTTCCGATTGGTGGGTCCCATGCACTTCCGAGACTTGCATACCTGTTTAACTACTTCTTTCTTCCAAGCCTTTTGTGCACTCCCAAAACTTGTCCAACCATATATTTTCCATATACGTTTGAAGTAGCATAACCAGGAGGATTTGGGACTTGTTCTTGTACTTTATGTACTTCTTCAAACTGGATTTACTTCTTATGTACTTCTTCAAACTTGATGTACTTCTTATGTGTTTCTTCAAGCTGGATGAACCTCTCATGTAATTCTTCAAACTGGATGTAATTATTATGTACTTCATCAAGCTAGATAAACCTCTCGTGTAATTCTTCAAACTGGATGTACTTCTTATGTACTTATTCAAACCGGATTTCATATACTTCGTCATTCTTCATAATGGCTTTCATGTATTTCTTCAAACTGGCACAAGGATATTGATTCATCTTTGACATCATTTGACATCAATTACAATGAAAGTTCAACAATCTCCCCCTTTGGCATTGATTTCAACACCTCATGAAGTTGCGATCTTCCTCTATTCTGTTCACATTACTCCCCCTATGTTCTTTCTACTTTGAGCCTTTTCTCATCTACACATCGTATTGTCAAGGCTTTTTCTTCCATCTTTCAATTATGCATACATCCCTTCTAATGATGCATGATTATGATCTTTCTCCTTTGTTTCTTTGTGTGACCTCTCATCAATACATCTATACTATTTTCCATCTCTCCCTGATCATATCCTTCATGGTATTTCTCCCCCTTTGACTTCAATGGCAAAGAGGTGCCTTCAATTCACAATTTTAGATTCTCTTTTCTTTGGTTTTGCGCTAGCCTTCATACAAGTGTTTTCTTCGATTACTCCCCCTATCTTCATGCTTCATTCTCTTTCTTTTGTTGGAGTAACATTTTTTCTCACTCTCCCTATTGAATTGCAGTTGCAAACTTATGTAGAGTTTCCTTTGTAGCTGCAACTTTTTCTTTCATTTTTCCTTCAATGGTTGAGATGTTTTCTTCCACGTGCTCATTAGGGGTTGACTTTAGAGTTTCTACACATTCATCAAATGTATCTCTAATTTCCCTTTGTTATAATATTCTGTGATGCTAAAGGATTCTTCCTGTAGAGGTTCTATCCTATCAATTATCTTCTATTGTTCTTCCCAAATCGTAATTACTTCTTGGTGTTGCTTCTTGTACTCTCTCATTTTTTTCATTTTCTCAATAGTTGGTAGGCAAGTTGAGTTATCAAAAATCTTTTGTTCCAATTCTTGTGCTACCTGTAGCCTTTTACCTACTTCACTTTTTCATTTTCAGCCAGTTTTTCCCATAGCTGAGCACTTTCTTCATGCATATCTATACACTTTAACTCCAAGGTTTTGATGTTCTTGACTGCAATGTTTATTCTTTCCAACCTACTTTCATGTTCTGCTCTGACCTCTGGAGGTGTTCCTTGTGATTTTTGTGAAGATAGTTCAACTTTAGCCTGAATTCTTTGAATAACCTCATCTATCTTTACCACTTTTCTTTCTAGAGAAGTCTCTTCATCATCTTGAACCTATGGAAACACATTGTACACTTATTCCACTACCTTCTGTAACTTTAAGTCTTTCTGTTGTACTCTTTTCACTTCCTGCTTAAGTTGATCACTTCTAAAGTATTGAAAGTTCTTCCTATAGAACTTCCTTATCATTATGACTTTTATACTAGTGAGTCGTAGTATCTTCATGTCTCCATGTGATCTCTTGTGCAACAAATGAATGTAGAGCATGTAGCTCATTTACAAGTGGGTGCGACATAATCATTTCTACAGGACTAATGGATTTCTGCTACTCTTGAGTGGAAAGTAACAGAGCTGTAGATGAAAATTTTAATCTTTGATGCAACTTTGCTTCCTTTGTCTGAGGGTGTGTGTGAACTTCCTAGAGGTACATCTGAGTGTGCTCCCACATCATTTCATCCTTCTACCCTAGTAACTACTTCATTGTGGCAAAAGTTTCTTCAAGTTTCAGCAGGATTTCCTCTTGCTGTGTCGCAATTTCCTCAATTTCACGCTTTGAAGCCATATTCTCCATGGCTTCCTTAGTAACAATCCTGACCTCTATGCTAATCTGTTCAACATCATTTGTAGTCAATGCATGAACAAGACTAGGTTTGGACATTTTGCTTTTCTTCTTTGAAGACCCTCTAGGATGAGTCTTCTCTATTCTCTTCTTAGCTGGCGCATATTGCTGTGTGGGTTTGGGAGGAATTTTTGTGTCGGCAGTTTCCTCTTCTATGGGTGTTGTCTTAGTAGGATTTTCCTACTGCACAACCTCTTCTTCTTCTATTAATGGAATTTTCCACGCTGCATCCCATTCTTGGATGATTTGCGCAATATCATATTCGAAACAAATAAACATGGTAAGTAACCATTTCCTGTCTGGATCCCTTTTGGATTGTATGTAAATCCAAGGAAGCGACTGCGATATCTGTCTAATTATTTGACATCATGATGAATAGTTAGGACCAGGTCATGTCTGTTCCTAATTCTCCACGTCATTTTTCACCATTGGTTTGGATTGTGGAGTGCACAATGTTGGATTAAGCGTCCCTCGGCCCATGAACCGAGCTATGAGCCAAAAACCCCTGAAGCAAAAGCCGTAGTAATCTGAATATCGACAATTTGATTTCTTTGAATTCCCTTCCATTTATGTATTGGAGCAATAAACTCTGCACCAATTCCACACAACATTTATGCCTATAGTAATGAAGTATAATAATGAAAAAGAAATTGTCCGGCTCCTCTAGAAGATTTTGTAATAAAACAAATTCAAACATGAAAATAAAAAATGTCTTAATAAATAACTAATTATATTGGTCAGCAATGAATACCTGATTTGACGAATGTTGAGGAGAGAATGGGAAGAGATGTAGTATAAGTACCTCTCACCATAGAAGCTGTTGTAGTAAACGCATACTCCATAGTGGTTGTGCAATGTGGGAGCGATGTCATTACAGTAGACAATTCTAAAATGTTTGGACACAGGCCTGTTTAGATTCTTGTCCATAAACTTTGCGAACGCTTCATGTCCAACTCTAACCCTTGGCTGTCCGAATGTATAAACAGCCAACATTTTCTCTATCAGCATCTCTTCCTTATGCATAAACAATATTGCAGTAAACAATACAGCCAATGCGCCACCAAGACTGTGGGTTGTCACCATGAATGTTGCATTTCTTTGTTGTTGTAATAATTCTTTTAACTCTTCCAACGAAGGTTTGTTTATGGACGAAGGAAAGGTGACTCGAGATTTTTTCCTTCACTCCTGTGATCTGCTCAAGCGTTAAAAGTTTAATCACTATGAAAATAAACTATCATAGCTGGAAGTTAGACTACCAAGTGGCTCTGGAAAGTAGCGGCTCTAGAAATTCAAACAAACCCTCTTCGATTCTGACTATATTCATGACAAATTTAAAGCTATTTATATGGTTTTAGGTTTTGCATTTTGTAAATCGGATCAGGTCTGTATAATCTCAAGTGGGCAGCTATTGTTGGCTGTTAAGTACGGGGAATTATATCAGGAAGATAACAATGTGTAGCGGAAGCGCCTCCAATTATATCTCTGATTCAGTATAGATGGCATATCAAATGTCTAAATGTATGGATGCTACAAGACCTTTTGGATTGCATTATGGCTCTGGAATTTAACCTTCATTCTTGGGGTGATTGAATGTGCTTCTTGAGCATTCATTCAAGAAAATATGCCAAAAAGTCTGGGGATTGTGCTGTTGTGGTCGCTGCTTCGTTTGGGCATCAATTTTATGTTTTTTTGCTATGGAACTCTTATCTTGTACAATTGGCGTCCAGGGGTTGATTGTGCTTGTACAATTAGTCTCCATTTCCATTTCCCTACTTGCTTATTAGAGCCTTCAAAAGGATTATGAATATGGAACAAAATTGGGAATTGAGTGAAATACACAACGTAGAAGCTGCTTCTTCATAATTTCTAGAAGCTGCTTCTTCATAATTTCTTGTTAGGTTAGGTATTCTTGGCTTAGTTACGCTCTAGTGTGGTCTATTTAATAGGCTAAATTAAAGTCCGGCTGGATCACTACACTGTTATGCTATACGTTTTCTACTTCTTTACTCACTCGACAACTCATGGAACAACGTCTATCTCGACCTGTGGCAAGATGTGAAGAGAAACACATGCCCTCATTTTCGGCAAAAGAGATAAGATTGCTTATTTTTGTTGCTTCTATCAGTTAATGTAGAAGTAGATGGTAATGAAGCTAAGACACCCTTGTAGATGATTTTCAGACCCGTGCTTCATCAAATTGTGCTAATGGATCTAGTTCATGACAAAAATTTCTATTCAGACTTGTCTATGGAGTAATAAGTTATAACTCATTCATGTCAATGTTCAAAATCAAACACATGATGTCAATGTTCAAAATCGAAATCAAATATTCAAATGAGCTTATCCCTAAGTCAACCACACTTCACATAACTTAAGAATTATATCTATAACGGTGATGGTCATTGCTAGGATGACAATTTACAGCAAACTATGGGAACCCGCGATTTAACTAATCATACTGAGACATATTTGATAAACATATGAAAAATGATAGACATATTTAAGACGCAAAATTTAGATCTATAAACATATTTAAGCCGCAAAATTTAGAAAAATCACCGTAGATCTGAGACCATAGGTTCCTTTGTGAAAAAGTCATTTAGATGAACTTAAACCCTTCACAAGAAAGCCACTCAAGCTGAGTACCTCCAATGTATGTATGCCCGTCTCCTCCTCTGTCTCAGACATAATTAATAAACCAAAAAGACTATTTGTTTACTTGATGAGGTATTTATTGTTAATGGAATTAATATTTTTTTTCAAAAATAAAAAATTAATATACAAAATTCAAAAACCAAAAATCAAATTAAATGTCAGAATTAATCTTACATTGAAAATGCATCTAATAAAATCATTTAAATAGTGAAAAGAAGGAAAAGTTTAAAAAATATTAAAACAATTTAATTATGAAACACCCTTAATTTAATTACGGAACACACTTAATTTTCTAATATCATATTATCTAATTACAACGCAAAAAAAAAGTAAAATTAATATACTCACCAATTTAATTACCGCGTGCGCTCTGGAAGAATGGATCGGTATGAATGACGTGATTAAATCATATACAAAAAGCACACTGTAACTTCTTACAAAAATCAGTCATACACGGAAGCACAACACACGACATAGGTACTAAATCAGTCATACACGGAAACACAACACACGACATAGTTACTAGATCAGAGGAGAAACTTGAAAGAAATTAGGTCATAGGAGGAACACACGACATAGGTATTAGGTAAGAGGAGGAACTTAAAAGAAATTAGGGTGGAGTTTTGGAATTCAGAAGACGTTTGCTACAGTTATCTATTCCAGCTTTCTCCTCCTTCTGAAAAAAGAGTAAAGAGTAAAGTAAAGTTTATTGTTTCTCAGTCTGTCATTGAAAATGATTCTTTATTGTGGAGTTTCACTTGACAAAGAATAGAGGATAGAACCTAAACTCTGGTCCTTGGTAGTAGTAGGGAAACCTTATTCTATGCATAAAGCATTGGAGTCTGTGTTTTGACCTAAATCCAAATTTTCTTAGTATTGGAACAGCTCATTTAATTTAAAACAAATACATCTTGAGCAAAATACATCTTCCTCTGAAACAAAATGAGGAATATGTGATTTATTTATACTGAGCAAAATACTTTTTCCTCTAGAACAAAATGAGGAATACATATAATCTATCAGTAAGTTTCCCACCACAAAGCCTAAACATGGCTTCTCCCATTTATCAATGTTATGGGAATGGAAATGATAATTATGCCAAAGTCGGTGATCATAACAGTTATAATGCTAAATACTAACATCCAGTGGTTGATTGGTCTAACCAAAGCATAACTAGAGACTGCCTCCTGGACGAAACCTTTCCCTCATAGCTCTTCCAATTTCTTCATTTAGAGCTCGTTGGGCTCTAGCTGCCTCTTGGTCTCTTGCAAGTCTTGCAGCTATTGCTCTTGCAACTCTGTCAGCTTCCTGGTATCTTGCAGCTATAGCTGCTTGTTGAGCTCTTGCAACTATAGCAGCTTCTGCAGATCTGGCTGCTTCTTCTGCCTCCTCGGGCATGTCAAATGTCCCGGCAGAACGCATTCTATTGAGTTGGGGGTCATAGATTAGTTTAAAAAACCTACCAGACGGCTTGCGCCTCCACACTCCTTTATATTGGCCGGCTTTCTGTCTCCGCTTGAATTCTTGGAGAGAAAGCACTCCATTCTCCATGCAATCGATTATAGTCAGACAGGAGGAGGAGGAATCAGAATCCATTGTTAGAATCCTGAAAGAACAAACACAATACTGTTAGAATCACTGAGAGAAAATGTGGCACAGAAACGAGAACAGACACAATACTGTTAGAATCACTGAGAGAAAATGTGGCACAGAAACGAGAGTGTTACTCATAGATTAGTTTATAAAACCTAATCTACTGTATAACATCTACTGAGCTAGGGAGCATAAAACCTAGCAGACTTACGCTTTTCTATTTCCGTTTCTCTTTCTGCTTGAAAAACACAAGCGTGAATGCAACATCTCCAGTATGTCTGTATTTAAAGTGGAACTTGAGAATATGATTTTATTATTTTCGATACGGACCATCCCACTACCCTACTTCGCATTAATTGTGTAATAATAAATTTAAAAATAATTACATAACATCCCATTACCTTCTTTGACTTTTAATTGTGAAATGATAATAACGATACAAAGGCATTAATGAGCATTGGTTGTTGATAACCATAAAACTGTATGTTAACGTTGTAAGCGGTTCACCCAGTGCATATCTATATTTATATAAATTTTTAATATAAATATTAATTTATTGTTTTAGTTATGGTTACTTATGTAATTAGTTTTATTAAAAAAAGCAAATTTAAAATAATTCAAATGTAATGACATTTTGAATTAATTTATAAAAATAAAATAACCATTAAAAAGATTAAAATATTAGAATATCTACTTTTACTAAATATATAATAGAAATATGGTAA
This sequence comes from Larix kaempferi, assembly GCA_027924585.1. Lineage (NCBI taxonomy): Eukaryota > Viridiplantae > Streptophyta > Pinopsida > Pinales > Pinaceae > Larix > Larix kaempferi. The sequence goes on from BSBM01000160.1 coordinate 2,632,926, forward strand.
AATAGCATTAAATTGGTGAAGTAGTTGTTTGGAGGATGATAATGGACTATGCCAATATTGGATGGTATTTAATAATTAAAATATTAAGATGTTTATTTTTACTCAAATTAAATGAAAATATAATCAAATATCATTAAAATATTGAAGTAGTTGTATGGAAAATGATTATCAATTAAGTTTACATTAATTTAGTAATTTGAATACATTTTAATGTGAATTAAAATTCATTTTTTTCATAAAAATAATATTAAAACATTATTTAGAATAAGATTAATTTAATGTTTATTCTCAATATTAACTCACAACATGTTAACATTACTAAGAATAATATTAAAACATTATTAAGAGTTAATATTTTTTATATTTAATTGGTTACCTAAAGAGGATTTCTAGATTTACTTATGTTAGAGTTTATAAACATTTTGAATTTTTAGATAATTGCACTTTAGTTATGAAACACTATTCTTAATTTAAGTGAATATGTCAAATGAAGATAAATATTAAATTGAAACAAGTATAAATTCTTGTTTATATTATTAAAATGCACTTTAGTTAATTCAAAATATTGAAATTATCAAAGTGAAAGACAAATAAAGATCGAGGTTATGTTATTTGAAGTGAAAGTCCTTTACATAATCTTAATCATTTGTGAAACGTCACCAAATATGGAGTTTCAACATGGTGATAAGATTTCTAAGAAAAGATTAGGAGCATATTCTCTATGATAAGTATTGTGATGGAGCTTTAGAGATACAGAGGTGAAATGAAGTGTTGGTAAACTACGAAGAAGGAGAGGAGGTCCCTTGAGGTCGATATTCATTTCAAGGGAAGATCGAGTTTAAATATGGAAAGGATCTAGGGCCTACAATGAGGAGATAAACAAGGGAACCCAAAACAATCCTTCACAATATTGAATGAAATTGACTGAGAAAACATGGTGCTCATTAGCTTTCACAATCGACTTGTAGCTCTAGGACACATGTTGATGTCAGGATCATTGTAAAGTTGAATTTGGTTATCACAAAGCAACTTATATGTGCCCTTCAAACCATTTGGGTAGCTAAAAGACAATGGATAGGCACTCTCAAAGTATGATTTTGACGGTTGTATTAAATGAGTACTAAAAAAACTGAATAATCTAAGGTATGAAGTAAATTCGACTTTAATAGACCAAATTTACTTGAAATATGGTATTCATTCTTCATTCTTCACTTAGTAAAAGGAAACCTATTATCAAGTGAAGATTCCAATCCAAGCCATCAACGTGACATTGATTCACTCAAAGCCACTATAAGTTAGACACCATACCTTCCTAGATTTTGCCTTAATTATTCACCACACTCAAGTTTATGTTGAATTATGATTCCTAGACCTAAGAGACATGCTTCTGAGAAGCCTTAAGATTCATCCTCCACCTATCAAAACGTGGTGGGCCTTGACTTATATACTTTTTAACCATTTTTGTTTAGTAATACCTCTATAGCTCTCCACCATGAGCTTCTACATAAAATTTACAAAGACCCTATTCCTAATTCTTTAGGTGAAGTATATAAATTACCATCACTATGACCTACACATTTCCATTAGTCATCCACTTATTCACTCAATCCTACAATCCAACTTAAAAAGAAATACAGACACCCAATGGTAGTCAAATAGTATGCCCAATCACCCCCAAACATATTTTTGAAATGCTCTACAGAGGAAAAAATCTCTCAATAAAGTGGGAGGATATTGATCAAGATGTAATTATCATGTAAATTATAAATCAATGAACTCTAGTTAAGGGAAAAATATCTTGGAAATAATTTTACTTGGAGGGGTCATTCTACTATAGATAGTTCTACCTTTCTCATTCAAAATTTTCTCTCCAAAGGTTAAAGATGTAGTTTCAATGCTGAGTCTAATTTTAGGGCATGAAAACAATAATTGTGTTGATGAATTAAAGCTAGGGTTTCGTGATTGGATATATTCAACAACCATAATTTCATCCTATTTATTATTTATTGTAAATATCCACTTAAGAAATTCATAATCAGCGAGTTCATTTTTCATCACTAAAGGGTTTCAACTACCAATCACATCTCATTTATCTCATGTTGTATTTCCAAGCACCTATGTTTGATCATTCATATTTGAAAAGGTTAGACGATTAGTGAAATCCTTTACCTATGATTTAACATACTAATGTGATGAAACAAACTTCCCGTGAAGGGGGATTTAGGAATATGTTGATACATTTATGTGATATGTAGATAAGGAAATTCATGGCAGTTTTCCTCCAAGAATGTTTGAAAAATGAAAGAAACTCTTCCATATATATCCTGATGTTGGAATGGGATATTGGTATTTATTTGAGGATTGTAGAGTTATTAGGATTTATGATGTTGATATTAAACCTTACTTTCTACCTATTTTATTAACCTAGAGGATTTTTGCGATGGAATACATCGAATAGAGGTTAAATTAAAATGCAAAACTTTTGTTGTTAGAAATAAAAAAAATATTACATTTATTTTACGTACATATATTTTCTCTTTTGTGGTTAAGAATAAATATTCTTATGCTCTCATTGAAAAATGATGCAAAATTTAAACTTATTTAATGAAAAAGCTTGGAAACAAGCATAATTATCACGATAAGAGAATGAAATCATTCCTCATTTATATACAAAGATAATACTTGTCTTTGAACAAAGAACATCCAAGAAATTGGTTTTGTAAGAGAAATTTTCCAGCCAACCATTGGTATCAACTATAGATACCATCCCCAAGCTAGGCTATGAGGAGACCAAGGTGAAGGTAAAACCTACGTTCTTCTCTCTCATGGTCCACAACCAATTTTCTCTCATTCTTAGAAAGAATACACACCTCTAAGAATTTGTAAGGATCGCATCCATCCATACTATCCATGGAATTCCATTCTAATTCCCCACACAATGCAAGGAACGAATTTCCCTTCATTGGGTCTATATTGTTTCCTTGGGAAATGTGACCCTTACAGTGCTTACCATTGAGTGTAGAAAGAGTCCAAACTACTGTATGTTGTTGGAGAACCTCTTGTAATATTGATTCATGGATTCTAAATAATTTAGGAGTAGCAAAACATAATGGGTGGTTCATGTCTTTCCCAACCTCTATGCTCACCTACAACCATCTTCTTTTTAGTAATGTTTGCAATTTTCCCTTCACAATCTGGTATGGTAATGGAAATGGAATGGAAATGAAGAGAAAACTCCTTGTCTAGTGTAAAAATCTACATAAGAAGGAGTGTAACATAAATTTTGACCATAGAAGAAATGACTCTTACAACTTCTATAGATGCATACTCATACAATGCTTCCATAACTACATGAGAAGACATTCCCCACCAACCTTGCACATGCATTCAATGTGGATTTAATAGTCAAAAGGAAGTAAGTGGGATTATTTAAGGCACATGGTAGAAAAATAATGAGTTATAAGGTTGACACTTCACAATAGAGGATTTAAAATCCCATAGGCCTCTTTTCCTCTTCCACTCTAATTGAATCATATCTGCTCTAGTGCCATTAACAACCATCCTTGATTTTTTTTTTTCCAAAATAATATTTACATAGCTTTAGAGTTAGCATGACAATCCAACCACATGCTCCATATAGAAATATTTACTTTACACATGCCTATCCATTCACTAGCTAAGCCTTGGCCTTGAGCTCCACACTAGGAATACATACTAGCATATTTACTTCATTTGCATAATTTGGTTTAATACATTCCAATTCAAAGCTGGGGATAATATAATCCCCTCCCCCTTGGAATAACATAATCCTTAGTGTTTTCTCAAAAACAAAACAAGAATGCATATGTCTCTCTCATGGAACCCTCCAACTCCCATGTAGCCTCATTAGGACTAAAAAGCTTCCACAACATCGTTACCTATTCGATGGCTTAGTTCCTCCAATGCTACCTTTTTCTCGAGGATAAATAGTATCTCTGTTTGGAACTCTCCCTTGGGTTCCTCTTGGATCACATCTTAATCATTCACATGTTTATGATCATGTACATATTTATTAACCAAAGAAACATGAAAAACATTATGACTTATAGTGTTAGCAGGCAATGCAATTCTATATGCAATTGGCCCTACCCTCTCAGAAAATTCAAATGGCCCACAATATCTTGGTGATATGCTGGCACAAATTCCAAGATTGAAGGAACTCTTCTTTGGCCTCACTGAGAGGAAAACACAATCTCCAACATTAAATTCCCTATGCACTTATTTCTTATCTGAATAGTTTTTATGTTTAATAATATTTGGATGCCTTTAGATTCTACCTAATCTTTGAAGCCTCTTGTTCCATTTCCTTAAGCATTTCTAGTCCAAGCACAATTATGTTCACTAGATTATCCCATCTCATTGGTGTCCTACACCTTCTTCCACACAAATATTCAAATAAACTAATTCTGAATTATTATTGTCACCCATTGTTATATGCAAACTCTACCAAGTGTAGATAATATTCAATCTTGGATGGTTTTTCCATCACATACATGTGAAGCATGTCTTCAATCACCTAATTTACTCATTTTGTTTGTCTATCTATTTGTGGATGATAGGTAGTACTAAATTTCAACTATACACCCAAATCTACAAAAATAATTTTCCAAAAGTAGCCCATGCAATTTGAATATTTATTTCATGAACAATCTTGCTATCTCATCAACCTTGTAAGTAGATTTAACTGAAATAAAATGTGTCTCCTTATATGATTTATCCACCATGACCATGATTGAATCATGCTTCCTCGAAGTAGTTGAAAATATAGTAATAAAATCCATAGTTACCACCTCCCATTTCCAATTTGGAGTTGTTAAAGGATGCAATAAACCTACTGGATGTTGATATTAAACATCCACTTGCTAGCATTTCATACATCTAGAAATATACTCATAAATGTATTTATTCATTACCAACCAAAAATATTACTTCCTTGATGTAGCAATTGTTTTCTGGTATCATGGGTGACTGGAATATGGAATTGTATGGATTTCATCCGTAATAATTATCCTAAAATATACAAAATTAGGAATATACATTCTATTTTTATAAGTAATAAGTCTATCATCCTCCAAATGATATCCTTCATACCTCTTCTTAGAATTCGATTGCTGTCAATTATGTTTTATTTTCACATAATGCTCATCTCCAACACGAGAGTCAACAATCTTTTGCCTCAAATCTGATTGGAAAGTTCTAATGGATTCCGCATGCATTGCATGCACTTTTTTTGTTGAATGCATCAACCACTTTGTTTTTATTTCCCCTTATGTGTTTCACCTCAAAATCAAACTCACAAAGAAGTTCCAACCATCTATCTTGCCTTGCATTTAGTGTTGGCCAGTCAAACAAATATTTTAAACCACAATGATTTGTCCTAAGTTCAAATTTCCTTCCCATCAAATACTTTGCCTACATTTTCAAAGTGTGCACTATGGAAGCAAGCTCCAAATCATGGGTAAAATAATTATTTTCATGTTATTTTAGATTTCTTGGATCATAACTTACCACATGATTGTCTTGCATAACAAATCCTCCAATTCCTTGTTTACATGCATCAGAACAAACCACAAAATCCTTTTCTACATTTGAATTTTTTTAAATTAGAGCACTTGTAAGAAGCTTCTTCAATAATTGGAAGCATTCTTCACATTTTTGTTTGCACTTGAATATCATTCTCTTCTTTCGCAAGGAAGTGATGGAGTGTGCAACTTTGGAGAATCCTTCAATGAAGCTCCTATAATGACCAACAAGACCCATAAGAAATCTCACATTTGTCACATTCTTTGGAGTTCTCCAATTCATAATCGTCTCAATATTTTATAGATCCACATATATTCCTTCCTCTACAATAAAGTGACAGAAATAAGGAATTTGATTTTGATAGAAATCACATTTGCTAGCTTTGCATACTACTTATGCTCACTTAGAAATCGCAAGGCCATTCTAAAATGTCCTCCATGTTCCTCTTCATTATTGGAATAAATAAGAATGTCACCAAGAAAAACAAGAACAAATGTGTCCAAATAATTTCTAAAACAATGTTCATGAAACAAATGAATGTAGTTGGTAGATTAGTGAGACCAAATGGAACCACCATGAAATTATAGTGTTGATGCCTTTTTCTAAAGGTTGTCTTATGGATGCCATCTTCCTTGTTTCTCACTTTATGGTAACCAGACCTAAAATCAATCATTGAAAACACCCTTGCCACTCTCATTTTACTAAAGAGATCATCATTTCAAGGAAAATAGTATTTGTGTTGTTATATTTTAGATTTTTCTCAATAATGTATTTTCCTTTAATATTTGTCATGTGATTTCATCATGCATAAATCAAATATTACTCTCCATATCCAACTAAATGCAAATCAAAGTTGTTATAAGGACCATAACTTTGCATGTTTTGGTTCATGTAATTTTATATCAACACAAGGGGTTGAAACTTCATGGCCCTTTTCTGAGTTTTCACCATGCTTGCACCATCCCAATTTATAGTTTCTTCCTATGATTGAGAGGAATTGCCATTTTAAAAAAAGGCTTCGAGAGTGAAGAGAAATGGAATCAAAACATCAACAAATTACAAATTCAAGTGAAGAAATTGTTGAAAGGGAATGAAAAGTAGCTTACCTCATCTAAATCAATTGATCCACCCTTATAAAATGCAAGAACGCGAGTTTTAATGGAGGAGGCTAAGGAAAAAATTGTCTCTATCAACCCATTTATACATTTAATTGCATGATTATAATAATCACTCGGGTTTTCAACATTTGATGTGGTTCCTATTTGGGTTATCTCAACTTCAACAGATGGAAAGGGACTTTGTGTTGCATTTTGGACATCTTATTATCTTTAGAATTTTATTCTACCATATATTGAGCCATTTATTTCACACCTAGTTCTCTACTATTTTATTCAACCTACAAATCATTGTCAACACACATTAGTTGAATAAACAAATCAAATTTCATAACACAATGTACAATATTAAGGGCGGTCACACAAAGTTGCTCCCCAAAACTATTGCAACAGGGACGCACTAGCGGGAATAGAAAAAATACACGCACTCACCTAAGGTAGTGTGCACGCGCAGGGTTCGGTACTGAACCGATGCGCGTGCATGCTTAGGGGCACACACGCACTCCTGTTAAAAAAAAAACTTCTCCCATTCTTGTCATTGGAGCCAAGCGCGACTTCACCTCCGCGTGCACATGAGTACAACCACCATAAGAGGCCATTTCCACTCCAAAACCCACCAAATCGATCCACCAACTCATCAACACGTTAATTGGATAGGTAATTTCAATTTTTTTTTGTCATTTTATTCATTCTTTGTGTCAATTTTTTTATTTTTTTTGTTTATTAAATTGTTAATAGTTCCCAAATTTTTAAAACAATGGACCAATTTTCAATTGCAGATTGTAAACCGAGACAATGAGTGAGCAAAATATTAACCCGGAGTCCAGTGGAACACAAGAAAACCCAAACCTTAGACCCAATGCCGAATAAAACCGTCAACAAAATCCAAATTCCGAAGAAAACCCAAGCCCCCAACCAAATGTTGAGCAAGATGACCTTAACCATTATGTAAATGAAATGAGAGTGCACACTCAAGAACTAAGAAACACAGGGGAACCATCTCGAGTGTCTCTTTCCATGTCAATTGAGAGCTTAATTGACTCCCTCATCCATGCACATCGCCAATTGACTGACATGAATGAATATAGAGCTAGGATGTGGGAGTATTACTCCGCGGGCATTTCCATGGAAGCAATAAAAGATTTGAATATTACAAAGGCCCAATTATACAGTGTGTTCACCGATCCAAGAACACAACAACCACCCAACACTAGAAAGCCACGTGTCTACATGGATTCGTGTCATTACCAACCATGGAGGGACAATTGGATGCATAGGTGGTTCATGGTGTACGATAAACCTCCCTGCAATAATAGGGAGGTTCCACAGTAATTCCTTCGGCAACTGTGGGCTGAGTTTATGCTCAATTTACATGTCAACTATTTTGACATAACCGAGTTCAAGGGTGTTGAGCGTGGCTCTGCCCAAGATCGACTTGTTTCCAGGAGGAACCCATTGAGAGGGCCACCAGCTCCTAGGCGCGACCCCAACCCCTCTCCCCAGCCACCTCAATTACCCCAGAAGCTTGATCAAATTGAGTAGGCAATGAGGAATGTTGCACATGGACTCCTCAGACACACCTCCTTTGTAGCATCGACTATAGTGGAGAGTTCGGGTGACCTTGATAGAGATCCAGGTGTAGGGCCTTCACAACAGGACCAGGATAGACCTATGACCGATGGTATCCATGCTGGGAATTCCAGTTCGACGAGGACAATGCCACATCTTTGTCCCCATTGCGGACACACTTTCCCTGACCCGATTGAGGGCTGTTATATGGATCAGGTCAACAATTTTTTTAATGTATTTTCAATCATCACTTGATAACTTGTAAAGTATTTTTATAGTACTTTTGTTTGAATTAAACTATTATTTCAATGTACAGTTATTCAGAACTGAGACACCAACATGGGAGAACATAGGATCTCCCAACCTGGATGCAGCAATGGCAGCTGCAACTGAAATTGCGGCACCTCACACGGAGGTATTTTCAGTACCTCACACAATATTGTTATTACTTATGTCATGTATATTACTTAAGTATTTATATTTATGGCATACACGTTGATAGTTCGTATAATGTTTTTGAATATCTTGATTGCCTAAATAATGATTTGTTTAACATGTTCATAACATGGATGCATTTTGGTGTCCACAGGTGTTCCCTGACTACAGTGATCAACCATCCCCGCCAGGTATTGGCAGATCACCATATACACAGGTACAATGTGTAGTTAAAAGCACACTTTTAATTTTAATTGTTACGACTTACTATGGTTTAATTTATTGTTTGTTTACTAAATTGTGATATTACAAATGTATATGTAGGTGCCACTAACAGCTGCAGGTCCCCATTTTAGTCCTATGTTTCCACCCTCTCCCATGAGTCCCCCCCCTCGCTTCCATCTAGACCCCTCCCTCCGTCCACCCCATCCCTTCCATCCAGCCTCCCCTCGCCGGCCATACTCCCCCCTCCATCCATCCTCCCCCACTCATCCAACCCCCTCGTCTATACATCCTCCCCAATTTATCCATGCCCCTTGTCTATCCATCCTCCCCCATTTGTCCATGCCCCCCATTCCTTCCAGCATCCCCTGTTCATCCATAACCTCCCTTCCATCCATCCTCCTCCCTCTATGTAGGACTTCCCTCCCATGCACCATCCCTTAACACTCCCCCTAGTCCTTTTCGTTCGATACCTTCTATCGTACAACCAGCAGGGGTTCATCATCCATGATGTCCTCCTCCACCCCATACCACCATGTCTTCTCCCACCATAATATCCCCACTTCCTGCCACTATTGTGGCATCTACTCTTCCAGTATCCTCATATGTATCTCCAATGGTTGCACCTATAGTGGCTGCCACTACATCTGCCCCCCCCCCAATTATTGCATTAGAGCTAGTTGTCCAGCCATCTACTCCACCTACTAGCCCAGAATCCCAGCCATGTCCATCGTTGGAGGTGTTCACGGTGAGAATCAAGCTAATTTATGAAAATATTTTGATGCATTAACAAAAATTAATTTAAGCAATTATTACTTTTCAATGAAATGATTGTTGTAATTGTTGTGGGCTGGAATTGCTGAGAGGCTCCGCAGATCCAGGACACCTGCCTCACATTTCCCACTCTCATCAGAGGTGATTTATTTAAGATTCGAATTCTACATTTGTTTTATAAATGTGGTAAATGTTGCAAATGGTTGAAAATGACGGTATCTTATATCATGTGTTCCAGAGCCTAGAGATATGGTCTACTCCTAGACAAAACAAGACCCGAGGCACCAGTAGCTCGAAGAGTAGGAAGATCGACTTTGGAGATGCGCCCGAGAGTGACGGGGGTGTTCACAATGCTTGATAGACCATGTTATGTACATTAACCATGATGTGGCACTTTTTTGCACCAGTTTCCATGTACTTTGTATCTGCGGCACGAGTTGCCATGTATTTTGGATCTACGGCATGAGTTGTCGCATTTTATATAGGGCACGAGTTGCCGTTCTATTTACATTGGGAACCATGTTCCGTTATTTGCTAGAAATTGTATATGTTTTGATGAGTTTTGTAGCCTTGATGTACATGGATTTTCAGTTATGTGATTTATATCGATGTTGTCTATATTAGTATCTTGTTGTCTAATGTTGTTGTCTCATGTTGTGTGTATCATGATGTTATGTTGTCTAAATTTGGTTTTTACTTCTATCCGTCCATGGCATCCGGTCTTAAGTTTTGGCACCAATGATGTCCATGCATTAGTTGATAATGTGAATCAACCTGAAGCTTACCTAGATCTTAGAAGAGAAGTTGGATATCATAGTTTAGCTTGGTTTATCTTTCCACATGTAAAAGCTTGTAATGGTATCTATGTTAAGAAAACATTATAAACATAGGCTAACTGAAACAAAATCATGTGTGAGAATTAATCTAAAAAAAAATGGAATAAATGGATGGAAAAATCACACCTCATGGAACATAAGATATATATTGGGAACTTGAGTACTAGGAAAAGAATACTTAAAAATAGAAAATGTCCATTGTTGTCAAAAGGTTAAAATGACATCCAACATGATTTTTAATAGCTCTACATAAAGAGATCCAAAATGTCCATACTCTACATAATGAAATGTCGTCACTAGTATTTATATTGACCATTTTGTCTACTTAAGATCATGCAACAAATTAATAACCAAGTTATGGAATCATTTCTTAATCAATTGTCACCATACAAATAGGACAACCTTGAGCACAATGTATAGCTAGCTCATTAATTCTCACTCACGGATATAGCCACCTTTGATTTGATGACCATCACATCCACTACCATTTACAATTAGGACTTCCTTAATTTATCATTATGTGATAGCGATCTAATATTATGTAGACACGTTGACTTAAACACATATAGTTGACATTACAATAAATGACTACTATGAGGTGTATTTTTTAGGCTATATCCACCTCAACACACCAACTTGTTACCCCAATACCCCAAATGCTTTCAAATTCCGTCTGGAAGGGATTGAGGGGTATTAGGACATCCTAATTCATCTACCGGACACTCAGACACTTGTTAAATACATTTAGGACTTGCATTACATCAATGGAGTCACACATACCCTCATCAAGTTGCATGCATCCATTAGTGCGCCATCAACACTAGAACATGTAAGCATTACCACATGTTGGACTAAGCTTTACTAATGTCATGATAATATTAGGTTTTCCATCCATTGAGGAGGTTTTCATAAGTGTGCATATCCACCATATAAAAATCTTCATGGTACAACCAATTTCAAACCATTAGGTTTCTAAATTAAGTATCGAGTGCTAGGTACAATGGTTTTCTAGTTGATGATGGACCCTTGCTATATAGATGAGATACTATGCATATATGTGTATAGTGATTTGGATTCAAATGTATGCACATGGATATATATGTACAATGAAAATGATTTAATTTTTATTTGTATTATAATTTAGGGCTAGATCTTAGGCTACATAATAGGGTTTCATTGTGATTGGAATACAAACTAGGGTTTACGTTACTAACTAGGGTTTTTAGTCTAGGCTCTCGTGTTTCTAGGCTAGGATCCAAGCTCTAGGGTCACCATCTTAATGTTTAATTCCACTATCACGACATCATTCTCACCAATACCATTCCCACTACTACAATCACCATCAACCATATTCAATTCAATTCAAAATTACACTATTGAATTGAATATGATTGAAGGTTGTCAAGTGGCAAGAAGCCTCAATGAAAAAATGACATTGCAAAGCCAAAAACCATAGCATGAATGGTTATCATTAGCCATCACGAATATGAATATGAATATAGTTATCTTATATTGTGTAAAATAAATTTAATAATAACTAAATAACATCCCATTACCTTCTTTGACTTTTAATTGTGAACTGATAATAATGATACAAAGCCATTAATGAGTAGTGTTTGTTGATAACCATAAAATTGTATGTTAACGTTGGAAGCCGTTCACGCGGTGCATATCTATATTTATATAAATTTTTAATATAAATATTAATTTATTGTTTTCGTTATGGTTACTTATGTAATTATTTTTATTAAAAAAGTAAATTTAAAATAATTTCAATGCAATGGCATTTTGAATTAATTTATAAAAAGAAAATAACCATTGAAAAAATTAAAATATTAGAATATCTACTTTTATTAAAAATAGAATAGAAATATGGTCAAATAACATTATAGTGAAGTATTTGTTTGAGGATGATAATGTACTATGCCAATATTAATGGATGGTGTTTACGAATTCAAATATTAAGATGCCCATTTTTACTCAAATTAAACAAAAATATAATCAAATATCATTAAAATATTGAAGTAGTTATATGGAAAATGACTATAAATTAAGTTAACATTAATTTACTAATTTGAATACATTTGAATGTGGATTAAAATTCATTTTTTTCATAAAGGTAATATTAAAACATTATTAAGAATAAGATTAATTCAATGTTTATTCTCAATATTAAATCACTGTTGATGTATATGTAACTTCGGAATGTATTTCATATATATATATATATTTATTGTACTCCTATAGAGATGTATTATTGTTCTATACGGAAGTGTTGTCATTTGTATTGACAAGTGTCGCAAGTGTGTTAACTTGTCCATGGGTTCTTAGACCACCTTGTAAGGGGTCGGCCCAAATTAATGTAACATGAGGTTATTGTGCTATGCTAGACAAGTTGGCCCCATAAGTTTATTGGGCAGTTAGGACAAGTATAAATAGAGATCTCCCGATCTCTATTTGGATCACTTCAAAACTCACACTTCCATCACTCGGAAAGTGACGCACATGTGAGGAGGAGGATCAACTACTAGGAGGAGTCTATCTCTGTGTACTTAGGTTGTACTTTGGTTGAATCATTGCTCTATCTATCTCTGAGGAAGTTGTGGGGTTTTTCACCTTATGGTTTTCCCCATGGAAACTCTATGTGTCTATTGTCTCTTATGTTTTGCTTCTTGTGATGATTGACATGCTTGCTATGATTGATATGCATTGATATACTGGACATGTTATTCTCTCAGTAAAGATCCTAGAGTATATTGAATTAATGCTAAAAAATTAACATGGTATCATAGCTAACCTCAGAAGAAGACAATGTGCAGTTGTGGAAGCTAGGGCTTCTTTTGTTTGGGTTTCTCTCCATAGATTGTGGAAAAGCAATATGATAGATTGACTCTCCTCAGCAAGGTGAATCTTTCTGTCCAATAAGAATTCAATTCTGAGCACTTTCAGTTTTGGCCCTAAAAATTAGGGTTTTACAAAAATAGGAATTTATGAAATCTAAAGACATAGATGGAAGCTCCTTGGAAACATCAAAGTTTAGAGCTTCGTATCAAGATTTTTGGCTCGGTAAATCTCCGGGAAACTTAAACCCTAATTCAAGGTCCTCCTTAGTGAATCCAGAAAGACTAAAATGCACTTCTGAAGGGTGAGACTTTGTAGAAATCAAATTCTGAGTATACCAGGCTGATCAGCTCATCAAGACGGGTCTTTCTATCCTTTCAGAAAGTTGAAATTCACATTTTGAATTTTTAGGGTTTCTCTCACAAACACTAATCCCGGACAAGATCGAGTTTTCAGCAAATCAAGTGCTAAGACCTAAATATTTTCTATTTCCATTTGAAGTACTCTTTAAAGATGTCTCACCACACCAAGCTTGAGGACAAGCTTGAAGGGGATGATAACTTCCAAACATAGAAGTATAGGATTGGGTTAATCCTCGAAGAGAATGAGTTGGACTCATATATAAAAGAAGACATCCCTATCCTAGAGGATGAAGAGGCTAAGATATTGCATAAGAAGAACTTGGTCAAGGCAAAGAGAATCACACAAATGATAGAGCTAAGGCAAGAGGCACCACCTCCCCACGTGGCAGTGTGGCTCCACCACGTGGAAACAACCCTGCACCAGTGTCACCCCCAAGACCCCCTCTTTAAGGTAGGTTACGACTCTAATCCAATTGGCCTCCTCGTGCAAGTTACTTTTTACTACCCCCATGGCCCGACGATTGGCATTTACACTGGCTCATGTTCCTATGTCCCTCCTCCCTACCTGGTTCAATTGCGCCATTACGTTCTCCCGTGTGAAGTCTGATCTTTCCAGCTGTGATTTCGTTGATATGAGGCTCTCCATCCATGCCCTTATGGTCATCACTTGCCTCTGCTATTCTCTGTCTTCCTCCACTATGGAAAGCTCCGCTCATGCACCATTTTCCTTCGACCTTGCCGACAGCGCCACACTTCCAACGGGGGTGCTGAACATGGCGTAGGGAAAACTGCGACCTCTGCTGAGAAGGAAAAAATCGCTAACAGTGGCTATAAGGATAATGTCTCTATCCCTCTTCTCGTAGACGACTCAGAATCATGTAGTGTGGGTGAGATTTTGGCCTTTGGTAGGTCAACTACTACTGGTTAATGAAAAAAATGTTGGGTACGCTGGTTGAAGAGATGCTAACCAACTGGAACCTCGCTAAGGTTGCAATGATGGACACCAGAGCTAATATGGCCCATCTGGATGGAGTTCTCGCTGCTCTGGAGGCATATTTGACCTGTAGAAGGTATTTTATGTTTCATCACTCCACTCCCCCCCCCAATTATGGTCCTACTGGTCTCACTGAGGGTTTGGCTCATGATTTGACTATTCGCGTCGAGGGTGCTGCTATTGCAGCAGAAGCCCAAGCGATAGACAGTTCTGTGTACTAATCCATGGGCGTTGCGGCTTCGGATGGCCCGGTTCCTATTCGCGGCCCCAACTTAGGCCCGTTGTGTTACAAGGGGCCCCTCCCCCGGGGATACCCTTTCCAATTCCCTCGACAATTGATGATCTACACTACAAGTGCGTTAGAAAGGCCGAGGATGAAGTTATTCCTCCACGCAAAGCTGAGCCCGTGCCTATCAAGCTCCCGACGTAGAATTGGGATGACAATTTCTTCGACACCTACCCAATCATGGAGGAGAAACCTAGCTCCCATAATGCAGAAGCCAGCACTTAGAGCTGCTCTGTGTGAGTCCAGCTCTGCTAGTCTATCTCTATTGTCTAGTTGCGTTTATGTTTTACTGGTCGGCTGTAACTATGTCAATGCTACTCAACCCACTATAGGGCAGTTCTACAGAGGTTCTTTTTTGTACCCTTGGTTTCATGAGAAGCTTCAGAAAACTCGTGATTCTAATGATTCTCATGTGATTGTAACATTTTTTGTACTCTAATATAAATTTCCCTATACTACTTACAAAAAAAATGAATACTTGGTTTGATGAATGTTGAGGAGACAATGGGAAGAGATGTAGTATAAGTACCTCTCACCATAGTAGCTGTTGTAGTAAAGGCATACTCCATAGTGGTTGTGCAATGTGGGAGCGATGTCATTCTAAAATATTTGGACACAGGCTTGGTTAGATTCTTGTCCATAAACTTTGCGAACGCTTCATCTCCAACTCTAACTCTTGGCTGTCCGAATGTATAAACAGCCAACATTTTGTCTATCAACATCTCTTACTTATGCATAAACAATATTGCTGTAAACAATACAGCCAATGCACCACCAATACTGGGTTGTCACCATGAATGTTGCATTTCTGTGTTGTTGTAATAATTCTTTTAATCTCTTGCGATGCATATTAAAAGCAGGTAAAGAAGAGAGAAACATATCAATACAATCACCATCGATTAGTCTAAACAACGTTTTCAGCACGCCAACATTCTGAGAGAGCAGGTTTAAATAGAATTCTATCCAGGTCCCAGTGGGGAATATTACGGCAACAGATCAACAAAAGAGAAAGCTTGACTCTCCAATTCTCATTCACCTAAGTTTTATCAACAAAAGAGAAAGCTGCTTGACTCACCAATTCTCATTCACCTGCAATGTGATGGAATATGGCGGTAATACCATGGAATTCCAATCCATATGTCAACTCTTCCAACGAAGGTTTGTTTATGGACGAAGGAAAGGAGACTCGAGATTTTTAATCACTATGAAAATAAACTATCATAGCTGGAAGTGACTCGAGATTTTTAATCACTATGAAAATAAACTATCATAGCTGGAAGTTAGACTACCGGGTGGCTCTGGAAAGTAGAGGCTCTAGAAATGAACAAATTTAAAGCTATTTATATGGTTTTGAGTTTTGCATTTTGTATATCAAATCAGGTCTGTATAATCTCAAGTGGGCAGCTATTGTTGGCTGTTAAGTACGGGGAATTATATCAGGAAAATAACAATGAGTAGCGGAAGCGCCTCCAATTATATCTCTGATTCAGTATAGATGGCATTTCAAATGTCTAAATCTATGAATGCTACAAGACCTTTTGGATTGCATTATCGGGCCTCTTTCCCTTGGCTCTGAAATTTAACCTTCATTTTTGGGGTGATTGAATGTGCTTCTTGAGCCTTCATTCAAGAAAATATGCCAAAGAGTCTGGGGATTGTGATGTTGTGGTCGCTGCTTCGTTTGGGCATCAATTTTATGTTTTTTTCCTATGGAACTCTTATCTTGTACAATTGGCATCCAGAGGTTGATTGTGCTTGTACGATCAGTCTCCATTTCCATTTCCCTACTTGCTTATTAGAGCCTGAACGGAATGATACAACATAGTTAAAGAAACCAGAGAGATTGGGAATTGAGTGAAACACACAACGTAGAAGCTGCTTCTTCATAATTTCTGCTTAGGTTAGGTATGATAGTTTATAGGTATTCTTGGCTTAGTTACGCTCTAGTGTGGTCTATTTAATACGCTAAATTAAATATCCGATGCCATTACTTTTCGTGTATGCTTTAGTTATTTCTACATCATTTTTTAGTTATTGGAGTCCGGCTCGATCACTACACTGTTATGATATACGTTTTCTACTTCTTTACTCACTCAACAACTCATGGAACAACCTCTATCTCGACCTTTTGCAAGATGTGAAGAGAAACACATGCCCTCATTTTCGGCAAAAGAGATTAGATTGTTTATTTTTGTTGCTTCTATTGCATATCAGTTAATGTAGAAGCAGATGGTAATGAAGGTAAGACACCCTTGTAGATGATTTTCAGATCCGTGCTTCTTCAAATTGTGCTAATGGATCTAGCTCATAACAAAAATTTCTATTCAGACTTGTCTATAGAGTAATAAGTTATAACTCATTCATGTCAATGTTCAAAATCAAACACATCAGGTCAATGTTCAAAATCGAAATCAAATATTCAAATGAGCTTATCCTTAAGTCAACCACACTTCACATAACTTAAGAATTCTATCTATAACGTGATGGTCATTGTTAGGATGACAATTTACAGCATACTATGGAAACCTGTGCGATTTAACTAATCATACTCAAAATGACTAATCATCCATTACGAAAAAGTCATTTGGATGAGCTTAAACCCTTCACAAGAAAGCCACTCAAGCTGGGTACCTCCAATGTATGTATGCCCGTCTCCTCCTCTATCTCACACATAATTAACAAACGACGAAGATTATTTGTTTTCTTGATGAGGTATTTATTGTTAATTGAGTTAATATTTTTTTCAAAATTCAAAAATTAATATACAAAATTCAAAAACCAAAAATCAAAGTAAATGTCAGAATCCTGAAGAGAAGGAAAAGTTTAAAGAATATTAAAACAATGTAATTGTGAAAAACCCTTAATTTAATTGTGAAAAACCCTTAATTTAATTACGGAACACACTTAATTTTTAATATCATATTATCTAAATACAACGCAAAAAAACAAAATAATAATATACTCACCAATTTAATGACCGCGTGCGCTCTCGAAATGTCACGAAATTCTCAAAAAGCTTTGAGATGCAAATGCTATCCAACTGAATAATAAACTAATTAATGACCGCGTGCGCTGTGGAAGAAATGTCACGAAATTCGGTTGTCATTTGTGAAGAAGTTGGGACATGGAACAACCCCTCACCCATTTATTCGATTGAATGGATCGGTATGAATGACGTTATTAAATCATATACAAAAAGCACACTGTAACTGCTTACAAAAATCAGTCATACACGGAACATAGGTCAGAGGAGGAACACACGACATGAAAGAAATGAAGCCGTATTAGGTCAGAGGAGGAACACACGACATAGGTATTAGGTAAGAGGAGGAACTTAAAAGAAATTAAGGCCGGAGGAGGAACTTAAAAGAAATTAAGGCTTTAGCCTCCGATAGTTTACTCGTGGTTCTGAAAAAAAGAGTAGAGGATAGAACCTCAACTCTGGTCTCTGGTCCTTGGTAGTAGGGAAACTTTATTCTATGCATAAAGGATTGAGTCTTGTTTTGACCTAATACCAAATTTTCATAGCATTGTTTTCATTTAGGTCAAATTTCTTAATCATTTTTTCTAATTAATAAAACAATTTTAATTAATATAACACATTTTCTTAGCATTGTTTTCATTTAAGTCAAATTTGTTAATCATTTTTTCTAATTAATTAAACAATTTTAATTAATATAACACATTGGTTCCAAATGATTCATTCAAAATTGACACTTTGTCAATAACATTTTTCAAAATTAGAACATTGTCAAAAAAATTTATTTGGTTAATGTTTGTAAAACATGGATATATTAAATAATCATCACTTGAAATTTTAAATTGATCATAAAATATTGTAACAACTCATTTAATTTAAAACAAATACATCTTCCTCTTAAACAAAATGAGGAACATGTGATTTATTTATACTGAGCAAAATATATTTTCCTCTAAAACAAAATGAGGAATACATATAATCTATCAGTAAGTTTCCCACTACAAAGCCTAAAAATGGCTGCCCCAATATATCAATGTTATGGGAATGGAAATGATAATTATGCCAAAGTCCGCGATCATAAAACTTATAATGCTAGATACTAACATCGAAAAACTAAATAACACCTAGTTTCTGCCACTATCAGAGTGGTTGATTGGCCTAAGCAAAGCATAACTAGAGACTGCCTCTTGGAGTAATCCTGTCCCTGCATAATATGCCTCTTGGTCCCTCAGAGCTCTTGCAACTTCTTCATTTCTTTCAGCTCGTTGGGCCCTAACTGCCTCTTGGTCTCTTGCAACTATTGCTGCTTGTCGAGCCCTTGCAACTCTGTCAGCTTCGTGGTCTCTTGCAGCTATGGCTGCTTGTTGAGCTCTTGCAACTATTGCTGCTTGTCAAGCCCTTGCAACTCTGTCAGCTTCCTGGTCTCTTGCAGCTATGGCTGCTTGTTGAGCTCTTGCAACTATAGCGGCCTCTTGGGATCTGGCTGCTTCTTCTGCCTCCTGGGGTGTGTCAAATGTCCCTGTCGAACGCTTTCTATTGAGTTGGGGGTCATAGATTAGTTTAAAAAACCTACCCGACTTACGCCTCCAAACGCCTTTCATTCCATTCTCCATGCCATCGATTGCAGTGAGAGAGGAGGAATCAGAAGCCATTGTTAGAATCCTGAAAGAACAGACACAATACTGTTAGAATCACTGAGAGAAAATGTGGCACAGAAACGATAAAAAAAAAAAATCGTATATAGTTACATTCTGCAAAGTGTCCACACAGATAAAAAAATTTAGATCCGATATAGTTACATTCTCAGCTAAGTTAGCATTACCTTCGATTGCACTGAGACGGGAGGAATCAGAATCCTCCCAAGAACAAATAATAAGAAATTAATTTCACAAAATGTGGCACATAAACGACGTCTGCATATCACACTATCTAAGTCTTGAGCGTGTTATAAAACCTACCAGATTCCCTTTATATTTCCCTTCTCTTTCTGCAGCTAAGTCTTGAACACAGAAACACAGAGGCGTGAATGCAACATCTCCAGGTATGTCTATATTTAAATGGGATTTTATTATTTTAGATACCGACCATCCCACTACCCGATTTCGCATTAATTGTGTAATAATAAATTTAACAATAACTACATAACATTCCATTACCTTCTTTGACTTTTAATTGTGAAATGATAATAACGATACAAAGACATTAATGAACATGGTTGGTTGATAACCATAAAACTACATGTTAAAGTTGAAAGCCCTTCGGGCTGTGCATATCTATATATATAAATATATATAAATTTTTAATATAAATATTAATTTATTGTTTTGGTTATAGTTGGTTAAGTAATTAGTTTTATTAAAAAAGTAATTCAAAATGATTTCAATGGAGTGGTATTTTGAATTCTTTTAACTTGAATCTGCAGTTTTATAGTTATCAACAAACAATGCTTATTAATGCTTTATATCTTTATTATCATTTCACAAGAAAATAATTCAAAATGTGTATATCTATATATTTATTTATATTATTTTTTAATATAAATATTAATTTAGTGTTTTATTATGGTTAGTTATGTAATTAGTTTTATTAAAAAAATAATTCAAAATGTGCATATCTCTATATAAATTTTTAATATAAATATTAATTTATTTTTTGTTATAAATTTTTAATATAAATATTAATTTATTTTTTGTTATGGTTAGTTATGTAATTAGTTTTATTAAAAGACTAATTCAAAATGATTTTAATGTAGTGACATTTTGAATTAATTTATAAAAATAAAATAATGATTAACTATTGAAAGAATTAAAATATTAAAATATCTATTTTTACTAAAAATAAAATAGAAATATGGTGAAATAACATTAAAGTAATGAAGTAGTTGTTTGGAGGATGATAAGTGATTAGGGCAATATTAATTTCAAGTAATGAAGTAGTTGTTTGGAGGATGATAATGGATTATGCCAATATTACCTGATGGTATTTAAGAATTAAAATATTAAGCTATGCAATTTTACTCAAATTAAATGAAAATATACCATTAAAATATTGAAGTAGTTGTATGGAAAATGATCATTAATTTGGATAACATTAATTTACTAATTTAAATAGATTTAATATGAATTAAAGTTCAATTTGTTTCATAAAGATAATATTAAAGCATTTTTAAGAATAAGACTAATTCAATGTTTATTCTCAATATTAACTCACTAAGTTTGACATGTTAACATTACTAAGAATAATGGACGGATAGAGGGACGCTCTCATGAATACGCTCTCGATGTACGACCGCTAGCGTTTACTCTGGCTCTCATGAGGTTCCGCCACCAGCCACCCCAATATCTTCTGACCGAGGAGGGGCAGATGACCCCTCCAAGTTGATGCTTGACTTCAATCGCTCAAACCTGAAGTAAACGCATGACATACAGTGCTCAACCCTATATCAATCCAATGCAACCACGTTGGAGATTGGCACGGAAGAGATCCCCATAAACAACAATGACCTGCTACACACTACACCAAAAAATCTCAAGGAGCTCCTGACTCATCATTGCGCCCCAAGAACCCACACATGCATAGCTTAGATAGCTAAACGGTGCTTGACGGACAATCTACTGAGAGCGGACTCAAGGCCTGATCTCCCTAGCTTAATGTAAGTCTAGAACAAATAGGACAGAACAAAAAATACTTTCCTAGATCTCATAAGAGTGCAAATGGAAAAGTAGATCGTTTACCTTGAATTTGCGGATCCCTTTCTCATTCTTTGATCCAATGCTCCAACGATACCAGATCTCAAGCAACTAGATCCTGTTGAAGATATAATAGACCAAGAATAGTGAAAGCATACATTTCATATGACAGATCTAATTTAACAATTAAGGAGGAAAATTCTAAACATTATCAATGCAACAACGTTTATGGAAAGCAATTGTATTAATTGTATTGAAGAATGGAGAGTACAATAGAAAAGAGAATTACAACCATTTCCTTAATGCTGCAAGCTCCTTCCGACAAGCCATCCCAAAGCTCCTAGAGAGAGGTAAATGTATCCCAAGCTAGAGTTCTAAACCTATTGAACTTGATGTCACTAGAATAAGAGTACCATAGACTTCCTCCCTTTGGGAAGGGAATGAGCCTCATTTAAATAGGACTAAGTGGCTAGGTTATGGATAGGATAGGTTGAGATATGGTAGGAGAGACTTAGGGGATCCTTCCAAGAGGTTAGGAACCGAGTGCCATCTCTCCCAAGAGGTCACGGATCAAGATCCAAGTTATCATGCTTCAAGAATGAGCTCGAAGAAGCTATTTTTGCCCATTAATTGACTTCGTTGCACCCTACAAAAGAGCAAGATGCAATGTCGCATGTTGCATGAAGGAAACCTACGACGATCTCTCAAAACCTAGTACAAATGGGTACATATCCCTCCGAGGTCAATAAATTAGTCCAATAAACTTCAGGGTTGTATACACTGAATCTCATGATGGGTAGATTTTAGGTGTAGCAGAATGCCCCCCAAAGCATGAAGTTGCTGAAGATAGACAGGTGAAATGCTTTGACAGAAGAAATGGAAATGGACTTGTGTGACGAAGGACACTGCTGCAGTAAAATTAACTTTGAGTATACAATCTCATATGACATACAACATGGCTGTCGACCAATAAAATGTAGATCCATGGTAGTAATGACCGACTGAACACAATCATGGCTACTAGACACAAGCGTAGATCCATGATGAGATGATAACATAGCCACGACCAATACAAATGTGGATCCGTGTGATATAACTCAAATACAAACTCCATCGCAACCTGGGTAAAACATGACTTCCCAAGGTCTTCAAGCCGAACCCACAATGACACAAATCTATCCATGTGATGACAAATGTCTTGACGTCGAACATGGTAGAAGCCACTTGATTACCGGGCATTGATGTATCCTGTTAACAAGCACGAGGGAAATCACCATTAATGTCAATGATCCCCAAGGTATCAGAGTACATATCATCAAGCGTGAATAAATGAGTTGAAGTCGAACGCAAGATGAAATCTTTCAATCAATAGTCAATGATGTAAACTCATGTTGATAGCGAGGTAACCTACCATTGAGGCATGAGGGTCAAGGTACTTGGTTGGTTTCTATATTCAATCCTTGGATGATGAGTTGAAGTCCTCGACCCACTTTGTGAAGTAATCCACAACTACGATGATGTAACTATGCCCCCCGACCGAGGTAGGCTTACAATGCATAAAATCGATGCCCCATTTAGCAAAGGGGCCAACGAAAATAACCGAGTGTAATGGGGCAGGATGGGTGCGCTTCTTTGTATGGAAGTGTTGACATGGAGGACATCTTTTTACGACCTCAATACAATCTTTGAAGATAGAGGTCCAGTAATATCATGCATGCAAAATATTATGGGATGTAGCCATCCCAGAGATATCACCGCCACACGCCCCAGTGTGACAGTCATTTAATACGCGTTCAACCTCATCATGAGTTAGACAACATCAAAGAATCGAATCGACGCCACGACAGTACAAATTATCACTGATGATTAGATAATATTTTACATTGTGATGTATTCTACGATAGTCGTCGCGAGATAGTCGAGGACTGAAGTGTTGTGTCTCGAGATATAACGTAACATCTACATACCACACTTCAGACATACTGATGAGAAACAATGATTCGTCTGAGAAAGAGTCATTGTGATCAGATTCTTCATCAAAACGGGGAAGGTCACAGATGAGCTCAACAAACACCAAAGATTTTTTAGACTTGGCTTTCTTGAAAAGAAGATCAAATTCTTGCAGTATCACGATCCAGCATGAATACTTGCCCCCAAGCACCTGACGTGTTAGTACGTAGTACATGGGGTTCAAGTCTGAGATGATGGTGGTAGTGCAGAGCAAGATATAGTGTAGGAACGTTTGGACAGCGATGACCGCTGCAAGAGTGAGTTTCTCAACATGTGAATATCTAGTTTTAGCGCCAGCAAGACCCTTACTTGCATAGTATATTACATGTTTCTGGGCGTTCTGATCCTCCTATACCAAAACCATGGCGATATTGGTAGCAGAAGTGGCAAGATACAAGATGTAATCTTGGTAGTTGTTCGGTGGTTGGAGCATAGGGGCATGCATGATGGCATGTTTGATACTGTTGAAGGATTTTTTAGCTTGATCATCCCAAATGAACGGGACGTCCTTCTTGAGCAGTTTCATATATCCCTGAGTATTTTCTGCGAAGTTACAAATGAAACGCCGTAGGTAAGTCGCCTTCCGTTGGAGACTTTGAAGTTCCATCACATCAGTTGGAGGTGGGAGTTTGACAATGGCTTCCACCTTTAAGGGATAAATGCAGATCCCATCCTTCGAGACAATAAACCCTAAGAGGCGTCTAGACTTGACACAAAAGATACACTTATGAGGATTCAGATGGATATTGTACCATCTACATCTAAGGAAAATGGTCGTCAAATGATCAATGTGGAACCCATGCTACTTTGAATGGGCAGGAAGATCATCCAAGTAAGGTTCCACAAAGTCCTTTATATCATGGAAATCATACGAAATGGCCCGATGGAACGTGACGCTAATGTTTTTAAGACCAAAAGGAAGTTTGCGGTACACAAACGTTCCCCTAGGGAAAATGAAAGCTGTCTTATGTTGGTCGGCAGGGTTGATCTCAATCTAGTTGTAACCAGAAAAGTCATCCATAAATGAAAAGATGACGCTTCCGACACAGTTGTCAATGATCTAGTCGATAAATGGAGTCGGGTAGTTGTCCTTTGGACAAGCCTTGTTAAGGTCCCGATAATCAACACAGACACGAATTGTGCCCTGTTTTTTGTTCACAGGGATGACGTTTGAGACCCACTATGTCAATGGGACAAGGTAAATGAAGCCGGCCTTTAAGAGCTTTTCAATTTCTTCCTTGATCGTCGCAGTTTTATGGGGGTGTACCGGCCGCAACTTTTGGCACACAGGTTTGATGATGGGATAGGTTTTTATTTCATGAGAAACAATAGCGGGGTCTATCCCAGGCATCTCCTCATAGGACCAAGTGAATACGTCTCGAAATTGCTTGAATAAGGCCGTACCAATAGCAATTTCTTCAGGGTAACACTTCTGGCCTATGCGAATGTGTTCCACTACACTAGGTTTAACCAAAATATCTATCGGGGTGGTAGGCTCAATGTTGGCCAAGTTTCCCTTAGTGTCTGAAAGACATATAAGTATGGGGGAATGAGGGAACGGGTAGATATCTGGTGAAAAGATGGTGCTAATGTTGTCCTCTATGTACTCCAAAGGAGGGATAAAAGATGACCTATGGTGGAGGTCATCCCACGGACCATCATCAATGTTCATAACTTCCATGATGGACTCATCTGAATGAAAAGTTTCGAGCACGAGGTCGGGTAGGGATGATGTCTGTCGTAGAGAAAAAGATGGGGAGACCATAGCTAGGTGGTCCTCCGGTGCTGACTGGATAGCCTCGTAAATGTGTTCAGTGGGTGAGAGAGGCATTGTGTCTCCAATCAGGTGTGTGGTGGCTTCATCTGGTACAAGCCATGTATCAGAAGAGTGGGTCGAAATCTCTGTGAAGATCATGTTCACCATGGCAACATGATTAGGGGGGTCCGCAGTTGGGAAAACACCCATAAGAGATGAATATTCTATAAGGCCAACCCCTATACTCTCATACTATTTTGAAGTTTGTCCAATGGAAGGAACGTGGTCACCAGGATGAGTGGTAGTGTCCGGTGTGCAAAAATCTAGTTGGTCAACAGTAACAATTCGACCTTAATGAGGGAATTGCACTATGCGGAATACTAAAGAAGCAACAAAACCAATTTTGACCAAGTAAGAGATTATAATCTATTGGGGCCGAGACCACTCCCACATTAATGGTTATGGTATTACCCCCCAACTCAACTGCGAGAGCTTGTAAGAGCCCATGAGGTTGAATGCCACGTCCGTCGAATGCTTTCAACGTGGTAAGAGAACGATTCAATTCGGGAGAACCGATGGGTCTCCAACAGGCGATCGACATGACTAAAGTGGAGGATCCGTCGTCCAAAATGGAACGATGGGCAATTTTCCCAGCAATGTTCGTAATAACTTGGAACACGATTTGATGGGAAAGCCTTGGCTTGAAATAGTCAATTCAAAACATGATGGTATTCGAAGAATCTGGGTCAACTGCACCGATGGCTGTGAGGAGAGTTTTGCATTGATTTGGACAATTCTGCAAAACTTCCAGGGTTGACATGGCGCTAGGAGCTTGTGCCAAGTCTTCTACGATATTGTAATTCTGTGCTGCACGAGGATTAGGATTGAAAACAACTTTTCGAATCGTACTCTTGGGAGGGCGTAATATCGAGTCTAAGGATGGCTTCTCAATGGTGAGAGACGTTGATGGTACAGTGATATCAAGTAACGAGGTAGAATATTTTTTAGCATTACTTCCAACAGGTTCCTTCGAAGGGACCGAGTCGTATGATCGCGAGCAAGTGTTCAAATTCATCGTCTTTTTACGCACCATGAGAACATGCACAGTATTAGATGGTTCCCCTTTGGATGGGGGGGGTTGAGCAATCATCTGCTGATTTTGAGGAGGGAAGGGGTCATTGAGGACTGCGGGTGTTGGTTTACCCCTAAGAAACTTTTGAACTTCATCTCTATGGGGAAACTCTTTGGAAAAGTGATCATCACCATACAGCAAACAAGGATACTTCAGCTTCAAATTCTGCTTGGTATCATAAGGAGCGCTCCATTGTTCCTGCTGGGTGGAAGATTTCTTAGGTTTCCCTCTGTTTTTCTTCTTACCACCGGACTTCTGAGGTGAAGCTGACTGAACATAATTCAATTCTTCGGTGACAGCAGGAGTGGATGATTTGGTGGTGCCGCTACCAGCCTATGTTGTTAATGGGGAGTAACCATGAAGGTACGATGATCCAACAGTATGAGAAGGAGGCTAAGTTCTAGAGGATCCAATGATGTCATCATCTTGAGGTCCCTTAGGTGGTTTCGCAGGATCGTACATGTCGACGGGTGCATCAGGAAGGATATCAAACAACGTGCTTGATTGAGCATAGACTAAGTCTAGGTAATGGGCATGAGCGATGGTTTGTTCTTCAGTGATAGCACTTCCCATGGCGACATCTCAAGCCATGGTAGGGATGAGAGACTTCGTAAACCAATCTGCTAGGAGTTGATCTGGAATAGGAGCCTTAATCAAACGTCTTCTCCTCCGCAACTCATGTATATGATTAGAGATATGAGTAGGGGTATTCTGACGAAGAGAGGTGAGAAGGTCTGTACCAATTTCGTACCATATAGGCAGTTGGAAATGAGTCAAGAAGTTCATAGCAAGAGAACTAAGGTCAGGAAAGGAATGAGGTGGTAGTTTGATATACCACTTGGTAACTGAACCAGTGAGAGTCCGTTGAAAGTGTCTGAGACAAATCGAGTCGTCCGTCAAAGAGTTGGATGAACACCATAAATGGTATGTCATCACAGGGTTTTTAGGATCTTCACCCGGCTTGCAGTCAAATTTGGGGATATCTGACGGGAGTTTCACCGAAATCTAAGGCCAATTGGTTCCATGGTAAATGGGATCGTTAGTTAGACGAGAAAGGTCTGGTAAGTCCAAAGTAGCCAAAAAGGGAAGTTGTTGATGAGGTTGCAGGTTGTAATGTCCCCATTTTGACCCCCTTTGCATTAAATCGTAAATGATGTAAATATTGTTATTTAATCATGGTGAGGAGCTCAAGGCCAAGGCCCCACCATTGATTTAGCGTTTTATGTATTGGCAATTAAAAATAGATGCATGTGGTTCTTGTGCTAGATAGGCACAATGTAAATTAAGACATCATGTAAATACGAATTTTAATGGAAAAAAACCACAACTAGCTATGCAATGCAACAAAGAGATGGGGGCATGATTCTACAAGGAATAGGGAGGGAAATTATTCAAACTCTTGAACCAATAGATTTAATCCATATGTCATTGAGTGAACCCATAAACCCTCAACTACCCATTTTGGCTTATGCACCCAATCATTAAATTCTTCCAAGAGTTGGTTGAGGCAGTTAATACCTTGGGAATGAAGAGGTATGGCAGCCAATTTCGTGCATGGGCAAGCCCTCAACCTAGAAAAATGTACTTTTTCTTCTTGGGCAAGAAAACACCCACGAAATTGTGCCCAAAGCCATTCTTCACCCATTACCATTGTTCTCTCACGCAGTTTGAGCTAGCTGGGTCTTTCCCTGCACGTTTTTCATCCTTTTTCTGCATTTTTCCATGCCTAAGAACTCGTTTTTGGTTAGCACAGTGGCTGGGAGAAGAGAACCATGAATTGGGGGTTTGATGGAGGTCGGTTTTTCTCCTGGGTTGTCCATAAATGTTTTCTGAAAATGAATTGCTCTCCTAGGGTTTATTCCCCATCTACCAATTCATTTTGGTTTCCCACGTTTTTCAGCAGTTTTGTTTTTGTTGTTGGGTGCATCCCTGTGTTGGTTTGAAATTGTGAGCAAGAATTAGGAGTGGAAGTGGACCAAAATTGGCTTGATAAACCTAGTGAGGAGGTAGCCTCTCAAGAGTATCAAAAGGGTTGGTTGCTCTTCTATGCACACCTTGAAGAACACTAGAATGGAGGGTATGGCCTGAGGGACTGTGTAATAGTGAAGGGGATACTTCCTTGTGCTAGGTGTGTAGGTATTGTGGGGACCAAGCTAGATAGATCTTGCAGAGGGTTTCCATATCTCTATGGATGAGCCACTAGCTTAGCAATTATTCCCTTCCATTTCCTTAGCATCCTGATAAACCCAATTGCAAATTGGTTTGGCTCATTTTGGTGTAGCTTTGGCTATGTGTGAGTTTGTTGTTCCCTGGTTCCTTGTAGAAATCATGCCCAGCTCGGGGGTGGCAGTTGTGTTGTGAGATTGACAAGCACAATTGACCTATGGTTGGGTGGAACATTGTGGTTGCATAGCGAGTTGCTCGGGACTACTTTGCTTAAAGATAAGTACTCTCTTGTGTTAACTTGCAATTTATTTATTTGATGAATCTCATGAATATCTTGAATGTATGATGGATGTGTAATTGAATCTATTTCCGCTATATTTCTTATAATTATACATTTGCATGCATCCTTTTTATATTATGTGAATGTTTTATTTAATAAACATGGGGCTAGATGCCCGGTTTTAGCACAATGTTCTCCCCATCGCCTTGCTAGAATGGGAGGGACACTACACAGGTATAGGTAGTACTGATAAGGCATGTAAGGACCGGTAGGACCTGGTATCGACTGATGATAGGGGGTCCACGGAGGTAACTGATTGTAGGGTGGTATGCCGCCCAGACCAAAAGTAGGTCCGCCACCATAGTAAGGTGGTCCATTACCATAAGGTGGGGTCCACCTACACTGGTGGGAGGAGGTGGGGGTCCGCCGCCACCACTGGGAGGAGGTGGCGGTCCACCCCCACCACCGGGAGGAGGTGGAGGTCCATAACCATAATAAGGTGGTCCACCACCGCCTCCTCCTGGAGGGGGTGGTGGTCCACCTCCGCCGCCAGAAGGATGGGGGCCCCCACCACCACCTCCGCTGGGAGGGGGTGGTGGACCACCTACACGGCTTCAAGGGAAATGTACTCCCCCACCACCGCCATGATAAGGTGGTCATCCCCCACCACCGCCATGATAAGGTGGTCCTCTCCCACCACCGCCATGATAAGGTGGTCCTCCACCGCCTCCGCCTTGCGGGGGGGGTGGACCATTCCCGCTACCTCCAGAAGGGTGGGGGCCATTGTGGGTGGAAAATGATGGGCCTCTTCCTGTAGGCATAGGTCTACCTCCTCCAGCGGGAGGTGGGGGTGGAACGATCGGGGGTGGCAGTATTGGAGGGACAGTCGGTTGGGGTCCAAATTGAACAACAGGTTGCTTCCCCCATAGAGTGTATGGGTTTCAGGGATAAGTTATCCTGTAGAGTGCGTTTCTGGGATTGAATGGACCTGGAATAGGTTGAACATAACCTGGATACACTTGACTCGATGGAGTTTGAATTACGTTGGACAGTCTCCCAACATGGGATAGTCCCGAAGTGGAAGGTCTAGAAGGTAGGGAAGTTCCAACGGAAGGACCGATGGGAACTCCAGCTGCAGTATTATGGTTAAGAGAGGGGGGTTTCCCCCCAGCAACATCTTTCTTACCACTAGGTAAAGGTTGACCCAACACTGGTTGTGGATCATTCACCATAGGATTAACGTTACTTGGTAGGAAGGCAGGGGGTAAAGAGTATCCTCCCCTTGAAGTTTGGGGTGGGGGAGGAGCAAGTAACATTACTGTCGTGACCATAGGTGTGTTGGACTGTTGTTGTTCAATAGGTTTGGTCGGTAGGGGTACTGAACTGGTCTCCTATCTAGGAGTTTCATGTGCTGGAAGTAATGGTTGACTAGTTTCAGAAGTGGTCATGTGTTATGTAGCTGACTCTGGTGAATCAAAATACAGAGATCAACCTGGGATTGGCCAGTCATCGAACTAAAGATGAAAATTTTGTCTTCGAAACTTGTCACTCATAGCACGCAAACGAGCCAACTGCTGACGATAAGATGTGAGCCTATTGTCAGGACTAGCCCAACTGGGTGGGGGTGCAATGGAAAAATGGGCCACTAGGTGGCCTATAGAAGAGGTCCAATAAGCTGTAGAAGGTCAACAGCGGCTGTGGGGTTGTCCTGGGGTTTGTTTATCCATTCCAATGATCCAAGCTCTCCTGATAAAGCGGGAGGTAAGTCTTGTGAAGTGGGAATTTGTGCTTCTTCACCCTGCGGGGGGTGGAAAGCAGGTGAATCTGGAGGGGTGTGAGGAAACAAAAGTCCTCCAACATTCAAAGTGGGGTTTTCTACTTCACTTGACCCGACCCTGGCTCGTCGGTCCATTCTCACCTTCAAAATTACCTCCTGGTTAAGGGGATATTTGGGCGGCAAGTTCTGAATCCTACCAGACCTTCTCCAAGGAAAGTCAACGAGAGTGACTGAAACAAAAATTTTCTCCTAAGGCAAGCTAGACAAAAGAAAAGTAGACCACACAAAACCCTACACAAACTAAGGTAACAAGAAAACTTATGTGATAAGAGTGGATTCAAAGGTCTTGAACCTCACAGGATTGTCAAGGCTTTGCAACTCGTGATATACTGTAGGGTCCAACAATTATACTCGGCCAAATATTTTAGAGCACTAACTAGGGAGGATTAGGACCGTACCCCTGATTGTATAACTCGATTGCCTGGATGGTACATGCGTAGTAGCTCCCCGAGTACTGTTCTTGATGTATTTCTCTACCAAGACAGCCAAAGGTTAACTCAGTTGGTCTTAGGAATCCTAAGGGTGTCTCTCGATATACTCAAGGTATGTGGGAGCTCAAATCCGTAGTGGTGCTGTCTAATGCACAACCGTTCGGCAAGAGACCTTCCGATATACTACCGAGTACATGATACACCCTTCGATATATGCCAATTACTCAAGGTGACTTGGTGGGTATGTGAAGGATCTCGATATACCGATAAGTACATTGAAGACTACAATACCCCTGGGATACAGTGCTAGAAAATAACCACAGCTGATATGCTTAACGACACGAAAAAACGTCTCTAACTTACATATAAGTTACTAAAAATTTTACCCTAGTTCTACCGTTAATTTTATCTGGACGGTTAGGTGAATAGATGAGGTGAGTACATAATCGGAAAAATAATGCAAGCCCTAGCTACATGCACGAAATATTCTTTTCTTTTGATGAATTCTAGCTATGGGAAGGAGAAATGTCTTTTTCTTTCCAATTTTACCAAAGCAACCCAATGCAATGCAATCCCAAATATTCAAATTTGACTACAAAACATTCTTTTCCTTTTCGTGCGAATATGAGAAAATGACAAACACTACTAAACCAAATCAAAACATGTTTTTTTTTCCTTTTCTTTTTGTCTTTTCAAAATGAAAATGATGCTAAGTAATGAAAAGAGAGAAAATTCCTAAAATGGAGTATGCAAGCTTTTCAATTTCACTTTTGATGACCTAAAAGCAACGAAAATAAAAAAATGCATCTATCTTTCCCTAGCATGGAAATACTTTTGCAAAATTGAAGTATACTTAAAGTTTTCAAGAAGATGAACATTCATTCAACTTTCCAAAAGATTTTTTCAATTTCGATATTCCAATGTATAGATAGTTTCTTCAAAAATGCTTGAGAAATGAGGGAAAGAAACACTCTTCAATTTTCCAATGGATGCATCAAAACAATATCTTGATAACAACAAAGCTTTCAGATGTATATGACTGAAAAGAAAACACTACTTGCAGCACTCAACACACTCAGAAAATCCCAAGAAAAGACGAGCACTCTAATGGGTTGAAAACACACAAAACTCAAAATCAATCAGTAACAAGAAAACTAAGCAAGCAAGGCTCAACGAGGTCTGGAAACCAATCTGATACAATGATCAGATCTGGAGAGGAGAGGAGGGAAAGCAAGGGTGAGTGGATGCAGGCGAGGGAGTCCAAAGTGTCCGCCACTACCAAGTCTCAGAATTTTCCAAGATGGAACCCAAAATAACTCCAAATTAAACCAAACAACTCAGCACACAAATCAAAGATGGGATCTATGGCTGATCTTGCAGCAGAGAAGGATTTCATACAACAAACCAAATCTCAAACTATCAAATGGAGAAGGGATGCCTGCATGCCAATTTCGACAGATCGGCGCACTTTGTACTTGTACACAGTGTGACGTCGCAGTTCACCAATGCAAGGAGTGCGACAGTGTCGCAGAATACCAATGACAGGGATGTGACGACAGGCTAATAGAGAAAGAAAAGGGATAAACAATAACACAGTGTCACTCTCAGTCCACTGACCAGGTGCGACGGGCGAGATCCAAGTTCAAAAATGAACTAGTTCTCCAAGCAATGAGCAATGAAAAGGTTTGAAAGTGAGTAGTATAAACTTAGAGGAAGTAGATCAGAGTCTTCAAAGCGAAGATCTGATGGTGAAACAGGCTCAAGGAGCAAAAGACAAAAAAAAGTGGCTTGTGACAAGAAATCAACTGAAAGAGTTTCAGAATGACCATCTATAAAACAAAATGTACGTCCCCAGTATGGTCTCCAGATTTGTTTAAGGTACAATCTACCAAGAGCAGACGCAAGGCTTGATCTCCCTAGATTAATGTAAGTCTAGAACAAATAGGACAAAACACAAAAGACTTTCCTAGATCTGATAAGAGTGCAAATGGAAAAGTAGATCGTTTACCTTGAATTTACGGAT
Source organism: Larix kaempferi (assembly GCA_027924585.1). Taxonomy (NCBI): domain Eukaryota; kingdom Viridiplantae; phylum Streptophyta; class Pinopsida; order Pinales; family Pinaceae; genus Larix; species Larix kaempferi. Next base: position 2,666,226 of record BSBM01000160.1, read on the forward strand.
CCCTTTCTCCTTCTTTGATCCAATGCTCCAGCGCTGCCATATCTCAAGCAACTAGATCATATTGAACATATAATAGACTAAGAATAGTGAAAGCATACATTTCATATGACAGATCTAAGTTAATAGTTAAGGAGGAAAACTCTAAACATTATCAATGCAACAACTTTTATGGAAAGGAATTGTATTAACTGTATTGAAGAATGGAGAGTACAATAGAAAAGAGGATTACAACCATTGCCTTAACGCTGCAAGCTCCTTCCGACAAGCCATGCCAAAGCTCCTAGAGAGAATTAAATGTCTCCTAAGCTAGAGTTCTAAACCTATTGAACCTGATTTCACCAACATAAGAGTACCATAGACTTCCTCCCTTTGGGAAGGGAATGAGCCTCATTTAAATAGGACTAAATGGATAGGGTATGGATATGATAGGTTGATATGGTAGGAGTGACTTAGGGGATCCTTCCAAGAGGTTAGGAACTGAGTGCCAGCTCTCCCAAGAGGTTAGGGATCAAGATCCAAGTCATCATGCTTCGAGAATGAGCTCGAAGAAGCTGTTTTTTCCCATTAAATCACTTCATTGCACCCTGCAAAAGAGCAAGATGCGACGTCGCATGCTGCATGAAGGAAACCTGCGACGAACTCTCAAAACCTAGTACAAATGGGTACATATCTCTCCCAGGTCAATAACTTAGTCCAATAAACTTCAGGGTTGTATACACTAAATCTCATGATGGGTAGATTTTAGGTGTAACAAACGGCCCAACCTCACTCTCCCGGCAAAAAGAATAAATGGAAGAGATCAGCACATGAAGGACCATGCACTCATCTGTAATCTCATTGGCATTTGGCCATGGAGAAATCCCTCAAAGGATAGATAGCAGCAAAATGGAAACCCAAATCCCATTATGACCTTCAGATAGGCTCTAATGCTTTATTTACTGTCATATTCCACCGTTTTGATGATAAAACCAGAGTGGAAGATGGAGAAACCTACTTCTTCAACTCTGTAGGACTATACCTGAAAAGCTCGGTCGAACGGTTCATCCCGGAAAAAGAAGATTTCACCCAGGCCCCCATCTAAATTCGAACTGTGTACTCTCTCCCTCAAGAATACTGGGATGATGAAACTCTTAAATATATTGGCAACACTCCGGGGAGCTATGTCTGCTCAACTGATCAAATGAATCTCAACAAATATACCTCCTATGCTCAGATCTGTGTCTACATGCACATTTCCAAGGCCCTCCCGGACGCAATAAGCCTCACCCATGAAGATTCGGAATGGATCCAGCTGGTGGAATATGAACACATTCCTTTCCAGTGTCGATAATGCCATGAACATGGCAACCTATATTGGGATTGCCCTCTAAACAAACCCACCATGGAAGATCTGAAAGAAGAAGGAGAATATGTAGAGGGATTCCAAAAAATGGTAAAAAACAGCACCATAACCATAAGTCCACACTAGAGAAAAACAAAGAAGATACCCCTACTACCAAAAATAGTTTCGAAATCTTGGATGGATAACTTGAAAACCCAGAAGCAGAAACTAGCAATCAAGTACCAGTTCAGGAGCAACTGCACTCAGAGGTACAAAAAACTTAGGCTCAAGAGCAGTGATACAATGCATCTACTATGATCTCAAGCACTCAAGAACTAGAAACAAGATCCACCATCATGCAAGGTACTACAACCCCCTCTAGAGAAAACCATCAAATGCAATCGATAGATTCGAGGCCTGACATAATGATGGATGAATAAATGTCTGAGTTAGAAACTAGAGATATGGATCTATTGGGAATGGAGGATGCTTGTACCAGAAAATCTTATGGATCCATTGTTAAGTTTATATGATGCAATAACTTATATTCTTTCTTCATTAGCATTTAATACATTTTCACAATAACATCGTAGATAAGATCTTTGAAAGACACATAATCACAAGGTACACAACAATTTATCGTAGAAATCCCTCAAGGGGAAGAAACCCCAGCAAGAATTTCCTCAATATAGATTACCAAAGTACAATGCCTAAAGAAATCAGTCTCATAAAGAAGAGAGAAAAAATCCAAAATATAGAGCCAAGAGTTAGCCTTCTCCTCCTTCGCAAACTTCCTCTCTCCTCTAGTGCACAATGCTTGAGTGAGTGAATGGTAAAAATGAGAGGAAACACTCTCTATTTATACTTTACCTTTTACTTGACATTTAACATAACTAGGTCGGCCTCACTAACTTAACTCGACCGACCTCTCTAGGGAGACTCAAATAATATTTATATTACATTCTTTTGGGTACTAATGAACCGACTTACAATGGAGGTTTTACCTCATGACTTTTACATGACCTTTTACATTGAAGACATCTCCCAAAGGAGGAATAATACAAGTAGAATATTCTTCGAAGTTAAATTAATTTAACACTCCCCCTTAACAAGAAGGGTATTCTACTGACAACAACAACAACAACAACAGGTGTGGCTCTACACAATATCATCAGAAGGAGGGAGCAGGAGACATAATCAACAACATCATGTGGAACATTAGTTGGTACATCTATTGTTACGGAGAAAAACTTCCTAAGGCTTGGGGTAGACCACAACAGATAGATGACTACTAGAAATCAACACATTTCCCAATGTATTCTATATAAAGGTAAATGCTAAGAAGTGGATCAAAATACCAACCTCAATCCGGACGTTCGATGAAGATCCCCGTTGAGCTTTCAAATCAACACACTTATACCTGCGCTTAGTCTCAACAATAAACACAAGCAAGTGCATATGATATATGAAAGATGTTAGCATAAACAATCGCATAATCCATGATATATAGAAGTAAATGTTCTCAATGATAATAAACAACCATTCACAATATCAATAGGATGAGAAAATGAGTATTTCGATTAATATGAACAAGAAGTACAAGATGCAACCTCCTTGTGGCAACTCATCTGAACCAAGAACTAGGTCCCTCCACTTGTGCCTCCACCACTTCAATCCCCCATGCAATGGAAAACTCACGAGTAAAGGAGAAAATCCCTCACAAGATATGGAAGAGTTTGGTAGGTGAACATAAGAGGTTCACAACAACAAGGGTCATTGGATGTAGACTCAAGCTATGGAAAAATTCCAATAGAGTTTAGATGCTCTTCTCTTTCTCCTTCCTTCCATGCATAATGGCTCAATATATAACCTTCCAAAGGCAAGTGAAAGTTCGGATCGAGTCATTTCGAGATACATGGAGGGCCAAAGGTCACAATGGTCTTATTTTTGGAGTGAAAAAGTGAGATTTTACTCATTTTTACCAATTAACTTGATTTATGCGGGCTATAATGGTGCAGCCTATGTATGTGCAAGTTGCATTGAAGCAACTCGCGTATAGGGAAAAAAATATGGAGAAAAGGGTTCCTGGAGGACAAAAAGTGGTTCTGAGTCAATCAATGGATAATGGAGGACAATGAGTGATGATGCTCACAAGGTTGAAAAATATGGTGTAACAGATGCACCCTAATGTGTGAGATCAAAGAAGGTACTATGATGGCCGAAATACATTATAAATATCAGAAGTGGAGTGATGGAGGCACAAATGGAAGGAGTAGCCCACTCTTGATAATACAATGATGTCTCTGTATACATATCGGTATAATACATAGAATTATGATACAAGGGCCATGAATAGGACACATATAATGAATACATGTCATGAATGGTCACAGCCATGACCCAAATACAGTAAGATATGGTCTCCTGTTGAAGAGGAAACAACTGGTGCAAACTGATGGTGCAAAATGGTGATGTATGAGAATAATATCCCATAGGTACAATCACGATCACAAGTAGCATACTAAATTCCACTGAACTCTGGGGTCTTCTACACAAACTGTCCACTATGCATGTCCCATCAAGTGAATAGGGGTACTGACGTCGAACCTAATGTGACATCGTCTGATTACCGGTCAATGATGTACACCGTTAACAAATGCGAGATAACCCACCAATAATGAAAATGGGAATCAAGGCACTGAGTACATTCATCAAAGTGTGAATAGAGGTGTTGAGGTCGAACACTAACGAATCCATCGATCAGGAGACATTAATGAATTCCCAACTGTCAATGGCAAGAGGAACTACCACTAATGACTACAATTCTCAAGGTACTCAATAGGACTCTAAATCTCGATTCCAGAATAAATGAGCTGGAGTCAATGGAATGAGATTCGCTCGAAGGAGGGAATTAATGAATCCCCCATCAACGAGCACGAGGTAGTAGCTAGGATGAAAGATTTGGAAGAACATGATCGAACTAGACTCATAAGGGATGGCCGATATGCAATAGTCAAGAGATCTGAGGAGTGGCTGACTCTGGGTTCAATACTTCCTTTGAACAAGAGCATGAGCAGATGAAAAGACTCAGGCAACATAGACCCAAGGACTAGATACTAATAATACTTTGTGACGCATGAGGCATCGATAAAGGCTCCATAATAACTGGAAGTTTAACCAACCAGTGGAGTACGTTTTGAGAAATGAGTACAGCTTCCTAAGTTCATTTTAATGTCCTGACTCATGATATATGGAGTGGAGATGAATGCTCTATTCAAAGGAGACATGACAACTGCCAATAGAAGGTAGTAAAAGTTTCCCCATCTAGATTTTTCAATTATATAATTTTTTGGTCTTTTTCATATTATGAAAGGTTGAAAAAGAATAAAATTGCTTATATTACAACAAGTGAGGGAACGAGTGTCATGAGAAAGAAAACTAGTTCCAGGTAGTGGAACATACCTATGCTCAATGCAAGGAACCATGTGCAAGATGTGGACACTCAGGGGGGTGTTCCCTCAAGGTAAGGGTCATCGAGCTGCGAAGGATAAATTATTGCTCTGCTTGGATCGGAAGGCTAAGTGCTCAGGCACATGGCTAATAATTGATAAATGTGGGAGCCGGCGCCAGGCGTAGAGGCAAGAAAGATCATGCAATGCATTCACAACTCGACATAACGGGGAGTCCTTATGGGAGATGGCCATAATAAAAATGAAGCAGAGTATGAGTCTTCATCACAATGTCATGGCGTGACTATAAAGGAATCCCAATCCTAAGGAGAAACAACGGCATGGACGCCAAAAGACATAAAAGGATCTAACTAGGGAACCCATGGTCAGACAAGCCCTATCGCCAAATAATGAAACTTCTAAAGCAGCATAGAGGTTCTGTGTCAGTTAAAAAAGTGAAGTCACACCAAGGGTTTATGAATATGGTCATAAGGTCGATGCAAAAATGCAAGAGAAATGGCATCCTAACCTATATTCCATTTGATGAACATACCTGCCGAAGGCGAAAAAAAGGTTCAAAAATCCACTCTCGTCAGAAAAACCTGCTCAAAAAGGCACTTCATGATGACATATTAGTCCAAACAGCTCAAAAAATGGCAAAACCTATATAAAAGTGGGTTTGAAAAATTGATAAATAGTAAAATAATTGTTTTTACCACGTCATTTTCACTTTCCACTCCACATAGTGCATTTGGGTTGTTTTTACCTTTGATCTTCAATCGACGATTCCAGGAGCTACGAGCATCGGAATCATGAGCCATCTAGAGCAGGTTAGTGCTCTCAACTTCCTTTTCAATTCTATGGTTTTTAATTTTGTTTTTAATCGTAAAATTGTAAATTTATCCATGATATACACCCATTCAGCATTGTACGCAAGCTACAACTATGCAGGTTGCATGTAGGGCTAGGTGTACGTGAGAAAACTCACTGTAGCTCGCGTGTACCCGCGACTGTCCATGAATTAGCTTGCATACAACACCGGGGGTGGTGTTTTTTACACACATGGGCACTAAAAAATGTTTTCTTTTATTCCAGGATGGTTTTGGAATGGAGAGAAAGGGAGCATGACATCATTGATTAGCGAGTTACGAAGACTTGGCCACCCAACAATCATTGCAAGCTTGTGGGTTATACAAATTTTGGAGCATCGGGGGTTTGAGGGCCCAAAACTGATTTCTCACTCAGTTGGTCAACTACTGGGATGCGGAAGCACAACACTTCGAATTGGATGTTCAACCACTTCACCTAGAGGTGCAAGACATATATTTTATCATAGGTTTGTCTCATCGAGGAGAGGACTCAAGCCTCCGATCACACACCGTGGGGGGTGGAGTCACTATTAGTGACTATATTGACATGTGCTGCATTGCTAGCACCCAGAAATTGGGTATCCAAATCCTCACTGATACTATTGCGAGCTTAAGCATGAAAATTATCGTCCTCACCCTAGTGAGAATATCAAGGTTATCTTGTCTACATCAGGCCTCAAGGCCAATGATATTCTATGTGGCTGAGTGCTTGAGACCGACTATTTATGACTAGTGCAAAACACTCCTGGGAACCATGAAGACCCAACTTACAGAGTGCAAACTAGGGCGGACCAAAAACTTCGGTTTTGCTAGCCTATTGTGCAGCTTCTTCTTTGAGAGGGTGTCGAGCTTGAGTCCAAGGGTTGAAGTCCCTCCACATAGTCTCCGAGATCCTGCCCAGACCTGGTGGGAGGAGATATTGATATGGCAGGGGGGAGGCTGGCAGGATTCCCCATATTCTGATGATTTTTTCCACTAGTGGCGGCGACAGGTGATCGCCATCGATGACTATCCCTATGAGGGGATAGAATACCAAGGGGATTGAGACATGTCGCTCCCACCAGGGGATGCATTTGGAGACATTGGTAAGATACTCTTTTTATGTTTGCATATTTAATTTTTTTTTTGTATTTTTTATTTAAGTGAAAGCAAATTTTTTTTTGGTGTGGTATCATATATTGATGTTTGTCTTTTTCTTGTAGACCTGGGTCCACGGAGGCCACAAGGATTCCCATGACATTGGCTTAGGGGCAGGGGTGGTGAGGTAGTAGGCATAGCAGCAGAGTGCACATTAGAGACCGTACGGGTCAACCTGACTCATATGACTACCAGGGTAACAGTGATAGAGGTAGACCATCTCCCAGATGCGATGCAGAGACACGTGGTAGGGGTACCTGGCACGTGGGTGCGACTACTCCAGTGCATAGACAACCCTGTGCATTATTACATACAGACACATCCTACCGAGGCAGCGAGGCCTCCCTGTAGGGATTAGATGCCATGGGACCTCTCTATCTTGTATCAGATTGTATATTTTGAGAGCTACGAGCTCTATTTTTGTATTATGACACCACATTTTGGACATATTATTTTGATAATGAAAACTATGACCTATTTCTGATTCTACTGTATTATGTATTTACAAATGTGTGAATGTTATTATTTGTGTTGATGTATATGTAACTTCAGAATGTATTTCATCTATGTATTTCATATATATTTATTGTACCCTTATTAGAGATGTGTTATTCCTCTATAAGGAAGTGTCATCATGTGGATTGACAAGTGTCACAAGTGTGTGTACTTGCCGATGGGTTATTAGACCACCATGTGCGGGGTCGGCCCTGAAATATATATTATATTGTGGATGTACCTAGCTAGACAAGTCAGCCCCATAAGGTCACTGGGAAAACATGTTAGTATAAATAGAGATCAGGAGATCTCTATTTAGATCATTCGGAAATTCATATCTCTCTCACTCAGAAAGTGGCGCACTAGTGAGGAGGAGGATCATCTGCTACTAGGAGACTATCTCAGTGTATTTTGGTTGTACTTTGGTTGAGCCATTTCTCTCTCTATCTCTGAGGAAGTTGTGGGGTTTTTCACCTTAGGGTTTTTCCCACGGAAACTCTGTGTCTCTTGTCTCTCATGCTTTTGATTCTTGTGATGCTTGTCATGCTTATTGTGATTGTTATGCATTGATATACTGTACATGTTATTCTCTCAGTGAAGATCCTAGAGTATTGTGAATTAATGCTCAAAATTTAATAATTTGTGTGCTTCTTTTATTGATTTGACAAATTCCAATCTAGGACATAATTAGCATATGCATCAGTTACATGATTAAAACATATTAGAACATGAATGTATGTAATAAAAAAAAGTTGACGCTCCAAGAGTCTTACCCTTAAGAACCTCCTTAGTAACGTAGGATTGCTCACATGGTACTAGTCGTTCAACTAAGACACAACCAGTTGTGAGTCCAGGTGGACTTCTAAAGAATGGATACCATGCGAAATGTCATCACGAAGTAACTTGATAAAAACACTATACTCAACCACATTGTTCTATGTAGGACCAAGACAAGCACCTCCCGAAGACACAATCTGATGGTCGGGCGAGTAAATAGCCCACGTAGCATAATCTAGTATCTTCGTATGACGTCTAGCCCCATCTGCAAATCCTAATAACACTGGATATTCCTCTAACATTTGTCAACAAACAGGAAGCGAATCAACAAACTCGAAAAATCAAAGGAAAGCTAAATTATGTACAGAAATTATACAATAGTATACAAAAGTATCAGCTCGAGCTAGACGCTCAAGCATAATACCGCTTTAGGTAGAGCCCATTCTAGGATCCTTGAAGGTGTTCCCCTCATAATCCTCTAACTCATAGGCTTCTTTCTCAAGGACACGCCTCACAACGTAAGGACTGTGCCACATTGGGTTAAACTTTCCTATCCCCAGGGTTCCTTCGCTTGGTCATAAAGGAGGACCAAGTCACCTTCAGCATATTGCCGGGGATGGACAGACCTATCATACTGAACCTTAACACGTCATTTGTTGGTGTCTATTGCTATGGCAGAATCCCGACGTTGCTCGTCAAGTTGCTCAAGGTAGACTAAACGTTGCTCTACTTCTGAAGTGTCGGGTAGGAGATCTATAGCTAGTTTCAAGGAGAATGGCCTTAAGGTATTTATTAACTGCCTCGACCTATCCATTCGCTTGAGGATAATATGAATATGAATGATCTTGTCTAAACCCAAGCTTGAGTGATAATTTCGCCATCATCTTGTTTTGAAAGTGACTTCCATGGTCAGTGACAATCTCCTTCGGGATACTGAATCGAGCTATAATTTTATTGAATACGAAGTGGGCTACTGTTGCACAATCAGCTTTAATGGTCAGCATGGTCTCATCCCTTTTGGTACAATAATCAATGGCCACTATAATATGATGATGCCCCCCAACTGAAGCTGGGTTGCAATCCATGAAATCTACCCCCCACTTGGTGAAGGGACCGACGGCGATGACCGGATGTAGAGGAGCAGGATGCAAGCACATGTTCTGAGCAAACTCCTGACAAGGGTGACATCTCTTCACAGCATTAATACAATCTTTAAGGATCGTAGGCCAAAAATAGCCCCCTCGCAAGATACGTTGGGTTGTCACAAGCCTTGATGAGTGACCATGACACACTCCACTATGGCAGTCATTAAGCACTAGCTCCGCTTCTTAATGAGTTAAGAAATGATGTAGGATAGTCTTTTCCTTGGTGATACAAAGTTTCACTGATGATGACATAATATTTGGCATGGAATCTCACACGCCGTCGCTCATCTCACGAATAATTTGAAGGGAACTTTAGAGTTTGGAGACACACAATGATGTCTCCATACCAAGGGTTCAATGATGAGATAAGGAACAAATGCTCATCAACAAATGAGTCTTAGTGGACCACTTCGTCATCAAGTCTCGTAAAATCCTACATTAGCTCCGTGAAAACCAAGGAATTCACCAAAGAAAAATTAAGATCAAATTCCTGAATGATGATAGTCCATTTATTATACTTCCCCCCAATTAGACATCGTGAGAGCATGAACTGAAATGGATTGACATGTGCTATAACTGTGGTTTTCCTAAGCAAAATATATTGTCGTAATTGTTGGACTTCATGAACAGTCGTAAGGGCCAGTTTCTCAATTTGAGAATATCTTAGTTCAACATCTACTAGGTTTCGACTAAGATAGTAGACAACATTCTCTTAAAGCACATCGTCCACCTAAACAAAGACGATACCAATCGTCTCTTGAGATGCAACCACATAAAGCAAAAAATCGCTTGCATAGTTCGGTGGAATAAGAAGAGGGGCTGATACCAAAGCTTTCTTAAGGGCATCGAAAGTCTGTTGGGATCCCTCACCCCAGATAAAAGGGTTTTCCTTCTTCAATAATCGCGTGAAACCATTTGTAAGACTGGCATAGTTTACAGTGAAACAACATAAGAAAGTAGCCCTCCCTTGGAAGCTCTAAAGTTGAATCAAATTGCACGGGGGAGGCAACTGAAGTATTGCCTCAACCTTTAATGGATCGACTCTAATACCTTCCTTCGAGACTATGAACCCTAGAAGGAGACCCGTTTTCACACAAAAGATGAACTTGTTTGGATTCAAATGAATATTATATCAACGACATCTTTTGAAAAAAATACGGAGGTGACCTGGGTGATCCATCCTACTACGAGAGTGAGCAGTGAGATCGTCAAGAATACTTCCATTATATGTTTTAAATCATGAAACACATAGGTCATATCCCGCTAAAATTTAGCTCCGACGTTTTTAAAGCCGAAGGGAATTTTCCGGTATGCAAAGGTTTCCAAGGACATATAAATGCAGTTTTATGTTGGTCCTTGGGCTTATTTGGATTTGGTTGTAGCCTGAAAAACTGTCCATAAACGAAAAAACTTCACTTCCCGCACACTCATCCAAGATTTGGTCTATGAATGGGGTGGGGAAGTTATCTTTAGGACATGCTCTATTCAGATCACGGAAATTGGTGCACACACAGATGGTTCCCTACTTCTTATCCACGGGAACAGGGTTGGATACCCATTCGGTAAAGGGAATCAGGTAGATGAAACCAGCCTTGAGCATTTTCTCCACCTTTGCCTTAATGGAGGCTTCCTTCCTAGGATTAACGGCATGAAGGCGTCGTCGAACAAGATTAACATTGGGGTAAGTCTTAATTTCATGTTCGACAATACTAGGGTCGATACTTGGAATCTCCTCGTATGACCAGGAAAACACATCCAGAAATTCTTTAAATATATCGGTGTAGATACAGGTCTCTTTAGGGGAGCAATCTGCACCAATATATACATTCTCGATCTTTTAGGGAGTGCAAGAAATGTTGATCGTGATGGTAGGAGAAATATTATCCATGTTCCCCTCCACATAAATTCCGTGCGACTCTAAAGGAGCCACAAGGTGACCAACCTTCTCGGCTAGAGTCGATCTAAACTCATCTTGATCGATAAGATCAAGGGATGGAAGGAAATAAGATCTATGATGTAATTCCTCCCAAGGCTTGTCATTTCCATTCATGGCCTCGATGATGGATTCATCTGATGGTAAAATATCATCAAGGAATTCATGCGAACAAGATGAGTCAACTTCACATGCAGGCAGCTTAACGGGATCTTCTTCCTTTGTCCGTGAAGAAGAGAGATCTGACGGTGTAGTGACTTGTTGAATATCACGATAAGCAAGTTCAGCTATAGACAAGGGAATAACCATTCTGATGTGCGAAGTATCTTCTGACTTGGGACTCATGGAAGGAAAAGTCCACGAATCACCAAAATATGATGTCCGGAATGGTACAGGAGTCAACAACAGATGATTATTATCGGAAATGGATCCTATAAAGGAGATTGGTGCAAAAATATTGAAAGATCCCATCAAGGAAGCATATAAGCCTACACCAACATTCCCAGTTGTCGGTTGAGAATTTTCAATTTGAGGGACCACAGACCCTCGCAGTGCTATGGTATTAAAGTATAACTGATCGATCATTACAATCTTTCCTTCATGGGGAAATCAGATAACTCTGAAGACAGAGGATACAATTGCTTTCATAGCATAAATCCAATTCCGACCTAGTAAAATGTTATAGTCGATGGTTGCATCAACCACCTTGACCTCAATAGGCACGGATTTCTCACCGAAGTGGACCTCAAGGGAGGGAAGAATACCATGTGGCTTGAAAGACGTATTGTCGAATGTTGTAAGCAAGGTTGTAGACTTCGACAACGAGGGTGATCCAAGAGCCTTCCAACAAGATAGAGACATTACTGAAGTAGATGAACCTTCATCAATGACGGTGTGCTTAACGATCATCTCAAGGCACCTAACATGCACTTGGAAAGCTACATGATAGGGTAAACGAGGATGAATTTTAGTAGTGTCAAACTTGATGGCATTTGGGTTATCAGAATTGAGAGCTCCTAAAGCAGATAAAAGGGCGTTCCTTTTAGGAGGACAAGCCTGAATTACTTCGAGTGCTGACATAGCACACGGGGTTTGGCCCAAATATTCCACAATTGAGTAGTTCTGGGTGGCTCAGGCATTAGGATTATGCATCAAGCGCTTAAGTACACCTTTCGGTACCCGCAGCATAAAATTGGGATTCTCGATATGCAAAGGAGTCTGGGGTGGAGGGGGCTCCATAATCACGCGAGAGAGTAGAAACACAAACCATGGATTTTACCATGCTTACGCATCCAAAAGTGTCATCATGGGTAGAAGAAGTCGAAGTTTCATTAGTCCCATAACCGGCGGTGGAAGCACCAGAATCCATATTCTAATGATGAGGAAGGGGATCCTTTAGCATAGATGGGATCTATGCAATGTGCTTTGATTCTTCCTCCATGCGAGGACACAAATGTGTAAGGTGATCTTCCGAGCAAAGCTTACAAGGAAACTTCACCTTGCGCCTAGGATTGCGGTCCCCACCAGTATTCCCGTCGTCCCGAGGAGGGTTTGAATTCTCTTTATTAGGGTTATTCCTATTGTTACCACCCCTGTAGTTATTCTTCCCCTTCTTTTTGCCACTAGGTTGCTAGTTACCAGATGGGTTCGCCGATTGCACAAAATGTACATCAGACGAATGGGTGGAAACAGACGAGGAAGGAGCCTGTCCAGAAGTAGATTGCTTAATAGACAAATTTTGCATCTAATTCATAAACATGTCCATAAAGTGAATTCTTATGGAACAAACAATGCCATTGGCATGCGGCCCAAGAATGGGCTTGGGATCATGGCTTGATCGTGGCGCATCAGGTATAATGTCATACAAAATCCCAGATTGAGCATAGACCAAGTCTAACCGCTGGGCTTTGAAGATGGCTTGTTCCTCAGTCATAATTATGGATAATGAAACGTCCTTTTAAATATATGGGATCAAATACTTAAGGAACCATTCCAAGAGAAACTATGGAGGAATGTTGGCTTTCAATAGCCTCTTCTGTCGGCGCCACTCTTGAATATGATCATAGATATGTGTAGCCTTATCTTGGAGGAAGGTAGATAATATTTTAGTACAAGTATCATAACGAACCGAAAACTGAAAGTGATCTAGGAAAACCAAATCCAAATCGTTGAAACTCCTATATGTGCCCCCAGGAAACTCAACATACCATTTCGTGGCAGACCCCGTGAGGGCGCATTGAAATAGCCTCAAACGGATAGAATCATGGTTCATGGAGTTTGAGGAGCACCATAAATGGAATGTGGTGACATGATCACCTGGATCCTCACCCTTCTTCTCCTCAAACTTTGGGACATCAGAAGGGAGCTTAGTGGGGATAGGGGCCATGTAGGGTCATGACAGACTAGATCGTTCGTGAGCTTCAAAAAGTCAGGAAAATTTAACCTAGAAAGGAACAGGAGATGAGGCTATAAAGCTTGATTATAAGCTCCCACAAGAGATTGAATTTGTGAAGGTGAGACTGTTTTCATCATAGCCGACACCTGAGGCACTGACGGACTCTAATAGAAACCGTGACCATGACCAAAAGGATGATATCCTCCTCCAAATTGACCCATATGAGGATACACAGGTATGTGCATCGAAGGGATTCCATAAGATGGAATGGTATAATGGTTAGTACCAGTTGAATAACCATGGAAATTACCCCCATAAGAATGGGGTCGCATATAACTACTCGACGTAGGAAAACTAGTCAAATAAGGTCCATAAGAAAATGGTATATTCCCACTCCATGGAACCGAGGAGCTAGAAGGAGGAGGATGTTTCGGGATCATATAAGAATTCGTAAGTATAGGCATATATGTAGAGGAATTTAGGATAACAAATGGAATATAACTCGTAGATCCGACGCCTATCATGAAACCTCCATTCGAGAAAGGGTTCACACTAACACTAGGGGCTAATGAGGGAGGAGTCCCTCCTCCAACATTCAAAGAAGATGGAGGGCTGTGACCACTCCCAAAATGATAAACAATATAAGGGGGTATAGTACCCCCAATCCCAATGCTAGAGCTATCGTGACTACTAGACATGGTGGAAGTAATAGTCGGCATAAAACTAGGAATACCTAATGAAAAAGGGTATGAGGTCATAGAGACGGATGTAGAACCAAAACCTGACATACCCGTAGATGAACCATAAATATGACCTGATGACCATGTCTCATCGAATGGGTTCTTACTTGTGCATTGGGATGTCCCGAACCCATGAGGAGTGCTGTGTGATCAATATCCTCCCCATCCACCCCTAGGAGTGCAATGAGGGGATTTTCTCATTGTGCCACTGGACGGAGTCACTGGGAATCCTGTCGTCCCAGATGAGAAACTCGTAATGGGATCTCTCTAAATCTCGTGAGATGTGAATAAAGGACCAGTGATAGTCCTCCGACATCTCTTGCGAAGATATTGTGATGGATCGCTAGCTGGTAAACCAACCAATCAATGAGATCGGCGGAGAGGCGGATCTCGATCCACGATGACTTCAAAAAGTCAGCAAATAAACCTCTCCTAATGGCCTACTAGATCATCATAGAGCACACACCTAAAAGAAACTAAAGCCAAATGGACACAATAGGGGACTAGCTCAAGGGACCTCCCGACACTACATCCAGTATGTCTTTCCTAGGAGAGGCTTGAGACTCCCAAACTATAACGGGAGGTAACAAAATTAGTTATAAGGGCCATTAGTCTTCATTGTGCGAACACAATTGTGATGTCTGACCCTTATCTGACTCAAGACACTCATAGAATTGCAAGTACCCTATGTGATACCTATGTAAAGAAACTATGGCCACCACGTATAACCAATTTTCAGGTGAATAGTCACAAGTGGGATCCATTGTATGGGCAGGGTAGCTAAGCCTAAAACTCAAGAGGGTCAAATCCCCCAAGAATCCCCAGATATGAACAAATCCTTGATATATCTCCCACGTTCACCAAGTATTGGAGGGATATATCTGCAACCAACCTCCTGTGACCTCATGCTTAACCCTGGTTTAATTGGAGCATCCCGAGAACATCGTTGTATACCATGGGTTTCACCACTCCCTGGTCAGACACATAATGTTTGTTTAATAGTCTTGGATTGTTAACTCACAGTGATCTATTCCAAGACTCTAAAACTATACTAGTTGGTGCATCCTAGAAAATAAAATGTTCTAATCAATTCTTTAGTTAAGCATTAATTTTAATGGTTGTGATTACTCAAAGGAATATGGTCATGAAACTAATGATGTGAAATGACTCAATAAATACACATCCAAAAAACACTAGACTCTTTTATCAATGGGAAAAATATGCCACTAAATGACAATCAAACCAATGTTTCTTTTCAGAAATAAAAATGAAATCTCTTTAATTTCTCATGCACAAACAAGCCCTAAATGAAAGCACAAACATTCTGATGCAAAATGAAACATACATAAAGAAATTTGTTTTTTTTGTATTTTCACTATAAAATGAATGAAAATGAACATTTTTTTTGTATTTTCAAAATAAATGAAAATGCAACTAAAAATCAGTACTTTCAAGAAAACAATGCAAAGAATGTAGTGCAGATAACCCAACAAACTCCAAAAAGAAAGACTCAACTAAGCCAATGAGCTATTTAAAGAAAAAATTGTTAAAAAACCAATTTTTGAGAAATCAAAGAAAAAGGAGCTTCCAGTCTCGAAAAGAGGCAAGGAATGGTCAGGACATAGGCCCAGAAAGACTTAGGAACACCCAGAACTCACCCAACATCAACCAATCACTAAGAACAAGGTTAAACGGGACTTGTATGTGACTGTTCATTGAACAACTGCATATGTATGCGGGCTAGTGAACTAACAGCTATGTGTACATACGAGAAAACCACAGTTGAATCGCGTATAGGGAAAGATAAGTGATCCAAAAATTGAGTGAAAAGGCCAAAAAACTCAAGATTTCTCTATAAGAACCTGACAACATACCAACGACACAGAAAATCGAAAGCACAGAGACTCAAAATAAGGAAAAATTCCCAAAAAAAACCCAAATGGATGCTTCTCCCCAGTGGAGTCGCCAATTCTATTATGGAGAAAAACTTTTTATGGCTTAGGGTAGACCACAACAAACAGATGACTAACAAAAATCAACACATTTCCTAATGTATGCTATATAAAGTTAAATGCTAGGAAGTGGAATAAAATACCAACCTCAATCCGGACATTTGATCAAAATCCCCATTGAGCTTTCGAATCAACACACTTGTACTTGCAGCCCTAAAGTTAAATGCTAGGAAGTGGAATAAAATACCAACCTCAATCCGGACATTTGATCAAAATCCCCGTTGAGATTTCGAGTCAACACACTTGTACTTGCAGCCCTATTTGTTCTAGTCTTACGTTGAGTCTAGGGAGATCCGGCTCGCGTCCGCTCGAGTGGATTGTCGGTCAAAAAAATATGGCGACCATACTGGGGAAGAACATTGATTGTAGTTGTCAATTTGAAGTATCATTTTCAGTTGATTTCTTGTTACAATCCATATCATTTTCCATTTGCTTCTTTAGCCTTGTTTCACCATCAGATCTTCGCTTTGAAGAATCTGTATCCCTCCTATGAGTTTGTACTCGTCATTTTCAAACCAGTCCTTTGCTCATTGTTTGGAGATTGATTCATTTTTAAATTTGGATCTTGCCTATAACACCTGGGCAGTGGTTCCAGAGCGACATTGTGTCATTTTTTATCCTTGTTCTCTGTCTATTGGCTTATCATCACAACCCCTTCATTCGTCTACTGCGACATCGTCGCACTTCCCACATTGGTATATTGTGACGTCGCACTGTGTACAAACATAGACTATGCTGATATGCCAAAACTGGCATGTGGGCATCCCCCTCCATTGTTTCATTTGAGTTTTAGTTTGATGTACAAAATTCCTCTATGTTGCAAGATCCCGTCAGAGACCCCATTGTTTATTTGCATGTGAAGTATTTGGTTTCATTTGGAGTTGTTTTGGGTTCCATCTTGGACAAGTCTGAGATTTGGTAGTGTTCGACACTCTCGTCTCCCTCACTTGCATCCACCCACCCTTGCATTTCCTCCTCTCCTTGCCGGATCTGTTCATTGTATTGGATCGGTTTCCAAACCTCATTTGCATCCATTTTTTAGCTTTGTTTGCTTTTGTGTTGCTTGCTACTGATTGATTTTGAGTTTCTGTTTGTTTTCAGTCGCATGAGTGCCTGTCATTTTCTTGAGATTTTCTGAGTAGTTAGAGTGTTGCAAGTGATATTTTCGTTTCAATATTTGTGTTTAAAGGTATCGCTGTTATTAAGTTGTCATTTTGGTACTTCCATTGAAAAATCAAAAGTACTTATTTCCATCATTTTTTCAGCTCACTTGAAAAATTGTACATGCATTGGAATGTCTCATTTATAAATCTTTTGGAAAAGTTGAAAGAAAGTTAAATTATTTGTGTTTTTCACGAATTATGAGTCACTCATCTTCTCGAAAAATTCAAAGTAGATATAAAGTTTTGCAAAAGTAGTTCCATGCTTGGAAAGTTACATGCATCGTTTGGTTTTATGCTTTTAGGTCATCATAGTGAAAGTGAAAAGCTTGCATTCTCTACTTAGAAGTTCTATCTTTTCATCGCTTAGCATCATTTTTGTTTTGAAAAGATAAAAGAAAAAGAAAACATGTTTTAATTTGGCTTAGTAGTGTTGTCATCTTTTGCGTTTCGCTCGAAAAAGGAAAATAATACTTCATAGTCATTTTCGGTAGATTTGGGATTGTGTTGCATTTTGTTGTTTTGGAAATAGTCACTTGGAAAGAAAAGAAATTTATCCCTCCCATACATAAAGTTCATCAAAAGAAAAGCGTATTTCTTGCATGTAGTTAGGACATGCATTATGTTTATGATTATGTACTCACCTCATGCATTCACCTAACCGTCAAGACAAAATAAACGGTAGAACTAGGGTAAAATTTTTAGTAACTTGTGTGTAGGTTAGAGACGTGTTCCGGCGTCGTTAAGTGTGGCAGCTGTCGTTGTTTTCCAGCACTGTATTTCGGGGGTATTGTAGTCTTCCACATACTTATCGGTATATCGAAGATCTTTCACGTACCCACCAAGTCCCTTACGTACTTGGCATATATCGAAAGGTGTTTCACGTACTCGGTAGTATATAGGAAGGTCTCGTGCCGTACGGTTGTGCATTAAACAACACCACTATGGATTTGAGCTCCCACGTACCCTGATTATATTGGGAGACACCACTAGGATTCCTGAGACCAACTGAGTTAACCTTTTGGCTGTCTTGGCAGAGAAATACACTGAGAATAGCACTCAAGGATATTACTATGCACATATCGTTCAGGTAAGCGGGTATTCAGGCAAGGGTATGGTCCCAATCCTCCTTGTCACGTTTTACTATTGGACCCTGCGGTATATAGTGATTTGCGAAGCCTTGAAAATCCTATGCAGTTTCAAACCTTTGAATCCACTCTTATCACAAAATTTTTCTTGTAGCCTTAGTTTGTGTAGGGTTTTGTCTCGTTTTCTTTTCTTTTGTTTAGCTTTCCTTAGGAGAAACTTTTGTTTCAGTCAGTCTAGCTGACTTTCCTTTGAGAAGGTCTCGTAGGACTCATAACTTACTGCCAATATATCCCCTTAACCAGGAGGAATTTCTAAGGTAAGGATGGATCCACAAGCCAGGGTCGGGTCACAGGAAGTGGAAACCCCACGTTGAATGTTGGAGAACTTTTGTTTCCTCATACTCCTCTAGATTCACCTAACTCCCACCCCCCGTAGGGTGAAGGGGCCCCAATTTCCACTTCACAAGACTTGCCTCCCATATTACTGAGAGATCTTGGATCGTTGGAATGGATAAATCAACCCCAGGACGACCCCACCACCGCTGTTGATCCTTCAGCAGCTTATTTGACATCTTCTCTCGGCCACCTAGTGGCCCATTTTTCCATTGCATCCCCACCCAGTGGGACTACTACAGATGACCCCCTGGCACCTTATCGCGAAACATTAGCTCAGTTTCGCACTAGGCTGAAGGATTTCGAAGAGAAAGTCTTTAGCGAAGAGTTGAAGACCCAACTTTACCCCCTTATCAACCACTCCCGAGTTGTTATTTATCTTTTGATTCACCAGAATCAGCTACTCAAAACATGACCAATTCTCAAACTCGTCAACCATCACTTCCTGCACATACATCCCCTAGATAGGAGACCAATTGAAGGACAATAGTCCAACACACCTGTTTCTACCACGATTACGTTACCTACTCCTCCCCCACCCCAATCCTCACAGGGAGGATACTCTTTACCACCTACCCTCCTCACAGGTTATGTTAACCCCACGGTAGATACTCAACAACCAGTGTTGGTTCAACCCTTGATTAGTGGTCAGCACGTTGTCCCTGGGGGGAAACCCCCATATCCTAACTCGAACCTGGGAGCAGAAGTCCCCATCAGACCTTACGTTGGCACTACATGCCTCACCGACCCAACCACCATGGGATTATCCCATGTTGGAGGTCCGTCCAATGTAACCCAACCACCATGGAGTCAAGCATATCCAGGTTATGTTAACCCTGTGTCGGGTCAATTCAATCCTGAAAATGCACTCTACGGGGTACCTTACCCCGGTAATCCATACACTCTATGGGGGAAACATAATTTTTTACAACATGGACCCCAACCGACTACCCCTGAAGTACCACCACCCCCGACTGGTCCACCCCCACCTCCCGCTGGAGGTAGTGGGCCCATTCAGAATCCTAGAAAAAGCGGACCTCTCCTTGTGGCTGAAGGTCCATCTCATTCCACTAATTATGACCCCCACCCTTCCGGAAGTGGCGGGAATGGTCCACCACCCCCCCCTAGCAGAGGTGGTGGCGGCCATCCCATTATGGAGGTGGTGGAGGAGGACCACACCCTTCAGGTCGTGGAAGTAGTCCACCACCCCCTCCCGTCGGAGGCAGTGGTGGATCTCATTACTACGGCGTCGGTGGACCCCATCCTTCCAACCGTGAAAGTGTCCCACCACCCACCAATCGGGGGAGGAGGAGGACCTTCTTATTATGGTAGAAGTGGTGGTGGAAAACCTTACCCTTATGGTGGCGGTGGTGGAGGTGGTCCACCCCCCATATAGGTGGAAGAGGCAAGGGACCATCTTATTACCATGGACCTCCTCCTCCTCCCGATGGTGGCGGTGGCCCTCCACCCCCTCCCGGTGGTGGCAGCGGCCCTCCACCCCCTCCCGGTGGCGGCGGGGAACCTCCACCTCCTCCCGGCGGTGGTGGAAAACCCCCACCTTACGTTAATGGACAACATTACTATGGCAGCGGAACCATATTTGGTCTGGGCGACCCATACCCCTATGGCCATTTCCTTCCTGGAACGCCCTATAGTCAGTCGATACAAGGTCCCATTGGTCCTTACATGCCTTATCAGTACTATCAGTACTCGCAGCCTAATTCGTCGCTACCGTTTTTGGCTACTTTAGACTTGCCTAACCTGTCTCGCCTGACCAACGACCCCATTTACCATGGAACTAATTGACCACCCATTCCAGTGAAACTTCCATCAGATATCCTGAAATTTGATGGCAAGCCGGGTGAGGATCCCAAGAATCATGTGATGACATACCATTTGTGGTGTTCATCCAACTCCTTGATGGATGACTCAATCCATCTTCAATTATTTCAACGGACACTGACTGGTTCGACTGTCAAGTGGTATATCGAACTACCACCACATTCTTTTCTTGATTTTGGTTCTCTCGCTATGAAATTTTTGACTCATTTCCAATTTCCTATACGGTATGAAACTGGTATGGAAATTCTAACCTCGCTCCGTTAAAATACCACCACTCATATCTCAGATGATATACATGAGTGGCGGAGGAGACAACGTCTGATTAAGGATCCTATTCTAGATCAACTCCTAGCAAACTGGTTCACAAAGTCTCTCATACCTACCATAGCTCGAGATGTTCCCATGGGAGTTGTTGTCACTGAAGAACAAGCCATCGCCCGTGCCCATTTTCTAGACTTAGTCTATGCTCAATCCGGCACATTGTTTGATATTCTTCCTGACGCACCCCGTGTTGACTGAATTGTGACCTCACAATCGATAGGGGTCCACCGACTGTCGACCCATACCGCAATCTCCCTAGGCACTGGCCCGGGCAGGTTTGAGTCCACCCAGCAACACCCATGGAGCGGATGAGGTCTCACCAAGGAGTCCAGGAAGAGAAGATGGATCCATGTTTCCGCCGAGGGAGGAGGCAAGTTGTGGCACTATGATACTAACAACAATTCCAAACATTCTTCATGAAGTTCTAGCACATCACAACATTTAACATTACCAAAAACAAAGATTGCATATTACTTCAATCGTAGCATGTTCATATGGACAGATAACATGTTATTGCAGCATTCACATTATAACAATAGAAAACAAATAACTGCATTAAGAATAAGAAATAACATTACACATAGATTGCACCAAATCATCATCCTTATATTACTCGGCAAACCAAAAGCAATACATAAACATCCACATTATCTCTATCAATCTCCGCATATAGCACTTATCTCCATTCACGACTTTTCTTCCCCCTATAACACTTACAATTCTCCTCTATTTATAGGCTTCTGCTGATTACAATGCTTGTCCACTTTCCTAACCGACACTATGGACAATCTACTAATTGACTTGGTCTAATGACCCAAAAACCCGCATACCACGGTACAATGACTCGATATTACAAAATATATGACCAAAAACCCGCCAACCGCGGTATACTTGACTCAATATTACAAAATATGTGGTCCAAGTGACCCAAAACCCACCAAGTGTGGTATCCTTTGGCCCATGATACTCCTCTCGCGCCTTCATCCAACATGTCACAGCGTCGGCAGTACCGTGATCTTTCCTCATCAAACTGCCTGCCAACAGGCCCCCAACACAATCTTATGGCTCACCCTCAAGCCATGTCAACGGCATCTGTTCTTGATGTATGGATCATGAGTTATTGTCTCCTTCTTTCAGCTGTACAGATCCTTGGCTACCAATTCTATAAGCCCTCCACGAGAGTCGGAAACCCCTATCTTGCTGTCAGGGACATCGCAAACTGATCCTCCAGTCGCATGGAATCGTGCAGACTAAAAGGAAAAGAGGACGAACAATACCAAGGGGTGAGAATGGCGAACAAATCTGCCACATTTGTTTCGCGCCAACTCCCGTCTTCTATTGAGGTCAGGGAGCTACCACCCCAAGCAGCCTGCTGATAAAAAATGGCACAACCCTTCGAACGACTACTGCATACTGAAACATGCAGGACCGGCTAAGGGTCCATTTCACTGTCGACACATCCCGCAGCTGCCCTGGCACCAACCCGGGCATACACAGCGTAAGAGCACCCGCAGTGTCAAGACGCTCAGGGACACTCGTCGTTCGGGCTCGCAGTGCCCCTGGGGTACTACCATGGGAAATGAAACAGAGCATTTCCATAGCCTCCTTGGAATTCCTCACAACTCAACTCACATAGAGATCAAACAACATAACCACGCTTGGTCAGAACAACTTCTGGATGGAGAACAACCAACTTCCTCATTTACTTATAATCGGACCCTCTTCTGTCACGACGGGGAGAATGATGCCCCGGTATGTCTCATCTTTGTGTCTGATCCAACCAGCTACCACAGTTGAGGGTTCTATCATGCTGCTAACACAGCTCCCGCGTGCCACCACATGAACAACCCTGCTGATCATCCCGGTCCAGCGTGTCACATGCAAAACCTGCCGTCGTCATGTGTGAATCCAGCCACAGTGGTCAAGGGAAATCATATGCAGAGAGGGTGGCCTGTAATCCCTCCACTTCACCATACTCTCCCAAATTCGCCGTACAGAATTCGTCAGTGAGCCTAAGTGAAACACCATCATGATTATCTGACCGGAGGCACAGCCTCTCCCATTGGTGCATACTATCTTCGGTTGGTGCGTTATCTGCCACCAAGCAACCTGCAACGATCATCATTCATTCATCTCTATTTTTTTTTTTTTTTGAAACCTAATGCGACTCAGACATCACACTGCTCCAAGCTCGCATGATAGGGCTTCAACCTGTGACCATTTACCAGCTTGGGGAGCATCCCCCCATCCAATCGCTGCAACTGAACCGCTCCTCCTAAAGTAATATTATTGATGCGGTAGGGACCCATCCATTGCATCTGCAACTTACCTGGATGTTTCATAAACTTACTATCATACAGTAGTGCCAAGTCAACTTGCTGAAACTGCTTGTTTTTTATGTGGCGATCATGCCATGCCTTCTGGTGATCCTTCTCTACCCCTTGATGAAAGCTAGCAATAAATTGATCCTCTTCGAGCTCCACCAATTGTGCTAGATGCTCATCCAATGCTGCAACATCATCCATGCTGGTAGCCACCGTAATTCGTAAACTCAGAACAATGTACTCCATAGGCATAATTGCTTCCTTCCCATATACCAGCTTAAAAGGTGTCTAACAAGTCAACCTTTTACATGTGGTGCAATAAGCCCATAGCACCGTTGGAACTTTCAAATCCCAGTCGTCACGATTTTCATTGCACACCTGTGTCAGCGCATGCTCCAATAACTTATTGAACGACTCTACCGTCCCATTCGCCTATGGGTGATAGGGTGTACTCTTATTGTGCTGAATCTGCAATTCCTTCGTCAATGCACTGATGGTGCGATTGAGAAAATGGCTTCCTTGATCACTCAGCAAAATCTTGGGGCAGCTGAACCGAGTGATAATGTGGTCAAACAAGAACCGAGCAATCGCTGTTACAAAACAATCAACGACAAGGGCTTCCTCCACCCATTGGGTCAAATACTCAGTCGTCGTGACAATATACCGGGCACCTGTATGGTTCCTTGGTGGATTGATCGGCCCTCCAAAATCCACATCCCATTTCTCAAACGGTTGTAATGTTAATTGAGGGAGTAGCAACATCTCATTGTGATTGGACGATTTGTCAGTTCATTGACAAACATCACAAGACCGAGTGTAGTTTGTCGCATCATTATGTAATGTGGACCACCAAATCCCTACACGCAACACCTTCCGGGCAGTCGCCCGACTGCCATAATGTCCTCCTGCAACTCCACCATGTGCCTTAGCCAATATCTATGCCTGCTCATGCGACAAGACACATATGCACAAAATCTCATCAACACCCAATTTATACAACTCTCCCGCGATCAGTTGAAAGTCTGCATCTTTGACGACCAATTGCTTCTTCTGAGTAGTATTAAAGTCATCAGGGGCAGTGCCGGTCACCAAAAACTGAAGGATGTCATCAAAATAGTGATCAACAGCGGCCACATGGAACAGCTTGGCATCTGGTAACCCATCTTCGATATTAGTCAATTCCTCCCCTGTGGCAATCCACGATAGATGATCTAGTCCAGCATTCAATCATCTTGGTTTCACAATGACTTCGAAATCAAACTCCTGAAACAAAAGTAGCCATTGGAAGATGTTTCCCCCCAACACAGGCTTATTGACCAAGTATTTTAATGCAGAATGATCAGTAAACATTTTAAAATGGCCACCCAACAAATAATGCCTGAATTTCTGCAGCGTGTAAACCATGGCCAGGCCTTCACGTTCTGTGGTAGTGTAATTGCGTTCTGTCGATGATAGTTTACGACTGGCAAAAGCAATAGGATGATCAATGTCTCCTCCTGGTTGAGCCAATACAACACCTAGCACAACCGATGAAGCATCAACGTGGACATGGAATTTCTTGCTCCAGTCTGGAAAAACCAAAATTGGAGCCGATGCCATCTTTGCTTTGAGTGTTTCAAAACTTTCCTGACATTCCGGTTTCCACTGGAATTCCGCATCCTTTTTCAACAACTTCTCCGTAGGGGCAATAATCGCAGTATACCCCCTAATGAACTTGCGATAATATCCTGTGTGACCCAAGGTCGCACGCAACTGCTTAACCGTAGTTGGCGGTTGCAACCCCAAAATAAGCGCAATCTTGGCTGGATCGACCAACAATCCTTGCTTACACACAATATGCCCCAGCAATATCCCAAACGGAGCACAAAAAATACATTTCTTTAAGTTCAGCGATATCTGGTGTTCTCGGCATCGCTCAAGCATTAACCATAGGTTGGCCAAGTGATTGCGAATCAATCCATAAACAATCCAATCATCCATATATACCTGCAGAAACATCTGAATAAAATCTTTGAACGCGGCAACAACAACCCGAGAAAATATCGCAGGTGCATTCTTCAACCCGAATGGCATGATCGTGTACTGAAAAAAACCCCACTCAATAACAAAGGTTGTCTTATGGAGATCCTCCTTGGCAATGCGAATCTGATGATAGCCAGAGAATCCATCAGTGAAAGAGTACATCTCCTTTCCACCCACTCCTTCAAGTAATTCATCAGTAAACAGAGTCAGAAAGGGATCATGCAAGCAAGCATCGTTCAACTTACGCAAGTTGACACAAATGTGTACTTCGCCTGTTTTCTTTTCCTGCACCACCATGGGACTGATCCATTCTGACTCTTCCACAAGTTCGATGATACCAACATCCAGCATCCGATTAAGTTCCGCCTTGACTTTTTATTTATGTCACGGGTTGAGTCGATAAGGTCGCTGTCAGACTGGCTTAGCATCTGGTTTCAACGGAATCCTCATCTCTCCTAAATCATCAAGGATTCCCTTCATTTCGAAAAACTTCATGGGAAACACATCTTGGAATTCATGTAGAAACTCGGTAA
The DNA here is from genome assembly GCA_027924585.1 of Larix kaempferi. NCBI lineage: Eukaryota > Viridiplantae > Streptophyta > Pinopsida > Pinales > Pinaceae > Larix > Larix kaempferi. Next base: position 2,692,182 of record BSBM01000160.1, read on the forward strand.
CTTTACTCATCATCTCATCATCCCAATAATCCCATACATTAGAAAACTTGGGAATAGCTTCAGTGCCTATATTTGTTTTGCGAAGCTGCAATGGCTGATTGAACGGGTTACTTGGCACAACAGGTGGTACCACATCGCGACTTCCTTCGGATTCTTGAATGTTAATATTCTGGGGGTCATCATCAGCCTTTGGCCCTCCACTGACGTTGAAATACTCCATGATAGACTGCATCTAACTGTGTGTGTGCAGGTCAACAGTGCATTTCACCAGAACAACCTGAAATATCACATCGCGGATGAGCTGCAGGGTGTTATGGAAATCAGGGTTGGCATCCGCAAACATGAAGGTATGAGTGAAACAGATCGTTAACTCCCCCCATGTGGTAATATATCGGCGTAACTTGGCTGCAGTATACCACAAAAGCGGTATCTCTTCCAAAGTATGGACAAAAGCATGAACCCACTCTTCCATGGGTCACGTGATCCACAACCGTTGACACTTCATCACATGATCACCAGGATCGGTTCAGCCATCATACTTGCCAGTGTGATAAACCGCCATATTGCCAAATCGAACCATCATCAACCTTCGACATTGTGACCAATCTTTAATAAATTTCTTATGTGTCACCCACCAGTGTGCTGGAGCAGCCTTCAGTGCTTCCTCCAAGGCCAGCAGTCATTGTGGTTCTGGAACACGGTCTTCAAATTTTGTTACAAAGGTGTCTAAGCCAGGAAACCCTCATAGATAGGCAATGTGATCGTTTCTGTCGCAACCCAATATAAAGATTGCGTAACTAAACCACACTTCCGGATTGAGACTTCATGCATGATATTCTGCCAATGTTCCAATGCATCATCAGATTCAGAAGACGCGGAGCTCTCACTACTCCACTCCAACTCATCGTGGATCGTGGGGTGAATGTAATCCTCAAAAATATTGAATGCATGGTCCCAACCAGTATGATCGTCATCTTTGACAGGCTCACTTCATAATCGACAGGGGTCCACCGACTGTCAACCCATACCGCAGTCTCCCTGGGCACCGGCCCGGGCAGGTTTGATCCCACCCAGCAACACCCGCAGAGAAGAGGAGGTTTCACCCGAGGAGTCCAGGAAGAGTAGACGGAACCATGTTTCCGCTAAGGGAGGAGGCAAGTTGTGGCACTATGATGCTAACAACAATTCCAAACATTCATCATGAAGTTCTAGCACATTGCAGCATTTAACATTACCAGAAACAGAGATTGCATATTACTTCAATCGCAACATGTTCATATGGACAGATAACATATTATCGCAGCATTCATATTATAACAATATAAAACAGATAACTGCATTAAGAATAAGCAATAACATTACACATAGATTGCACCAAATCATCATCCTTAGATTACTCGGCAAACCAAAAGCAGTACATAAACATCCGCATTATCTCTGTAAATCTCCGCATATAGCACTTATCTCCATTCACGACTTTTCTTCCCCCTCTAACACTTACAATTCTCCTCTATTTATAGGCTTCTGCCAATTACAATGCTTGTCCACTTTCCTAACCGACACTATGGACAATCTACTAACTGACTTGGTCTAATGACCCAAAAACCCGCATACCACGGTACAATGACTCGATATTAAAAAAATATATGACCAAAAACATGCCAACCGCGGTATACTTGACTCAATATTACAAAATATGTGGTCCAAGTGACCGAAAATGTAATATCCTGGGCAAGATCTGACCTAGATATTAACTCCACTTTAAAACTTTGACAACTTTTACTAGTGAAATTTTGTAGCAAATCCTTTGAACCAGACAGGAGGTAAGTGAGGGGTACTGGTGTACAAACTGAGGATGGTGGGATGAAAGTTTGATTCTGGAATTTAAATGGGATTAGGTGCAGCAGCAGAATTTTTTTTTTTTAGCAGCAGTCCTTGGCACAAGGTACTAGAGCCATTCACTTTTCAGCAATAGAATGAATCTATTGCCTACCTCGAGGCTTCCTGGGCTTCTAGCATATGCCACCAAGAATGGGTAAGGATCAAAGGTATTTAGGAAAGATATATATCAGTCATGTAACTCATAAGGAATGCTGGAATAAAGATTGGATTGACTTGGAAAGGTTTGGAACAATTTGGGGATTATTTGCAGATGGTGGACTGCAGAACTAGTCACGAAACAAGCTTTCCAAAACGAGGATAAAGGCATCCAAATTCTGATTACTTGGAATGATATGGATACTAGACTGAGTTAGGGACTATCTCCAACTGACAGAATGTAAAAATAATGATTAAAATAGATTCAGCAGGAAAACTGGTGAAACTAGTCTAGAATTGCCATCAATGTAGCTAGTCTTGCATTCTAACTTCACAAACTGCTTTAATAAACCACAAAATCTGATCTGATATTCATTTAGAATCTGATATAACTTGTTACACACATAGAACTCAAAATATGACTTTCAGAACACTTCTTATTTCATTAATAATTTGCTTCTTAAATAACAATGCCTCACAGGCTTTTCTTCGGTTACAATCAATGAGAGAATAGATAAGAGAAGTAAGAAGTTACTGTGGCTCTGCTCTAGAAGTAAATATCAATCCATATACAGATAAGATAGCTTTTCTTGTTGCACTCAGAATGGTTGATCTTCAAATGGGCGCCATCACCATCAACTAACTCTCTTCTTCAGTGGAAACCCTCTCCAAATCTAGCTGTGGGTGAGAGAATGAGATAGAAGAGAAGGATGGTTCAGCTCTGAAGCTGATATCTGATATGTGGCTCTGCTAATGTCTGCAAAAATGGCTGAACTATCTCTCCACCAAGTCTTGGGCGCATTCACTAGATCAAGCTTCTTCAACAAGAGAATCTTCACTAAAACTAGCTGCAGAACCACTGTTGGAGGAACCTGTTCTCCTGTATGACTGTAGATATTCAATGGAGGCTGGAAGCATATGTTACTGGCTGCAATATCTTGATAAGGACCTGCAAGACACTCACTAGAAGCTATGGGCCTTGGGGTACATCACCCAAGAATCACAGCTGAGGCACACCACTCAGCTAGAGAAGCATCAGAGCTCTCATGAGAAAACATAAATGATCAAAAGTTATCAAATGGAGTTGGTTGGATTCTTTTATATACTTCATGATGACCTGCTGAACAAGTTCTTGGCTTGGTGACCTGTGAGAGTACATTATCCACTTTCCCATTCTACTCCAAAGCCATGAGGACGCCTTTCTTGAGGAGAATAACAACTTCTGATCTTTCAAAACTTTCTTTCCTTCACCTCCTTCACTAAATTTGGGCAAGTGCACTTTAGGTAGCTTTTATGGTTGTTGCTATTTTCTTTCTGAAAGCTTTTCTGAATCTTTCTACTTTCTTTACTTTCCTCTTTCCTGCTTTTGTCTGATTTTGCCATCTTTTGTCAGTTTCCTTTCTGGGTTCATCTTGCCAACTTGTCTCCACTACATTCCTTAGCTTTTCTGAGACTTTACGACTTAGGCAAGTTTGGCTCACTTACCAATTCGAATTTCCTAGGAATATCATCACCACTTGCTAATATTTATTAGCAATATTTATTATTAAAATATTATAATTCTCAGAATTAATTCAGACTTCAGAATTTAATTAATTAATTTAGAATTAATTAACCATTACAGTAATTGCCTAAAAAATTCCCCATTAATTAAATTCTCATTTAATTAATCACTTAGAATTAGTCATGGGGTTAATAACTACATGGGGGGGCCACCTTGTCCATTTTATTCCCAAATACAACCTCAGGCATCTTTCATGAGGTAGTTTCCATACTTGCTCATTAATTAAATAATGATTGCCTAGGTGACCTAGGCCAAAATTACCCCATGGACCATAGAAAAATATGGGGACATGACAGTCCTCCTTTCCTAAGATTGCTTGTCCTCAAGCATTGTCAGGATTCCACCCAGCTTCTGCTACACCACTCTAATTATAATTGTCCCCATTCACCGTGCAATCTGAAAATTAAACTTGGGCCTTCAAAAAAATGAATAAAAACTTCACTGTAATTTATATCTGCAGATTAACCAGCAAAGAACAAAATTTTCAACCCAGCCATTATAACTTGAGTAGAATTCCCGGATCCCACTATTTCTCCTGCAAGGACCAAAATTTTCATGTCATCTTTGTCAATCTATCACTCCCATGAATGCCAGGATCCCAAAGTATCAACTGCATTTTTCCGATCTCCCAGCATGTGGATTCTCTCCACATAGGCCAACTTCTGCCAGTAAAATGTTCCATTAATCTATCTTTGCAACTTGCTTGCTCAACTACCTTCCCTTGACCATAAGCATAAACATTTTTTCAAGGAGACTTCATGCTTTTCACGTAATCTTTTACCCAATCCATATGTGGATGAGTGACATCAAATGGCTGCAAAATATACTTTTGTTGCTGCTCACAATTCAAGACAATGTCAGTTATAATAAGAAATTTATTGCAGAAACAAGAAAACCTTTTACCTCCGAGATTTCCTCTTTTTGTGATTCCTCTATCCATCCCTCCAATGGATGAATCGAATATCTTTCTTGCTTATTCACATGAGCTGAAATCAACCATCTCTACTGCAATAAGATCTATCTCCCATAGGATCATATCATGAACCACCTGTGGTACATGTGGCATCAACAAGAAAAACTTTTTCACCCACTGTTCATTCCCCATTGTTATTGTTGAATCCATGACATGTGGGGAAGGAATGTGTGAACCTTCTTGGTATGTCTGCAAACTTTAGTAATCAGAATTATGGCTGCAACTTCTTCATTATTGGCTGGCCCAAATTGGGTGCTCTCATCCCACTTTTCCATGGGAGAGTGGTTGTTTCCAAGGAACAGCTCAAGTTCCCTTAGGAAATGATCAGGTGCTTGGTTTTCATCAAACTGTTCTGCACACTCCTTAAGTAAATGTAAAGATAAATGATCCTCATGATACACCATCTCATGAGGTTCCTCCATATGATCATGAATGCTTTCACCCCACTGTAATTGACTGAATGGTGTGTAGGGAGGATCTTTGCAACTTTTCATGAAGGAACAACATCTCCATCTTGGATTCTTGGAGGGCACTTTGAGTGCTTCTCAAAGAATCTTGGGTGGCCATCAATTCATCATGAAGCTTATAGTTCTCTTTTTCATATCTGCAAATACTTTCTTCATCATGCCATGATGCATCCCGTGACAATTCAACAAGCTCAAACATGTAATTTTTATTTGAAAGCAACTGTGAGAAATTACCTTTGATTGTGGACATTGCTTTCTGGATATTCTCCATGGCTGCAAAGAAATATTGATCTTCCCTTAAAGCAGCTTCCCAACACAACCTTGACACTGAAGAATGAGTGTCATGGAGAATTTTCAAGGCCTCTTGGATCTTCTGTTCATCCATCTTCAATGACCCTGCAAGAAGATGAGGTTCTTGCAGATGTTCCTCCTCTTCATTTTCCATCCCCGGATTGATTTTATGCAGTGCACTCGAAGTTTGGAAATATGATCCATATATTGCTGCTGCAATATATTCATCTCTTAGGTCCTCAACAACATAATTTGGGCTGCAAATTAATTTCTCATTCATCCTGGGTATACCAGAAATATCGTCTCTCAAAATTCCAGCCTTCACATTGCATTCCTTTTTTACATCATAATTCCGAACCTCCTCACTAGGGAGCTCAACCACTCTGATATTATCACTAGAAGTGGCTGCCATATCAGATTGAAATAATGACACATAAAAATCAGAATTTAATAACTCACCAGGTGTCATGTTATCCTCCTTATGAGGTGGAGTGTTGGTGGTTTGGCCTTCCATCAATTTCTCATTTTCAGTTTTTGTTGTTGCCAGAACTTCTTCTTTCCCCATGGATATTGCACCCACCACACCTTCATCAATGGGAATCTCCATGTCCCCCACAAATATGTGAGAGTACACATATTTAGATGCTTCCTCACACTTAAAACATTCCTCAATAGATTCTCTTCTGTCCATGTAGGCATCCTGCCAACACCCTTCAAGTAATTCAGCTTGATCACTAAATTCACCCTTATCATCAAGGATATGAAACTCAACATCCAGGGAATCCCTTATGCAGTAATTGTCTTCTGATGTGGCTACAACATCATCATGACACAATTTAGTACAAAAACCTGAAAGTGGTCCATACCTTTGCATCATGCTTCTCTCTTCAATGGGTGGGGTTATGGTGCCTTGTTCTACCACTGATTCTACTAGTTCACATCTAACTGATGTGTGGTCAATTTCTACTTCCTTGTGAAGCTCATGTGGTGTCTTTAGATCTGATTTATGTTCTACTTTTAGATCTGATCCGAAATATGGTTCAACACCCCTAATAGTACCAATCTCGTTCGAGTTGATCTTGAGATCCTCATCATAGAATCTTGCAGTAGATTCTTCTTCCCTTTTGTCAACAATCTCATGATTGGGTTTTGGGTCCTGTTTCTCCTTGGTTGTCTTAGGATGAAGATTCTTGTAGGATCTTCTTGAAGAGGATCAAAAAAAAATTTGTGAAGTCACATGAATCCAATAAAGTTTTCATATCTTTCATTAAATCTCCCATAGGAGGTTGACCTTTGACTGTGGAACATGCAAAGTTTTCCTGAATAGGGCTATCAAAATAACCATAGTCTCTTATTCCCATCATGATCTCACACAAGATGCTTGTGGAAGGTACTACTTGGGGATTCTCTTCCTCATACTGTCTGCAGTATTCTTCATACTGCTCATCATAATTATCATACTCTTCATAAAAATAATCTTCCTCCTCATACAACTCAAAGTCTGAATCTTCCATGACATGGAACTAATTTCACAACTACAATTTCAAAATAGTGTTGAGCTACTTTTCCACTAAGATTAACTTTCCACAGGCTGAACCAAGGAAAGTGATCTGATACCACTGTAATATCCTGGGCAAGATCTGACCCAGAGATTAACTCCACTTTGAAACTTTTACAACTTTTACTAGTGAAATTTTGTAGCAAATCCTTCGAACCGAACAGGAGGTAAGTGAGGGGTACTAGTGTACAAATTGAGGATGGTGGGATGAAAGTTTGATTCTGGAATTTATATGGGATTAGGTGCAGCAGAAGCAAAAAAAAAATTTGCAGGAGTCATTGGCACAAGGTACTAGAGCCATTCACTTTTCAGCAATAGAATGAATCTATTGCCTACTTCGAGGCTTCCTCGGCTTCTAGCATATGCCAACAAGACAGGGTAAGGGTAAAAGGTTTTTAGGAAAGAGATATATCAGTCATGTAAGTCATAAGGAATGCTGGAATAAATATTGGATTGAGTTGGAAAGGTTTGGAACAATTTGGGGATTATTTGTAGATGGTGGACTGCTGAACTAGTCACGAAACAGGATTTCCAAAACAAGGCTAAAGGCATCCAAATTCTGATTACTTGGACTGATATGGATACTATACTCAGTTAGGGAATAGATCCAACTGACATAATGTAAAAATAATGATTAAAATAGATTCAGCAGGAAAACTGGTGAAACTAGTCTAGAATTGCCATCAATCTAGCTAGTCTTGCATTCTAACTTCACAAACTACTTTAATAAACCACAAACTCTGATATGATATTAAATTAGACTCTGATATAACATTTTACACACATATAAATCAAAATATGACTTTCAGAACACTTCTTATTTCATTAATAATTTGCTTCTTAAATAACAATGCCTCACAGGCTAATCTTCGGTTACAATCAGTGAGAGAATAGATTAGAGAAGTAAGAAGTTACTGTGGCTCTATTCTGGAAGTAAATATCAGTACATCTACATATTAAATGGATTTTCTTGCTACACTCAGAATGGATGATCTTCAAATAGGTTCCATCACCATCAACTAGCTCTCTTCTTCAGTGGAAACCCTCTCCAAATCTAGATGTGGGTGAGAGAATGAGATAGAAGAGAAGGATGGTTCTGCTCTGAAGCTGATCTCTAATATGTGGCTCTTCTAATGTCTGCAAAAATGTCTGAACTATGTCTCCACCAAGTCTTGGGTGCACTCACTGGATCAAGCTTCTTCAACAGGAGAATCTTCACTAAAACTAGCTGCAGAACCACTGTTGGAGGAACCTGTTCTCCTGTATCACTGTAGATCTTCAATGGAGGATAGAAGCATACGTTACTGGATGCAATATCTTGATAAGGACCTGCACAACACTCATTGGAAGCTATGGGCCTTGGGCACATCACCCAAGAAGCACAGCTGAGGCACACCACTCAGCTAGAGAAGCATCAGAGCTCTCATGAGAGAACATAAATGATCAAAAGTTATCAAATGGAGTTGGTTGGATTCTTTTATAAACTTCATGATGACCTGCTGAATAGGTTCTTGGCTTGGTGACCTATGAGAGTAGGTTACCCACTTTCCCATTCTACTCCAAAGCCATGAGGGCGCCTTTCTTGAGGAGAATAGCAACTTCCGAGATTTCAAAACTTTCTTTCCTTCACCCGCTTCACTAAATTTGGGCAAGTGCACTTTAGGTAGCTTTTCAGGTTGTTGCTATTTTCTTTCTGAAATATTTTCTGAATCTTTCCACTTTCTTTACTTTCCTCTTTCCTGCTTTTGTCTGATTTTTTCAGCTTTTGTCAATTTCCTTTCTGGGTTCATCTTGCCAACTTGTTTCCACTACATTGCTTAGCTTTTCTGAGACTTTACCACTTAGGCAAGTTTGGCTCACTTACCAATTCGAATTTCCTAGGAATATCATCACCACTTGCTAATATTTATTATTAAAATATTATAATTCTTAGAATTAATTCAGACATCAGAATTTAATTAATTAATTCAGATTTAATTAACCACTATAGTAATTGCCTCAAAACTTCCCCATTAACTAAATTCTCATTTAATTAATCACTTAGACTTAGTCATGGGGTTAATAACTACATGGGGGCCCACCTTGTCCATTTAATTCCCAAATACAACCTTAAGCATCTTTCATGAGGTAGTTTTCATACTTGCTCATTAATTAAATAATGATTGCCTAGGTGACCTAGGCCAAAATTACCCCATGGACCATAGACAAATATGGAGACATGACACAAAACCCGCCAAGTGCGGTATCCTTTGGCCCAAGATAATCCTCTCGCGCCTTCATCCAACATGTCACAATGTCAACAGTACCGCAATCTTTCCTCATCAAACCGCCTGCCAACACCCCGTAACATGTACGACCCTGTGAATCCACCCAAGGGACCCCAAGTCGATGGCATCATTGGATCCCTTAACGCTAACCCTTCTTCTCAAACTGTTGGATCGTCAAACCCCCAAGGTTCTTCCCCATCACCAACACTAGCTGGTCACGACACTGCAAAATAATCCACTCTTGTTGTCACCGAAGAAGTGAATTCTGTTCGATCAGCTTCACCTCAGAAGTCTGGTGGTAAGAAGAAAAGCAAAGAGAAACCTAAGAAATCTTCCACCCAGCAGGAATAAAAGATCACCCCTGATGAAACCAAACAGAAAAGGAAGTTGAAGTATCCTTGTCTGTTGTGTGGTGATGACCACTTTTCCAAAGAATATCCCCATAGAGACGAAGTTCAAAAGTTTCTTAAGGGAAAACCCATACCCTCAGTCCTCAACGATCCCTTTTCTTCTCAAAATCAGTAGTTGATTGCTCAAACCTCTCCTTCACAAGGAGAGGCATCCTCTACCGCACATGTCCTCATGATGTGTAGTGAGATGGGCTCTTTGAATACTCGATCACATTCCTACGAATCAGTCCCTCCAAAGGATCCTGTTGGAAGTAAAACTGAAAAAGCTTCCACTTCTCTACCTGAGGTGACTGTACCATCGACTGCTCTCACCATTGAGAAGCCCTCTTTTGAGTCAGTATTGCCTCTGCCCAAGAGCACGATTAGAAAATCTATTTTCAATCCCAATGCTCGGGCAGCTCAGAATTACAATATCATAGAGGACCTGGCACAAGCTCCTTGTGCCATGTCGATGCTGGAAGTTTTGAAGAATTGTCCCACTCAATGCAAGACACTCCTCGCTTCCATCGGTGCAGTCGATCCGGATTCTTTGAACACCATCATGTCTAGACTCGAGTATTTTAAATCGAGGCTTTCCCATCAGCTTGCATTTCAAGTTGCTACCAACGTTGTTAGGAAGATATTCCATCGTACTGTTTTAGATGAAGGGGCTTCTACCTCGGTCATGTCAATCGCTTGTTGGAGAGCCATCGGCTCCCCCGAACTGAACCATTCTCCCACAACCTTGAAGGCATTTGACGGGCGTGGTGTTCAACCCCATGGGTTACTACAATCCTTTCCAATTGAGTTGGGGGGAAAGACCGCCACCATTCACGTGGAAGTTGTCGCAACCCTGTTAGATTATAATATCTTGCTTGGTCGTAATTGGTTTTACGCCATGACTGCAATTGCATCATCTATCTTTTGCATAGTGCAATTCCCCCACCAAGTTCGAATTGTCACTGTCAACCAATTGGACTTCTGCACACTAGACACCACTTCTCATCCTCGCAATAATGTCCCAAGGATTGGGCAATATTCGAAACAGTATGAGAGTGTAGGGGCAGGTCTCATAAAAGACTCATCTCTTATGGGCATTTTTTCGATGTCGGATCCCCCTAATCATGTTGCCCCGGTGAACATGATCTCCTCAGAGATTTCATCTCTTCCCCACTCTACTGATACATGGCTTGTACCTGATGAAGCTGCCACGCACTTGATTGGAGATATAATGCCTCTTTCACTCGATGAACGTACCCATGAGGCTATCCAATCAGCACCTGAGGACCACCTCATAGTGGCCTCCACATCCAATTCTCTATGACGGACGTCATCCCTACTCGATTCTCTGCTCCGGACTTTTCATTCTGACAAGTCCATGATGGAGATCATGAGTGCGGATGACCTTCCATGGGATGACCTCCACCACTGGTCTTCCTTTATCCCACCATTGGATTACGTGGAAAACAACATTAGCACCATTTTTTTGCCAAATTTCTATCCTTGCTCTCAATGTCCGATACTCACATGTCATACAGACATTGAGGGAAACCTTGCGAACATCAAACCTACCACGTCGATTGAAATTTTGGTTACACCTGGTGTAGTGGAACACATTCAGTTAGGCCAGAAGTGTTCCCCTGAAGAAATCATAGCTTATACGACCTTATTCAAGTGATTCTGAGACGTGTTCGGTTGGACCTATAAGGAAATGCCTGGGATAGACCCTACCATTGTTTTACACGAAAGCAGAGTCTATCCCGACATCAAACCTGTCCACCAAAAGTTGCGACTGGTACACCCTCAGAATACTGCGGCAATCAAGGCAGAAATTGAGAAACTCTTGAAGGCCGAATTCATCTACCCTGTCCCATTGACAGAATGGGTCTCAAACGTCGTCCTTGTTACTAAAAAATCAGGTACCATTCATGTATGTGTCGATTATCGGGATCTCAATAAAGCTTGTCTTAAGGACAACTACCTGACTCCCTTTATTGACCAGATTATCGACAATTGTGTTGGAAGTGTCGTTTTTTCATTTATGGATGGCTTTTATGGGTACAACCAGATCAAGATCCACCCCACCGAACAACACAAGACTGCATTCATCTACCCTTGGGGAACGTTTGCATACCGCAAAATTCCATTTGGTCTTAAAAATGTTGGTGCCACATTCCAGCGGGCCATCTCTGTTACACCTAAAATATCCTCATCATCAAATTTAGTGTATACATCCCTGAAGTTACCTTGATTGAGTTATTGACCTGGAAGGATTTGCACTCATTTGTGCTAGGTTTTGCGAGGTCGTCGTAGGTTGCATATAAGCAACATGCAACGTCGCACCTTCCCCATTATAGGGTGCGACAAAGTCAGTTAGATGGCAAAAATAAATTCTTCGAGTTCCTTCTCGAAGCTTGCTAACTTGGGACCCTACCCCTGACCTCTTGGAGGAGCTGGCACTCGATTCCTAACACTTTGGAGAGATCCCCTAAGATTTTCCTACCATATCTCAACCTATCCTATCCATATCCTATCCAGTTAGTCCTATTTAAATGAAGCTCACTCCCATCATAAGGGGGGAAGTCTATGGTATCTACATGCTGGGGAAATCACTCTTGGAACATCTCTAATCACCCATTGGAGAACTCATACTTCCTTGGAAGGATATGCAAAATGGCTTGGATGGAGAAGGGCTGCAGTGTTAAGCTTCGGTTGTAGTTCTATGTCTCTGCCATGTATTTCCCTATTTACAATAATACAAATGCTTTCCACCAATATTGTTAATGTGTGATGATATTGAGTAGTTTACCTGCTTAACTGTTTACTTAGATCTCTTATTGTATAGATGCTCTTTACTCGTGTTATGTTGTTCTTTGTGTCTTAACAGGTCTTACAGCTTGGATCTGACGACCGTGGGACGTGGAGTAACATTCAGGGAAAAGGATTGCGAAGTAAAAGGTAAGACATCTAGCACTTGATCCTTAAGTAGATCTAGGAAATCCATTTGTAGTATGTTCTATTTGTTCTAGACTCGCATTGAGCTAGGGAGATCCTGCTCGCGTCTGCTCGAGTGGATTTCCCGGTATGGTAACCGCGACGAGCCGAGGACACAATGACCCTTGCCAAATCAAGCCAAAACCCAAAAAATTGACCAAAAATAAAAATTGTAAACCACTACAAACTTGCTGGTTGAAGTTTAGGGTTACCTGTTCCTGAGGATAGGAGAAATGGCTGATCGTAGCTCTCGGAATCGACGAGTGAAATCTGGCTCCAAATGACACAACTCCTCCCAAATTTGGCTCCAAATGACACAACTCCTCCCAAATTTGGCAAATAAAACAATGGTGACTATATTTGGTTTTTGTTTCTATTTATAAACAAAATGGAATATTCCTTTTACAAATATTTTATGCCATTATGTCATTTTCTATATTTTGGATCAGTTTTATTACATTTAAACATTCGGTTGACTGTTTGACCTAGTTTCCGAGTGTGCAGGAGTTGTTAAGTACCTTTCTATGCCACTTTTATATTGGAACGGTCACCTAATGTATGAATACCCCTTATGGTTTTTGTCGTTTATTCTTTTCATAGATTTCAATTAATGAGCTTACTCTTTGTTCTTTCTTGTGCTCTTGAAAATATGAGAATACGTTACCGAGTTACGATTTATCACTTTTTCGGGCTCGTTAAACTCCTATGGAAAAGGAACCCCCCGAAGTCTATCTTTAAACTCTTTTTCAGGATCTCGAAATACGAAAAGATTTCCAAGCGAACTTGTCACGTTCATGCTTGTAAAAGGATTTGAATGGTCATCCTCCCAGTGATAGTTTACCCCTTTTTCGGACCAGGGGGCACTAATTATGAAAGAGGTATACTCCAGTCAATCATGACTGGAAGAGTCCTCTCCCGCATTGTTTTACCCTTTTTCGGGCGATGAGGCTAACTTTACGAAAAAGGACCATTGGAGTCTTCTTTAGTTCTTTTCAGACTCTCTAAACATGAAATGACGACTGAGTTTACCTTCTATGGACTCGTTAAAATCTCACATTGAAGGGCCCACCATGGGACGAACCCCTCCTATCCCAGGTTCAGAAAATATTTGGGATTGGACTCATCTATGAGATGAGATATACCGAGCATCTGGTTACCCTCATCAAGCTCGTCAAAAACACATGAGGCACTCATCATTCATGATGGGGAAAAAGGAAAGTTTTTGTATTACACACTTTGTTAGTGGTAGTACGTGGTCATTCTTGAACATGGAACTCATATGCATTTGCATACAAGTACTTTGACTATCTTTTTGTCCTTGAGTTTCACTTATTTCCTGAGTCTTGTTACTCCTTTGAGTCATTCAAAGAAAGCTTCTTCCATCAGTCGCATTGAAAATTTATGTCCGACTCGTTATGTCAATACTGCCAAGTCATGTCATGCCCATGTTCAAGAATATGTCCATCATTTATCATATGCAGTCAGTACACCCGTCCCAATGTTGGTCTACTTTGAGTCAGTCTTGCATACTGTCGTACCACCCAATCTACTCTACACATCTTTTGTCATGTTTCATGTCGATTGATGGGGGATTCATCATGGCCCTCCTTCGACGGATTCATCCTTGTCGACTTAAACTCATCGTCCAAGGATTGAATCTAGAAACCAATCAAGTACCTTGGCCCTACATGCCTCAATGGCAGGTTACCTCGCTTTCAACATGAGGTTACACCATTGACTCTTGATTGAAAGATTTCATCTTGCATTCGACTTCAACTCATTTATTCACACTTGATGATATGTACTGTGATACCTTAAGAATCATTGACATCAATGGTGATCTCCCTCTCACTTGTTAACGGTTTACATCAATGACCGGTAATCAAGTGGTTTCTACCATGTTCGACATCAAGACATTTGTAATCACATGGATAGATTCGTATCATTGTGGGTTCATCTTGAAGACCCTGGGGAGTTATGTTTTACCCAGGCTGCGATGGAGTTTGTATTTGAGTCATATTGCATGGATCCACATTTGTATTGGTCCTAGCTGTGTTATCATCTCATCATGGATCTACGCTTGTGTCTAGTAGCCATGAGTGTGTTCAGTCGGTCATTACTACCATGGATCTTCATTGTATTGATCACAACCATGTGCTATTTTCAGTTCAGAGTCAGTTGTTCTGCAGCAGTGCCCTTCATCCGACAAGTCCATTTCCATTTCTTCTATCAAAGCATTTCACCTGTCCATCTTTAAACAACTTCATGTTTTGGGGGGCATTCTGTTACACCTAAAATCTCCTCATCATCAGTTTCAGTGTATACATCCCTGAAGTTACCTTGATTGAGTGATTGACCTGGAAGGATTTGCACTCATTTGTGCTAGGTTTTGAGAGGTCGTCGCAGGCTGCATATAAGAAACATGCGACATTGCACCTTGCCCCATTACAGGGTGCGACGAAGTCAGTTAGATGGAAAAAATAGCTTCTTCGAGTTCCTTCTCGAAGCTTGCTGACTTGGGACCCTATCCCTGACCTCTTGGAGGAGATGGCACTCAATTCCTAACACTTTGGAGAGATCCCCTAAGCTTCTCCTACCATATATCAACCTATCCTATCCATAACCTATCCACTTAGTCCTATTTAAATGAAGCTCACTCCCATCCTAAGGGGGGAAGTATATGGTATCTACATGCTGGTGAAATCACTCTTGGAACATCTCCACTCACCCATTGGAGAACTCATACTTCCTTGGAAGGATATGGAAAATGGCTTGGATGGAGAAGGGCTGCAGCATTAAGCTTTGGTTGTAGTTCTATGTCTCTGCCATGTATTTCCCTATTTACAGTAATACAAATGCTTTCCACCAATATTGTTAATGTGTGATGATATTGAGTATTTTACCTACTTAACTGTTTACTTAGATCTCTTATTGTATAGATGCTCTTTACTCATGTTATGTTGTTCTTTGTGTCTTAATAGGTCTTATAGCTTGGATCTAATGACCGTGGGACGTGGAGTAACATTCAGGGAAAAGGATTGCAAAGTAAAAGGTAAGACATCTAGCACTTGATCCTTAAGTAGATCTACAAAATCCATTTTTAGTCTGTTCTATTTGTTCTAGACTCACATTGACCTAGGGAGATCCTGCTCGAGTGGATTGTCCGGTATACAGTGTCGTACGCCTTCCATGTTGTGAAGGACTTTGTGGAACCCTACTTGGACGACCTCCCTGCCCATTCAAAGCAGCACGAGTTCCACATAGATCATCTGACGGTCGTTTTCCTCAGATGCAGGCAGTACAATATCCGTTTGAACCCTCATAAGTTTATTTTATGTGTCGAGTCTGGATGCCTCTTAGGCTTTATCATCTCAAAATATGGGAAACGCATTGATCCCTTGAAGGTGGAAGCCATCGTTGCTCTTCCACCTCCAACTAATATTACGGAACTTCAGAGCCTACAAGGTAGAGCAACTTATTTACGACGCTTCGTCTGTAATTTCACGCAAAAGATGCAGGGTTACATGAGATTGATGAAAAATGATGTCTCGTTCATTTGGGGTGACCAAGCTTAGCAATATTTTGATAGTTTGGAACATGCCATCATGCATGCCTCTGTGCTCCAACCGCCGTATTACTATCGAGATTACATCCTATATCTCACTGCTTCCGACACCACTATCACCATGGTTTTGGTTCAGGAAGACAAAAACGCCTAAGAACATGTGATATACTACGCCAGTAAAGGTCTTATTGATGCTGAAACTCAATATTCACATGTTGAGAAGCTCGCTCTCGTGGCGATCATCGCTGTGCAGAATTTCTACCATTACATATTGCTTCGCACCACCACCATAATTGTCGATTCGAACCCTATGTACCACGTTCTCACACGTCAGGTGCTCGGGGGAAAGTATTCACGCTGGATCGTGATATTGCAAGAGTTTGATCTTCTTTTCGAGAAAGCCAAGGCTAAAAATCCTTTGGTGTTTGCTGAGCTCATCTGCGACCTCCGCCGTACTGATGTAGAATCTGAGCCCAATGACTCTTTTTCGGATGATTCATTGTTTCTTATCAGTACATTTGATCCATGGTATGGAGATATCACTTTATATCTTCAGACCCAATGTTTCAACCCTCAATTGTCTCGCGACGACCGTGATCGAATACGCCACCATGCGAAGTATTACCTGATCATCAGTGACACTTTATACCGCCATGGCATCGATTCTATTCTTCGACGTTGTCTGACTCATGACGAGGCTGAACACGTTCTAAATGACTGTCACACTGGGGATTGTGGCGGTCATCTCTCTAGGATGGCTATAGCCCAGAAGATTCTTCACGCGGGATATTGTTGGCCATCTATCTTTAAAGATTGTATTTAGGCCGTAAACAAATGTCCTCCATGTCAACATTTTCATGCAAAAAAGAGCACCCACCCCGCCCCGTTACACCCAGTTATTGTCGTTGGCCCTTTTTCTAAATGGCGCATCGATTTCATGCATTGTAATCCTACCTCGGTCGGGGGGCATAGCTACATCATCGTAGCTGTGGACTACTTTACAAAGTGGGCCGAGGCAATGCATACATACACGAACGATGACAAGACTGTCACACTCTTCATGTTCAATCATGTTATAGCGCAATTTGGAGTTCCTCAGTCTATAGTGACCGACCATGGTTCTCACTTTCAGAACCACATGGTTGACAAATTGAGCGATAGATTGGGTTTTCGCCACTAAAACTAAACACCCTACTACCCACAATCCAATGGACAGGTTGAGTCCATCAACAAGGTCTTGAAAACTATGGTCCAACATATGGTGGGTACACATAAGTCCAACTTGCATAATATGCTCTTTTCAGCATTATGGCCTATCAAACTTCTGTTAAGACTACCACTGGATTTACTCCCTTCCAACTAGTGTATGGATTGGAGGTCATCCTACCGATTGAGTGCAACATTCCGTCCCTCCAACTCACTATCGAACTTCTTCCTAACACTACTACCGATGAAGAACGTTTCCTTTACCTAGAAAATATTGATGAGTCCCGCCAATATGCCACTCTTGCCAACGAGGCGCACAAGAAATGCATAAAATCACAATATGACAAGTCCGTAGAACCTCGTATCTTAAACAAGGGTGATTTGGTCCTTACATATGACCAAAAACACAACAAGCTAGGGGCAAGAAAGTTTGAGTCCATGTGGCATGGACCTTACATTATTAAACATGTTTTGGAAAAAGGAGCCTACGAACTAGAGGACTATGACAAATTTTCTTTAGGTGAACCCCGAAATGGGATTTACCTGAAGAGGTACAATGCTTGAACTTTTCATGCATAGAAATTTTATATATACTATACATGGCGTGTGTGTTTTTTGTGTGGTGTGACGAGTTTATTTTAGTGTGTCTAGATCTTGTTTCTGCTTCTTATACCATGTTTTGTCTGCAAGTGTAGATGGAAACTTGCTATGGATTTGTGGATGGTGCCAGCCGGCATACCCGTAACCTTGCTTCGGTAGCCTGGGTGCTGTATTACCCAACAGGTGAGCTCATTAGCTTAGGAGGAAATTGTCTTGGATTCGCAACCAACAATGCCGCAGAGTACCAGGCGGTGATTGGAACCCTAACTGACGCTCTTTCCTAGGTATGAACCACATTGTCATCCATTTGGATTCACAACTAGTGGTTTCCCATCTCAACCGGATTTACGCTATCCATGATCCCACTCTACTCCATCTCTTCAGACAAGTCCGTCTCCTGGAAAGGTCCTTTGAATCTGTTCAATACCTGAACATTACATGAGACATGAACAAAGTTGCTGACTCGATGGCCAACTTCATCTTGGATTGGTACATCACACACACATAATTCAAAGCTCTCATAACATGTAAATCATCCATTGTATATAAGCAAGCACATAAAAAAGATCACACCATTCATCCATTTAAAACACATAATGTATAAAACCGCCGAAAATGTCTGTATATATATATATATATATCATCATCATAAAAGTAGTGTCGGTACAAAATCTGAAGCATGACGACTTTCAGTGAGTCTCTACAAAATCTGAAGCCTCATAGCTTTCAGTAGTACAAAATCTGAGGCTTCTAAGCTCTCAGTACATACATAATAACAGCATTGGGCATGATGCTTGGCCCGTGCACCCCTAGGTCTCTCGACTCTCTCCTGCTGAACATGGAAGCAGTCGACAGCCCTCGCAACCTTGTGAAGCAACACATTGAAGCGCGCAGATGCCCCAACCACATACCTTTGCATAGGCCATGGTAACTCATACACTGATAGCTCGGGAACAACTAGCGTCAATTGTGACAAGTTCCCGTACACATCCTCCATATCCACGATGGTAGCATGAGCGGCTTGGGGAACGGATGCTCCCTCTCTGCTACTCACAAGAAGAGAAACTCCCACTAGTCGGACAGGGCCCACATCTGCACACACATGTTGTTAACTTGTCAGCACTATAATAAAAAAAACATAAATGCACAAAACTAAAAAGTACAAGGGTTATTGTTCTTACCAATGTCTCCCCACTCTGCTCCCTCGGGCAGTGTCAAGTGCAGGTTCTCCCTGTAATCCGTACCACTTTATGGGTAATACTCTAGCATGAGCAGCTGGCCTTCCATCCAGGTGAAGAACTTTGGACCATATCTAATGATGGGTCCCCCACCATGTCGGGCCATCACCTCTATCCATTTAGACATGTGAGGATCTTTAGGATCCCTGTCATCCAATGGTTCTTGCGGGTGCAAGAGGGGAACCCACTCCAATAAAAATGAGATCACTATCGACCCGTATCTGAACTGCTTGAGCTCTACACACCAACACTTGGTCAACTGAGCTCGAATGTTAGCGAGGAGTCCCTCGCACCAGTTGAATATCTTCAGAGACATACAATCTTCTGCGTATAGCATCTGGGATCTAGTAGCTAAGTGTGGAGCTTGGCTCCCTGCTATCCTCATGATGGTAAAAAGTATGGCACGCAGCCGACAATCTCGTATCTCTTTAATGGGAATATTCCCACTAGAAGCACAGGCATGAGGAGTATAATGCTGTAGGATCATGTTATCCACAGTCCGATCACTTCCTCGTGATATAGTAAGAGACACATTTCCCCCCCTCCGAAACAATCCAGTCAAAAAGTATATGTCCTCGACATCTATTGTAAGTACGTGCTCACCGATCATGAAATGATGATGAGTTGCATCCCAACATCGAAGCATATGCGTCAGCAAGGGAATTTGAGCCTTCATACCCTGGATCTGGAAGAACCTTAAGAGACCATAGTTCCTCAGTGCCGTCACACATTGCGGATCATTTGCAGCTTGTATGTCATCTACCTCATGTTCTCGCTCACGCCACTCTAAGAGAATGTTGGTTGCTACTAATTTTTCCACAAGGATCATTTTAACACCATTAGCACTCACTTCAACCACTGAAAGGCCATTTTTTGGGCTAGGTTTGATGTTTGGGTTGGACATTTTTGCCATCGCACCCCCGTGAATTCTGACATTGCGACATCATTGCGACTCACCTTTGCAGGATTGGCGACGACCCGGATTTGTCGTAGTTCCCGTAAAGGCGACCTGCGGTGACCCGAGGATGCAATATCCCTCCACAAACCAACCTAAAAACCCAAAAAATGAACCAAAATAAAAAATGTAAACCACTACAATTATGCTAGATGAAGTTTAGAGTTACCTGCTCTGAACAACTGGTGAAATGGTTACTCGCAGCTCCCAGAATCGACAACTGAACTTTTGGCTCCAAATGACACTTCCTCTCCCCAATTTGGCAAATGAACAATGGTAACTATATTTGGCCAATTTTTTCTATTTATAAACAAAATGGAATATTCTTTTTCAAATATTTGATGCTTTTAGGGAATTTGCTATAGTTTGGATCGTTTTTATTACATTTGAATACCCGGTTGGCTTTTGACCTAGTTTTCAAGCATGCAGGAGTCATTTAAGTGTCGTTTTGGTGCCATTCTCGCATTGGAACAGTCATCTCAGGTATGAACACTCCTTGTGTATTTTGTCACTATTTTTTATCCGTTAAATTATAATTATTTGATGATGATGAGATTACTCTTTTTTCTTTCTCGTGCTCTTAAAACCATGAGACTAAGTTACTGAGTTATGATTTCTCACTTTTCTAGGCTCATTAAACTCCTATGGAAAAGGATCTCCCCCGGAGTCTATCTTTAAGCTCTTTTCAGGCTCTTGAAATACGAAAAGATTGCCAAGCAAACTTGTCGCATTCATGCTTGTTAAATTATTTGAATGGTCATCTTCCTGGTGATAGTTTACCCCTTTTTCGGACTAGGGGGCACTGCTTACGAAAAAGGAATACTCCAGCCAATCATGACTGGAAGAGTCCTCTCCTGCATTGTTTTACCCTTTTTCGGGCGATGAGGCTAACTTTATTAAAAAGGACCGTTGAAGTCTTCTTTAGTTCTTTTCAAACTCTCTAAATATGAAATGACGAACGAGTTCACCTTCTATGGACTCATTCAGATTTCACATTGAAGGGCCGGTCATGGGACGAACTCCTCTTATCCCAGGTTCGGAAAATATTTGGGATTGGACTCATCTATGAGATGAGCTATACCGAGCATCTGGTTACCCTCATCAAGCTCATAAAAAACACATGAGGCACTCATAATTCATGATGGGGAAAAAGGAAAGATCTTATGTTACATACCTTTATATGTGGCATTACTTAGTCCTTATTGAACATGGAACTCATTTGCATTTGCATACAGTACTTGGACCATCCGTTTGTCCTTGAGTTTCACCTACTTCCTGAGTCTAGTCACTCCTTTGATTTATTCAAAGAACGCTTCCATCATCAGTTGCATTAGGAGTCGGCGTCATACTCATCATGTCAATACCGCCAAGTCATTCCATGCCCATGTTCAAGAATACTCTCACCACTCATTACCTGCAATCAGTACACCTTCCACCATGTCTGTCTATTCTGAGTCAGTCTTGCATGTTACTGTACCATCCGATCTGCTCTACACATCCTTGTTGTGTTTCATCTCAATGATGGGGGATTCATCATGGCCCTCTTTCGACGAATTCATCCTTGTTGACTTCAACACATCATCCAAGGATTGAATTTAGAAACCTATCGAGTACCTTGG
This sequence comes from Larix kaempferi, assembly GCA_027924585.1. Taxonomy (NCBI): domain Eukaryota; kingdom Viridiplantae; phylum Streptophyta; class Pinopsida; order Pinales; family Pinaceae; genus Larix; species Larix kaempferi. The sequence goes on from BSBM01000160.1 coordinate 2,713,905, forward strand.
GCCTGCATGCCTCAATGGCAGGTTACCTCGCTTTCGATATGAGTTTACATCATTGACACTTGATTGAAATATTTCATCTAGCGTTCAAATTCAACTCATTTATTCACGCTTGGTGATATGTACTATGATACATTGGGGATCATTGACATTAATGATGATTTCCCTCGCACTTGTTAACAGTATTTTCATCAACGGTCGATAATCAAGTGGTTTCTACCATGTTCGACATCAAGACATTTGTAATCACATGGATAGATTCGTATCATCGCGGGTTCGACTTGAAGACCGTGGGGAGTTATGTTTTACTTAGTTTGTGATGGATATTGTATTGAGTCATATTTCACGGATCTACATTTGTATTGGTCATGACTATGTTATCATATCATCATGGATCTATGTTTGTGTCTAGTAGCCATGATTGTGTTAAGTCGGTCATTACTACCATGGATCTGCAATGTATTGGTCGGAAACCATGTTGTATGTCATATGAGACTTTGTACTCAGAGTTAGTTGTACTGCAGCAGCGTCCTTCATCCGATGAGCCATTGCCATTCCTTCTGTCAAAGCATTTCACCTATCCAATTTCAACAGCATCATGCTTTGGGGGGATTCTGTTACACCTAAAATCTTACCATAATGAGACTCATTGTAAACACCCCTAGAGTTTCCTTGGCTAAGTCATTAACATGGAAGAGATGAAAAACCTATCATCCTAGGTTTTGAGAGGTCATCGCAGGTTGTCCTCATGCAACATGTAGCGTCGCAGCTTGGCTTATTGCAGGGTGTGACGAGGTCAGTTAATGGACAAAAATAGTCTCTTCAAGCTCATTCTCAAAGTTAGTTGACTTGGATCCCTATCCCTGACCTGTTGGGAGACCTAGCATTCGTTCCTAACCTATTGGAAAGAACCCCTATCTCTCTCCTACCATATCTCAACCTACTCTATCCACTTAGTCCTATAAAAGTGAGCCTCACTCCCATTCCAAGGGCATGAAGTCTATGGTACTCTTATGCTAGTGGAATTAGCTCAGTAGATTCAGCACTCTAGCTTTGGAGAGACCTACTTCTCTCTAGGATCTTTGGCATGGCTTGCGGAAGGAGATTGCGATGTTGAGGCAATGGTTGTAATCCTCTTTTCTATTGTACTCCCCACTTTTCATACAGTTATTATAATTGCTTTCCATAAATGTTGTCGCATTGGTAATATTTAGAGCTTTCCTCCTTAACTGTTAGCTTAGATATATCATATGAAATGTATGCTTTCACTATTTGTGGTCTTCTACATGTTCAACAGGGTCTTGCAGCTTAAGATCTGACGACGCTGGAGCATTAGATCAACAAAGAATAAAGGGATCTGCAAATCTGCAGTAGACAATCTACTCATCTCATTTGCACTTCTATTTGATCTAGGAAAGCAGATTATTTCTATCCTATTTTTTCTAGTCTTACGTTGAGTCTAGGGAGATCCGGCTTGCGTCTGCTCGAGTGGATTGTCCGTCAAATAGTGTCATCATCATCATCATCTTTAGTACATAGCTGAAGTATCATCATCATCATCTTCAGTACAGCGCTGAAGTATCATCATCATCATCTTCAGTACAGCGCTGAAGTATCATCATCATCATCTTCAGTACAGAGATGAAGTATCATCATCATCAGTATATCCGAGCCCATTGATTCTCTTCCTAATGAATCATTGTTCCTCATTAGCACGTCTAATCCATGGTACGGGGATATTCTATTATATCTCCAAACCCAACGCTTTCACCCCACCTCACTCGCGATGAACGGCGATGCATCCGACATCATGCAAAATACTACCTCATAGTCAACGATACTCTGTATCGATGTGGTGTCGACACCGTTCTTCGACGTTGTTTGACCTTAGATGAGGCGGAACGCGTTCTTAATGACTTCCATGCTGGAGCATGTGGTGGTCATCTCTCTGGGATGGCTACGGCCCAGAAAATACTACGAGCAGGATACTTCTGGCCCTCAATTTTCAAAGACTGCATTGAAACAGTCAAGAAGTGTCCGCCATGTCAATTCTTTCATAGTAAAGCACGCTCACACCCTGCTCCACTCCATCCTATTATTGTCGTCGGCCCTTTTTCCAAATGGGGCATAGATTTCATGCACTGTAAGCCCACTTCAGCCGGGGGGCATAGCTATGTCATAGTAGCTGTCAACTATTTCACAAAATGGGCTGAAGCGATGCCTACGTATGCTGAGGATGGCAAAACAGCAACGCAATTCATATTCAATCATATTATAGCTAGATTTGGTGTCCCTCAATCTATTGTGATCGATCATGGCTCCCATTTCAGGAACCATATGATCGAGGAGCTAAGTGCCAAGCTCGGTTTTCGCCATGAAAACTCAACCCTGTATTACCCACAAGCGAATGGCCAAGTTGAAGCCATTAACAAAGTCCTGAAATGAATGATTCAGCGTATTGTGGGTACCCAGAAATCCAATTGGCACTCAGCTCTATTCTCAGCACTATGGGCATACCGAACCTCAGTGAAAAGTGCTACTGGGTTTACACCATTCCAACTGGTGTATGGCCTAGAAGCCATTTTGCCGATTGAATGTGAAATTCCATCACTCAAGATAGCCATAGAGCTGCTTCCCCACACCACTTCCGAAGAGGAACAGTTTCTATACCTAGCCAAGCTAGATGAAACCCGCTGCGATGCTGCTTTAGCTAATGAAGCTCATAAAAAATGCATCAAAGCTCAATATGACAAATCCGTTCAAGCTCGGATCTTCAATGAAGGTGACCTCATACTTACATATGATCAAATGCACGATAAGCTCGGAAAAGGAAAACTTGAATCTATGTGGTACGGCCCCTTTGTTGTAAAACGTGTCCTAGAAAAAGGAGCCTATGAACTAATCGATTGTGACGGTACGCCATTGGCACGGCCCCGCAATGGGATATACCTCAAACGCTTCTATGCGTAAGGTTGCCCTACGCAGGTTACTTGTTGTACATAATGTACTTAGTTTGCTTTTACTCATTTTTTGGTGTGCGCGTGGACCTCATGTATCCACTCTTACTTTGACTCGTGATTTTATGCGCAGATGTCTGCCTACTTTGGATTTGCCGATGGTGCAAGTCGACATACCCAGAATCTCGCTTCCGCAACATGGGTAATCTATTCTCCCACTGGCGAGTTGATTTCTTCAGGAGCCAATTGTTTAGGTCCTGCAACCAACAATATCGCGGAGTACCATGCAGTTATTGGTCTCTTGATAGAGGTTGCTTCACTCGGAATTCACTCCCTATCAGTCTTTTTAGACTCCCAGCTCGTGGTTTCTCATCTGAACTGTGTTTACACAGTTCGCGATCCTATCTTACTTCGTTTATTTCGGAGGGTGCACCTCTTGGAACGATCATTTAATTTCATTTCATATCAACACGTACCAAGAGAATTCAATTGTATAGCTGATTCATTAGCTAACTACATTTTGGATTGGCATCTTGCCCATACATAAACACATCATAAAAGATAAAATGCACAAGTCATTGTAAATAAATAGATCATGAAAATAGGTCCATATTACTGTATATAAGAGTGTTTTTTCAAAATACATAAATTTTGTGTCAAAGACAAAATTTGGGACCAAATCCCATACAAAAATTTGGCTCTCAAAGCCTACATATCGTATACATGCCGCAAAAAACAAAAAAACCATCTATGGAGATCTGGGAGACCTATCATGTCCCTCGTCAGATTCCTCGTGCCGATGGTGATAACATACTACAGCTCAAGCCACCCTACGAAGAAGTCAGCCAATACGACTAGGCACACCTACAGTATGCCGCTGGAGATGTAAAGGGACATCATCCATCCTCATAGCAGGGATACCATGAGTCAACCCCTGTAAGTTCCTCTCTATGTCCCGAACGCCTACTGCTTCGTCTTCGTCCTCCTCCTCGTCAAGAACAGCTTGGTGATCAACACCACCGTGATGTAAGGGCGAGTACCCAGCTGGTCTCTGTGGTCCACGATCTGCGACATGCATGCGAACATACATTAGAAATCTTTTACACATTCTAAAAAAGCAATAAAAATTATATATTCAAAAAGGAAAAAATATATATCCATGAAGGTCATACCTGAGTTATCCCAATCTTCATCCTCTGGCAGTGCCAAGTCGATGTCCTCGCGGAAATCCACCCCTGAGTAGGGGTAGTCATTGATCATAACTATCTGCTCCTCGAGCCAGGAGAAGAAATCCTCACCAAACGCCAACCGTTGAGGTCCCCCAAGACACCCTGCATAATCACTCCATCGAGCCATCCATGGCTCGGTAGGTGGACAGCGGGGCATAGATATCTGTGGACGCAGCAATGGCACCCTCACCAAAAAGAAGGTGACCAGGATACTCCCATAACCAAATTGGGAGTTCTCTCCAACTCTACACTTGTGCACTTGTTCTTTAAGATTGGTCAACACCGCCTCACACTAGTTAAATACTGTTCCAGCCATACAATCCACTGCCAGGTTCATCTATGTACGGGATGCCTAATGCGGACCCACACTGCCTGCTGCACGTGTGATGGTGAGCAAAACAGTTTTTAAAGGAAGTTCTGTAACAACTTTTATGACCACTTTGCTGCTTTTCTTGCTCGAACCCTGACGGCAATACCGAGCAATCAGAGCATCTGTGCTCGTCTCTGAAGCTGTGTATCTAGTAAAATTCACCTAGGATGCTCTTTTTGAGAGGCCTGTGAGGAAATAAATATCCTCAAGTTGAATTTTGAGGACATGCTCTCCCACTCGGAAAGCTTGAATGTCAGGGTCCCACAATTGGATAAGATGGGCAAGAAGTTTGGCTTGCTGACGGATGCCTTTGGTCTTAAATAATTTCAACAAACCGCACTCTCGTAATGCAGTCACGGTAGGAAGGTCATTTTCGGCTACCAAATCATCTACTTCGTGCTCTCTTTCTTTCCAACTGACCATTTTGACCCAAACAAATTGGAAACTCCTGGAAAAGGTCAAGGGAAACATTTAGTAACTATTTAATAACTTGGTTTCAACAAAACTTTTGAGAAAAAATCGATTTTGTCATCTTAAAAATCATCTTCATCATGCCTGGGGCACATCTTTCCACGCGGTACTGCACAGTACCGTGTTTCGGCTTAAATACACAGCGCGGTACTATCAAACAGTACCGCATTTCCCGATATGGGCCCCACGTGGTACTGTGAAGGGCGATTTTTGCCCAGTAGGGCTCGCCCAAAAAATCAATTTTTCTTACTGAAAGCAAACTATTCATACATCAAATGAAAGAGAAGTTTGAGAGCTCTTACTTGGCGCAGATGGTTGTTGAAACAGTGTCCTGAAACTCCCGATATGGATCCTTGAAGTTTTTGCTCCTCAAATGGGTAAAATCTCCTATTTGGGTAAAAACACAAATGAAATAGTAAATTTCTATTTTTAACCATCCTTTTATAGCTTTTTCACCTACTTTTTAATTATTATTTTATATGGTTAAAATAAAAATCCATTTCACATTGCTAATATCCAGTTTTATGAGCACTTTATTGACAGGATCTCCTTCAAAAAGTGATATATTCACACTGGCGTTTATTCATTGTTTGACCTTCATTTTGAGCCTACTTTATCTTTTTCGTGCTCTGGATTAAAACTTGAAAAAGATTCCAAGCGCTTTTATACCCGTGTCGTGCTTGTCAAACTCAAGTAAATGGTGTCGAGTACGGTCAGCTTTACTCATACTCGTTAAACGATGAGGAAAGTATTATCCTGGTTGTATTTTATTCTCTTTTCGGGCCAGAATAATTAAAAATTACGAAAAAGACCATAAGAGTCCATAGTTAAGCTCTTTTCAGACTCCCTAAAATTGAAAATATTGCCAAGTGATCTTGAATCTTTCACACTTGTAAAAGTATTTGAAAGGTCGTCTATTCGGTGATAGGTTACCTCTTTTTCGGCCCGTCTAGACTATTTACGAGAAAGGTATACCTCAGTCAATCTTGACTGGGAGAGTTCTCTTGGAATTTGTTTTACACTTTTTCGGGATCGAGGGACTAAATTTACGAAAAAGTACATTGCGAAGCTTCCTTTAAGTTTTTCAGGCTCTCTAAATACGAAAAACTACCGATTTTTCCTTCCTTGGGCTCGTTAAAATTTAACATCGAAGGACCCACTTTGGGGCGAACCCCTCCTTTCTCAGGTTCGTAAAACATGTGAGATTGGACTCATCCATGAGATAAGCTACACCGAGCATCTGTTATCCTCTTCAAGCTCAAAAAACAACAAAGAGGTACTCGTCTATCATGTCGGGGGAATATGGGGAACAAGTCAAGTTTGTTATGGCAGCTTGTCAGTCCTTACCTTTGAGCATGGCATGTGTCTGTCCCTTTTCTATACTGGGTATCTATTTTTCACTGAGTAATGGTCATCATCATGAGTCGTCTCCTTGGCCACGAGCCTACTCATTCGGTGTCTATCCTCTGCTACCAATAATCCCTGCTGCCAAGTCCTGTTATATGCTGTTATATGTTCAAAGGGTTGCATTGTTAAGAGTCATTCATTGTGTCAGGCCTCCGTTGTGTCAGTACATACTCCATTGTTTCATCATCTTATCCTTCGTGCCGATTTCAAGTCGATGATGTGGGAATAATTATGGCCCACCTTCGACGAGTCTATTCCCATCAACACCAAATCACTATCCGGGAATTGGACTTAGGAATCAACCATTAGTACCTTGGTACCTGCATGCCTCAATGGTAGGTTTCCTCGTGTTCGACAGTAGGTTTACATCATTGACCTCTGATCAAATGATCTCTCGAATGCTCTACATCAACTCATCTATTCGCATTTTGTTGATATGTACTTCAAATACCTTGGGGATCATCGTCATCATTGGTGATTTCCCTTGCATTTGTTAACGGTTCACATCATTGACCGGTAATCAAATGGTTTCTACCATGTTCGACTTCAACACTTTGTAATCACATGGCTAGATTCGTATCATTTGTGATCGGGTAGAAGACCCTGGGCGCACCTTTGTATCTTGATTGCGTCCAGGTTGCGATGGAGATGTCCTTTGTATTGTCACACAGATCCACTTATTGTATTGGTCGTGGCTGTGTCATTATTGTCTCATGGATCTACGCTTGTTCATAGTAGCCATGATCTATCCACAATATATATCATCTCAGCACTCATGGATCTACAATGTATTGGTTGGCAGCCATGCTTTGAGTCATTTGTTTTCGAGCATGGGGATGCCCGCCTCGGTGGTACATCTAACACTTTGTTTCTGTTTTAGCTCCTTGTCACTCTCCTCGATGCTATCTTTGCACACTATATTTGTAAAGTCTTTCGGCCATCAATCCCTTCTGACCTCACACTTTAGGAGGCATCTGTTATACCTCCATATTACACAGTGTCGCATCTCCACCACAAAAAGAGTTGACGACACTTCCCCTACTGCTTTAAACCACTCAGAAGAGAAAAATGATGAGTGAACCTTGAAGGTAAACTTACCCTGACAATTTTTCACCCAGCTAAGGCTTTATTTACCCTAACTACCGCGCCTTGCTCAGTTATAGGTGCGCGGTAGCCCACACTACCGCGATATGCTCTGTCCCTGCCACGCGGTACTACCACGTTATGCTCAGATTTTAGGGTGCGGTACTCTTTTTATAGCCTTTTTTCCATGGCTTTTGGGATTTTGGATTTTTCGAGAGATATTGGAGGATTGGGATCCCTGATTCGATCTCAACTCATTTTCTATGATTAGAAACCTTGATCCACTTACCTCTCCCTAGATCCACCCATCTCTCTTGTTGGTTAACCCTACCATACACTATAAAAGAGAGGCATTCCATGGGAAGAAGGGGGACTCTTAGAAGTACCAAACTTATGATCTTGCAGCATTGTGGAGGTAGCTAGAGGAGGAAGCACTTGGAGCTGGAGGATTAGCTTGGACATCAAGCAACCTTTGTAAGCATTCTTCAAGTTTGTAAGAAGATAACTTGTCTTGTTTTTCCCATTTCATGTGTATAGCATAATTTCTTAGCATGGAATGTATCTAATCTAGATTTGAATCTAATCTTTACTTCAAGGTATTTGGAAGTTTGTATGCTTGTTCTTTGGTTGATTTCAACAGGTTCTACATTGGAGCTTTTTGGATCAAGAGCTAGAAGCGAGACAAACGTCAGATTGAAAGGTGAGTCATATCTTTCATTGTTTCTGAATGCATGTAATCTTGTTGTGAAAGTTAGTTCAGGAATTTCAAGGTAGCATTTGTTTTGTTTTGTTCTTACCTTAGAGTCAGTTAGGAATCTGCTTTAAGTTAAGAGAATTTTGACTTATCCATGGGGAAAAATTCTACCAAACAGTAGCGTAGGATCCCTCACATGGTATTGGCCATTTAACTAAGACACAACTAGTTGTGAATCCAGATAGACTTCTAGAGACTGGATACCATGCTAAATGGCATCGCAAAGTAACTTGATGACAGCACTGTACTCAGCCACATTGTTCCATGTAGGCCTAATACAAAAACCTCCCAAAGACACAATCTGATGGTCGAACGAGTAAATAACCTACACAGTAGAAGCTAATCTCTGTGTATGATGGTTGGCCCCATCCGCTAACCCTAGGAACACCGGATATTCTGCTAACATCTGTCAACCAACAGGAAGCGAATCAGTAAACTCGGAGAACCAAAAGAAAGCTAAACTATGTACAAAAACTATACAATAGTATACAAAAGTATTAGCTCAAGCTAGAAGGTTAAGCATAATACCGCTTGAGATAGATCGCATTTCTAGGATCCTTCAGGGCATTCCCTTAATAATATTCCAACTCATAGGATCCTTTCTCAAGGAAACACCTCACGATGTAAGGACCATGCCACATTGGGTTGAATTTTCCTTCCCCCAGGGGTTCTTAGCTTGGTAATAAAGGAGAACAAAGACACCTTTAGCATACTGTCGGGGGAGGACAAACCTATCATAATGAGCCTTAACACGACTTTACTAGCATCTATTGCTATGGCGGCATCTCGACACTACTCATCAAGCTGCTCGAGGTAGACTAAGTGTTGCTCTACTTCTGAAGTGTCAGGCAGGGATTTCGCATTCAACCGATAAGATGGAATCCACACCATGAACTAATTGAAAACGTGAGAAACCAGTGCAAGTCTTTACTGCAGTTCAATAAGCCCACAAACCAGGATACAACATAATATGCCAATTCCTCTTGCTTTGTTGGATGGTCCTTTGGAGAATGGCCTTAAGGGACTTATTGATTGCCTCAACCTGGCCATTCACTTGGGGATAATATGAAGCTAACAGATCTTGTTTAAACCCAAGCTTAAGCGATAATTTCACCATCATTTTATTTTGAAAGTGACTGCCATGGTCAGTGACAATCTCTTTCGCGATACCGAACCAAGCTATAATCTGATTGAATACGAAGTGGGTTTTTGTTTCACCACTGGCTTTAATGGTCAGCATGGCCTCAGCCCATTTAGTAAAGTAATCAACGGCCACTATGATGTGATGATGCTCCCCAGCCAAAGCTGGGTTGCAATCCATGTAATCAACACCCCACTTGGTGAAGGGACTGACGGTGACACCTGGATGGGGAGGGGCAGGATGTGAACGTACATTTCGAGAAAACACCTGACAAGGGTGGAATCTCTTTACAACATTTACACAATCTTTAAAGATAGTAGGAAAAAAATACCCCGCTCGCAAGATACGTTGAGCTGTAGCAAGCCCAGATAAGTGACCACCACATGACCCACTCTGGCAATCATTCAGCACTAACTCCAATTATTCATGAGTTAAGAAACGACGCAGGAGAGAGTCTTTTCCTTGGCGATACAAAGTGTCACCGACGATGACATAATCTTTGGCATGGCGTCTCACACGCCGTCGCTCATCTCACGAAAAATGCGAAGGGAACTTCATAGTATGCAGATATATAATGATGTCTCCATACCAAGGGTCCGACGATGAGATAAGGAATAAATTCTAATCAACGAAATATTCCTCATGGACCACTTCCTCATCACATCTAGGAAAATCCGACTTCAGCTCTGCGAAAACCAAGGACTTCACCGACTTCGTCGAGGCAAAATCAAGATCGAATTCCTGAATGATGACAATCCATTTATTATACTTCCCCCCAATCAGACGTCTTGAGAGAACAAACTAAAATGTATTGGCATATGATATAACTGTGGTTTTCCTAAGAAAAATGTAGTGTTGTAATCTTTGGACTACATGAACAGTCGCAAGGGCCAGTTTCTCCACATGGGAATACCTTAGTTCAACATCTACTAGGTTTTAACTAAGATAATAGATGACATGCTCTTGGAGAGTATCATCCACCTGAACCGAGACCATACCAATCGTCTCTTGAGATGCAGCCACATAAAGCAAAACGTCTCTTGCAAATTTGGGTGGACTAAGAAGAGGGGCCGATACCAAGGCTTTCATAAGAGCATCATAAGATTGCTGGGCTCGCTCATCCAAGATAAAAGGGGCGTCCTTCTTCAATAATCATGTGAAACCCTTAGTAAGAATGGCATAGTTTATGATGAAATGACGTAAGAAAGTAGCCGTCCCTTGGAAGCTCTGAAGTTGAACCAAATTACGCGGGGGAGGCAACCAAAGTATTGCCTCAACCTTTAACGGATCGATTCTAATCATCCTAGTAAAAATTTTTTGCATTTTAACGAGTGTATGCATAGGATAAATATTGACCACGAGGATTTTCTTATTAAAATGTTCATATTTTCTTTGGAAGGTCATGCTCGTGAGTGGTGTAGAACCCTCCCTTTTGCTAGCATTCATTCACCGAAAGATTTTCATACCGCATTTAACAATCATTGCAAACAAGGTTATGGAAATGATCTTCTGTATGAGGAATGTTGTATGGAGTTTGAACTTTTATATAAAAAATTTGTCAATCTTAAAGATCAGAGTGCTTGTAATCAAGAAATCATTGAACATGAAAGTGCTCCTCGTGATCATCAACAAGTTTTCAATGATTTCCAAAATGATCTGTTTTCTCAAGGAAGTGGAGTACACACGAATAATCAGGTTTCTGAAGTTTCATCTGCTGCATTTTTTTCTAATTGTTATGGATCTCAAAAGGTGTCTACTCTAGCTATAAATCACGAGAATCAGATGTCTTTTAATCAAATATCACTGGAAATGTTTCAAAACATTAAAAATAGCTTGTAGAAATCTTCCGTTTTGCAAACAAATCAAATTGACAATAGTCATGAAGTGGAAAATATGCAGAGACAATCCAATTTCCAGGTGAAACAACAAGAAAAGGTATTTCTTAATGAGTTTTAAGACCTTGTAGCTGATTATCTGAAGTCTTTGATCAACGCAGATGTCAAATCATTCTTGTTTAGTGGATATTGGTTATGTTCTTTGATCCAGGTGGATATCGGTGGTGGCCCACCTCTTCCAACTAGCTCAAAACAGTCTTCTGGCAATTTTGGTAAATTACTATTTTTAGCAGTTTTTCGGGTCCTGAACTTTCAGAGCCATTTTGAGGCCCTAAACGACATTTTTTGGCGATTTGGGGGACCAAATGATTTCCAAAGGCAAGCATTTGGGCAAAATCGAAAGTTGTAAATCTCGGATAGACCTTTCCAATGGGCTACCGAGCGCCGCAAACGGAGATCGTATGCAAAAGTTATGACCCCGGGAAGTTGACTGTTCAACTAACCACCTTGGGGCCACAAACATTATGACGGTTCATCTTCTAGGGTTAGGTTTTTGGATGTTTGGGATTCTTTCCCTCATGATTATGATAAATAGGCCCTTTCGGCCTCTCTTTGTATACATCTTGGCACGAATGAGCATAGCGACCACATCTCTTCTCAAAGATAGCTACCACCATTCTAGCTACTGTATTTTACAGTCTGTTCTATTTCAGCTATTTAATAGAATATGTGTTTACTGTATCACTGTGTTATTTGCAATATATCTCTGTATATGATTCTGTATATGCTATCTTTTGTTTCGTTCCCACATAAATCCGGATCAGTGGTATCAAAGCAATCTGCTCTTTGATTGTTTCTCGGTGCATGTCCCCGACAAGGTCAGGATACAGAGACTTGGGTCTCGAACTAGTTTCACTTGGGGAAGACCACTCTTGCTGCCCCAAACGGCCTCCCATGGTGGAACAAAAGAGAGACGACGGAGCAGTAGATCCTATCAAGTTGTTGCTCGAGAAAGCCCTCGCGCGACAAATGAACGAGATGATGGATAATTTCTCCTAGATCCTTCAACGCATGCCAACAGTGGCAAATGTACCCTCAACGAGCAGCCATTTCGGAGATACGACTCCCTTCAAGGTACAAGTTAATTTTGATATCCCTTTATTTGAAGGTCAAATCGATGATGATGCCCTAGATAAATGGTTGAATCTACTAGAAGGGTATTTCTCTGTCCACAATTTTACCGAAAGGGAAAAGATCATCTTTGCACTCCTCAAGGTCGTCCCCCATGTCAAAAATTGGTGGGAAACTTATTGCGAGCAAAACTCATCAAACGAGTCTGGATTGTTTGAATATTCCAGTCCCACTTGGGCCTCTTTTATAGATGTCGTCAAGGAACAATATTACCCTGTTGGAAACTATGACGACCAGTACACAAAATGGACCATTCTGCACCAAGAGAGGGACCAAACGGTGTCGGAGTACACCAACAAATTCCATACCTTGCGCACAAAGATGGGTATCAAGGACTCTGAGCGGCACCTAGTACTGAAATATCGCAGTGGCCTACACCGGTACATACGAACAGAGATGGATTTCCTGGAAATCTCTTCACTCGAATCCGCCTATCGATATGCTATCAAAATCGAGCAGAAATTTCAGCAAAAGAACAAGCGTGACTTCGGACCTACACAGAAGCAAGGAAAGGGAAACTCTGACTCGCAGAACACGGAGCAGGGAAAGGACAACCAGTCCCAACCACAAGCGAAGAAGGGTAAAGAAAAGACAAAGAAGGACACTGGGAATTGGTGCGAGTTCCACAAAATCCCCTGGCACAACACTGATGAATGTCGCTCAAAACAGTCATTGGTGGCTGAGATCAAAGCTTCAGAATCAGATCCCAGTTCCGATTCTGACTCAGAACCTAATTTCACAGCCGCAAGAAAAGGGAAGCAGATCATTGATGCAGAACCCAGTGCCGTTGTTGCCACCACACAGATTCAACCAGAGGAGCCTGAAGAGTCGGAGGTAGAGGAGCGCCTTTTCCATTCACAGATGTGGGTGAAGGGAATTCCCCTAAACTTTGTTGTGGACAGCGGCAGCCAGAAGAACCTGATCTCAGAAGAAGTCATCAAGAGATTGGAGCTACCAATAACGCCACACCCACAACCATACACCATTGGATGGCTAAGCCAAAGAAGAAGGATCCGTGTCAGTCACCAATGTCGCCTACCATATGGCATCAAGCCCTTCAAAGATGAGGTATTGTGTGATCTGGCCCCACTTGAAGTATGTGATATTCTCTTAGGACAACCATATATGTGGAAGCGTCATGCTGTATATGAATCACGACCTCTCAGTGTCATTGTCACTTTGGGAGGAAAACTCTATCGGATACCAGAGATAGATGCACCTACCCCAAACGAGCAGGGAAGGAAGATAATATCCCACACTGGGAAATTTTCCCTATTCACAATTGCCACTAAAGGTGAATATCAAATCGTGGAGACATCCACAACCTATGCAGATTATCCTTCTACTTAGCAGAAAAAAAGAAAAAAGAAAAAAAAAGAACACAAATTCAGTGCCGCATCGCCTATTCGGGTACCTCTACAGTGCAAGGCCACGCATTCAAGGTGCTCCTCCAAAAAGAAGCCATCCACACAGGTACATATCAAGGATGCCACAACAACCAAAGTTGTTGAACAACTCCAACGCATCCATCAACAACAATTACAACCCTCTGAAGATGTCAAAGTAAGGCAACCTTTCCACTTCAGCAAATGTCGCACCAAGAGCTCAACTTGACACACAGCTCGACATATGATAAGGGATTTAATGCAATGGATACCATTGCTTCATAAGGATGGAGCATTGATCTAGGTGGATATCGGTGGCATCCCACATCTTCCAACTGGCTCAAAACAGTCTTCTGGCAATTTTGGTAAATTACTATTTTTAGCAGTTTTTCGGGTCCTGAACTTTCGGAGCCATTTTGAGGCCCTAAACGACATTTTTTGGCGATTTGGGGGACCAACTGGTTGCCAAAGGAATGCATTTGGGCCCACTTGAGAGTTGTAAATCTCGGATAGACCTTTCCAATGGGCTACCGATCGCCCCAAACGGAGATCGTATGCAAAAGTTATGACCCCGGGAAGTTGATTATTCAACTAACCACCTTGGGTCCGCAAACGTTATGACGGTTCATCTTCTAGGGTTAGGTTTTTGGATGTTTTGGATTCTTTCCCTCATGCTTATGATAAATAGGCCCTTTCGGCCTCTCTTTGTATTCATCTTGGCAAAAATGAGCATAGCGGCCACATCTCTTCTCAAAGATAGCTACCACCATTCGAGCTATTGTATTTTACAGTCTGTTCTATTTCCGGTATTTAATAGAATATGTGTTTACTGTATCAATGTGTTATTTGCAATATATCTTTGTATATGATTCTGTATATGCTATCTTTTGTTTCGTTCCCACATAAATCCGGATCAGTGGTATCAGAGCAGTCTGCTCTTTGAATGTTTCTCGGTGCATGTCCCCGATGAGGTCAGGATACAGAGAGTTGGGTCTCAAACTGGTTTCACTTGGCGAAGACCACTCTCGCCGCCCCAAACGGCCTCCCATGGTGGAAGAAAAGAGAGACGACGGAGCAGTAGATCCTATCAAGTTGTTGCTCGAGGAAGCCCTCGCGCAACAAAGGAACAAGATGATGGATAATTTTGCCCAGATCCTTCAACGCATGCCAATAGTGGCAAATGCACCCTCAATGAGCTGCCATTTCGGAGATACGACTCCGTTCAAGGTACAAGCTAATTTTGATATCCCTTTATTTGAAGGCCAAATCGATGCCGATGCCCTAGATAAATGGTTGATTCTACTAGAAGGGTATTTCTCTGTCCATAATTTTTCCGACAGGGAAAAGATCGTCTTTGCGCTCCTCAAGGCCATCCCCCATGTCAAACATTGGTGGGAAACTTATTGTGAGCAAAACTCATCAGACGAATCTGGATTGTTTGAATATTCCAATCCCACTTGGGCCTCTTTTATAGATGTCGTCAAGGAACAGTATTACCCTGTTGGAAACTATGACGACCAGTACACAAAATGGACCATTCTGCACCAAGAGAGGGACCAAATGGTGTCGGAGTACACCAACAAATTCCATACCTTGCGCACAAAGCTGGGTATACAGGACTCTGAGCGGCACCTAGTACTAAAATATCGCAGTGGCCTACACCGGTACATACGAATAGAGATGGATTTCCTAGAAATCTCTTCACTCGGATCCGCCTATCGATATGCTATCAAAATCGAGCAGAAATTTCAGCAAAAGAATAAGCGTGACTTCGGACCTGCACAGAAGTAGGGCAAGGGAAACTCTGGCTCGTAGAACACGGGGTAGGGAAAGGACAACCAGTCCCAACGACAAGCGAAGAAGGGTAAAGAAAAGACAAAGAAGGACACCGGGAAGTGGTGCAAGTTCCACAAAATCCCCTGGCACAACACTGATGAATGTCGCTCAAAACAGTCATTGGTGGCTGAGATCAAAGCTTCAGAATCAGATCCCAGTTCCAATTCTGACTCAGAACCTAATTTCACAGCCGCAAGAAAAGGGAAGCAGATCATTGATGCAGAACCCAGTGCCATTGTTGCCACCACACAGATTCAGCCAGAGGAGCCTGAAGAGTCGTAGGCAGAGGAGCGCCTTTTCCACTCACAGATGTGGGTGCAGGGAATTCCCCTAAAATTTGTTGTGTACCGCAGGAGCCAGAAGAACTTGATCTCAGAAGAAGTCATCAAGAGATTGGCGCTACCAATAACGCCACACCCACAACCATACACCATTGGATGGCTAAGCCAAGGACAAAGGATCTGTGTCAATCACCAATGTTGCCTACCATATGGCTTCAAGCCCTTCAAAGATGAGGTATTGTGTGATGTGGCCCCACTTGAAGTATGTGATGTTCTCTTAGGACAACCATATATGTGGAAGCGTCATGATGTATATGAATCAAGACTTCGTAGTGTCATTGTCACTTTGGGAGGACAACTCTATCCGATACCAAAGATAGTTGCACCTACCCCGAACGAGCAGGGAAGGAAGATAATCTCCCACACTGGGAAATTTTTCCTATTCCCAATTGCCACTAAAGGTGAACATCATATCGCGGAGACATCCACAACCTCTGCAGATTAGCCTTCTACTCAGCAGAAACAAGAAGAACACAAATTCAGTGCCGCATCGCCTATTTGGGTACCTCTACAGTGCAAGGCCACGCATTCAAGGTGCTCCTTCAAAAAGAAACCATCCACACCGGTGCATACCAAGGATGCCACAACAACCAAAACTGTTGAACAACTCCAGCGCATCCATCAAAAACAATTACAACCCTCTGAAGATGTCAAAGTAAGGCAACCTTTACACTTCAGCAAATGTCGCACCAAGAGCTCAACTTGACACACAGCTCGACATATGATAAGGGATTTAACGCAATGGAGACCATTGCTTCCTAAGGAGGGAAGATTGATCCAGGTGGATATCGGTGGCATCCCACCTCTTCCAACTGGCTCAAAACAGTCTTCTGGCAATTTTGGTAAATTACTATTTTTAGAAGTTTTTCGGGTCCTGAAATTTCGGAGCCATTTTGAGGCCCTAAACGACATTTTTTGGCGATTTTGGGGACCAAATGGTTACCAACGGAATGCATTTGGGCCCATTCAAAAGTTGTAAATCTCGGATAGACCTTTCCAACGGGCTACCGAGCGCCCCAAACGGCGATCGTATAAAGCGTTATGACCCCGGGATGTTGATTGTTCAACTAACCACCTTGGGGCCGCAAACGTTATGACGGTTCATCTTCTAGGGTTAGGTTTTTGGATGTTTGGGATTCTTTCCCTCATGCTTATGATAAATAGGACCTTTCGGCCTCTCTTTGTATTCATCTTGGCACGAATGAGCATAGCGGCCACATCTCTTCTCAAAGATAGCTACAACCATTCTAGCTATTGTATTTTACAGTCTATTATATTTCCGCTATTTAATAGAATATGTGTTTACTGTATCACTGTGTTATCTGCAATATATATCTATATATGATTCTGTATATGATATCTTTTGTTTCGTTCCCACATGAATCCGGATCAATGGTATCAGTGCAGTCTTCTCTTTGATTGTTTCTCGGTGCATGTCCCCGATGAGGTCAGGATACAGAGACTTGGGTCTCGAACTAGTTTCACTTGGGGAAGACCACTCTCGCCGCCCCAAACGGCCACCCATGGCGGAAGAAAAGAGAGACGACAGAGCAGTAGATCCTATCAAGTTGTTGCTCGAGGAATCCCTCGCGTGACAAAGGAACGAGACGATGGATAATTTTGCCCAAATCCTTCAATGCATGCCAACAGTGGCAAATGCACCCTCAACGAGCAGCCATTTCGGAGATACGACTCCCTTAAAGGTACAAGTTAATTTTGATATCCCTTTATTTGAAGTCCAAATAGATGCTGATGCCCTAGATAAATGGTTGAATCTACTAGAAGGGTATTTCTCTGTCCACTATTTTTCCGATAGGGAAAAGATCGTCTTTGCACTCCTCAAGGCCGTCCCCTATGTCAAAAATTGGTGGGAAACTTATTGTGAGAAAAACTCATCAAACGAGTCTGGATTGTTTGAATATTCCAATCCCACTTGGGCCTCTTTTATAGATGCCATCAACGAACAATATTACCCTGTTTGAAACTATGACGACCAGTACACAAAATGCACCATTCTGCACCAAGAGAGGGACCAAACGGTGTCGGAGTACACCAACAAATTCCATACCTTACGCACAAAGCTGGGTATCAAGGACTCTGAGCGGCACCTAGTACTGAAATATCGCAGTGGCCTACACCGGTACATACGAACAGAGATGGATTTTCTGGAAATCTCTTCTCTCGGATCCGCCTATCGATATGCTATCAAAATCGAGCAGAAATTTCAGCAAAAGAACAAGCGTGAATTCGGACCTGCACAGAAGCAGGGCAAGGGAAACTCTGGCTTGCAGAACACGGGGTAGGGAAAGGACAACCAGTCCCAACCACAAGCAAAGAAGGGTAAAGAAAAGACAAAGAAGGACATCGGGAAGTGGTGCGAGTTCCACAAAATCCCCTGGCACAACACTGATGAATGTCGCTCAAAACAGTCATTGGTGGCTGAGATCAAAGCTTCAGAATCAGATCCCAGTTCCGATTCTGACTCAGAACCTAATTTCACAGCCGCAAGAAAATGGAAGCAGATCATTGATGCAGAACCCAGTGTTGTTGTTGCCACCACACAGATTCAGCGAGAGGAGCCTGAAGAGTCAGAGGCAGAGGAGCGCCTTTTCCACTCACAAATGTGGGTGAATGGAATTCCCCTACACTTTGTTGTGGACAGCGGCAGCCAGAACAACCTGATCTCAGAAGAAGTCATCAAAAGATTAGAGCTACCAATAACGCCACACCCACAACCATACACCATTGGATGGCTAAGCCAAGGATGAAGGATCCGTGTCAGTCACCAATGTCCCTTACCATATGGCATCAAGCCCTTCAAAGATGAGGTATTGTGTGATGTGGCCCCACTTGAAGTATGTGATGTTCTCTTAGGACAACCATATATTGTGTGATGCTATATATGAATCACGACCTCGCAGTGTCATTGTCACTTTGGGAGGACAACTCTATCGGATATCAGAGATAGTTGCACCTACCCCAAACGAGCAAGGAAGGAAGATAATCTCCCACACTGGGAAATTTTCCCTATTCCCAATTGCTACTAAAGGTGAACATCAGATCGCGGAGACATCCACAACCTCTGCAGATTATCCTTCTACTCAGCAGAAACAAGAAGAACACAAATTCAGTGCCGCATCGCCTATTCGGGTACCTCTACAGTGCAAGGCCACGCATTCAAGGTGCTCCTCCAAAAAGAAACCATCCACACCGGTGCATACCAAGGATGTCACAACAACCAAAACTGTTGAACAGCTCCAGCGCATCCATCATCAACAATTACAACCCTCTGAAGATGTCAAAGTAAGGCAACCTTTCCACTTCATCAAATGTCGCACCAAGAGCTCAACTTGACACACAGCTCGAGATATGATAAGGGATTTAACGCAATGGAGACCATTGCTTCTCAAGGTGGGAGGATTTATCCAGGTGGATATCGGTGGCAGCCCACCTCTTCCAACTTGCTCAAAACAGTCTTCTGACAATTTTGGTAAATTACTATTTTTAGCAGTTTTTCGGGTCCTGAACATTCAGAGCCATTTTGAGGCCCTAAACGACATTCTTTGGCGATTTTGGGGACCAAATAATTTCCAACAGCATGCATTTGGGCCCAATTGAAAGTTATAAATCTCTGATAGACCTTTCCAACGGGCTACCGAGTGCCCCAAACATCGATCGTATGCAAACGTTATGACCCCGGGAAGTTGACTGTTCAACTAACCACCTTGGGGCTGCAAACGTTATGACGGTTCATCTTCTAGAGTTAGGTTTTTGGATGTTTGGGATTCCTTCCCTCATGCTTATGATAAATAGCCCCTTTCGGCCTCTCTTTGTATTCAACTTGGCACGAATGAGCATAGCGGCCACATCTCTTCTCAAAGATAGCTACCACCATTCTAGCTATTGTATTTTACAGTCTGTTATATTTCCGCTACTTAATAGAATATGTGTTTACTGTATCACTGTGTTATTTACAATATATATCTGTATATGATTCTGTATATGCTATCTTTTGTTTCATTCCCACATAAATCTGGATCAGTGGTATCAGAGCAGTCTGCTCTTTGATTGTTTCTCGGTGCATGTCCCCGACGAGGTCAGGATACAGAGACATGGGTCTCGAACTAGTTTCACTTGGGGAAGACCACTCTCGCCGCCCCAAACGGCCTCCCATGGCGAAAGAAAAGAGAGACGACGAAGCATTAGATCCTATCAAGTTGTTTCTCGAGGAAGCCCTCGCGCGACAAGGGAACGAGATGATGGATAATTTCGCCCAGATCCTTCAACGCATGCCAATAGTGGCAAATGCACCCTCAACGTGCAGCCATTTCGGAGATACGACTCCCTTCAAGGTACAAGTTAATTTTGATATCCCTTTATTTGAAGGCCAAATCGATTCTGATGCCCTAGATAAATGGTTGAATCTACTAGAAAGGTATTTCTCTGTCCACAATTTTTTCGACAGGGAAAAGATCGTCTTTGCGTTCCTCAAGAATGTCCCCCATGTCAAAACTTGGTGGGAAACTTATTGTGAGAAAAACTCATCAGACGAGTCTGGATTGTTTGAATATTCCAATACCACTTGGGCCTCTTTTTTAGATGTCGTCAAGGAACAATATTACCCTGTTGTAAACTATGACGACCAGTACACAAAATGGACCATTCTGCACCAAGAGAGGGACCAAACGGTGTCGGAGTACACCAACAAATTCCATACCTTGCGCACAAAGCTGGGTATCAAGGACTCTAAGTGGCACCTAGTACTGAAATATCGCAGTGGCCTACACCGGTACATACGAACAGAGATGGATTTCCTGGAAATCTTTTCACTCGGATCCGCCTATCGATATGCTATCCAAATCGAGCGAAAATTTCAGCAAAAGAACAAGCGTGACTTCGGACCTGCACAGAAGCAGGGCAAGGGAAACTCTGGCTCGTAGAACATGGGGCAAGGAAAGGACAACCAATCCCAACCATAAGCGAAGAAGGGTAAAGAAAAGACAAAGAAGGACACCGGGGAGTGGTGCGGGTTCCACAAAAGCCCCTAGCACAACACTGATGAATGTCGCTGAAAACAGTCATTGGTGGCTAAGATCAAAGCTTCAGAATCAGATCCCAGTTCCGATTCTGACTCAGAACCTAATTTCACAGCAGGAAGAAAAGGGAAGCAGATCATTGATGCAGAACCCAGTGTCGTTGTTGCCACCACACAGATTCAGCTAGAGGAGCTTGAATTGTCAGAGGCAGAGGAGCGCCCTTTCCACTCAAAGATGTGCGTGCAGGGAATTCCCCTAAACTTTGTTGTGGACAGCGGGAGCCAGAAGAACTTGATCTCAGAAGAAGTCATCAAGAGATTGGCGCTACCAATAACGCCACACCCACAACCATACACCATTGGATGGCTAAGCCAAGGACGAAGGATCCATGTCAGTCACCAATGTTGCCTACCATATGGCTTCAAGCCCTTCAAAGATGAGGTATTGTGTGATGTGGCCCCACTTGAAGTATGTGATGTTCTCTTAGGACAACCATATATGTGGAAGCGTCATGATGTATATGAATCAAGACCTCGTAGTGTCATTGTCACTTTGGGAGGACAACTCTATCCGATACCAGAGATAGTTGCACCTACCCTGAACGAGCAGGGAAGGAAGATAATCTCTCACACTCGGAAATTTTTCCTATTCCCAATTGCCACTAAAGGTGAACATCAGATCGTGGAGACATCCACAACCTCTGCAGATTAGCCTTCTACTCAGCAGAAACAAGAAGAACACAAATTCAGTGCCGCATCGCCTATTCGGGTACCTCTACAGTGAAAGGCCACGCATTCAAGGTGCTCCTCCAAAAAGAAACCATCCACACCGGTGCATACCAAGGATGCCACAACAACCAAAACTGTTGAACAGCTCCAGCGCATCCATCAAAAACAATTACAACCCTCTGAAGATGTCAACGTAAGGCAACCTTTCCACTTCAGCAAATGTCGCACCAAGAGCTCAACTTGACACACAGCTCGACATATGATAAGGGATTTAACGCAATCGAGACCATTGCTTCCTAAGGAGGGAGGATTGATCCAGGTGGATATCGGTGGCATCCCACCTCTTCCAACTGGCTCAAAACAGTCTTCTGGCAATTTTGGTAAATTACTATTTTTAGAAGTTTTTCGGGTCCTGAACTTTCGAAGCCATTTTGAGGCCCTAAACAACATTTTTTGGCGATTTTGGGGACCAAATGGTTACCAACGGAATGCATTTGGGCCCATTCGAAAGTTTTAAATCTCGGATAGACCTTTCCAATGGGATACCGAGCGCCCCAAACGGCGATCGTATAAAGCGTTATGACCCCAGGAAGTTGATTGTTCAACTAACCACCTTGGGGCCGCAAACGTTATGACGGTTCATCTTCTAGGGTTAGGTTTTTGGATGTTTGGGATTCTTTCCCTCATGCTTATGATAAATAGGCCCTTTCGGACTCTCTTTGTATTCATCTTGGCACGAATGAGCATAGCGGCCACATCTCTTCTCAAAGATAGCTACAACCATTCTAGCTATTGTATTTTACAGTCTATTCTATTTCTGCTATTTAATAGAATATGTGTTTACTGTATCACTGTGTTATTTGCAATATATCTCTGTATATGATTCTGTATATGATATCTTTTGTTTCGTTCCCACATAAATCCGGATCAGTGGTATCAGTGCAGTATGCTCTTTGATTGTTTCTCGGTGCATGTCCCCGACGAGGTCAGGATACAGAGACTTGGGTCTCGAACTAGTTTTACTTGGGGAAGACCACTCTCGCCGCCCCAAACGGCCACCATGGCGGAAGAAAAGAGAGACGACGGAGTAGTAGATCCTATCAAGTTGTTGCTCGAGGAATCCCTCGCATGACAAAGGAACGAGACGATGGATAATTTTTCCCAAATCCTTCAATGCATGCCAACAGTGGCAAATGCACCCTCAACGAGCAGCCATTTCGGAGATACGACTCCCTTCAAGGTACAAGTTAATTTTGATATCCCTTTATTTGAAGGCCAAATCGATGCTGATGCCCTAGATAAATGGTTGAATCTACTAGAAGGGTATTTCTCTGTCCACTATTTTTCCGATAGGGAAAAGATCGTCTTTGCGCTCCTCAAGGCCGTCCCCTATGTCAAAAATTGGTGGGAAACTTATTGTGAGCAAAACTCATCAGACGAGTCTGGATTGTTTGAATATTCCAATCCCACTTGGGCCTCTTTTATAGATGCCATCAAGGAACAATATTACCCTGTTTGAAACTATGATGACCAGTACACAAAATGGACCATTCTGGACCAAGAGAGGGACCAAACGGTGTCGGAGTACACCAACAAATTCCATACCTTGCGCACAAAGCTGGGTATCAAGGACTCTGAGCGGCACCTAGTACTGAAATATCGCAGTGGCCTACACCGGTACATACGAATAGAGATGGATTTCCTGGAAATCTCTTTACTCGGATCCGCCTATCGATATGCTATCAAAATCGAGCAGAAATTTCAGCAAAAGAACAAGCGTGACTTCGGACCTGCACAGAAGCAGGGCAAGGGAAACTCTGGCTTGCAGAACACGGGGCAGGGAAACGACAACCAGTCCCAACCACAAGCGAAGAAGGGTAAAGAAAAGACAAAGAAGGACACCGGGAATTGGTGCGAGTTCCACAAAATCCCCTGGCACAACACTGATGAATGTCGCTCAAAACAGTCATTGGTGGCTGAGATCAAAGCTTCAGAATCAGATCCCAGTTCCGATTCTGACTGAGAACCTAATTTCACAGCCGCAAGAAAAGCGAAGCAGATCATTGATGCAGAACCCAGTGTCGTTGTTTCCACCACACAGATTCAGTGAGAGGAGCCTGAAGAGTCAGAGGCAAAGGAGCGCCTTTTCCACTCAAAAATGTGGGTGAAGGGAATTCCCCTACACTTTGTTGTGGACAGCGGCAGCCAGAACAACCTGATCTTAGAAGAAGTCATCAAGAGATTAGAGCTACCAATAACGCCACACCCACAACCATACACCATTGGATGGCTAAGCCAAGGATGAAGGATCCGTGTCAGTCACCAATGTCCCTTACCATATGGCATCAAGCCCTTCAAAGATGAGGTATTGTGTGATGTGGCCCCACTTGAAGTATGTGATGTTCTCTTAGGACAACCATATATTGTGTGATGCTATATATGAATCACGACCTCGTAGTGTCATTGTCACTTTGGGAGGACAACTCTATCGGATATCAGAGATAGTTGCACCTACCCCAAACGAGCAGGGAAGGAAGATAATCTCCCACACTGGGAAATTTTCCCTATTCCCAATTGCTACTAAAGGTGAACATTAGATCACGGAGACATCCACAACCTCTGCAGATTATCCTTCTACTCAGCAGAAACAAGAAGAACACAAATTCAGTGCCGCATCGCCTATTCGGGTACCTCTACAGTGCAAGGCCACGCATTCAAGGTGCTCCTCCAAAAAGAAACCATCCTCACCGGTGCATACCAAGGATGTCACAACAACCAAAACTGATGAACAGCTCCAGCGCATCCATCAACAACAATTACAACCCTCTGAAGATGTCAAAGTAAGGCAACCTTTCCACTTCAGCAAATGTCGCACCAAGAGCTCAACTTGACACACAGCTCGACATATGATAAGGGATTTAACGCAATGGAGACCATTGATTCCTAAGGAGGGAGGATTTATCTAGGTGGATATCGGTGGTGGCCCACCTCTTCCAACTTGCTCAAAACAGTCTTTTGGCAATTTTGGTAAATTACTATTTTTAGCAGTTTTTCGGGTCCTCAACTTTTGGAGCCATTTTGAGGCCCTAAACGACATTCTTTTGCGATTTTGAGCACCAAATAATTTCCAACAGCATGCATTTGGTCCCAATTGAAAGTTGTAAATCTCTGATAGACCTTTCCAACGGGCTACCGAGTGCCCCAAACATCGATCGTATGCAAACGTTATGACCCCGGGAAGTTGACTGTTATGCAAACATCGATCCTTGGGGCTGCAAACGTTATGACGGTTCATCTTCTAGGGTTAGGTTTTCGGATGTTTGGGATTCCTTCCCTCATGCTTATGATAAATAGCCCCTTTCGGCCTCTCTTTGTATTCATCTTGGCACGAATGAGCATAGCGGCCACATCTCTTCTCAAAGATAGCTACCACCATTCTAGCTATTGTATTGTACAGTCTGTTCTATTTCCGCTATTTAATAGAATATGTGTTTACTGTATCACTGTGTTATTTGCAATATATATCTGTATATGATTCTGTATATGCTATCTTTTGTTTTGTTCCCACATAAATCTGGATCAGTGGTATCAGAGCAGTCTGCTCTTTGATTGTTTCTCGGTGCATGTCCCCGACGAGGTCAGGATACAGAGACATGGGTCTCGAACTAGTTTCACTTAGGGAAGACCACTCTCGCCGCCCAAACGCCCTCCCATGGCGAAAGAAAAGAGAGACGACAGAGCAGTAGATCCTATCAAGTTGTTGCTCGAGGAAGCCCTCGCGCAACAAAGGAACGAGATGATGGATAATTTCGCCCAGATCCTTCAACGCATGCCAACAATGGCAAATGCACCCTCAACGAGCAGCCATTTCGGAGATACGACTCCCTTCAAGGTACAATTTAATTTTGATATCCCTTTATTTGAAGGCCAAATCGATTTTGATGCCCTAGATAAATGGTTGAATCTACTAGAAAGGTATTTCTATGTCCACAATTTTTCCGACAGGGAAAAGATCGTCTTTGCGTTCCTCAAGGCCGTCCCCCATGTCAAAACTTGGTGGGAAACTTATTGTGAGAAAAACTCATCAGACGAGTTTGGATTGTTTGAATATTCCAATACCACTTGGGCCTCTTTTTTAGATGTCGTCAAGGAACAATATTACCCTGTTGTAAACTATGACGACCAGTACACAAAATGGACCATTCTGCACCAAGAGAAGGACCAAACGGTGTCGTAGTACACCAACAAATTCCATACCTTGCGCACAAAGCTGGGTATCAAGGACTCTGAGTGGCACCTAGTACTGAAATATCGCAGTGGCCTACACCGGTACATACGAACAGAGATGGATTTCCTGGAAATCTCTTCACTCGGATCCGCCTATCGATATGCTATCCAAATCGAGCAGAAATTTCAGCAAAAGAACAAGCGTGACTTCGGACCTGCACAGAAGCAGGGCAAGGGAAACTCTGGCTCGTAGAACATGGGGCAGGGAAAGGACAACCAGACCCAACCACAAGCGAAGAAGGGTAAAGAAAAGATAAAGAAGGACACCAGGGAGTAGTGCGGGTTCCACAAAAGCCCCTAGCACAACACTGATGAATGTCGCTGAAAACAGTCATTGGTGGCTAAGATCAAAGCTTCAGAATCAGATCCCAGTTCCGATTCTGACTCAGAACCTAATTTCACAGCAGGAAGAAAAGGGAAGCAGATCATTGATGCAGAACCCAGTGTCGTTGTTGCCACCACACAGATTCAGCTAGAGGAGCTTGAAGTGTCAGAGGCAGAGGAGCGCCCTTTCCACTCACAGATGTGCGTGCAGGGAATTCCCCTACACTTTGTTGTGGACAGTGGCAGCCAAAAGAACCGGATCTCAGAAGAAGTCATCAAAAGATTGGAGTTACCAATAATGCCACACCCACAACCATACACCATTAGATGGCTAAGCCAAGGACGAAGGATCCGTGTCAGTCACCAATGTCGCCTACCATATGGCATCAAGCCTTTCAAAGATGAGGTATTGTGTGATGTGGCCCCACTTGAAGTACGTGATGTTCTCTTAGGACAACCATATATGTGGAAGCGCCATGCTGTATATGAATCACGACCTCGCAGTGTCATTGTCACTTTGGGAGGACAACTCTATCGGATACCAGAGATAGTTGCACCTACCCGAAACGAGCAAGGAAGGAAGATAATCTCCCACACTGAGAAATTTTCCCTATTCGCAATTGCCACTAAAGGTGAACATCAGATCGCGGAGACATCCACAACCTCTGCAGATTATCCTTCTACTCAGCAGAAACAAGAAGAACACAAATACAGTGCCGCATCGCCTATTCAGGTACCTCTACAGTGCAAGGCCACGCATTTAAGGTGCTCCTCCAAAAAGAAACCTTCCACACCAGTGCATACCAAGGATGCCACAACAACCAAAACTGTTGAACAGCTCCAGCGCATCCATCAACAACAATTACAACCCTCTGAAGATGTCAAAGTAAGGCAACCTTTCCACTTCAGCAAATGTTGCACCAAGAGCTCAACTTGACACACAGCTACAGATATGATAAGGGATTTAACGCAATGGAGACCATTGGTTCCATAGGAGGGAGGATTGATCCAGGTGGATATCGGTGGTGGCCCACCTCTTCCAACTGGCTCAAAACAGTCTTCTGGCAATTTTGGTAAATTACTATTTTTAGCAGTTTTTCGGGTCCTGAACTTTTGGAGCCATTTTGAGGCCCTAAATGACATTTTTTGGCGATTTGGGGGACCCAATGGTTGCCAATGGCATGCTTTTGTGCCTATTCAAAAGTTGTAAATCTCGGATAGACCTTTCCAACAGCCTACCGAGCACCCCAAACGGAGATCGTATGCAAAAGTTATGACCCCGGGAAGTTGACTGTTCAACTAACCACCTTGCAAACGTTATGACGGTTCATCTTCTAGGGTTAGGTTTTTGGATTTTTGGGATTCTTTCCCTCATGCTTATGATAAATAGGCCCTTTCGGACTCTCTTTGTATTCACCTTGGCACGAATGAGCATAGCGGCCACATCTCTTCTCAAAGATAGCTACCACCATTCTAGCTATTGTATTTTACAGTCCATTCTATTTCCGTTATTTTATAGAATATGTGTTTACTGTATCACTGTGTTATTTGCAATATATCTCTGTATATGATTCTGTATATGCTATCTTTTGTTTCGTTCCCACATAAATCCGGATCGGTGGTATCAGAGCAGTCTGCTCTTTGATTGTTTCTCGGTGCATGTCCCCGATGAGGTCAGGATACAGAGAGTTGGGTCTCGAACTAGTTTCACTTGGGGAAGACCACTCTCGCCGCCCCAAACGGCCTACCATGGCGGAAGAAAAGAGAGACGACGAAGCAGTAGATCCTATCAAGTTGTTGCTCGAGGAATCCCTCGCGCGACAAAGGAATGTGATGATGGATAATTTCACCCAGATCCTTCAACGCATGCCAACAGTAGCAAATGCACCCTCAACAAGCATCCATTTCGGAGATACGACTCCCTTCAAGGTACAAGTTAATTTTGATATCCCTTTATTTGAAGGCCAAATCGATGTCGATGCCCTAGATAAATGGTTGAATCTACTAGAAGGGTATTTCTTTGTCCACAATTTTTCTGACAGGGAAAAGATCGTCTTTGCACTCCTCAAGGCCATCCCCCATGTCAAAAATTGGTGGGAAAATTATTGTGAGCAAAACTCATCAGACGAGTCTGGATTGTTTGAATATTCCAATTCCACTTGGGCCTTTTTTATAGATGCCGTCAAGGAACAATATTACCCTATTGGAAACTATGACGACCAGTACACAAGATGGACCATTCTGCACCAAGAGAGGGACCAAACGGTGTCGGAGTACACCAACAAATTCCATACCTTACGCACAAAGCTAGGTATCAAGGACTCTAAGCGGAACCTAGTACTGAAATATCGCAGTGGACTACACCGGTACATACGAACAGAGATGGATTTCCTGGAAATCTCTTCACTCGGATCCGCCTATCGATATGCTATCAAAATCGAGCAGAAAGTTTAGCAAAAGAACAAGCGTGACTTCGGACCTGCACAAAAGCAGGGCTAGGGAAACTTTGGCTCGCAGAACACGGGGCAGGGAAAGGACAACCAGTCCCAACCACAAGCGAAGAAGGGTAAAGAAAAGAAAAAGAAGGACACCGGGAAGTGGTGCGAGTTCCACAAAAGCCCATGGCACAACACTGATGAATGTCGCTCAAAACAGTCATTGGTGGCTGAGATCAAAGCTTCAGAATCAAATCCCAGTTCCGATTCTGACTCAGAACCTAATTTCACAGCCGCAAGAAAAGGGAAGCAGATCATTGATGCCGAACCTAGTGTCGTTATTGCCACCACATAGATTCGGCCAGAGGAGCCTGAAGGGTCGGAGCAAGAGGAGCGCCCTTTCCACTCACAGATGTGGGTGAAGGGAATTCCCCTACACTTTGTTGTGGACATCGGCAGCCAGAAGAACCTGATCTCAGAAGAAGTCATCAAGAGATTGGAACTACCAATAACGCCACACCCACAACCATACGCCACTGGATGGCTAAGCCAAGGACGAAGGATCCGTATCAGTCACCAATGTCGCCGACCATATGGCATCAATCCCTTCAAAGATGAGGTATTGTGTGATGTGGTCCCACTTGAAGTACGTGATGTTCTCTTAGGACAACTATATATGTGGAATTGACATGTTGTATATGAATCACAACCTCGCAGTGTCATTGTCACTTTGGGAGGACAACTCTATCGGATACCAGAGATAGTTGCACCTACCCCAAACGAGCAGGGAAGGAAGATAATCTCCCACACTGGGAAATTTTCCCTATTCGCAATTGCCACTAAAGGTGAACATCAGATCGCGGAGACATCCACAACCTCTGCAGATTATCCTTCTACTCATCAGAAACAAGAAGAACACAAATTCAGTGCCGCATCACCTATTCGGGTACCTCTACAGTGCAAGGCCACGCATTCAAGGTGCTCCTCCAAAAAGAAACCATCCACACCGGTACATACCAAGGATGTCACAACAACCAAAACTGTTAAACATCTCCAGCGTATCCATCAACAACAATTACAACCTTCTTAAGATGTCAAAGTAAGGCAACCTTTCCACTTCAGCAAATGTCGCACCAAAAGCTCAACTTGACACACAGCTCGAGATATGATAAGGGACTTAACGCAATGGAGACCATTGCTTCCTAAGGAGGGAGGATTGATCTAGGTGGATATCGGTGGTGGCCCACCTCTTCCAACTGGCTCAAAACAGTCTTCTGGCAATTTTGGTAAATTACTATTTTTAGCAGTTTTTTGGGTCCTGAACTTTCGGAGCCATTTTGAGGACCTAAACGACATTTTTTGGCGATTTGGGGACCAAATGGTTGCCAACGACATGCATTTGGGCCCACTCGAAAGTTGTAAATCTCGGATAGACCTTTCCAACGGGCTACCGAGCGCCCCAAACGGAGATCGTATGTAAACGATATGACCCCGGGAAGTTGACTGTTCAACTAACCACCTTGGGGCCGCAAACGTTATGACGGTTCATCTTCTAGGTTTAGGTTTTTGGATGTTTGGGATTCTTTCCCTCATGCTTATGATAAATAGCCCCTTTCGGCCTCTCTTTATATTCATCTTGGCACGAATGAGCATAACAGCCACATCTCTTCTCAAAGATAGCTACCACCATTCTAGCTATTGTATTTTACAGTCTGTTCTATTTCCGCTATTTAATAGAATATTTGTTTACTGTATCACTGTGTTATTTGCAATATATCTCTATATATGATTCTGTATATGATATCTTTTGTTTCGTTCCCACATAAATCCGGATCAGTGGTATCAGAGCAGTCTACTCTTTGATTGTTTCTCGGTGCATGTCCCCGACGAGGTCAGGATACAGAGACTTGGGTCTCGAACTAGTTTCACTTGGGGAAGACCACTCTCACCGCCCCAAACGGCCTCCCATGGCGGAAGAAAAGAGAGACGACGGATCAGTAGATCCTATCAAGTTGTTGCTCGAGGAAGCCCTCGCGCGACAAAGGAACGAGATGATGGATAATTTCGCCCAGATCCTTCAACGCATGCCAACAGTGGAAAATGCACCCTCAATGAGCAACCATTTCGGAGATACGACTCCCTTCAAGGTAGAATTTAATTTTGATATCCCTTTATTTGAAGGCCAAGTCGATGTCGATGCCCAAGATAAATGGTTGAATCTACTAGAAGGGTATTTCTCTGTCCACAATTTTTTCGACAGGGAAAAGATCGTCTTTACACTCCTCAAGGCCATCCCCCATGTCAAAAATTGGTGGGAAACTTATTGTCAGAAAAACTCATCAGACGAGTCTGGATTGTTTGAATATTCCAAACCCACTTGGGCCTCTTTTATAGATGTTGTCAAGGAACAATATTACCCTGTTGGAAACTATGACGACCAGTACACAAAATGGACCATTCTGCACCAAGAGAGGGACCAAACGGTGTCAGAGTACACCAACAAATTCCATACCTTGCACACAAAGCTGGGTATCAAGGACTCTGAGCGGCACCTAGTACTGAAATATCGCAGTGGCCTACACCAGTACATACGAACAGAGATGGATTTCCTGGAAATCTATTCACTCGGATCCTCCTATCGATATGCTATCAAAATAGAGCAAAAATTTCAGCAAAAGAACAAACGTGACTTCGGACCTGCACAGAAGCAGGGCAAGCGAAACTCTGGCTCGGAGAACACAGGGCAGAAAAAGGACAACCAGTCCCAACCACAAGCGAAGAAGGGTAAAGAAAAGATAAAGAAGGACACCGAGAAGTGGTGCGAGTTCCACAAAAGCCCCTAGCACAACACTGATGAATGTCGCTCAAAACAGTCATTGGTGACTGAGATCAAAGCTTCAGAATCAGATCCCAGTTCCGATTCTGACTCAGAACCTAATTTCACAGCCGCAAGAAAAGGGAAGCAGATCATTGATGCAGAACCCAGGGCCGTTGTTGCCACCACATAGATTCATCCAAAGGAAACTGAAGATTCGGAGGTAGAAGAGCGCCCTTTCCACTCACAGATGTGGGTGAAGGGAATTCCCCTACACTTTGTTGTGGACAGCGGCAGCCAGAAGAACCTGATCTCAGAAGAAGTCATCAAGAGATTGGAGCTACCAATAACGCAACACCCACAACCATACACCATTGGATGGCTAAGCCAAGGACGAAGGATCCGTGTCAGTCACCAATGTCGCCTAACATATGGCATCAAGCCCTTCAAAGATGAGGTATTGTGTGATGTGGCCCCACTTGAAGTATGTGATGTTCTCTTAGGACAACCATATATGTGGAAGCGTCATGATGTATATGAATCACGACCTCGCAGTGTCATTGTCACTTTGGGAGGACAACTCTATCGGATACCAGAGATAGTTGCACCTACCCCAAACAAGTAGGGAAGGAAGATAATCTCCCACACTGGGAAATTTTCCCTATTCGCAATTGCCACTAAAGGTGAACATCAGATCGCGGAGACATCCACAACCTCTGCAGATTATCCTTCTACTCAGCAGAAATGAGAAGAACACAAATTCAGTGCCGCATCGCCTATTCGGGTACCTCTACAGTGCAAGGCCACGCATTCAAGGTGCTCCTCCAAAAAGAAACCATCCACACCAGTGCATACCAAGGATTCCACAACAACCAAAACTCTTGAACATCTCCAGCGCATCCATCAACAACAATTACAACCCTCTGAAGATGTCAAAGTAAGGCAACCTTTCCACTTCAGCAAATGTCACACCAAGAGCCCAACTTGACACATAGCTCGAGATATGATAAGGGATTTAACGCAATGGAGACCATTGCTTCCTAAGGAGGAAGGATTGATCCAGGTGGATATCGGTGGCAGCCCACCTCTTCCAACTAGCTCAAAACAGTCTTCTGGCAATTTTGGTAAGTTACTATTTTTAGCAGTTTTTCGGGTCCTGAACTATCGGAGCCATTTTGAGGCCCTAAAGAACATTTTTGGGTGATTTGGGGGACCAAATGGTTTCCAATGGCATGCATTTGGTCCCATTCGAAAGTTGTAAATCTCGAAATAGACCTTTTGAACGGGCTACCGAGCGCCCCAAACGGAGATCGTATGCAAAAGTTATGACCGCGGGAAGTTGACTGTTCAACTAACCACCTTGGGGCCGCAAACGTTATGATGGTTCATCTTTTAGGGTTAGGTTTTTGGATGTTTGGGATTCTTTCCCTCATTCTTATGATAAATAGGCCCTTTCGGCCCCTCTTTGTATTCATCTTGGCAAAAATGAGCATAGCGGCCACATCTCTTCTCAAAGATAGCTACCACCATTCTACCTATTGTATTTTACAGTCTATTCTATTTTCGTTATTTAATAGAATATGTGTTTACTGTATCACTGTGTTATTTGAAATATATCTCTGTATATTATTCTATATAAGCTATGTTTTGTTTCGTTCCCACAAAAATCCAGATCAGTGGTATCAGAGCAGTCTGCTCTTTGATTGTTTCTTGGTGCATGTCCCCGACGAGGTCAGGATACAGAGAGTTGGGTCTCGAACTAGTTTCACTTGGGGAAGACCACTCTCGCCGCCCCAAACGGCCTCCCATGGCGGAAGAAAAGAGAGACGACAGAGCAGCAGATCCTATCAAATTGTTGCTCGAGCAATCCCTCACGCGACAAAGGAACGAGATGATGGATAATTTCGCCCAGATCCTTCAACACATGCCAATAGTGGCAAATGCACCCTCAACGAGCAGCCATTTCGGAGATACGACTCCATTCAAGGTACAAGCTAATTTTGGTATCCCTTTATTTGAAGGCCAAATCGATGTCGATGCCCTAGCTAAATGGTTGAATCTACTAGAAGGGTATTTCTCTGTCCACAATTTTTCCGATAGGGAAAAGATCGTCTTTGCGCTCCTCAAGGCCGTCCCCCATGTCAAAAATTGGTGGGAAACTTATTGTGAGCAAAACTCATCAGACGAGTCTGGATTGTTTGAATATTCCAATCCCACTTGGGCCTCTTTTATAGATGCCGTCAAGGAACAATATTACCCTGTTGGAAACTATGACGACCAGTACACAAAATGGACCATTCTGCACCAAGAGAGGGACCAAACGATGTCGGAGTACACCAACAAATTCCATACCTTGCGCACAAAGCTGGGTATCAAGGACTCTGAGCGGCACCTAGTACTGAAATATCGCAGTGGCCTACACCGGTACATACGAACAAAGATGGATTTCCTGGAAATCTCTTCACTCGTATCTGCTTATCGATATGCGATCAAAATTGAGCAAAAATTTCAGTAGAATAACAAGCGTGACTTCGGACCTGCACAGAAGCAGGGAAAGGGAAACTCTGGCTCGCAGAACACAGGGCAGGGAAAGGACAACCAGTCCCAACCACAAGCGAAGAAGGGTAAAGAAAAGACAAAGAAGGACACCGGGAAGTGGTGCGAGTTCCACAAAAGCCCCTGGCACAACACTGATGAATGTCGCTCAAAACAGTCATTGGTGGCTGAGATCAAGCTTCAGAATCAGATCCCAGTTCCGATTCTGACTCAGAACCTAATTTCACAGCCGCAAGAAAAGGGAAGCATATCATTGATGCAGAACCGAGTACCGTTGTTTCCACCACACAGATTCAGCCAGAGGAGCCTGAAGAGTCGGAGGCAGAGGAGCGCCTTTTCCACTCACAGATGTGGGTGAAGGCAATTCCCCTACACTTTGTTGTGTACAGCGGCAGCTAGAAGAACCTGATCTCAGAAGAAGTCATCAAGAGATTGGAGCTAGCAATAACGCCACACCCACAACCATACACCATTGGATGGCTAAGCCAAGGACGAAGGATCCGTGTCAGTCACCAATGTCGCCTACTATATGGCATCAAGCCCTTCAAAGATGAGGTATTGTGTGATGTGGCCCCACTTGAAGTATGTGATGTTCTCTTAGGACAACCATATATGTGGAAGCATCATGTTGTATATGAATCACGACCTCGCAGTGTCATTGTCACTTTGGGAGGACAACTCTATCGGATACCAGAGATAGTTGCACCTACCCCAAACGAGCAGGGAAGGAAGATAATCTCCCACACTGGGAAATTTTCCCTATTCGCAATTGCCACTAAAGGTGAACATCAGATCGCGGAGACATCCACAACCTCTGCAGATTATCCTTCTACTCAACAGAAACAAGAAGAACACAAATTCAGTGTCGCATTGCATATTCGGGTACCTCTACAGTGCAAGGCCACGCATTCAAGGTGCTTCTCCAAAAAGAAACCATCCACACCGGTGCATACCAAGGATGCCACAAAAACAAAAACTGTTGAACAGCTCCAGTGCATCCATCAAAAACAATTACAACCCTCTGAAGATGTCAAAGTAAGGCAACCTTTCCACTTCAGCAAATGTCGCACCAAGAGCTCAACTTGACACACAGCTCGACATATGATAAGGGATTTAACGCAATGGAGACCATTGCTTCCTAAGGAGGGAGGATTGATCCAGGTGGATATCGGTGGCGACCCACCTCTTCCAACTGGCTCAAAACAGTCTTCTGGCAAGTTTGGTAAATTACTATTTTTAGCAGTTTTTCGGGTCCTGAACTTTCGGAGCCATTTTGAGGCCCTAAACGACATTTTTTGGCGATTTGGGGGACCAAATGGTTGCCAACGACATGCATTTGGGCCCAGTCCGAAGTTGTAAATCTCGGATAGACCTTTCCAACGGGCTACGAGCGCCCCAAACGGAGATCGTATGCAAAAGTTATGACCCCGGGAAGTTGACTGTTCAACTAACCACCTTGGGGCCGCAAACGTTATGACGGTTCATCTTCTAGGGTTAGGTTTTTGGATGTTTGGGATTCTTTCCCTCATGCTTATGATAAATAAGCCCTTTCGGCCTCTCTTTGTATTCATCTTTGCACGAATGAGCATAGCGGCCACATCTATTCCCAAAGATAGCTACCACCATTCTAGCTATTGTATTTTACAGTCTATTCTATTTCTGTTATTTAATAGAATATGTGTTTACTGTATCACTGTGTTATTTGCAATATATCTCTGTATATGATTCTGTATATGCTATCTTTTTTTTCGTTCCCACATAAATCCAGATGATTCTTTTTTCAAACTGCACTTTGGTATGCCATGGGTTCCTTCATTTGTCCAATCCAGATTAAGAGTTTCATCAGCTTATCAGTTTCTTGCATGGCTTCATTGGAAGCATGATTTCACTTGACCAAGTTGCAGATTTTGTTAGAGGTGAGGTAGCGTAGGAAATAAGCTCGCTTCCTGAGTATTTGCTTTCCTTCAGTTTGCAGTAGGTGCATCAATTAGTTTGCTTGAATAAGTGTCAAATTTTGAATGTTTGCATAGATTTGGTAGATATATGAAGGACTCCATCACCCAATGGACAAGGAATTATACAGTTGTGTACTTCTAGATTGCAATTTGCTTGTAGAAGTGGTGTGTTTCAGCTTGCAAGTATTTGGTTTGCATGATGTGTATATTTCCAGAGAAGCCTTGGTTTTTAGAGCAGGTTATTCTTACATTTTGCAGAGCAGGTATTGTGAACAATGATGAATAGAAGGCACAAGGTCTGCATGTTCTTGCCAACTCATAGGGAGCATGCCATCCACAAATGGAGGCAGATGTTGGTACCAGATCTATCCCACAAAATTTTACATTCCAATAGTGCACATGTGAAGATGGACCTCAACTTTTACTACCTAATGTCCACTAGCATTTTTGTCGAAGCCTCGAGTTTTGGTGTCATCCTATCCAGTTTCTCTTAACCTCAAACTTCGAGCTGGTGAGCCTGGCTATTTTACCTTGCCTTTACATTCTTAAATAAAACAAATACTTTATCCTATGTGCATTTTGATTTTTAATATTTATTATTATCTTAATAAAAATGAATTTTTATTAAAATAAAAAGAAAAAATATTATTATATACATATGCATATACCTTTTATCTCTAATCTTTTTCATATCACGTAGCTTTGTTTTCTTAAAAAGGAGATAAAAATTTATTTTGAAAAATGTGGTTCCTTTGAAGAATCATATCCATGTTAAGCTTTAATCCCAACCTTAAACCATATTCTCCAACATCAAGCACCATATTCCAAGCTCATGCATTTCGAGTTGATGAGCTATGAAACCAATACCGTATATAAAATATAAAATACTATTTTTCTTTGGTGGTGTAGGATAAAGTCCCATTCAAATAAAAAATGATCGGCAGCTGATTGGGATTATGTCACATCCCCTTCCATCAATCTGGTGCAAGGAAGGAAACATGACCAATCTTATCAGGCTTATTGACAAACTCAACCCCAAACATTACTAAGAAAATCATGGATAAATAAAAACTTATGTATGCATATTCATACTCAATAAACATGGCGGAATTAAACACTATATACACACACAGTTTCATCATGCATTCAGCATATCTATCACAAACGGATGATGATTCAATATGCATAGAATCAATCCGCTTCTCATGCTATGCAGAGACTTCATATCAACTCCATTAACATGAATAATTATCATTCAGAATTAGCACATTTCCAACACAGAATGCATATAATTTAAAACATATAGAACACTTATCTTGGAGGTGAATCTATCCAACAACTGGTTATGTGAGATCAACATTCCACCCAACCACATATCTTTGTCCATCCTGTATTCTTTCAGCTAAGATATCACCCCCGAGCTGGGTTGTGCATCCACTAAGGAGGAATTAGATAGGCTCACTCATAGCCATGGTTTCACTCAACAGTTATGCTAAGCCAACACACAGGTGGGTTTATCAAGCATACAAAATATAGAGGAGGGAAATGCTAAGCCAGTGAGCTCAACCATAGAGCTACAAGCATCTCAAATGAATTCAACAATTATGGCACCCACAATACCTACCTCACCCAACACAAGGAAGGTCCCCTTTTCTGCTACACAGTCCCTCACGTGTCCCTTCCCTCCAGTGCTATTCAGGGTGGGCATAGAAAGGCCCAACTGCTAATTCCTTGAGATTCCATCATTCACTAAGTTTATCAAGCAAACCCAACCTCTGTTCAATCATTCACACTTCGATTTCTCACAATTCTGTCATCAAATAACTCAATCCCGTCACTGAGTTTCTGGGTTATGAAAACTAGGTTTTCCAATGGATTTTGGGGTATCTAATGCTCTCAAATTCACCCCAAGGTTGATATCTATGGATCCCTCAATGTATTTCACTGTCAAATACCAAATCTGGGCGTTTATGGCTCTTCAAAACGTGGGTTCTAGCAAAGTTGTTATTTCTGGTTTTTGCTCACTGTTGGGAATTCGTAATGGATGAGAAATGATGTTGGGGCGTTCAACAATAGAATGGGAATGAGGAATAATCAATTCCCATGAGGTAAGGTGACTTGTGATACAAAAAAAACAGAGCCCATACCTTCCATATGAATTTCTGGGCTACCCATGCTCCATTGAAGCCATGGATTGAATTCTTCAACAACTTCCTTACAACAGAACTAAATGTCAGCAAGGAAGGGAAAATGGATTCTCAAGATGACATTTGAAAGCATATGGTTCATCCCCACAACCCCCTCACCACTCCCTAGTGGAATACACATGGCCCTTTCTCATTCGTTGCTCCCATAGCCAATTTTGGTATTTTATTGCAATATCAAATATTTACATAATTTACAATATCCCATGGCTTAATAGCACATGGGTAACAAAATGTCAAATTCTTGTCCATTTAAAATAAAATATGAACATATACTAGTGGGGCATTGGCCTTGAGCTCCACGTCAAGGAAACATACATCACATGTATACAATATTTACATTAAAATCCAATATAACACAAGGGTCAAAATTGGGGTATTACATTCCCCTCCCCCTTAGAACAACACCGTCCTCGGTGTTCTCAAAACTGAACAAAAATGTGAATGCCTCGCTCATGCAATCCTCTAGCTCCCATGTAGCCTTGTCAAGACTAAGGTGCTCCCATTGGACCTTTACCTGCTCGATGGCTCTATTCCGGAGCAAAGTGACATTCTTGTCGAGGATGTGCATAGGCTCTACTTGGAACTCTCCCTCGGGTTCTGCCTATATCACATTCCAATCAATCATATGATTAGGATCATGTACATACTTCTTAAGCAAAGATACATGGAAAAAATTATGAGCTCTTATGTTAGCAGACAATGCAACTCTATATGCAACTGGCCCTATCCTATCTAGGACTTCAAATGACCCACAATATCTTGGTGACAACTTAGCAGAACTCCCCAACTTGAGAGAACGTTTCATGGGTTTCACTCTCAAATAAACATGATTCCCAATCTGAAATTCCTTATGCACTCTTTTCACATCTACATAACTCTTCTGCCTGTCCTGAGCTACCTATAAATTCTTTGTGATCTTAGCAACTTCCTGTTCCATTTCCTTGATCATCTTTGGCCCAAGCACTACCCTATTCACCGGACTATCCCAATTCACTGGAATCCTGCATCCTTTTCCATACAATACCTCAAATGGACTCATTCCCAATAATGCATGATGTCCATTATTGTATGGAAATTCTACCAAGTGTAGGTAATCTTCCCACTTGGATGGTTTATCCATCACATACATTCTCAGCATGTCTTCAAGAACCTGATTCACCCTCTCGGTTTGGCTATCTGTTTTAGGATGATATGATGTACTGAAATTCAATCTAGTTCCCAATTCCTAAAATAATCCCTTCCAGAAATTGGAAGTGAACTTTGTATCACTATCAGAAATTATTGATTTGGGCAATCCATGCAATCTAAATATCTCTTTCATGAAGATATTCGCAATGTCATTATCTTTGTGAGTGGACTTGACTAGAATAAAGTGAGCTACCTGTGATAGCTTGTCCACCACAACCATGATTGAATCATGCTTCTTCACTGTCATGGGAAGACCTATTATAAAATCCATAGAGATCACTTCCCACTTCCACTCTGGAATGGGTAAGTGCTGCAACAATCCTGTTGGATGTTGGTGCTTTGCCTTGACCTGTTGGAACTTCTGACACCTAACAATATAATCAACTATGTCATTTTTCATACCATGCCAAAAGTATTTCTTTCTTGCTGCTGTTATAATTTTCTGATATCCTGGGTGTCCAAAATATGGCATTTGATGTATCTCATCCACTACAAGCTTATTCAAATATGCACTATTTGGAATGTACAATCTATCTTTGTAGATGAGGATATTGTCTTCACCAAGCTGATATCCCGCATTAGAGGAAATTTGAGGTCTGAAATGGGCCTTATAAGAAAACGTGTCATGGATGAGCGTGCGATGAGTAAGATATTTTTAACCAATAGAATTTTAGTATTTTGGTCAACCATCACGGTTGAGTTGGACAAGAACTAACTTCATATAACACTCACTTTGGTTAAGATTTTGAAAAGTTCATCTCGAAATATTTTAAATATACTTGAAATAATAAATATAGAGTATTTTATATTATCACTACTTCTAATTTATTTTAAATAGAAATCTCATATTAGTTAAAATGATAGTAGAATAATTTTGAAATAATAAATATAGAGTATTTTATATTATCACTACTTCTAAATTCTTTAAAATATAAATCTCGCATTAATTAATATGATAGTGGAGGAATCTTGAAATAATAAAAACATTTATATAACTAATCTCTTAAAATAAAAATAAATAAATTTTAAAAAGTGTCATAAATAAAAGAAAAATATGAGAGAGATAAACTAATATTTCGCTATTTTTGCGATAACTTTCACCTCCGAACTTAGAATGTGACGTTTGTGGTACCATTGGAAAGGTCTCGTCGATACCTTTCCAAGGGTACCCAAAACATCAAATTCTGAGTTCGGAGGAGAAAGTTATCACAAAAATAGAAAAATATTATTTTATCTCTCTCATATTTTTCTTTTATTTATGACATTTTTAAAAATTTATTTGTTTTTATATTTAAGAGATTATTTATATAAATTATTTTATTATTTCAAGATTACTCCACTAGCATTTAAGAGAGTTCGAAGTAGTGATCATATAAAATAAAAATGAAAAATAGGAGAGAGATAAAATAATATTTCGCTATGTTTGCGATAACTTTCTCCTCCGAACTTGGAATTTGACGTTTTTGGTACCATTGGAAAGGTCTCAATGAAACCTTTCCAATGGTACCAAAAACGTCAAATTCCGAGTTTAGAGGAGAAAGTTATCGCAAACATAGCGAATATTATTTTATCTCTCTCCTATTTTTCTTTTATTTATGACACTTTTTTTAATTTATTTATTTTTATTTTTAAGAGATTACTTATATAAATGCTTTTATTATTTCAAGATTACTCCACTAGCATTTAAAATACTTCAAAGTACTGATCATATAAAATAAAAATAGTGATTGTTTATTTTTAGTATTCTTGTAATTATATTTTTTCATTAAAATTTTAGTTTTTTTTTAGTTTTAAATTTTATTAAATATATATTTTCATCGAAAAAGGTTTTCCAGCTAAATTTGTTTAAGGGTCATCCAAGCTAGAATATGTCTTAATGGAATTGAACCCAGGTGGATGGAATGAAATCCATCAATTCCCACCAACAAACCACCGTATCCTTGACTAATTTTATTAAATATATAAAAAGAAGTAGTGGTACATTTATTAAAAAAATAAATAAATTATAATATAAATTTAAAATTTTTACCACCATATCATTTATTGTGTATGCACAAGAATCTAAACCTTTCATTATTATTTTCAACCATCATCTCTTAACTTTACACAAACCCAACACACTTGTCAACTACCATTAATGAGATATTATAGGTTGGCCTTCACTAGATAACACCTTTAACTTAGTGTGACATGGCATATTTGTAGTGTGATGTGGCTTTTTTTATTATTTTCCTTACGAGGCCCATTTTAGACCTCAAATTTCCTCTTATGAAAATTTTCATCCACATTACCCTGCTACAATTTTTCTTTAATTTGAAGGCAAGCTTCATCACTGTTTTGGGCTTCATGAACTCTTGTCTTCAAATCTGACTTGCACATACTTACTGTTGTAACATGAAATTTTCTGCTAAGAGCATCTACAACCTTATTCTCCTTCCCTTTTACATGCTTAATTTCAAAATCAAATTCACAAAGGAAATCCATCCATCTAGCTTGCCTAGCATTCAAGTTTGGTTGGTCAAACAAATACTTCAAGCTCATGTGATCTGTTCTAAGCTCGATTCTTCTTCCCATCAAATAATGTCTCCACATCTTGAGAGCATGTACTATGGCTGCTAATTCTAAATCATGTGTGGCATAATTCTTTTCATGCTCTTTTAATTTCCTTGACTCATAGAAAATCACAAATCCTTCTTGCATGAGCACTCCACCTAGTCCTTCAATGCAAGCATTTGTGCACACTAGAAAATCCTTCTTTGGATCTGCTATCTTCAAAACAGGAGCACTGGTAAGTAACTCCTTTAACTACTGAAAACTTTTCTCACGTTTTTTAGACCATACAAATTTGATATTCTTCCTTTGCAATGAAGTGATTGGATGAGCTATCTTGGAGAAGCCTTCAATAAACTGTCTGTAGTAACCAGCAAGACCCATGAAAGATCTAACATCTGAAACATTCCTTGGAGTAGACCAATCCATGATGGCATTAATTTTCTCCGGATCAACTGCAATCACTTCTTCAGAAATAACATGACCCAAGTACTCCACCCTCTTTTGATAGAATTCATACTTGCTTAACTTTGCATATAGTTGATGTTCTCTAAGGACTTGTAACACTATCCTTAGATACTCTTCATGTTCTTCTTCATTCCTTGAATAGACAAAAATGTCATCCAAGAACACAATCACAAACTTATCCAAATATTTGTTGAAGACACTATTCATGAGACACATGAATGTAGCAGGTGCATTGGTAAGACCAAATGGTACCACAATGAACTCATAATGACCATATCTAGTTCTGAAATCCGTCTTGTGAATGTCTTCTTCTTTTATCCTCACTTGATGGTAGACAGACCTCAAGTCAATCTTTGAAAACACCCTAGCTTCCTTCATTTGATCAAACAAGTCATCAATTCTTGGCAA
This sequence comes from Larix kaempferi, assembly GCA_027924585.1. Lineage (NCBI taxonomy): Eukaryota > Viridiplantae > Streptophyta > Pinopsida > Pinales > Pinaceae > Larix > Larix kaempferi. The sequence goes on from BSBM01000160.1 coordinate 2,756,859, forward strand.
TGGATACTTATTATTGATTATCACTTTATTTAGCTACCTATAAACAATACACATCCTTAAATTCCCATCCTTCTTCTTAACAAATAGCACCGGTGCTCCCCAAGGAGACACACTAGGCCTGATATACCTTTTGTTCATTAACTCTTGTAGCTACATCTTCAACTCTACAAATTCCGGTGTGCTCATTCTATAAGGAGCTTTGGAATTCGGCGCTGCCCCTCGGACAAGATCGATGGTAAAATCAATATCTCTCTTTGGTGGTAATCCCCACAATTCATCCGGAAACACATCTTGGAACTCTTGCAATATTTGGAAGTCTTGTATCCTTGGTCCTTTGTGCTCTAACGAATCTGACATATGAACTGCATATAATTGACAACCTTTCTTATAAAATGTTTTCAACTGTAAGGCTGAAATCTGCCTTACTGAAACTTGCTTGGGAATTCCGCTTACCAATCTTAGTCTTCCCTCTTCATCAATACACTCAAGTTATTTCTCATAACATTCCAACTTGGACCTATGCTTTTCCAACCAATCCATGCCAATTAAGGCATCATAATATCCCAATGGTAATATATTTAATTCTGCATGTGTGTGGAGTCCATTCAATTCTATGGGGCACTCTACCACTACTTCACTTACTTTTCTCTTAGTCGCTATGGCTAATTGAACTAGCCGAGACTTATTATTCTTCACTTTTTTAAGAGAACAACCTTCAACCACTTTTGGAGAAACATAACTATGAGTAGATCCTGGATCAATCAAGACAAAAATAGATTGCTTAGCAATCTTACCTTCAACTTCCACCACTAATGATTGATGATCTTCCTGATCATTATCCAACGTTGCATAAATTCGAGGCGTTTCCCCTGCCATGTCCTCCACTATAGCTGCTCCCTTTAAGTTGTGCAAACTTCGGGGATTATCCTTCCGATGTGGACAATACTTTAGCATGTGATTTTCTCCACACCCCCAACAATGAAGTGGTCCTTTTGATGCTTTGTCTGCTGCTACTGCTGGATTGAATCCACTCCTTACTTGTTGCCCCTATGGAAAAGATTTTAGGATGACTTTTGAATGGTGGTTTGAAGCCACTTTTCTTTTGATCAAACCTCCCTCTTGAATTTCCTTTCCATACTGGGTTAAATTCTGATTTACCTTTATTCTGCTCATAGCAATGCATTGCCATTCTAATGGCTTCATCAAGACTTGGTGGATTAACAAACTCAATTCTATCTCTGAAGCTTTGAGGTAGACTCCCAAGGAAACATTGGATTTTCACTCTCTCATCCTTGATGGAATCCACATACCTCAACAATTCCAAAAAATTATGGACATGTTCTTCCATAGATTTTTTCCCCAACCTGAGTTCATTGAATTATTTTCTCTTACTGTCATAGTACCTAGGAGAAAGGTATTTCTCCTTGAAGTACTTCTTAAATCTTTCCCAATTGACCTTTCTTGTATTGATCCCTTTCACCTGCAAGAGGTTGTCCCACCGAATTGAAGCTCTACCATTTAGATTGTAAATGGCAATTATGGCCTTTTCATTTCCTGAGTAGTCCTGAATTCTGAAATATTTCTTTATTCCAAGAAGCCATGCCTCTGCCGCTTGGCCAGTCTTGTCTTCTCCATCAAATGTGAGAGGCCTTTCCTTCCTGAATTCTCCTTGTGGGATTCCCTTGAACTTCTTTCTTCCATCAATTATATTGGGCGCATGCCTTGGACTTCTTTGAGAAACTCTGGAGTCACATGATCTGCTGGATGAAGATCTAGAGGAAGGTGTTCTATGTTTCTTGCTCACAAAACTCTTCCTTGGGCTTGGAGTCCTCTTCTTTGAATGACCTCTAGAGCGACTCTCTACATCTCTTCCTTCTTCACCCACATTGCTTGGGTTGGACCCAAGGTTTATCTTCTACTGCATATCAGCGAGGTTTTGCAAAATAGGAGCATTGAGCTGGTTTTGTTCTTCTTGAGCCTTCATCAATCTCTCATTGAAGCTCACCATGGTTTCAACCAAGTTCTGAGGAGTTATTTGCCCCCTTCTCCCATTAGATTCAGTCTCAACATTCTCTTCTTGCATGTTTTCCCATAGAACAACTTCTTCATGCTCATAAGGATCCTAAGCGTCATTTATGGTCACCATTTTCTTTGGAGACCCTCTTCCCTGTATGCTACTTCTGCTACACTATTCAAATCTTATGAGCTGCAAGCACTGTGCATTATAAAAATATTTATTAGACATCATACGAATGCATATAGAAATATACAACATCAATATTTAACACAATCAAACTCTTGGAATCATTTATAGAGTTAATATGTCTTCATTTCTTTTGCCCATTCATGCAATTCTGGAAATTGCCCATCTTGTCAATAATATGTCAAAACAGTCATTGGCACTTTTCTTCTCTAATTATCTATGGGGTATGATAAATTCATTCAAATTCAGGTCATTCACCATTGTTCCCTCTGGATAAGCTTTCCAATGCCTATCCACTTGCTCCATTCCGACATCAGGTGTGGAAATTGCATTACTCCAGAAATGACAATTTTTTCCACAATTCTGCACATTTTTACAAAGTTGTAAAATGTCCTGAACTTCCAACTTCAGCCACTTGTAGAAGCAAATATATAAGGATTCAGGAAAACGTTTCTACTTGGCGAAGTTATTCCATATAGCAAGGAACACTTAAAAACTCGCGGATCTCTGTTCTGATGCACCATTCATCTTTTATAAAATTATGGGTTTGACTACTTTCCACTTTTGACATTTTTCCGAAATTTCAAATTTTGAGCAAAAAATGGCTATTTCCCAAACGGTGCATTTATGGAAAATCTCTATCTAACGGAAAATGTATGTTTTAATGAGAATATGAAATGTTGAGTTCAGTAATTTTCATGAATCCTAATTACATGGTCACTTTCATCTACTGCAAGCTTTTCAAAATTTCAAAAACGTGGCCCGGAATAATGCTTTCTGGCCTTCACACTCACCCCGACTCCACATCATTTGGATTTTGGCTCCAAAATTCCAAACTTAACACCATGCCTGCTCCATGACTGCTCCATATCAATTTTGGCTCAATCTGACCTTTTGTCAAGCGTCGAGGCACTAATTTGTAAAAGCCATTAATTCCAATTTTATGCCAAATTGGAGCATAATGAGCTCGGTATCCTCACTAGTTCATTCATGGCCTTCGCTAATGGCCTCAGAACGCCACTGACCTTATCCATTTTTGAATCTGCATGCTTTTGAAATTCAAAAATCAATTTTCGGGGTCTATTTTTTTTTTTTTTTTTTGGAACCCGAAACCGAAAGCCGAAACCCGAAATTGCGGGTTCGAAAAGTCAGGTCGCGGTCACTGGATTATAACCATCCCACAACCCGCAACTCGAAACCCAAAAGTACGGGTTCAGAAAGTCAGGTCACGGTCATGGAAATGTAACCATCCCGCAACCCGCAGCATAAAACCCAAAATTGCGGGTTTGGAAAGTCAGGTCACGGTCACGAAAATGTAACCATCCCGCAACTTGAAACCCGAAATTGCGGGTTTAGAAATTCAGGTCGCGGTCACGGAAATGTAACCATCCCGCAACCCTCAACTCGCAACTCGAAACCCAAAAGTGCGGATTCGGAAAGTCAGGTCGTAGTCACGGAAATGTAACCATCCCGCAACCCGCAACCCGAAACCCAAAACCCGAAACCCGAAAGTGCGGGTTCGAGATTGCGGAAACCGGAATGCACTTTTTCAAAACTTTTCGTTCCCGAAACTCGAAATCTGCAACCCTGGAACACCTCTAGCCCTGCAACTTCTGGGGTTCATAACTGCTTCGTCCCTTGGCCAAATGAGGCAATTCTGGTACCGTTGGAAATCTGTTGGAGAGCTCTCTGCAATGGTGTGATCATATGCCAGATTTGAGAACTCTGATCCTGCCATTTTTCCATATCAAAATGACGCCCCCAACTTCTCCAACATTGTGTTAAAACATTCTGTTATCTGCCTGTAACTCAGAGTTTGGCCCAAGCAGCCCCAATGTTGCAACATGGGATCTGATACCACTCTGTCACGTCCACTTCCATCAATCTGGTGCAAGGAAGGAAACATGACCAATCTTACCGGGCTTATTGACAAACTCAACCCCAAACATTACTAAGAAAATCATGGATAAATAAAAACTTATGTATGCATATTCATACTCAATAAACACAGCGGAATTAAACACTATATACACACACAGTTTCATCATGCATTCAGCATATCTATCACAAATGGATGATGATTCAATATGTAGAGAATCAATCCACTTCTCATGCTATGCATAGACTTCATATTAATTCGATTAACATGAATACTTATCATTCACAATTAACACATTTCAAACACAGAATGCATATAATTTACAACATAGAGAACACTTATCTTGGAGGTGAAGTTGTCCAACAACTGGTTATGTGAGAGCAACAGTCCACCTAACCATAGATCTCTGTCCATCCTGTATTCTTTCAACTGAGATATCACCCCCGAGTTGGGTTGTGCATCCACTAAGGAGGAACTAGATGGGCTCACTCACAGCCATGGTTTCACTCAACAGTTATGCTAAGCCAACACACAGCTGGTTTTATCAAGCATACAAAAGATAGAGGAGGGCAATGCTAAGCCAGTGAGCTCAACCACAAAGCTATAGGCATCTCAAATGAATTCAACAATTATGGCACCCACAATACCTACCTCACCCAACACAAAGAAGGTCCCCTTCTCTGCTACACAATCCCTCGGGCGTCCCTTCCCTCCAGTACTATTTAGGGTGGGAAAAAAAAGGTCCAGCTGTTAATTCCTTGAGATTCCATCCTTCACTGGGTTTATCAAGCAAACCCAACCTCTATTCAATCATTAACACTTGGATTTCTCACATTTCTGTCATCAAATAACTCAATCCCGTCACTGAGTTTCTGGGCTATGAAAAATGAGTTTTCCAATGGATTTCGGGGTATCTAATGCTCTCAAATTTTCCCCAAGGTTCATATCTATGGTTCCCCCATTGAATTTCATTGTCAAATACCAAATCTGGGCGTTTATGGCTCTTCAAAACGTGGGTTCTAGAAAAGTTGCGATTTCTGGTTTTTGCTCACTGCTGGGAATTCGTAATGGATGAGAAATGATGTTGGGACGTTCAACAATGGAATGATAATGAGAAAAAATCAATTCCCATGAGGTAGGGTGACTTGTGGTATAAGAAAAACAGAGCCCATACCTGCCATACGAATTTATGGGTTTCCCATGCTCCATTGAAGCCATGGAATGAATTCTTCAACAAATTCCTTACAACAGAATTAAATGTCAGCAAGGAAGGTCAAATGGGTTCTCAAGATGACATTTGGAAGCATATGGTTCATCCCCACAACCCCCTCACCACTCCCTAGTGGAATACACATGGCCCCTTCTCATTCGTTGCTCCCATAGCCAGTTTTGATATTTTATTGCAATATCAAATATTTACATCGTTTACAATATCCCATGGCTTAATAGCACATGGGTAACAAAACATCAAATGCTTGTCCATTTAAAATAAAATACGAACATACACTAGTGGGGCCTTGGCCTTGAGCTCCACGTTAGGGAAACATACATCGCATGTATATAATATTTACATTAAAAACCAATATAACACAATGGTCAAAATTGGGGTATTATAGATTACAGATGTTCAAGAGATGAAGAAGCACTCACTCCAGATGCTTACAGGTGTTCATTCTAGAGCATTCACGGGTTTCAAAGTAAAAGGCTTACACATCCAAATGCAAATACAACATTCATAACAATAGTAAACAGGTAACCAATTATGCACTATGCGTCATATGCCACTGGGGAGAAGTTAAAATTAAAATGTGTTCCAACATAGAAGCCCACAGGTCAAGTATTGACAACAAATTATATAGTTGTTCAAAGGCGATCCTAGGCTTATCTATATGGCATATCTTGAAAAAGCATTACGGTTATGGTCAATGAAGTATATGAAGCATCAATTAACTATCAAGTGCTGAGTATATATATGTAAAATCCAGGTTCATGGTTTTAAATTGTTCAAATGCTAGTAGGTGGTTAGAGAGGATGCTGTAAATACCTCTGCAAGATTGAGAACATCTTCTCATGGTTCATGGAATGCAGTTCTTCTAGGGGTGATGTATTTAATGTGTGAAACTTGAAAAGCATGCCTATAATAATTGTTAAAATACTACAGTGTCAAGACAAACGCCCACCTATCAAGAATATTTGAAATTAAGTGAGCTCACAATTACGGCTTCACCAAGAGGTATTATGAGTCCAAGAAGTAGTTCTTGCTAAGTCCTTTTTTGTATGGCCGGAATGTGGAGTAAAATATACTTACAAGCCTCGGGCCTGTGCCAAGAAAGCTCTGTGAAGAGACATAAAAAGTTCAGACTAACAACCACTACACTTATTTGTTTTCAAATATCATACTAAATTCATGATGGTATTTCTTGTGAGATTTCTCTTGCAATAAAGCTTTGCTCAAGCCAGTTTAGGGCTAACATGGTTGTCATATCCTAGTTAACACTTTCAAAAGTACATGTTCAAGATCGAACATGTGGATGTGATAAAACTCTTTTGAAAATAGCATAAAAGAAGAGGACAACGAGAAGCCTTTGAATATTTGAGTCAAAGGAGGTGGCCGAGTACATTTTAAAAGAGATATTTTGGGTCAATTAATTCGAGCACTTCCATATTTGAATGTAGAGGATCAACATCAAGATCATTTCCATAGGATCCGTAGTCAAATTTTAGCTAGGATGTAGGGTACCCAATGAGCATGTGGCAGCTAGAAGAATTTACCAAAGAAGCAGATCCATAAATCTTGGCTCGTCTTCTTGGATTCAACAGGTGTCGCTTATCAGTTATAAAATTTCATCTCGTGATTATCTTGAGGATCATTTTTTATGAATCAAATGCATGAATTAAATGCAAACTTACTATTTTAATTGTATAGCTTAATTTGTAACTATTTTTGCAGTATTCAATCCTAAGATTGTGGATCTCAAAAAGTGTTTTAGGAACTCAGTTTAGTTATAAAATGGAGGGTTTGTGAGAAGTTTAAGAAGGGGTTCCAGCCAAAATGTTGGAGAGAGTTATAGGGGGACTATCTATACCCCATGGTATAGGATGGAGTATATGAATACTGGAACAACATCATCAATCATAATTAGGTGAATACTGAAACAAAAACATCAATCAACAACCAACATAATCCTTCCTTTAAGAATTACAGGATCAAGTTCAACAACACTAATGATCCTTCCTTTCAGAACTAGGTATTCAGTCCAACAACATCTAGTGATCCTTCCTTTCGGAACTAGGGATCATGGACAACCATTCCTTTCGGAACTAAGGATTCATTCCAACAACTCTAGTTATCCTTAATTTTGGAATTACGGGATCTGGGACAATCCTTCCTTTCGGAATTACGGGATTCTAGTCCAACAACTCTGATGATCCTTCCTTTCAGAATTTCGGGATCTTGGACAATCCTTTCTTTCGGAATTACAAGATTGTAGTCCAACAACTCTAGTGATCCTTCCTTTCAGAATTGTGGGACCTTGGACAATCCTTCCTTTTGGAATTACGGGATTCTAGTCCAACAACTCTAGTGATCCTTCCTTTTGGAATTACGGGATATTGGACAATCCTTCCTTTCAGAATTACGAGATTCTAGTCCAACAACTCTAGTGATCCTACCTTTCGGAATTATGGGATCTTGGACAATCCTTCCTTTGGGAATTATGAGATTCTAGTCCATCAGCACTAGTGGTGCTTAGAAAATCCTTCATTTTAGAATGATAGGACCCAGTCTTTACGGAGCTACCACTATAGCACACTGGATTATCCTTCCTTTCAGAATTACGGGATCATTTTCCACCACTCACATCTTAGACAATCCTTCCTTTCAGAATTATGGGATTTTAGTTTAAGTATCAACATTTAATACTTTCCTTCCTTTCAGAATTACAGGATCATTGTCTAAGGATTATCAATCCCAACTGCACCACCATAGTATCATCAGCACTACTCCCCCTTTCGAGGGAAGTCCTTACAGACTACACCAAGCTTGTCACGAAAGTGCTCAAAATTCACACGAGACAGAGGATTAGTCAACACATATGCAACTTTCTCATCTTTGCTCACATATTGGAGCTTTACAGCTCCCTGTTGTAGGTACAACAGATCCCATGTTTTAATGAAAACATGGAAGCCCCAAATTTTTGTATGCAAAGGTAATGATTGAATTCCATGGTCATTTTGGGGTTTTTCATCATGCTTTATTTTCTTTGTTATGATTTGATTAAGTTAGTAATTTTCCTTTTTGAAAATGCCTTTGATTTTGTGTGTTTTTGTGATTTGCGGAAAGCTTTGATTTTCCCAAAAAGTTAACTCTTTCCGCAACCCACAATCTGCAATGCAGATTGCGGAAGCTTGGTTTTCGGTTTTGAACATTTTTCATTCCGCAACCCAGAATCTGCAATGTGGATTGCGGATGTGGAATTTTTTTTCAAATAATTGTGGTTGTTTTCACCCACAACCCGATGGGTGCAACCCGCAATGCGGATTGCGGGAAGACTCTTAAAATAGTTTTGTGTTTTGCATTTGCGCAACCCACGAAACACAATTGCGGATTGCGGATTGCGGAAAGTGTTTGAATAACAGTTCACATCTTGCTTTTCCGCAACCCGCAACCCGCAATTTCAGATTGCAAAAAAGTCATTATATTGATTAGTGTGGTTTATGTTTCCGCAACCCGCAACCCGCAATTGCGGATTACAGATTGTGGAAACTTCTGGTTTGTAAATATTTAAAGTTGTGATTCCGCAACCCACAACCCGCAATTGCATTGCGGATTGCGGAAGAAATGTATATATTTGAAAAATAAATGCTCGCGACCCTTCTCCCGCATCCTGCATCTTTAATCTTAACTGTTGATTTGCCTTGATCCCAGGGTTGATATTGGGTTGTTTTGATTTGAGTAACTATGTCGGTTTTCTGTTTTTCTTCACCAATTTCTAAATTGCAATTAGGTTCGTCATTGCAATTTTTACTTTCGGCCAAGCATGAAATGGTAATCATCGATCCGGTTAATTCATAATGATTGAATGTTAATATTTGACATTAAATCATACGTGAATTAATGAAAATATTATCTTGTCTTAATCTAAATTTCGTCGACACATGTTGTGTGTTATTTCGTTGTAGATGTGATAATTGCAACTCCCAGACCGTAAGATTTTAATCATGGCAATTCATTGCGCCCAGTCATTTTGGAATCTTTATTATTTTCTTTTAAATACAAACACCAATATGAGCAATTCTCTGGTCGTCATATTGCATAGAAGAGTCTTGTTAATCAATTTTTCAGAAATTTCCTTCTAACAATTACATACTGTGAGCTAGATGTAAAAAAGTCACAAATCTTTGGCCATATTTTGTGGAGATAAAGAACTTCAGCCTCTTCAATATCATGAACCTTCATCTCCACCTTTTAAGGTAGATGTTCTGGATGACAACAGGGGTAGTGAAAAGGAAGACTCTGAGATTCAATCCAGGTACATACAGCTCCCTCAGAGGAAGAGAAGGAAGGTCACTAAAAAACATGCAGACCGAGACGATACAATTATTCGAGATTTTATAATCAATTTAGTACTTGTCACTCCACCAATCCCCTTGAAGGAGGGACAAGTGGCCGATTTTTTTCAGTTTTCGAGGACATTGTCGATCATCATGAACCTTCTAAGAAATATCTTTCAGTTCGCCTATCATCGGTCGCAGACATCTAGTAAATTGTTGTTTTCTTTCATAGTTCGCTACAGGATATTTCCCTGGATGTATGTAATGAAATATTTTGGGAATTTTGTGAAACGCTTAGTATTAATCACTCATGGAGTCGATTTAGCGGTAGTAGTTGATTTTGTAATCCCTGTTTTATGGGAAGTCTATCCTTTGTAACTATTTTGTAATTATTATTTAAAGGGTAGAGGTCTCATGGGGTAAGGGGGGGGTAATCTACAAAAGAAGACTAGAGATACTCTGATTAATAAAGAGATTGTAATTTCTTGCAATTTTGAGCTAATACAGTTATTTTTCTCTTAATTCCTCTTTTGTTAATTTATCAAATTTCGTTGATGAATGTTGATTTTCACTTCAGATTAATGAATATTGTTTAATTGTTGCAATCAGTAATCCATGCACTAATCTACAGTTTGGATTTGTCTCAATTGATGATCTGTGTATTTATGTTTTAAATGAATTAATCTAATTAAAACATTTATCTATTTCTGCAAATGATTAACATAAATCATTAAATGAATGTTAATTTTTCAATTGGCATTATAGTTACAGGATAATCTTGCATGCACCAAATGTCTGAATTAATATCATTTAATTTTTATTGTTTGATTGTATTTCAGAAGTGATAAGGATAGATCCATTTTCACATTTCTGTCAATTTGGTGAACAACCTTATTAATTCTCAGATCAAGTTATCCTGCATATAAACAAACCAATTTGTTTAGATTAGATTTCTTTTTTAGATAGATTCCTTTCTAGAGTTAGAACACTTTGATCTTCCCACACAGGAATATAGATCCTTTTAGGATAAAATCCCATAAGTGCCATCGGAGGCCTTTGTATCCATGGGATTTAACTACACCGAACAGTCTTAGGATAGAACTGCTCTTGCGTAGAGCTTTTTGAATCCTTTCAGGCAGGGTTTTCACCCTCTATTGTTATCCTTGGAACCCATTCCAGCAACATACACATCCGGGGATTCAACACATGGCTCTAGAAGGAGGGCCAAGTACAAATTATGCTTAAACAGAATACTAGTAGACCTCCTCTAGCAAGAATATCGATTGTCACCCGTAGTCACACGTAGGTATCAACCTCTGTTGAACAACCGATACAATATCCAACTGTCATTCCTGACCCCTTTGATAGATCAAGAAACTAGGAGGGCTGATATTGTTTTTATATAACCCACTAGGGGGGCCCTCACACTCAAACAATTACTCAAAGGTTATTTTGATAGTGTTTCTAGGTTACAACAAACAATCACAGAAGAGCGTAATCTTGGACTAGCAACAATTCAACATCACCAGAACATAGATCCGCAAGCTAATAATTCTGATACTCAAAATTCAGGCGAACAAAATACTGAATAAGATAGTTCACCTCACCACAATCTGCTTCCTCATTTAAACCTTGATACATCATTTGGAGAAATATATCAAGAGCAACCAAATGTTGTCACGGGTGGACCACCACCGACACCTCCTTCATCTTCATCATCCCCATCTGATGAATCGTCATATCGTGAGTCATCATCCAGTTCATCTTCGGAGGACATACCCATGGCAGAAGGTGGAAACAGACCCTAGCTAGAACAGGATGTTGTGTTTATAGTTGGAGAACAATACAGACTCCCAAAAAGCCCTAAACAATGGCTCCCTAAGTTTGATCCTGATGAGAAATCACCTGGCCTTGATCATTTTAAAACTTTTATGTAGTCCATTAGACTTAGGAATGTCATTCATGAAGATGTAGTCTGTAGATTATTTCCTTACACGTTCCAAGGAAAAGCTTCCACTTGGTACTTTTCCCTGGAAGCCAAATCCATCTCGTCATGGGATGACTTTGAAAAAATGTTCATCCAAAATTTTGGAGATGATAAGACTCCAGAAGACTTGGTCATAGACTTGTCCTCAATGAAAATCAAAGGCAAGGAAAGAGTTAAATATTATAATCAAAGGTTTTCATATTTGAAAAATAGAATCCTTGCCATTGTTCTTCCTGCGGAAGAACTGCTGGTTGCTTATTATGTTAAAGGTTTGTCCATTCCCATTGTTATGTGGGTAAAAAGAGCACGTAAATCTAGCTTGCAGGAGGCCTTTGTTGAGGCTATCCAGGTTGAAAAGGATATATTTTGTTTGAAGGATAACCCCAATGCCTCATCAGAACAACCTTCTACCTCCAAAAGAAAGCAAGAAAATACTCCAAAACCCACAATGCAAAACAAGGACCCATTTGAGATGAATGACATGAAAAAGTTCCTACAAAATATCTCAAATGAAATGGTAGACCTGAAGAAAGGAAACATAGAAAACCAAAACAATAACAGTGGATTCAATAGAAAACCTTTCAGAATACCTTATCAACCCCCAAAAAACCAAGTCCCACCTAATCCTGATGAAGGATTGAACTTTAAAGAAATTCTTTCTATATTTAAGGCTTTGGTTTCAGAATCACCTAATTCTCCTGATCAACAAGATGAAAACCCACAAGAGAATCAAGATCTTGAACCACCAGATCAAGTAGAAGACCAGCAGATAAACACAATTAGCTTATTTTCAAAACCTCCCATGGCTGAGGAGGAAGATGAGCTTGAGGCTATCTTCAATTCCCAACATCCCTATAATACAAGGAGTAAAGGACAACCCAAACAAGAAGCTTCCACTTCAACGCCCATACCAAATAGAGGTAAAGCACCAGAACATAAGGACACTGTAATTCCTGAAATAGAATACAATCTGATTGATGACTTGAAAAGAGTAAAAGCCAAAATTTCTGTTTTTGAACTTCTGAATATCACTGCAATGAGGGACAGTCTTCCCAAAAGCATGATTGTCAATAAGCCCAGGGAAGCTCAGAACAATTTGGAGACATACTCTAAACCTGGAAATCAGAAACCAAGTAGCAAGAAAACATCTCCTTTCTTGCTTACTTTTGAAGTTTTCAATAGAAATGTCCACAATTGTATGATAGATTTAGGGGCTTCTTCCAATGTGATGCCTCTATCTTTCTGCAAAAAGTTGAACGCCTCTTGGGAGCCCTTCCCTACTCAAATTGTTCAACTTGATAGATCCAAAGTTAGGGTAGTGGGGGAACTGAAGAATGTCTTGTTAACACTATCTGTTGACTCGAGAATCCACCAGACTGTGGATATTATTGTGGCTGACATCCCTGAAATGTATGGAATGTGGTTGAGTAGAGATTGGTCAGAGAAGCTCAAAGGCTACTTTGCTACTGACTGGTCTCACTTATGCCTTCCCTACAATGGAATACCAAGCAGAATTAAAATCAACAAAGAACCTTATATGAAACAAATTGTCACAGATTTAAATGATCCTAGTGAGCCTGATGCATATTATAACTCCTGTTTGTGCTAAAAGATGTTCCTTGACTGTAGAAGGAGCATGGATAGCACATATTAAGCTCTAGAGATGAATAAATTTTTTAATGGGTTTGGTAAATGGATCAACAAGACTAAATCAGAAAGGGAGAGGGAAGTAAGCTAACTGTGGATCAAAGATATTCCATTGGGCATGGAGTCAAAACTTGAATCTTAATGGATTACATATAATAACTGACTAAATTCCTTTATAATAACTCTGAGGCAAGGTAAGTATCATGTTCAGTGCATAAAGAGATGAAAGACGGTTCGAAATGAAGAAACAATTCACTACACAAGAGGCATCTATCAAGGATGAATCTCTAACACAAATTTAGAAGAATTAACTAAAGAATGTTTATAAACAAAGCACCCAATAGTGATGAATTATGAAAACAACCATTTACACATAACAGGTATAATCATAATGGAGAGGAGAATCAAACAAATTAATTCCTTCACCAAACTACAGAGTATACCGACATATTCAACACATACTAAAAAATAATATTGTTATCTCCAGATTTGTCCCACAAATTTGGATTCCAACAAGCATGAATATGAGCGCTCTGCAACTGGTTTTAATATGATGATCATACCCAACTACTGAAGCTTCTTTATCCATCTTTTGGAGCACCGAAAGGGATGCTTTCACTACTTCAATGCCGGCTAAACAACAAATTGCAAATGTTAAATATTCTGCCCAAAACCTTCAGAGGACGCAGAGGATGCATTTAAAAGGAGCTCGAATTACCAAGTGTTATCAATAGCTATCAATTGCATTTGAGACATACAAGCATCATAAGTCTCGACACCGAGGAAGCTAAGTGTCCTTTCCTGCTGCAAGTAGTGGAAATGCTTTTAAAATATTTTGAAATATGCAAGGTTTGCATAAATAACACACCGTCTTGGAGTGTTTAAAGGAATCTGTTGTCAGTTGCATATAAAATATAATTAGAGTTCACTCTCTGCTTTATAAGAAACATCAAATGCTTGCTTATGATGAAGAACGCCCAATGTCAAGAAGAATGCCTAGGCCTAGTGCCACAGAATGTCTAGCATCCAAGTGTCAAACCACATCTTCTCATTGAAAGCTTTAACAAATATTTATCATATTTAGAATTGAGGGATTTTTCAGGTAGCAATTTGTGCAAATAAACAATTTAAAAGGGACCAAATTAGTATCAGCGATCAACTCTAGATTTTAGTGAGTATTTTTGGGCATTATTTGAGCATTTGATAGCTAGTGGCAGAGTGTCCACTCAAAATTCTGCTAATACAAATTCATCATCAAATATGTCTATGATTTTCCATAGATAATTGATGAGATGAAGCCAGATGGCGCAGAGGCCAACAATGGAATTCACTTTCTCTACACCAATCCAGAGATAGTGAGACGATGGAGTAATGAAAATAGTGAGACGATGGAGTAATGAAATCCATGAAATAGTTTAGTCCCGAGCTGCTCTTGTACAAATTCACGCTCTAGCGTTCTTCAGCAGAATTGACAAAATGATTGTTTGGCTGTTGCAAATGGATTCCTTTCAAACATTGAGAAGATGCCAAAAAGACATAAAATGACAAATGCCCAATGTTAAGTACGCCACTAACACATAATAGCTACCAGCAAAGAGTTTGAAAGCTTATGAACATTCGAACATAGATGGAAGAATTTGAGAAATTAAATCCAGATTCTAAAGCAGAGTTACACTTTTTGAGGATCACATCAGTATGGTTAGCATCTACAGGTGGCAAAGGATTTCAAGTGATCTGTCATAGATTTCTAGGCAGCAGTTAGAGTATTAAAGACTTTATTGAAGGCAAATCATCAGACCTGGCAGCACAGTAGTTTAAAGATCCACATCTCCAGGCATATTTTAAGATATAGAATCAATGTCCAAGGATGAGGTGGCAATTGAAGCATTTCAAGGCAGTGTTTGAAAAGATTTTGAGTTTTGGCAACATATGACAGCACATTTCTAGAATTCAGGGCTTTGATGCAAGCGTTCCAAATTTCTTGCAAAAGGGAGATCCCCTATTTCAAACCACCACCAATTGAGCAATCAAATCAGTTCCAGGGTATCCAATGAACATGTGGCGGTCAGAAGAATTACCAAAGAAGCAAACTCAGATCTGCAATTGATTCGATATTGTTTCTAGGTTGTTGATAGGATTAGCTCCGAGAAGTAAATTATAGTTGTTAAGGTTTTTGTTTATTTAAATTAGATTTTCAATGTAAAAGGGGGAGTGGTAAGTTCCATCCGAGGGCTGACAAGGTTATGGAAAAACAGGCTTTGAACCAGTTTGCAGGCATGTATGAATTTCCTTATGTTTATATATTGCAGAAATGACTGTTTATGAATTAAAATATGATCTTTGAGCCTATCCTGTTTCAATTTATGAAATATATGCTTTTAGTATTCTGTCTATACATGGTCTAAATTTCATGTTGTGATTCTTCTAAACAGCATACAACTATGCCCCTATCATGAAATAACGTATGAGCTCTTATATTCATAGTTTATGATCATAGTCAGTTTTTTGCTTCTATTCATATATTGGAATCTTATATCATCCCTGTCTTCTATTTTTAATCTTTCTACTTAACTCATACCTTCATCTACCACCAAGAACATCATAAAAATTACTGAGTAGATGTCTGATATCTACCATCTAAGATTTCCTTAAGCTTTGACCCTAGCAGTCAGGGTGCAGACTTTAGGGATAACAAATACCGTAATGAAACTTAGGTTAAAAAGAAAGATCTTTTGTATTAACTGCAAAAAGATAAACAAGTTTCAATACAGTCCATAAATCTTCGTCTCTTTGGCTTGAAGTCCCTGTGAAAATCCTCATAGTAGATCTAAGAGTTGATGTATACCTCACAATGAAAGAATTTAGGAATAAGATTAAGAGTGGTCAATGCAGTAAAATAAGCAATAGAATAATAATACAGTAGAACTCTGATAGAAGCAAAACAACTTCACGCACACTAATTCATTAATCACAAATGGACAAATAAATAATACAATGGATGAGGATTCGAATGCCAAGGTGGAAATTAGAATTAGCCTTCATGGAGTGATCAAAATATCACTGGAGTGTCATCAGAGCACAACTAGAAGTCTTCATCATCATCAGTGGATTCATCAATGCTCAAGTAACTGTAAACCATCAGTCAAACTGAGTCTAAATGACTGTGGTAGGTGTAACTGGAACTAATTGAATGAAAGAGGCTCAGTGGAGGGTGCATGAGGAGCTAACTAGAGTCAGAATGGGCAGTCTAGTCTCACTGGAGGTCCATCAGAGTGATACAGTTAGTTGAGAGTTAGTCATTCCTTAAATCAAGGAAATAACTAAAGAGAACTCAATTAACTGTAGTGCAACTGAGTGGTAGGTGAGAGAGGACGATTGGCTTCCTTAAATCAAGGAAGAAGGGTGCACTAATCTCTAGGAGGGATAAACCTGATCTGAGAGAAGCTCCCAGGGGCTGGTTAACTGAGGGCTAGGTGTGGGACTGATGACTGGGATGCATGCACGCATGAAGAATGCATGTTGCATGCAGAAATGCATGCAAGACTGAAACTACAAATAATGAAAATGCTGGTAGGACTAGGATGGAGTATAGGAATATCCTAACACCCCCCCTTAATCCATCCTGTGCCCTAGTAACTAAGACCAAAGGTCACCCAATACAAATAATAATAACAGAAAATAAACCGAGGAAATGGGGAAAACCTCATGGGAAAAATACCCCCCCTCAAAATAGACTGTAAGGCACACACAAAAATAAATGCTCCAAACTCAAGTAGGTGTGATGCTTGGTCATATGTCTGGAGGTATCTTCTTCTTGGGAAGAAGTGGTTCATGCTCAAAAAGCATGTGCTTGTATGTTCTCTTCAAATCGAATGTGATGAGAACAAATCCAAAAGTATGAGGATGATCCTTGAACCTATGATTCGAATCATCTAAGGTAGGATCAAATCTATGAATGTGCGGATAGTCTTTTGTCTTCTCCTTCAACCATCATGGGTGAGATTATGCCAAAAAGAACCATCACATGATTACTTGAAATCCAAATCAGATTTAAGACTTCAAGAATAGTTTCTTGAGATCTCCTTTGAACCAGCAAGGGTGAGATCAAAACCATCATATGCATGAGAAATTATCCCAAGTAGTGATTGCTTGGATTTTAAATCAGCTCCAAGACTTGAATCATGGTTGCTTAAGATCTCCTTTGAACCATTAGAGGTGAGATCTAAACCAGTAAATGCATGAGAAATTATCCCAAGCGAACCGCAATGGTCATCATCTTCAATAACCTTCTGAAAGCATGAAATAATGATCATATGGTAGCACATAAGAGGTGAGTGATCAAGCGGAGCGAATGCATTACCTCCAATGGATGATTTGACCTCCGAAAAATTCATGAGCTCATGATGCAAACCAACAAACTCTAGTGCAAGAGAGGATTTAGGACCTTCTGCAATTTCTATAATGTGATCTGGCACATAAATTGAAATAGAAGAAATTTGGAGTGTGAGTGTAGAATCTGCAAGTTCTTCTTCTTTGTGGACAACTTCAATACGAGATATGTTTGATACTAGTTCATGATCAATAAGATCATCAACGAGGGAGAATGCAACAGTCGGCTTTCTCTCGAAATGGATTTGACCAATCCCTTAATTCTTCCTGCCAAATCTTTCATCCAGATGGGCCCATATCTCTAATTTGGAGATTCTACATCAATGTATTGGTGTACCATGCATCGAGACATAGAAAAAATCATGGTTGCATAGGCTCTGTTACCTTTATTTAACCAATCAATATTTTCTTCAGAGGATTCGAACTCTCTTTCAAAATAATAATCAAAGAGACCATTTCTCTTCAAACGTGCTATCATCTTTGGTTTCCATTCATCATAGTTGGATGGAGAAAGAGGATCATAGTTGAATGGAGAAAGAGGATAGATTTCTTCTGAATACATGGAAGCTGTAGAAGACCTACAAAGACAATAGAAAATATCTGCAACTGCTACTGCTGCACTCGAAATCGTGATAATAACCTGCAAAAAACTCTCAGGAATGGAGATAAACAATACTCTCAACATGCTCTGATACCATGTGAAAATACTCACAGCAGATCTAAGAGCTGATGTATACCTCACAATGAAAGAATTTAGGAATAAGATTAAGAGTGGTCAATGCAGTAAAATGAGCAATAGAATAATAATACAGTAGAACTCGGATAGAAGCAAAATAACTTCACACACACTAATTCATTAATCACAAATGGAAAAATAAATAAAACAATGCATGAGGATTCGAATGCCAAGGTGGCAATTCAATTAGCCTTCACGGAGTGATCAAAATATCACTGGAGTGTCATCGGAGCACAACTGGAAGTCTTCATCATCATCAATGGAGTCATCAATGCTCAAGTAACTGTCAACCATCAGACAAACTGAGTCTAATTGAGTGTGGTAGGTGTAACTGAGTGTAACTGGCACTAACTGAATGAAGGAGGATTAGTGGAGGGCGGATGAGGAGCTAACTGGAGTCAGAATGGGCAATCTAGTCTCACTGGAGGTCCATCAGAGTGATACAATCAGTTGAGAGTCGGTCTTTCCTTAAATCAAGGAAATAACTAAAGATAACTCAATTAACTGTAGTGCAACTGAGTGGTAGGTGAGAGAGGACAAGTGGCTTCCTTAAATCAAGGGAGAAGGGTGCACTAAGCTCTAGGAGGGGTAAAAATTATCTGAGAGAAGCTCCCGAGGGATGGCTAACTGAGGGCTAGGTGTGGGACTGATGACTGGGATGCATGCAATTGCATGCATGCATGAAGAAATGCATGCAAGACTGAAACTGCAAATAATGAAAATGCTGGTAGGACTAGGATGGAGTATAGGAATGTTCTAATGGAGTATATGGAAGTCACACTAGCCATGGGGTTGGTTGGTGCAGTGTAAATGGGGTTCTCGGACTCTGCCTCAGAATCAGAGGTAAAATAGGGGGCATCTAGATCAGGTGACGGAGTTCTATGCCGTTGATGAGTGGAGTCAAGTGACAACGCTCGAGATCTATGATAAGTGGTATCAAGTAATGAAGATCTATGTCTATGACGGGTGGTGTCAAGTGAACCGTGGTGCGGGGGCTCGCCCTGAAGGTGTCGAGAATGTCTCGGGGACTCAATGGTGACAAATGGTGTCAAATATCTGGGGGTTGTGTTGAGTGAAAAACAGCTCAAAAACCATAATGCAACCGAGTGTGCAGAAGGAGAGCTCAAAAAATATGGCACTCAAGCCAACAACCAACTCAAAACACTTACTGCAACAGTTGTTCTACAATAAGTGGAGTATCAACAGAAATGGTCAGAATACCAACAAGCAGCAGGTTTCCTAAAAAATAAAAATAGTGGACTCACTAGACCAAAAGGTGGTAAGGGAGCATGCAAACACCTAACTAAATAGTATTTTGACTCAACTAGACATATCCTCTGCAAGGTGATGAAATCCAAGTCAGACAATATAGATAGGAGAGCCAAGTGGCTAAAGATATCCCCCTACCGAGAAGGGACACCGGGTAGTCAATCCTAGAAGAAAGGAAACTAAGATACCCCGTTCATGACACGTCCAGAAAAGGTGAATCTGCCGTTTGGTCCTTTGACCGCAGTGCCCCCATACAGGGATACCCCGAGAACTGCGAAAGGTAGCCTTCGGTTACTGAATGGATTGCGGTATTCTACTCAGGCCTCTGGAACCTGTCTGGCGACTTCAACCCTCCTAGGGGAGAGTCCCTTTGATAAACTGGTTGTGACCGTGCCCAAAAATACTAGGGGATTTTGGTTCCCAAGTGGGGTTAGAATGTTGGTTGTGTTAAGTAGTTTTTTAAGGCTCACTTGAATTAGGTGACAGAGTGTGTGCGTGTGAGGTGATGAACCCAAATAAAAGTCTTACAATGGGGGGCAACTTTCTAACTAAAAATAACACGACAGAATGTAAACTTTGAAATGCAAAATTTTCTCTTTTTCAAGTAAAATGCTGAAATTTTTAAAAAACGATTCTGTAAATGGAACATAAATAAAACTGCAGAAAAGGCTGTAAGGAAGTATGTCTACAGGTAGGACAGATGGCTGTGCAGGTGCAGAAAATAGTGCAGCAAAGTGTTGGGTTCAAAACATGTAAAAAAGTGCAGAAAGCAGACCGCGGGTCTGCGGCAAATACCGGCGGTCAGACCGCGGGAAACAGAGCAGCAGTCGCGGACGAGTTGCGTATTTTTGGACGAAAGATGCAGTCGGACCACAGGAAATAGGTAAAAATCCGCAGGCGGGTTGCAGGAAAATGGCTGAAAGCCGCAGTCGGGTTGCAGAAAAATGGCTGCAAGCCGCAGTCGGGACGCGGGAAAAAGGCCGACAGACACAGTCGAGTTGCGGGAAAAAGGCCGACAGGCGCAGGCGGGTTGCAGGAAAATGGCTGAAAGCCGCAGTCGGGATTCGTGGAAAGGGTTAACGGCTGTAGTCGGATCACCCCAAAGAAGCTAATAGCCGCGGTCGGATCGCTGGTAACAGACTGAAAACGGTCGACAGGTCGTCGGAAATAGTCTAAGAGTCGCGGTTGGATCGCGGGTAAAGGCCTGAAAGACGCGGTCGGAACGCAACTGCAGGGGGTAAAAGATGCGGTTTACGGCAGCTGAAAGGGACAGCTGAAAGGAAAAGACAGGAAAATATTTAAAAACTATAACTAGAAATTCAAACCAAGGGGAGTCACCAAAACTGTAGCTAGGGTTTTCACCCTAGCTTGTGCAAATGAGCACCTACTAAAGAGAATGGGCTCCTTAGTAGCAGTTCAATAAAACAGTAAATTAAAGTACTAAAACAACACAGGTTCTAAAATAGCATGAGCATTAGGAAACATAACAAAACATGGAATATAAATGGTTTTTCTTTTGTATTAAAATTTTACCTCAAGTGTAGAGGTTGGTGAATTTCTTGCAATGATCCAAGTGGGTTGATCCAAACTCCAACTTTGCTCCTTCTCTTTCTCCAAATGGTGGGAATGGGCCAAAAGGGGCACTCAATGGTGAAAGTAGCTCAAGGGTGAGCTAGGGTTTCAAGAGTTATTTTGGCAGAGTAAGGGTGTACTTGACTGTGGATGTGAAATGAGGGGCCTCCATCACCTATTTATAGGTTTTTAGTGGTGGAGTGTTGGCCCATGGTTTTGGGAACCATATGGTTTAGGTTAGCTGTATAGGGTTTTTTCCTCCTTTTTCCTCTTTTTCCTCCTTTTTTTATATTTTTTATTCCCTTTTTAGAGGGTTTTTTCTATTTTGGAGGAATTTTGGATTATTTTGGGGGGAAAAGGGGTTTTTTAGCCTTTTGGAGGCTTTTTTGATGGTTTTGTGGCCTTTTGGAGGCTTTTTAATGGGATTTAGGGTTCTGAAGGTAAATATGGTAGGAAATATGGACAAATGAGTCATGTAATGGGATAGATGAGGTAGTGAGCACTTTTTGGGTGTTAACATTAACAACGAAAAATCTCGGTGCCTTCTGACCAAATTCTACCTGGTTTTATAGCTTCCAGCTGAATCCTCCGTAATCATCACTAAATCATACATTAATGCAACCAAAATCCTGTATTAATGATGCAAATCCACCGTTGATCCTGTCAGCCAATCGGCCGGATCCGCCATTAATACCCATCATTCGAACATGCGTTGTTAATTAACTGTTTAACTTTTGGCATTTATTGCTAATTTGACCCGGTCGCAATGCTGCCACTGGTCGCAGACCGCTCCAAACTTGTGGTAGAATCCTCCCTGCTTCTGTATTCCGTCCCTGTTGGTGCACCATCCTGCCACCAATCAATCTACACTTTTTTTCTTTTTTCGATGCGACTCAGGCATCACGCTATTCTAAGACAACCGATAGGGCTTCAACTTGCTACCATTAATCAATTTGCGAAGCATAGCCCCATCCAACTGCTGCAACTGTACCGCTCCTCCTAAAGTAATGCTACTGATGCGATACGGACCAAGTCAATGCATCTACAATTTTTCTGGATGTTTCATAAACTTGTTGTCATACAACAACACCAAATAACCCTGTTGAAACTGTTTGTTCTTGATATGGCGATCATTCCAAGCTTTCTGGCGATCCTTCTCCACACCCTGATGGAAACTGGCGATGAAGCAATCTTCCTCCAGCTGTACTAACTGTGCAAGACGTTCCTGTAACGCTGCTATATCATCCATGCCAGTTGTTTCCGCTATGCGCAGACTCGGAATAATATACTCCATAGGCATAACTGCCTCTTCCCCATACACTAGCCTGAATTGTGTCTTCCCTGTCAGCCGTTTACATGTGGTGCGATAGGCCCACAATACTGCTGGGATTTTTAGATCCCAGTCATCGTGGTTCACATTACACACCTTTGTCAGTGCATGCTCCAATATCTTATTAAAAGCTTCCACCGTTCCATTCGCCTACGGATGATAAGGTGTACTCTTCTTATGTTGTATCTACAATTCCTTCGTCAATGCGCCGATGGTGCGATTGAGAAAGTGGTTTCCTTGATCGCTCAACAATACCCTGGGGCAGACAAACCTAGTGATAATGTTATCAAAGAGAAACCGTGATGTTGTGGCCACGGAACAATCAATAACTGGTGCAGCTTCTTCCCATCGTGTCATGTAATTTATCATCGTGATGATATACCTAGCACCAGTGCACTTCCCCGGGGGATGGATAGGTCCTACAAAGTCTACTGCCCATTTTTCGAGTGGCTGCAACGTCAACTGAGGCATCAATGGCATCTCATCCCGTCGGGATGGCTTCCCAGTTCTCTGAAAAACGCCACAGGACCGTGCATAATCTATCGCATCACCGTGTAGCGTATGCCACTAGAGCCCTGCTTGAAGCACCTTCCTTGTTGTCGCATGCCCACCATAGTGCCCTCCAGCCACTCCTGCATGTTCTTCAGAAAGGATCCACTCTTGCTCATGTGGCAAAACACACCGTCACAATATCTCATCAACACCCATCTTGTATAGTTCTCCTGCGATTAGCTGGAAGTCTGCAGCCTTGACTACCAACTGCTTCTTCTTACTAGTGGTGAATTCTTTTGGTGAGGTACCTGTCGCCAGGAACTGAATGATTTCTTCAAAATATCCATCAGCAATTCCAACTTTAAATAATTGCGTATCAGGCAACCCATCTTCAATGTTAGTTGGCTCCTCCCCTATTTCAATCCGGGAGAGATGATCCGAGCCAGCATTTAACCGCCCTGGCTTCACAATTATTTCAAAATCAAACTCCTGAAATAGAAGTAGCCATCGACAGATCTTCCCCCCCAACACAGGCTTATTGACCAGGTATTTTAATGCAGAATGATCTGTGAACATCTTGAAATGGCCTCCCAGTAAGTATGGTAAAACTTCTGCAACACATAAACCATGGCTAGACCTTCCCTCTCCGTAGTAGTGTAGTTTCTTTCTGCAGATGACAATTTCTGGCTCGCAAAAGAAATGGGGTGATCAAGATCCCCCTCTCCGGGCTAGGCCAACACGACTCCCAGCGCGATTGATGAGGAATCAACATGAACATGGAACTCCTTACTCCAGTCAGGAAATACTAATATCGATGTCGAATCCATCTTCGTCTTTAGTGTCTCAAAGCTCTCTCGACATTCGGGGCTCCACTGGAATACCGCGTCCTTCTTCAACAACTTCTCCATAGGGGCAGTAATCATAGCATAACCCCTGATGAACTTGCGATAATACCCCGTGTGTCCCAACGTCACTTGTAACTGCTTAACAGTAGTCGGTGGTGTCAAACTCAAAATAAGCGCAATCTTTGTTGGGTCGACCAATAGTCCTTGCTTACACACAATATGACCCAACAATATGCCAAACGGTGCACAGAAGATACACTTCTTTAAGCTCAATGATATCTAGTGCTGTCGGCATCACTCCAACATAAACCGCAGATTCACTAGATGATTGCGGACCAACCCATAGAACGTCCAATCATCCATGTATACCTATAGAAACTTCTGAATGAAATCTTTGAATGCAGTAACGACAACCCATGAAAATATCGTAGGTGCATTCTTTAAGCCAGATGGCACCACAGTGTACTGAAAGCAACCCCATTCGATAACAAAAGTTGTCTTATGGCGGTCTTCTTTGGCAATGCGGATCTGATGGTAGCCAGAGAACCCATCTGTGAAAGAGTACATCTCCTAGACACCCACACCTTCGAGCACTTCGTTAGTAAATGGGGTTGGGAATGGATCGTGCAAACATGCATCATTTAGCTTCCTAAGGTCGACGCAGATGCGCACTTTGCTAGTCTTCTTATCTTGTACCACCATAGGACTAATCCATTCTGATTCCTCGACTGGTTCAATGATATCGGCGTCCAATATGCGATCCAATTCTACCTCGACCCTCTCCTTATGTTGTGGATTCAATCGATAGGGTCGTTGCTGGATCAGCTTAGCATCTGGTTTTAATGGAATCTTCATCTC
Organism: Larix kaempferi; assembly: GCA_027924585.1. Lineage (NCBI taxonomy): Eukaryota > Viridiplantae > Streptophyta > Pinopsida > Pinales > Pinaceae > Larix > Larix kaempferi. The sequence goes on from BSBM01000160.1 coordinate 2,781,619, forward strand.
CCCTAAGTCGCTCAAAATCCCCTTCATGTTAGAAAACTTTGTGGGAAATACATCCTGAAACTCATGGAGAAAATCCGTGACCTCGCTTATCAACTCATCATCCCAGTAATCCCCGACATTTGTGAACTTCAAATTGTCCTCTGCCCCAATGTTAATCTTGCGGATCTTCAGTGGCTGACTAATCAAATCGGTTGGCGCATCAGGTGGTACCACAGCACGACTTCCTTCTAATTTCGGGATATTCACATTCCGCGGATCATCACCATCTTCTGGACCACCACTGATATTGAAACATTCCATGAGAGACTACATCTGGTAGTGCATATGCGGATCCGCAGGATAGGCCACCGGGACAACCTGCAGAATTACATCGCAAATGAGCTATAATGCATTATTGACCTCTGGATTGGCGTCCGCAAAACTAAATGTATGGGTAAAGCACACTGTGAGCTCCATCCAAGTAGAAATTTCCCCTTGCAACTCAGCCGTCATATATCATGATCGTGGCATCTCATCCAACGTATGGATAAAAGCATGGACCCATTCATCTCTTGGTCGCGATACCCATAACCGCTGACACTCCATCAAGTGACCACCAGGATCATTCCGACCATCATACTTCCCAGTGTGGTAGACCTCGGTATCGTCAAAGTGTACCATCATCAATCTTCTACATTTCGACCATCCATCAATTGATGCCTTGTGTGTCTCCCACCAGCGTGCTGGAGCAGCATTCAGTGCTTCGTTCAATGCCAGCAACCAATGTGGTTCAGAAACTCGTTCCTCGAACTCTGTCAGAAAGTCAAATAAGCTAGGGAGTCCTTCATATACGGGTATCGTAACCGTTTCAGTTGTGACACGGTGTAATGACTGTGTGATCAACTCGCACTTACAGAGCGACACCTCGTGTAATCGGTTCTGCCAATATTCTAGTGCATCATCAGATTCGGAAGACACAGAGCTATCACTGCGCCATCCCAGCTCACTATTGGCATTCAGATGGATATAATCTTCATAGATATTGAATGCATGGTCCCATCTGTTGGGATCGTCGTCCTTCACTGGCTCTATGTAGCGGCATCCTTCAGTAGGATCCAACGGGACGATAACTCTGAGATCGCAATTTTCAAAGTTCATCATCCCTCGCTTGAAGTTGATTACAACTCCACTATCATTAGCCCATCCAATCCCTAATAGTGCTGGATAAAAGCTTCCTCCATCAAATACTTCTATGACATCAAAGTCGGCATAAGTTTTCATTCCCTCAATGTCCACAACCATTCATGGAACTCTCCCAATTGGTGTCACCTTAGCATGATTACCTAACCGGAGCTGTATAGGAGACCAACTCAATAGGGGGCTCCCCATCTTCTGCCAAGCCTGCTTGGTTAAGATGTTGACATCCAAACCAAGATCCATAATAACCGAATCAACATCGTAGTCACCAATTTGAATATTCATCCGCATCTCCTTACCCGTCTTCCGTCATTGTAGGGAATTAACCGCGATCTCTTATCGATCCTGGGATGGTCGTCGCAACAAAGCTTCAATCGCAGCAAGAGCATCGGGATCTCTTTCCAGGGACAAACAATGTTCCAAAAATGGTTGAAGTGTGCTGGACCACTGCGACGGGCCAGCCTCTGAAGTAGCATCAAAAGTAGAGGGCAAGTCATACACAATAGCTTTACCTCGGTCGTTTTCTACTGCATGTCATGCTTGAAGAAACGTCTCCCGCTCCGCATCAATGTCAAATGATACCTTCTTTTTTCTGGCTAACCAGATCATTGAGCTGTCCATTCTAGTTGTCTTTCCTCTGTGAGTGACCACAGCAACAGAATCATCTTGCGTTCTTGGCTCTGCAAAAATTGTCACGATATTTGCACCTGGGTCTGGTTCAGCGGCGGATTACCGGGTGGGTTCACATTCTGATTCTGATTAGGCCACATATTCTGGTTCTACACTGGTTGTTGTACTTGGTTCTGGGTAGGTTGTTGTGCTAGGGGTTGGTTCTGCAACTGGGGAGTATTTCCTGCTTGCCGACGCGCAATCAATTGTGGACAATTCTCAACCATGTGATCGTTAACAAAATAGAATGTACACTGGTTCTACAGTAGTGGACAGTCACGCTGCTAGTGTCGCCATACCGCACATTGATAGCATTGAACAGGTCTGCGACCACCTCGTCCTCCTCCACGACCAAATCCTCCACCACGTCCTCCCCGGTATCCTCCCCGAAATCCTCCCTGCTGCTGGTACTGGTGTCGTATTGGTTCTAGCTGCATTCCTTTCCCTTACTGTGCATACTGCGGTTGTTGTACATACTGTGGTTGCTGTGGAGCCATCTGCATTGGAGCATATTGTGGCATGAACTGTGGCGGTTGCTACTGTTGTGGTACAAACTGCATCTGCGGTTGAGGTAGCGGCTGGGCTACCTGCGGTTGCGGCGCGGTTGCGGCGGTTGTACGGCACGTTGGTCGTCCTTTAAATAGAACGCACCGCACATTCTTTCTTATAGCAACCCATATGCACGGAAATCCTTGTCATCGTGACTCCCTGATTTTCAGAATGTACAATAAAGATTCCTCGGGGTGGTGACCATTTTCTGCATATATGGGCAATTTTCATGCATGTGCCCATATACATGGCAGATGCGACACCACGGCATGCTACCACCATTTAACGGACTTGGCGCTCCTGAAACCAAATAATTGCGAAAGTGCGGGCAATTGTCCTTCCTATGCCCTTCTCCTCGACATCGCGTACACCATACTTCTTCGTGCTGCTCCTTGCCCTTCTTCAAATCTTGCAGCTGTATAGTCAAGTTAGCGAGCTGTGTTTGTATCTGTGACATTCCGGCTGTGTTTTCTCCAATCAGCGACGCCTCCAATCGCATTGCAATCTCTAGAGCTTGACTAGGCGTTGAGATGTTTTGTTGCATCAATGGTAGCCGAATATGTGGTAGCAGTGCCATGATAAACCATTCTTTATGTTGGATGACGCTCATATCAAAACTAACCCTTTCCATCAGTGTCTTGAATCACTGGTCGAAATCCCATACCATCTCATTGGGATACTACTTAATTTCTTTCAACTCCGTAATATATTGGGCCTCAGACTTGGGCTTTCTGAATTCTACAATCAACCCATCTCGGATCTCATCTAATGACTTCTCTGAGGCTCCTGTAGGGACTAGAACAAACTTCATAAACCAATCTAATACACGAACTCGAAGAGTTGTCACTAACTGTCCTTTATTAGCAGCATAATCAGTGACCTGTTTTACGGTCCAGACCGCTTCACACAAAAACCAATACTGTTCTAGGTTGTCTGTCCCACTCTCGTGGAACAACAGTAACTTAGAATCATCGCCCGCCATTCTGGGCTTCCTTCCTTCTTTCACTGTACTACTATCGATTAACTTCTATGGTATTGATGAACTTAGCGATGTCGAAGTGATATTTCTTGCTAGCTAAGAGATAGTGAGCAGAGGTGTGGGTACGTTGCTGCTGGGGTTTGGCCCTGCGTCTATCCTGGGCATAGCCTGGTTTTCCTTTTCAGGACTGTGAGGTCGCTTCGTCGTGTGTGGTCTTCCTTCATGGCCTTGCGGTCTAATCAGAGCAGGACCTTCTCCCATCCTCTACCTCTTTTCTTGTCGGAACCTTTTTCCTCCCCTCGTAAGACCACTTTCTTCCTCGGCTTCACTCACAATCTCATCATGACTTGCACCCATCTACCCCTTATCATCCCATGTACTACCCCCCAATAGTCATGGTACCCACGGCCTCATCCCATGTATTCACGAAAAAAAAATATTTCGGCTTCACTATAAGATTTCTGAGTATCAACCACGAACTCTGTGATATAGCCCTCTAGGATGCTATCAAACCACACTTCGACAGCCCACGACGCTTTATTATCGACTTCCGGTAGTTCCTGAATCAACTCGTGGGTCCAGGTCGTCGGTTCGCCATCTTGGAAGTTCCTCTTCAGGAAGGTCAACTTCGCCAACCACTCGAACAACAGGACCAGTAACTCACAGAAGAACTATTCATGCGAACCGTTGTGAATATATCTATCTACCCACTGATCTACTGTCAGTCGAGTGTTCTAGCTTTCTTGTTCGGCGAATTCCTGCAGCTTCTGATCAAACCATTCTTGGACCTCCAGTTTCATCGGGTGCCACAACATATCCTCCTTTCACTTTGCACACAGTCCCGGCAACGGAACCATTTGTTGACTCAAACCCATTCGACAGGGGTTACCATCACTGTTGACACCAACCCACTGCGATCTTCATGAGCACCGGCCCAGACAGGTTTTACCGTGCCCAGCAACACCTGCAGAGCAGATGAGGTCTCACCCGAAGCAATCAAGGGAGAGTGGATGGAACCATGTTTCCGCCGAATGAAGGAGGATGTTGTGGCATTTACTTACTCAACTTATTTATTGCAGCATTCAAGACATATCTATGCATTCAATATTAACATTATTCGACAGAAACATTCATCGTGACAAGTATAGCATTAAAGTATTAACTACAGTAAGAAATCATCGCAACATGAATTAACATAGAAAGTACACAAGGAGTTGCACCAAACAGTTCCGTCATGTCATATTACTTCAGAAAAACCCTGATACATCTCTGCAAAACCAAATCTTAGAAGTATCACTTGATCTCACATACAAATTCAAAGATGCACATAAACAACATCCAAATATTGTGCTTAGCTCAGCTCTAAAGTCCTAAAAACGTTATCCAACACATATGACTCTTTGACTATAAATAGGCTTCTGCCTTTACAATGCTTGTCCACTTACTAAAACCTTCCTAAATGACTCCTAGACAAATGACCAAAATCTAACTGACACGGTCCAATGACCCAAAAACCCTCCTACTACGGTACAAATGACTCAAATTTACATCTCATATGGTCCAATGACCCAAAAACCCGGCTATTGCGGTACAAACAACTCAAAAAAACATAAAATGGTCTATTCCTCTACCTTCTGCGACCTCTTATGACGTGTTGCAACATCGGTGATGCTGCGATTCTTCCTTACCAAACTGCCTGCCAACAATACTACATGGCTTTTCTTGGCTCCAACTAGGAGTCCTCATCATCAATCAGTGGTGGCCATCAATGCACAAGTCACTATCAACCAGGTGTCAAACTGAGTCTAACTGAGTCTAACTGAGTGTAATAAGTGTAACTGATGGTAATGGCACTAATGCATGGAAGGAGGCTTAGTGGAGGGCGCATGAGGTGTTAACTGCACTCAGAATAGGTAGTCAAGTCTCATCGGAGGTCAATTGGAGTGATAATAGTAGTTAGGAGTCAATCTAGCCTCAAATCAAGGAAAGACAACTAGCTAATTGAAGTGAACTGGACTGGTAGGTGAGAAAAGGTGTGCCTCTCGAGTGGTAGGTGCATGCTGGGCACACTAAGCAATAGGAGGGCTAAATCTGAGTGGAAAGAAGCTCCCGAGTGCTGGCAGACTAGGGACTAGGTGCTAGAGGCATCAAACTGGTGACTGGGCAGCATGCGGATGCATGCAATGCATCCAGATGCATGCATGCATGCAAAGTGCATGCAAAGTACATACTGAATGATGAGATATCCTAACATTCTGAACTTAGTTTTGGGCATTTGTATATGTTAGATCATATTTCCAGTTTATGTATTCGATTTACAGTATTTACTTCTTAGATTAGAGATCCAGCTTTCGGTATTTTACAATAGATCTGCCAAGTTTTCAGCATTCAAATTCATAGTATAGATTTACTATTTTCCTCAAGTTAATTCTTAAGGTATTTTTATTGTTTTCAACATTTAACTACTTATCATAGATTTACTGTTTTCAGCATTCAAACTTCTTAGCATAGGTATTTCTCATCCATAGATTAGGCAATCCTTTCACAGGTTTTTTAATTTCCTTTTAGGCAAACCTTTAAACATTGATACCGACACCCAACCACGACAAAGTCTATCCTATAAGAGCACATATAGTGCCAGCACCTCTGAAGTTTGTACTTCCCCCGGGTTGATAATTAAAGTAGGGTCCTAGTCTAGCTGCCCTCATTAGGCATCCATTCTAAGAGCTCACCAATAGGTTTGTACAGTTGTTTAGAGTTTCTATAATTATCTAAGTATATTATTCGTATCGAATGACTTCTCATTACTTCTATGTGGAAACTATAATATGAAATGAAATTACTGTGTTATATATTTATTCGAAATGTTGTTTGCAGAAAGACTAATTTCTATAAAAACTATGAAATGTAAAATTAGTATTTGTTTTTGCAAAATGACTGGTTAAGGGGATAGTGCTACAGTTTAGGGTTTGCATATGATATGTGAGTATATAGACTCTGTTCTTAAAACATTATTTTTAGCTTATGAATCAAGTAGTAAATGTATGACTAGATAATTCAGTTTGCATTCTGGGATGAAACCCTATATCATTCTGCTACTTGTTTTATGGAAACTAGCATAAAAATCTAAATACATTTACATTGATAACAAAAACCTGAAACTGCTACAACATATAATATGGATTTTCTAAGTGATAAGAGTAGTATATCATAAAAAGACTTATTATATTTGAAGTATAAACTTACTACTATTTTCAAATGTCATCTTCAAAGTTAATTATACACTTCATGTACTAGAGTACATCGTCTATGACGAAAGGAAAAATACAGGAAGATATTTTGTTCATTCACTTTTTATCATCTCATTCATTCATTAAGTCTGTAGAAAATAATTTAACTTAATTAGAATATCATTCAAAAGTTCAGCTAACTGATAACCAGAAAACAATCTAAACATCATAGTTTAACTAGTGCAGAGACATATCCTTTTCTAATCTGCCTGCTATATAAATATGAGTTACTCATAGACAACATTCAAATAGTTTTCAGAAATAGATAAACAATTACAGAAATGAAATGAAATGAAATGAAATAAACAAGTAGATAAACAATTACACCTCACTTATGTACTTCAGCAATCAATGGAGACTTGCATACATGTCAAAAACCTCTGCACTCAACAGGAAAACTCTTCAGTCAGCAGAAATCAGACAAACTTACACTACAACTCAAAACATAGCTTTCCCTCATCAAATCTTTTGTGTGCATACAACAGAACCACAAGGTAAATTTTCTCCTCATAAAAAGTGTGAGCCTCTACTCAAATTCGATGGCTTATAAAATATGCCTAGGTCTTTTAGTGGTCAGTTTCAATAAATGAGCCTCAAGCTCCAGTTCCACATTCCAGGGAACTTGATCGCAATTTAAGGGAGTTGTCCCATAACAATAGCTAGTGACTGAGTTCATGATGCTGCCACTTGTCCATTGCCTTATACCCCAGATTCCATTCCTCCTAGTGGGTCAATAAACACTCTTTCAACAGTCTCTTTGGGTGAGTGTCTCCTATTTTATTTTATCAAATAATAATATTATGCATTTATAGTCATCCTTGACCACTTGGTCAAATATAAAACTTTACAATAAAAGTTAAGACGATGTTTTCCAAAAACATAAAATGTCTCAAGTATTGGGTATGTTACATACACCGGCACCCCGGGGCCATTCAAGGACACTTTGAGGAATTTCTCTGGGGGCACGGAACCCAAACCGGCGAGCGGAATTGGGTTCCGTCAGCTCTCGCACGTGCATAAAGGAGCTTTCAAAATACCATATAGGACATGTCTTAGGTTTGTTTGGATCCTATAAAATATTCTCAAAATTCCACACTCAATTAAGTTACATGCCTACCTAGTATTACAGTTTTTCCAAAATTCCACACTCAAATAACTTAAAAACCCTAAATATTGGGACCTTGGGTGGTGTTCCCATGAAAATCATGGAAAAACACACATGCACCATCTTATAGAATTCAATTTAGATTCCCAAACCTATTTTTATTCCCTAATGGCATAATCACCAAGTGTCCTTGAAAGGATTTCAAAGGTGACCTGCAACTCGCCATAAAATGATGATTGTCATTCGGGTCAACAAAACATCAAATCCATTAGGTCTATGATAATGCATTCCATATAAGGGCACCTCTATCCCATGGGTCCATCACCCTATGCTCATCTTGTTCATGGACCTTAGGAACTAGGGTTTTGTTCAATAACTCATTATGCACATTTTGGATGATTGGGTCAAGTACTGAGCCCCTAAACCTTGGGACTATGGGTTGTGTTATCATTTTGGTAATGGCCAAGCACACATGTAGGATCTTAGAGAATTCAATTTTTATGCCCTGATGATAGGATCACCAAGTATCCCTCAAAGCCTTTAGGTGGTGGCCTACAACTTGCCATAAAATGATAACCGTGGCTCAGATCGACAAACCCTAAACTATGTTGGGTCCATGACAATGCATTCCATTAAGAGTAACTTCTCTCCCATGGGTCCATCACCCAATGCTTGTCTTGCTTGATTGATCTTAGGAACTAGGGTGTTTTTATGTAAGTGACTATACACATTTTTCATGATTTGGTGAAGTATTGGAACCCATTGACCTTTGGAGTGTGCCTGGTGTGTCCCTGTCAAGGATGTCCAAACACACATGCAAGAGCTTATGAAACTCAATTCCGATGCCTAGTTCAATTTTTATTCCCTAATGACAAAATCACCCATGTGTCCCTATAAGGATTTAGAAGGCGACCTACAAGTTGCCATAAAATAATGACAGTGGATCATATCGATGACCCATCAAATCCGTTGGGTCCATAACAATGCATTTGATGTAGGGGAACCTCTCTCATGTGGTTCCATTTCCTAATGATCATCTTTCTCATGGATATAAAAAACTAGGGTTTTTCTTAGTAAGTGACTATGCACTTATGCATGATTGGTTCAAGTACCGAAACCCCTTGACCTTGGGACTTTGAGGTTTTCTTCAATGATATGAGAAACTATTTTTTTTCTTAGTTTCTCTTGAAAGGAGAAACTAGGATTAGCATCATGTGACACGATGTTTGTTTGGAGACGGAACGAGCCATAGAATGACGAATGTGACTCGGATCGACAAACTGTCAACTCCGTTGGATTCAGGGCATCGGGATAGTGCTAGGGGTTCCCCTCTCCTCCGGTCCCATGGCCCAAGTGTCATCTCCATTTTGGAAACTAGGGTTTTGCTCAGTAAGGGAGTGTGCAATTTTTGCACATTGGGGTCAAATTTTCAAAATCGTCGACTAGGCACTTATGGCTAGCGTTCCCAGCCAGAACCTTCCTAGACAAACTTACAGGACTCCCCAAAACCCGGTTTTGTTGCACGGTTGGAATTCTATACCCCCGGTACGTATCCAGGTGGTGTCCCTGAAGGACTTTTGGATACGAGATAGAACAAGCCATAGAATGATGACCGTGGCTCTGATCAACAAACCGTCAACTCCGTTGGACTCAGGACATTGGGATAGTGCTAGGGGTTCCCCTCTCCTCCGGTCCCATGGCCCAGGTGTCATCTTGTAAGTCCATTTTGGAAACTAGGGTTTTGCTCAGTAAGGGAGTGTGCAATTTTTGCACATTGGGGTCAAATTTGCAAAATCGTCGACCAGGAACTTATGGCTAGTGTTCCCAGCTCGAACCTTCCTAGACACACTTGCAGGACTCCCCAGAACCCGGTTTTGTTTCACGGTTGGAATTCTATGCCCCCGTTAGGTATCCAATAGTTGTCCCTGAAGGCCTTTTGGATGTGAAACAGAACGAGCCATAGAATGACGACCGTGTCTCAGATCGAAAAACCGTCAACTCCGTTGTATTCAGGACATCGAGATAGTTCTATGGGTGCCCCTCTCCTCCGGTCCCATGGCCCAGGTGTCATATTGTAGGTCCATTTTGGAAACTAGGGTTTTGCTCAGTAAGGGAGTGTGTAATTTTTGAACATTGGGGTCAAATTTGCAAAATAGTCAACCGGGCACTTATGGCTAGCGTTCCCAGCTGGAACCTTCCTAGACACACTTGCAGGAATCCCCAGAACCCTGTTTTGTTGCACAGTTGGAATTATATGCCCCCGATAGGTATCCAGTAGGTGTCCCTGAAGGAATTTTGGATGCAAGATAGAACGAGCCATAGAATGACGACCGTGGCTCAGATCAACAAATTTTCGACTCCGTTGGATTCAGGACATTGGGATAGTGCTAGTGGTTCCCCTCGCCTCTGGTGCCATGGCCCAAGTGTCATCTTGTAGGTCCATTTTGGAAACTAGGGTTTTGATCAGTAAGCGAGTGTGCAATTTTTGCACATTGGGGTCAAATTTGCAAAATCATTGATTGGGCACTTATGGCTAGCGTTCCCAGCTGGAACCTTCCTAAACACACTTGCAGGACTCCCCGGAACCTGGTTTTGTTGCACAGTAGGAATTCTATGCCCCCGGTAGGTATCCGGCAGGTGTCCCTAAAGGCCTTTTGGATGCAAGATGGAATGAGACATAGGATGATGATCGTGGCTCAGATAAACAAACCGTCGAATCCATTGGATTCAGGACATCGGAATAGTTCTAGGGGTGCCCCTCTCCTCCAGTCCCATGGCCCGGGTGTCATCTTGTAGGTCCATTTTGGAAACTAGGGTTTTGCTCAGTAAGGGAGTATGCAATTTTTTCTCATTGGGGTCAAATTTGAAAAATCGTCGACTAAGCACTTATGGCTAGCGTTCCTAGCTGGATTCTTCCTAGACACACTTGCAGGACTCCCCGGAACCCGGTTTTGTTGCACGATTGGAATTCTATGCCCCCGGTAGGTATCCAGTAGGTCTCCCTAAAGGCCTTTTGGATGCAAGACGGAGTGAGCCATAGAATGACGATCGTGGCTCAGATCGACAAATCGTTGACTCTGTTTGATTCAGGACATTGGGATAGTTCTATGGGTGCCCCTCTCCTATAGTCCCATGTCCCAGGTGTCATCTTGTAGATTCATTTTGGAAACTAGAGTTTTGCTCAATAAGGGAGTGTGTAATTTTTGCACATTGGGGTAAAATTTGCAAAAGCGTCGACCGGGCACTTATGGCTAGCATTCCCAGCTGGAACCTTCCTAGACACACTTGCAGGATTCCCTAGAACTCGATTTTGTTGCATAGTTGGAATTCTATGCCCCCGGTAGGTATCCAGCAGGTGTCTGTGAAGGCCTTTTGGATACGAGATGGAACGAGCCATAGAATCACGACCATGGCTCGGATCAACAAACAGTCGACTCCGTTGGATTCTGGATGTCGGGATAGTACTAGGGGTACCCCTCTCCTCTGGTCCCATGGCCCAGGTGTCATCTTATAGGTCCATTTTGGAAAGTAGGGTTTTTCTCATTAACGGAGTGTGCAATTTTTGCACATTGGGGTCAAATTTTCAAAAGCGTCGACCGAGCACTTATGGCTAGCGTTCCCAGCTAGAACCTTCCTAGACACACTTGCAGGACTCCCCGAAACCCAGTTTTGTTGCACGGTTGGAATTCTATGCCCCCGGTAGGTATCCAGCAGGCATCCCTGAAGGCCTTTTGGATGCGAGACGGAACGAGCCATAGAATGACGACCGTGGCTCGGATCAAAAAACTGTCAATTCCATTGGATTTAGGACGTCAGGATAGTGTTAGGGGTGCCCCTCTCCTCCGGTTCCATGGCCTAGGTGTCATCTTGTAGGTCCATTTTGGAAACTAGGGTTTTGCTCAGTAAGGGAGTGTGCAATTTTTGCACATTGGGGTCAAATTTGCAAAATCATCGACCGGGCACTTATGGTGATGAGGATGAAGATGGTGATGATGATGAAAACGTTGATGATGATGGTGATTAAGATGATGGTGATTAAGATGATGGTGATTAATATGATGATGATGATGATGAAGATGATGATGATGGAGATGTTGATGAGGAACCTACAAATGACAATGATGATGAATATGTTGATGATGTTGATGGTGATGGTGATGGTGATGGTGATGAAGATGATGATGGTGAAGAAGATGACGATAATGGAGATGTTGATGAGGAACCTAAAGATGAAAATGATGATGAAGATGTTGATGATGATGATGATGGTGATAATGATGAAGATGTTGATGATGCTGGTGATGGTGATGAAGATGATGATGATGAAGAAGAAGAAGAAGAAGAAGATGATGAAGATGTTGATGAGGAACAGAGAGATGACAACGATGATGAAGATGTTGATGATGATGGTGATGGTGATGATGATGAAGATGTTGATGATGATGGTGATGGTGATGAAGATGGTGATGATGATGATGAAGAAGATGATGATGATGGAGATGTTGATGAGGAACCTAGAGATGACAATGATGATGAAGATGTTGATGATGATGATGATGGTGATGATGATGAATATGTTGATGATGATGGTCATGGTGTTGGTGATGAAGATGATGATGATGAAGAAGATGATGATGATGGATATGTTGATGAGAAACCTAGTGATGGCAATGATGATGAAGATGTTGATGATGATGATGATGATGGTGATGGTGATGAAGATGTTGATGATGATAGTGATGGTGATGAAGATGATGATGATGATGATGATGAAGATGATGATGATGGAGATGTTGATGAGGAATGGAGAGATGACAATGATGATGAATATGTTGATGATGATGATGATGGTGGTGGTGGTGATAAAGATGTGGATGATGATGGTGATGGTGATGGTGATGGTGATGGTGATGGTGATGGTGATGGTGATGGTAATGGTGATGGTGATGGTGATGATGATGAAGAAGATGATGATGATGGAGATGTTGATGAGGAATGGAGAGATGACAATGATGATGAATATGTTCATGATGATGATGATGGTGATGATGATGAAGACATTGATGATGATGATGATGGTGATGGTGATGAAGATGATGATGATGATGATGATGATGATGATGATGATGAAGATTATGATGATGGAGATGTTGATGAGGAACCTAGAGATGACAATGATGATGATTATGTTGATGATGATGTTGATGGTGATGATGATGAAGATGTTGATGATGATGGTAATGGTGATGGTGATGAAGATGATGATGATGAAGAAGATGATGATGATGGAGATGTTGATAAGGAACCTAGAGATGACAATGATGATGAAGATGTTGATGATGATGGTGATGGTGATGATGATGAAGACGTGGATGATGATGGTGATGGTGATGAAGATGATGATGATGATGATGGTGAAGAAGATGATGATGATGGAGATGTTGATGAGGAACCTATAGATGACAATGATGATGAAGATGTTGATGATGATGGTAATGGTGATGGTGATGAAGATGATGATGATGAAGAAGATGATGATGATGGAGATGTTGATAAGGAACCTAGAGATGACAATGATGATGAAGATGTTGATGATGATGGTGATGGTGATGATGATGAAGACGTGGATGATGATAGTGATGGTGTTGAAGATGATGATGATGATGATGGTGAAGAAGATGATGATGATGGAGATGTTGATGAGGAACCTAGAGATGACAATGATGATGAAGATGTTGATGATGATGATGATGGTGATGATGATGAATATTTTGATGATGATGGTGATGGTGATGAAGATGATGATGATGATGATGAAGTAGATGATGATGATGATGGAGATGTGTATGAGGAACCTATAGATGACAATGATGATGAAAGGTTTTGCTCAGTAAATTTATCAAGATTTTGAGTTTCATGATAGTGGCACCATTTTGAAGAGGGTGAAGAGGTAATGTTACTTGTAGGGAGATTATGACATATTGGAGGAAGTATCTAAAGGGTACAGAGGGTTTAGTACTAGGGTTTGGGTGAGGGTTAGGGTTAGAGTTATAAAAGGAAATTGAATTAGGTCATTTCTCTAATGTACATTTTATATTAATGGTATGGCTTGGTCTAAGGTGGTGCTCTGAAATAGCTATTTCATTATGAAATATTTAACAAGACATGAATTAAATTTAAGATAAGTGTTTCTTTAGAATCCTAAATTTAGTCAAAGATTAGTAAAAACCTCTATGTATTGTTGTATACTTTGTCTATAATCCTATCACAATTGGAACCACTTATTTATTAATTTTGATTCATAACCTAGAGGATAAAAATTGTCTTTTCAAATCCTAACACAATGCATCCCATGTAATGTGTCATGGTGAATATCACTAGTGGATTGTTCCTCATTGAATTTGGTGTAGATATTTGTAGTGTGGGACTGGCATATGCTTGGACAAGTCCCTCTAAGTGGTTATCTATACGAATGTTTTAAATAAATTGTTAGGATACATATCTAAGAGTCTAGAAGATCTCTATGCATTTGTCCACCAAATTTGGTCAAGGAAATTCTGGTATCTAGTTAGAATATATTAGTGGAAACCCTAGGTTGATGACATGATGCTTTGATAAGGGAAAAAACCCTAAATCTAGCTAGATTTGGGTGAGCATTGAGCATGGGGAGCCAAATCTATGAATATGTGTATTGTTAAATATAACTTTGTTGGGTGAAGCCAATAACCAACATAATCAACATAATATAAGGGTTTTTTGGGTTGAGGATATACCTCAAGGTACCCAAAGCATGAAAAACATTTGGGTGGGCACAAAACCAAGAGAAAAAAAAAATGTTGAAGAGGGCATGTGGGGTGCGAGGTTGACCTCCAAAAACTCAAGCATCGACATGAGTGAGGTAGGTCTAAAGCAACCGAATGAGAGAAGTGGTAGGTACGTCTCTAGGTCTCTAAAGCAACTTCTCTCATACCAAATGAGGTAGGTATAAAGGAACTTCTTTTGTGCAATGGTGTTGCATTTTGAAGTTCCCTTGGTCATTGTGTTCTAGTTGCATTGTTGGTTTTGGCTATTTGTTCCCAATGTTAGGACTTTTTCTTGTTTTTTCTTTAACTTGTGTGTAGAGCTCTAGGCATCAATGGTTGTTGGGTGTATCCCTAGTGGTTCTATTCACATTGCCTTCCAGAGTGCTTGTGTTGTGGGTGGTTGTGAAACATGCAAGTAAGGGAGTCAATATAGAGTGTTTAGTGCTTCCTTTTTATATCAAGGTTCCTTGTTGTGTAAGGATTAATAAACCAATTTATACTATAATTTATCTAAAGTGAATTTCTTTAGAATTATTGGACACCAAAATGACCATTAAATGAAGGCATGAAAGGATCACAAGATCAAAGCATGCATCACTCATCCAAAACATTCCCATGGATTTTTGAGATCCATGTTAACACCCAAAAAATGCTCACTAGCTCATCTCCCTAGGTACATGACCCATTTGTCCATTCTTCCCACCATTTAGCCTCCAGAACATCAAAAAACCTTTAAATGGTCACCAAAAGGGCCAAAATTAATCTTTTTCCCCTCAAAACAATTAAATTTCCTAAAAAAATGCCAGAAACCCTCCAAAAGGGCCCAAAAATCCCAAAAATCAAATAAAAGGGAATAAAATCCAAATATTAATTCAAAAAAGGGAAAAAGAGGAAAAAAGAAGAGGAGAAACCTTAAACCAATAACCTAAACCATATTTAACCAAATACCATGGGTTAATACTCCACCACTAAAAAACCTATAAATAGATGATGGAGGCTCCCTATTTTTCATCCACAATCCATCTTACCCTCATGCTGCCCAAATCACTCCTGAAACTCTAAGCCCACCATTTGTGCTTAGATTCACCATTTGAGTGAGAATAGAAGCAGACATTGGAGCATTGGATCAGCTCGTCCCTTGTAATGTCCCTTGTTAGGAATTTTATTAAAATTGCAATTTTCCACTTTTTTCCTTGGTTCGACCTTTGACTAGTTTTGATCTCTATGTCCCAAATTTGCCCCAAATGATCCCAAATCTTCTGAGAAGGTATATGAATGATATTAGAACATAAATATGTGTTTCAGGGATGCCTTTGGACCTTTAAAATACTTCTTCAAATCCTCTTTCAATTCTGATCAATGTAGGTAACTTTACTAGTGATTTTCCTTTGACTAGTATTGGTCTCTAGGTCTCAAATTGACTCCAAATGCCTTCAAATATTCAAGGAAGGTGTATGAATGATATTATAACTTGAATATGATTTTTATGGATGACATATGTCCACCAAAAGACCTCTGCAAACTCTCTTAAGATTCTGGACCAATTATGCAATTTTACTAGTAATTTGGGGTTCAAATCCCCCTGGGGTAAGTACTAAAAATGGCTTCCCAAATGCCTCCAAACCCACTCAAATTTATGAACAGAGGTATGTAATGTGTTATGTATTTTATTAAAGTCTCATATGCACCATTAATGGATTATTACAACTATTCTCACCCTCTTCCATTCAACTGCAAAAATCCCCAATTCGACCCTTGGGGAAATGGCACTATTTCACCTCCCAATACAACTAAATTGAGTAAAAATGCTTCAAATGATCAAGTACAGTACATGAAACTTGTAGAAGACATCCATGGCAATATATTGATCACAAATATATCAGAGAATCATCCATTCATTCGAAATCATCATCAATACATTGGCTCACAACAAGGTAGCGAGGAAATGGCATTGTTCTTCCATTAAAAATGAGATTTATACATTTATACTTGGAATTTCGACCTGAAACTTTTTGGAGATGAAGAACAGAGTATTTAATTCATATTACAAAATAAATGGGGCATTAAAAGCTTCCCCAAAGAGTACAATAGCTCACCAAAAACGCCCTCCCTCAAGGATCAAGAATATGCCATCAAAACTGGAAATGGTTGAAGGAGCGAGCTGCAATAGAAGAAACCATGAGCTGCCCTGTAGCTTACACCTACAAATAAATACTCCATTAAAGCTCCAAATGAAAGGTCTGAATGGCCTTTCCAATTACCAACTTGGATGGGAATCTTTCACCCTCAAAATTGGCTAAGGCAAGAAACTAGTCATCCACTAGCTCTCCCTCTTCACAAATGCAATTGCAAATTCTACAAATGATCAAAAGCTCATTTCATTGTTTGTTATTGACATTTATAAAGTTCTAATGGCCTCCATGGGTCGAATTCCTTCCAAGAGACTCATGCCAACTCAAGTTGGGAAGAGATTCCAAAGAACGCCACTTGTACAACAATTCCTAGTCTCCCACTTCCACCAAATCACATGTGGAAGCATCTTAGCTGCCCTAACACCCTTGAGCGCCCTCTTGGAGTCTATTTTTAGCCCTGATATGTCATATATGTCATATCTCAGCCTTCAGGTCTGATTTGTGTCATAGGTGTCATAGCATCTTCATCATTGTTGTCATAGAGCTAGGGAATCTAGCCCAAGTGTCTCACTAGCTCCAAATTGCCTCTTCCTCTTCCATGGGAGTTACTCTTCCTCTATATTTCGACCTTGGATGAGTCATGCCATGAATAATACCTTTTGGACTCCCCCAAGTATGTTACCATTCACCTTGAATTCGAATTGGTGAGAGAATGATTCCAAATGTAGTGGGGAAATCTAGCCATATGTGGGTCCCACTTCCTCCATGTGTCTTCATGATGAAATGCCACTTTTATTTTAACTTGTATATATTTATTTAGCTCCTTTATTAAATATTTATGCCATTCTAATGTTCAAACATCATTTATTGTCCCCATTATTCCAAATCCCAAAACTTCCACCCCAAACCTAGGAAACTAGTAATTTTCCTCCTTGGCAATTATTTGACCTTTAGCATCAATTTGACAAACTCTAATGAATAGGGCCAATGTGATTAGGCCATTGTGACCCAATACCAAATTTGGGACATGACATCCCTGCAGCTGTACAAGCTCCACAAACCTCACCATTGAGGTAAAATATTATTTAATACTCCATTTTTAGGTTAATGAAAAAATACGGTTCTCTTCTATATTTGTTTTGCATAAGAAATCAATGAATGCTTTTTGTTTACCATTTTTTTTACTGCAGATTTATTTGTTAAGAATCCATGCACATGTTAGATTAGTTTTTACTATTTACACTAGGTTTTTACTATTTTCTTGAACTGCTACTAAGGATTCCATTCTCCTTCATAGGTGCTCATTAGCACAAGCTAGGGTGAAAACCCTAGCTACAGTTTTTGGCAACTTTGCTAGCTTGAATCTCTGGTTAAATTTATTTAAGTTCTATTTTTTGTTGTTATTTTTGTTTAATATTGCATATCTGACTTGCGGCCCAAGCCCTTTGTTGTTCCGGAAAAACCTGCAGTCCTCTTGTTTTCTATTCGGCCATTGTTTTCAACAACCATTTTTCGTGTCATAAAACACTATTTTTTCACCCCACCATCGCATTCCAGATCGCAGATGTACGGCCTTAAACCACGACCCAAATTGCAGGTTCCTGGCCTCTTCCTGTAGCCCCGACCATGTCATTTGAACTCCCTATTGCGGCCCTAACCATTGAACCCTACTGCATTACTGCGACCCAGATCGCGTCATTCGTCCCCTGTCCCATGATGCACGCTACAGAAACCCGACACCTTCACGTGGCCCCTGCATTCCGAACCCATTACTCCATCCGAACCCATCGTTCAGCTTCTCACGGCTCCGTTCGCAGTCCTCACTTCCTTTCCCATAGCCCCATCTGCAGACTTAGATCCCCTACCTACGTTTCCAGCCGCATACCTTCGCAGCAAAGCCGCGTTCCTGACAACATACCCTAGAACCGAACCTGTGATTCAGACTGTGGATCACAGAGCTCAACTCGTGATCCAGTCCACATCCTCCAGCCCCATAGCCAGGACTTAGGCCACAGGAACCGACCAGACAACCGAGCCCTAGATCACTAGTTTCGGCCCGAAACCCATGATCGGATTTCTGTGTTTTTTACCCTTTTTTGCCCAAATTTTACCTGCATTTTTTTTATGCACCTTAACAACCCCCTGTTTTACCTGCAGCCCAAGTTACTCATTGAGTTTTTCTGTTATTTTCTTCACTATACCACTTTACAGATTTTCAGCATTTACATTGAAACGAAAGTTTTAGCATTAACAGTTAAATTCTAGCATTCGCGGTTAAATTTCAGTATTTTTTTGGGTACATCATCTCACTTAGACACACTCTGTCACCTTAATTCAAGTGAGCCATAAAAATTACTTAACTCAACCGACTTTGTAACCCCACTTGGGGAACATGAAAGAACATTGTAGCTAGGTAGGACAGGGGGGATAGGAATCCAAATAACACCTCTCGGTCATTTACACTTGAGACATAGAATTTGTCCTTTAGGGTAACAAAATCCCCTATTACTTGTTGGTATGGTTATACACCAATTTGTCAGAAAAGGCCTCTCCCTTAGGAGGGCAAGTCGTGAGACTGGTTTTGGAGGACTATGTGGAATGTCGCACTCCACCTAGTTCTGAAGGACACCTACTAATGGTCCTCATTGCATTCTCATATTTGGGGTGTAGCAACCAAAGGATTGACATGGAGAACACTTCTTCTGGACGTGCCATGAACGGGGTAGCCTAGTTGCCATTCTCTAGGGGGATATCCTTAGCCATTTGGTTTTGCTTTTCGTATTGTCTGACTTGGATTTCATCACCTTGTAGAGGATACGCCTGGTTTGAGCCAGCATACCATTTAGTTAGGTGTTTGCATGCTCCTTTACCTCCCCTTGGTCTAGCGAGTACACCATCTTTTATATTTTAGGATTTGTTTGCTTGTTGGTATTCTGACCATTTTTTCTTATCGCTCCGCTTACCATAGCATAGTGAGTGTTTTGAGCTCATTGTTGGCTTGAGTTCCATATTTCTTGCACTCCCCTTCTGTACACTCAATTGCATTAGGTTTTTTGAGCTTTCCACTTGCCACAACCCACTAGTTTTACTATCCATCTATCACCATTGAGTCCCCAAGACATTCTCGATGCCTTCAGGGAGAACCCCTGCAGCACAGTTCACTTTACACCACTCATCACTGGCGTCGATCCCTGTCACCAGATATTGACACCCCTAAATTCACCTCTGATTCTGAATCAGAAAACCCCACATAAACATCTCCGTCTAGCCCCATGGCTGACATGAACCCCAACCTGTTCCTTGGAGGGACTGTCGATGGAGGGAACACCACCGTTCCAACCACCACTGCCCCAGCCACCACGACAAAACCTATCATGGGTATTCCCATGGTAGTATCCACACCTACCATCCCTGTCACCACTCAAATCCCAACAACTACTGGACCCACCACCACCCTGTCAGTGACTCATGGTACACTTGGAGGCGCAGGTCCTTCCCACATGATCCCCACAACTTTGTTTGGGGGTCCCAACATCCCTGTTATGGCTCATATTCGAGCGACACACAATGGGGGCACAGGCCCTTCGTACCCAGTACCCCCACTCATGGTTGGAGGCCCCACGACCCCCATCATGACCTATACCACTGCTCCTTCTATTGGGGGCATTGGCCCTAACATAGGCGCTATTGCTAGCGCATATGCCTTAGCGATCATGTCACATCCTTCTTCCAGTTTTCCATTCATGTCTAGCCTCAACCTTCCTGACCTGGCCAAATTGACCAACGAACCCATCTGGAATGACCCCACGTGGCCTCATATTCCTACCAAACTCCCATCAGACATCCCCAAGTTTGAGGGCAAGGCAGGTGAGGATCCCCAGAATCACATCATGTCTTTCTATTTCTGGTGTTCCTCCAACTCCATAGTGGACAACTCCATCCGCCTATGCCTGTTACAATGGACCCTTACCGGCTCTGCAGCTAAGTGGTACATCGAGCAACCTCACAGGACCCACTCCACTTTTACATCACTCGCCTCGACCTTTCTGCAGTTCTTTCAGTTACCCATACATTACGATGGGGGAGTAGAGATCCTACTGTCTTGCAGACAGAACATGGCCACCCACATCACTAATCACATTCATGAGTGGCGTAAGCGTCGAAGCTTGTTCAAGATTAAGTTATACGACCGTATCTTCCTAGATTGGTTTCTGAAATCTCTCCTTCCCATTATTGCTAAGGACGTGGCATCTGAACGATCCCAGTCTGAAGAAGAAGCTATTCTGAAAGCCCAACAATTTGACCTCATCCATGCCCAGTCTGGATACTTATATACCATTTTACCCAATGCTCCTCACGGTGATTCCTCTCGGAACGACGTGCCGGGGGCATCCCACACTGCCGATGGCATCATTGGATACATTGCGTCACACAACCAACCTTATATAGTCACGTGCAATAATATTAGCCCCGACCTTTCGCGAGTTATGTCCCACTCCGGAGCTACAAATTCATATGCTCCCACGGCACACGCCCACCACACCCGTGGACCATCATGTCTGCCACAGTGTTACAGTCATGCACCTGCAACCTACATCCCTCCAGTTGTACCTCCTACATATTACCATCATCAGGCTGCACATGCTCCTTCCCACTCTCAGGCCCCACCAGCATATTACCCACAACAGGTAGTGCTTGCAACAACCCAACCTCCAGTCGCTCAGACTTATCAACAACCACAATCAGAACCAACACCTGGACCACCTCAAGCCCCTCCCGCTTATTATCCACCACATCCTGCTCTAGCACTTGCGCAACCCCAAAACCCCCTTGCTGCCCAAGGGAAAGTGTATGCATAATAAAACCCACAGCAAAACCAGAATACCCAATGCAACCAACAAGGCCAACCAAAATGCAGAAGAGGGCGCAACCACGGAAACAACCAACCTCGGGACCAAGGCGGACAACCACCTAATCCTCCAAACAATAACAACATTGCCCCCGCCAACCAAAATCCTGAACGAAAATCGAAACAAGGAAAAAAACCCAATTTACGAACAAACCACCCTTGTTCCATATGCGGTGTGTATGGCCATTATACACACACTTGCCCCCATTTGGGGCGAGCACGGAAACTGTGGACTGATGACTCCCAACTCCAGGGGAACGCAACACCGTCGGCGCCACCCAACCCCCCACCACCTCAAGCACAACCCTTGGTACTATAGAATCCTTTACCCACGCAAGGAGTGGTGAACACTCAACCGTTGGCTCCCCCTCAAGGAACCATGACACCACAGCAGCAAGTTACTTATGTTGAACCTGCTCATCAACCCATGGACTCAGGCACTCACCACCTATTAATGTTGTTGTCGACAGACATCAACTTACAAACACGCCAAAACCAATATGGCTCCACCTATGAAGCCATTCCAACCGATAAATCCACCAACGCTCTTCCCATTGATCAGTCATTACGCATACCTACTGCACCATTAGACGGGGTCCCCAAAGCCCCTCGGTTCCCACTATGTTGAATCAATAATAATCCTAACGCTCATGACGCCTCTAATTATAATATTGTGGATGACTTAGCCCAATCTCCTACTGCTATGTCAGCCTTAGAGGTTCTAAAGAACTATCATGCCCAATGCAAGACTCTGTTATCCACCATTGGAGCCATTGACCCTTCTGACTCATGAATGATGGCATTCATCCTGGACCAATCCGAACCACGCATGCCTTCCACATTATAATTTCAAGTCTCTATATCCATTTTGAATGTTGTGATCCATCGATGAAGGTGCCTCCACATGCGTTATGTCGACTTTCGTCTGGCAGAAGCTCAAATCGCCTACAATGGCCGCTCATCCTGACCACAAGGCCTCCTAGGCAATGTTCCTGTCCAATTAGCAGGAAAAACAATCTTGATCGACATAGAGGTTATCAATGCTCATCTTGATTATAACCTCTTACTTGGACGTAGTTACATGTATTCCATGAAGGTTGTTGCTTCCTTAGTTTTCTACATCATGATGTTCCCCCATGAGGGGCGTGTGATCAAGATCGACCAACTTACGTACTACGATCCCAACACCCCCACCGCACCCAAAAATGTTCTCCCCATGGTTGAATAACCCATCCACAACACACCTACATCATTGATCTCCACAGTCGGACCAGGGTTATACTCCAATACATCCATGACTTCCACTTTCAAACCATTCCAACCCATTTGTATTCTACCGAGATATCTGATCTGTGCACCCTCTCACACAATACACAGCCGCCCAACCCGCAGCCCCCTTTACTACCGCAACCACCGTCAGTGCCCAGTCATGTCGGAACCACACCTATCCACACTATCCCATTCTTGTTTCCTCCTTTAGGAGCAGTCAGTACCCCAGTAATGGATACACTAAATCTTCTCGGGTTAACATTAGGACTACCCATGTGGTACCTACCCGCCCCAACCCCTCCCCTGACACCAAACGTCATTTTACAACCTGTTCAACCCATTATCGTGATGAACCTCCCACCTCCAAGGGTGGAAACTACATCAACATCAAGTAATGCACAACCTCCACCTCACCACACTGGGGGAAAAGGCCCACAAACTTACACTACCCCACCTGCACCAAAGCCAGCCAAGAATCCTCCACCATTATGTGCTCCCCTCAAATGCTCTTTGTGTGACGATTTGGGACATGCTACCCACTAATGTCCGCAACTACCAACACTTCAAGAACACATGCAAACGTTAGATGATGATCCCAACATCCTAGTTTTCAAACTTGACCTTACCCCTAAGCCCCATGATAAATCACTGCGTACCAATCACCCTTGTACAATATGTGGTATTTACGGCCATTACTCACATCACTACCTCGACCTTCCGGAATACAGATTGGACCTCAACGAACTAACTCATTCCAACCTAGAGACATCCCCTCCTACCATTAAATAAATTCATCCCCCAACATCTTCCTCCTCGGAAGAAATTAATACCATCTACATGATATCCACCGCCAGTGCACCCCAGTCAACCGATTTGACGACACAGTGCTTCCATAGTGATGAATAAATCCTCAAAGCACTTACCGCTCCTAACTACCCGTGGGATGATATGCACCATTGCTCATATTTCATTCCCGAGGAGTCTTCCACCTCCATGGCAACCCAATTCTCTGTTGAGTCCAAATATTTCCTCCTATCCAAGGTTGACTGGTTTAAAGATCCGATCCCATCTCTCAATGCCTTTGAGGAAGGAAACATGGCCAACATTTCACCCACCATCGAAGTCGATATTTCTTACCCAGGTGGCCAACCTGTATGAAATCAGGGAGTACAAGAATCTCTTCCAAGACTTTGGCGATGTCTTTGCCTGGTCCTACACCGAGATGCCAGGTCTTGACCCTGCTATCGTAAAACACCACATTGACACTTGACCAGACGTGCCACCCGTTCAGCAAAAACAACGCCCCATCCACCCATCTAAGCTTCCCGCCGTCAAAGCCAAAATTGAGAAGCTTAGGGAAGCTGGGATCGTTTACCCCATCACCTATACCACCTGGGTATCCAATCCTGTGGCCGTCAATAAAAAACAAGGCACTATCCATGTCTGCACCAATTTTCATGACCTCAATCACGCTTGTCCCAAAGACAACTTCCCCACGCCATTTATCGACCAACTCATCGACACATGTCCGGGGCACGAGACGCTATCTTGTATGGATGGTTTCTTTGGGTACAATCAAATTCAGATTCGTAAAGAAGATCAGTACAAGACTGCCTTCACCACCCATGGGGCACCTTTTCCTATTGCGTTATTCCTTTTGGTCTTAAAAATGTTGGTTCCACCTTCCAACAGGCCATGAATTATTATTTTCACAACTTGGTTCATATCATCTTGGTATACCTCGATGACCTCACGGCTCGATCCAAGAAACGGTCTGACCACCTGAACGACCTCCAGCAAGTCTTTCTGCGTTGTCGCAAGTACAAAATCCGCTTGAACCCACTCAAGTGTGTATTTTGAGTTCCGACAGGCCGGTTGTTAGGTTTCATCATTTCCCAGAAAGAAATTGTTGTAGATCCATTAAAATTCCAAGCCATCCCAGACCTCCCATCACAAGGTACACTACAACAGTTATAGAGCCTTCAGGGGAAAGCCAATTTTCTTCATCATTTCGTCCCCGATTATGCCACGATAGTTCATGGTTTCCTTTGTTTGCTCCATACTCACATCCATTTTGTTTGGGACAAACAAGTGCAGGGTGCTTCAAGGACCTTAAGAAAGCTCTCACACATGCTCCATTGATATCCCCTCTAGATTTCTCAAAGGACTTTCTCCTTTAATTTTTGGCATCTGATTATGTCGTTTTGGGGGTTCTTGTCCAAGAAGATTCTTATCGTCAAGAGCATGTCATTTATTATGTGAGCCAGACCTTATGAGGCCCACCGCTACGCTACCCTGATGAGGATAAACTGGCCCTCGACATTGTATTTTCCATGCAAAAGTTGCAACACTACATCCTTCAGAGTCACACTATAGTTGTCGCAGACTCCAACCCCATGATCTATCTCCTGAACTATCACCTCCTTCAAGGTCGAGTTGCTAAATGGGTCATTATCCTACAAGAGTACAACCTGAAATTCAAAAACCCCAAGACTACCAAATCCCTCGCGCTTTCCCAACTCATGACAGATTTACCATCCCTCTCACCGTCACCCTCGATCATTACTGATTTACCTGTCGACCATTTGTTTATCATCTCATCAAACGACCCTTGGTACGATGACATCTTGGTATACCTCCGCACGCAAAATTTTTGACCCGATATTGAGCGCGATGGACGCTGTCGCATCCGTCACCATGCCTCTCATTATCTTCTCCTAGGCGATGTCCTATATTGATGCGGTGTCGACACCATCTTACGACGTTGCCTCACATGAGACGAAGCAGAACAAGTTCTCAACGACTATCATATTAGAGCCTGTGATGGCCATTGCTCTGGAATGGACACTACCCAAAAGGTTATCCACGCCGGGTACTATTGGCCCACACTATTTACTGACTGCATCACAGTGATCAAACATTGCCACAATTTCCATCTCTTTGCCCCCAAGGCAAGGACACCCCTTGCCCCCCTTCATCTGGTCGTCACCGTTGGTCCGTTCTGCAAATGGTCAATTGACTTCATGAAATGTAATCCACCCTCCACAAATGGCCATAAGTACCTCATTGTAGCCATCGACTACTTCACCAAATGGGTCGAATCCATGCCTACCTTCAACTCCAAAGCCGACACTGCAGCCCGCTTCTTTTTTAACCATGTCATAACTCGTTTTGGATTCCCTAAGAAACTCGTCTACGAGCATGAATCACATTTCGAAGAAGCTATCTGGCGAGAGTTTTCAACTCTCCTCAAGTTAAAACATCAATATGCCTCCTCCTACTACCCCCAAGGGAACGACCAATTCAAGGCCATTAACAAAATATTGAAGACAATCCTTCAACGCACCGTTGACTGACATAAGTCCAATTGGCATCATATGTAGTTTCCCGCATTATGGGCTTACCATACATCCACTAAGACTGCCACCGATTTACCCCTTTTCATTTGGTTCATGGAGTTGAATCCGTGCTCCCCATCGAGTGTCAGATCCCAGCATTGCACATCGCTATCGAACTCCTCCCAAATACCTCACCACTCGAACAATGCTTAATTTTGTTGGAGCAGGCCGATGAAGATCGTCGTGCAGCCCTGCAAACCATTGAGGCCACAAAGGGCCGCTCCAAAGCTGGTGATGATAAGCATGTTTACCCACGCACCTTCCGTCAAGGAGACCTTGTACTCGTTCATGACCAATCCCACGATAAAATGGGTAAAGGAAAGTTTGAATCTATGTGGAAAGGCCCATACATTGTGCAGACCTGCCTTGGACATGGCGCATACTTTTGGACTGATTTAGAAGGAAACCCCCTGCACAACCCCCGTAATGGGTTGTATCTCAAACGCTTTTACCCTTAGCACTTTTTGGACCCATTAGTCCATGTTGTACAATATCATTTCTTTTTGTTTTTTCCTTACCTTTTGCATCTAGGACCTTACACTTTGCTTCCCTGCATGACCACAGATGGATCCTATTCCACCTTACTATGTCGGCTTCGCCGACGGTGCCAGTCGTTGGTCTCCAAATCTTGCCTCCGCAGATTGGGTACTTTATTCCCCCTCACATGAGTTGATTCATATTGACAGAGTGTGCATAGGTGCTGCTACAAATAACCAGGCTGAGTACGATGTTGTGATCGGTCTCCTGACTGCTGCTCTCCAGATGGGTATATGTCACCTTCATGTGTTCTTAGACTCCCAGCTTCTTGTTGCACAACTCAACAATTGTTACCAGGTACATGATCCCTACCTCTTTGGAAAGTTCCTGCACACTAAACAAATGATCAGACAATTTGTATCCATTACATTCACTCGTATCCCAAGAAATCAAAATAGTGTGGCAGATCAAATGGATAACAACATTCTAGACTGGCACATCAACCAAACCATGTAGGACATTAACCATCATCATCACATCATATAGGCATCTAAAAACCATAAAAAGAGTAAAAAGAATCCATCATAATACTGCATCCACGTGCATATCATCACCATAACAGATGCATCCATGTGCATATCATCACCATAACAGATGCATCCACATGCATATAAACAACAACAAAATTGCATCCACGTGCAAAAAAATACAAACAAACACCAAAATGTGCATCCACATGCATACAAGACTTTATCATCAAAAAATGCATCAAGGTGCATATATATATACCATATTGTCATAAAAATGTCATAAGTTCCCTCAGCACCCAACTATACAAAAAATACATCAAGGAGCCCCAAGATCATCCTCGCCACATAAATACAAGCTGAATATACAAAACATCTCGAATGCCCTCAAGCATCGGGGGCAGTCCCATGAACTGCCTAATGAGAATCGTAAACCCGATCCGTGTCCTCATCATCACCTGCAGCCACTGCCTCTGCTATTGACTCATCTTCCCCCCGCTCCTCCTCTGGATCCTCTAGATCCTCCCCCTCTGGATGCTCCTCCTCTGGTCCTCCTCCTTTGGATCCTCCTCATCATCCTCAAGAACATCCAATAGGTCCCGAGCCCTCCTCTCCGCGGCCAATACCGCGACCCGCCTCAGGATAGATCTCCACTCCCGTGGAGCATCGTAACAAACATCTAACAACTCCGGGTCCAAATCCCGCCAACCCTCATCCTCCACCTCGACTAGTAACCGATCGAAGTTGGCTCGTAAGGCCTCCAATGTAACATCGCCATCTCGTCTCCTGACCTCCCCTCAAGCAAGTGGGGCTCCCATCATTATGCGACCCCTGCGGTCGCGATGCCCCTGTGGTAGTTGTGGACCCACATCTGAAAAAACAAACATCAGTAAAGGTCATCATCATCAAACATCTCTAGCTATCATCATAAATTGTCAACAAAAATACAACAGGACATGATCAAAAGAAACCAAAATGCATACGTACCATCTAACCCCCAGACGTGGCCAGGATGCCGCGGTAGCTCAAGATCCCCCCAGTAGTCCATCGCTCGGTACGGGTAATCATCAAACAGAACAAGCATCTGTAGCCACTACCTAAAAATATTTGCCGTAAAATATCGGCCAACATCCCCACCAGCACGGCGATGCATCATCTCCCCCCACCACACCATCTACGGCTCCCTCATTCCTCCCTCTCGGATCAGTACGCAAGGCCACAGCGTGGGAACCCACTCAAAAAATAAACAACACAGGAAAGAACCATAATAGAACTCACCTCCAATCTGTCTCACCTTGCTCATCTCTCGCTGAACATAGGTGAGGAACATCTGAACCCATGCGAAATAGGTCCATACTAGCACCCGCTCAATCACCTGCATCTGCCCTCCCAACACACAGTGGGGCGCCTATGATCCCAATACCCAAACTACACATGGCGCGATCGCTCGAATCCTCCAAATCACACACCAACGATACATTTTTATGCACATGAGACCCTGGATAACAATACCTCTCCAGCATATCCTCCATGGCCACGTCTGCCGACCTCTGAGGCTGAGTATCCCCCACCCTACCCAAACAAGTCAATCCAATTAAGAAGTACACATCAGCTAGGGTAAGATCCAATCTCTCACCCTGGACCATGAACGTCTGTATGTTCGGGTCTTGGAACCCAACCAACCTGTTCAACAATAGAGATGTTGAATGAATAAGGGGCACCTATGAAAACTTCAGCAGCCCACAGAGTGCCAAAGTCCCCTGTACTCGACGATCCCACCGAATGATCCTCATCATGTCCAGTGGTATATCATGCTCTCTCCACTGCACCATCAACATCCTGCCAACCACACAATGAAATCTCATCAGATTCACATCAAATAAGCCATCAATCCCCCCAAATCGATGCACCGACCAAATGGTACCACAACATGCATTTCGAGGCATTTAGACCCCACTTGTGGGGCCCGTAGTCACGCTCCAGATCGTGGCTGTGGGAGCCACAGTCGCGTTCTTGGATCAAAGCAATGAGAGCCACAGTCGCATTCCTTGATCGCAGCTATGGGAGCCACAATCGTGACCCAAGATCGCGGCTGTGGGAGCCACAGTCACGGTCCGAGATCACAGCTATGGGAGCCACAGTCGTGGTCTGAGATCGCAGTTGTGGGAGCCACAACCGCGATCCGATATCGTGGCTGTGGTAGCCACAGTCACGGTCCAAGAATGTGGATGTAGGGGCCACATTCGTGATCCAGAACGTGCAACTTTCCTCAGAACCCGGGATATCCCACATTGGTCACCCCACGTGACTGGTACACCATCTTTGAGGACCACATTTCCCACTGAAACCAAATAACATCAAGGATAAAGGCTACGAGAGTTACATGCAACTCACGGAATGGAGATCTACCGGTCAGTTCTCCCACAATGCCAAATCTCCTCTCGATCACTCAATTCTCTTGTCAAACTCAACCGTACCAATGACATGTGTCACCATGGGTCCACTTACGACCAATTCTTCTTTTAGCCATTCCGGAGTCATCCGAGGTCCGTTTTCTGAACCGTTGATACCAATGGATTTAGCACAACGAGAACTTCGCAGTGGTCGAGACCATTTCTCGATTTCACTAAACCATTTTTCTGGCATTTTTAGCACACATTGGCACCTCGATTTGCATGCCACATTGATCGTTCTTCGTTTTTGACATTCTTTATATCGTCGGATTCAATTTTCCATGCTCATGGTGATGCTCGAGATCATTTCTCGCTCTCACCCCTTGATTTTTTGGGTCTATTTTCATACCACCCTCATCGCCTCACAAATTTCTCGCTCTCACCCCCTGATTTTTTAGGTCTATTTTCATACCACCCTCATTGCCTCGATTTGCGTGCCACATCGACCGTTATCAGTTTTTGACGATTTTTATACCAACAGATTCAGTTTTCCGAACCTGTGATGATGCTTGGGATCATTTCTCACTCTCACCAAAGAATTTTTTGACATTTTGTCCCTACACCTTGTTGCCTTGATTCACGTGCCACATCGATCGCCATCATTTTTTACCAATTTTCTGCATTACAACCTGTCCATGAGCCCTCCGCTCCATCCATACTGCAGTTATTGCATTATTTTTACACCATTCATCAACCCGCAAGGAGGCCCCATCAGTGTCCCCCCCCAACGTTGTTCCTAGTTCACATACTTGTCCTCGATTGAGCACTTCCTTCTTGCTTGGCCATTACTTTTGTTCGGTATAATTTTATCCCTTTTTCAGGCTGAACAATTCCTTTACGAGAAAGGCACTTAGGTATTTTATGTTAAGTTCTTTTCTGACTCCTAAAAGAATGAAAAGCTTGCCAAGCAATCTTGCTTCCTTTCTTGCTCACTAAAAGTATCTGAAAGGGCATCTACCTGGTATAAGTTTAACCCTTTTCCGGACCTTGTAGACTAATTACAAAAAATGAATACTCTAGTCACATTGGCTAGAAGAGTTCTTGATTGCATCCTTTTATGCTTTTTCGGGCCTTGGAGACTGGCACACGAAAAAGAACCCCCCTGGAGTCTTCTTACTGCTTTCGAACTCTCTAAAATTGTCATGTCCCAAATTTGTAATTGGGTCACAATGGCCTAATCACATTAGCCATATTCATTAGAGTTTGTAAAATTGATGTTAAGGGTCAAATAATTTCCAAGGAGGAAAATTACTGGTTTCCTAGGTTTGGGGTGGAAGCTTTGGGATTTGGAATAAGGGGGATAATAAATGATGTTTAGACATTATAAGGGTTCAAGTATTTAATAAATATAGTGAATAAAGAAATTCAAGATAAATCCTAAGTGACAAATGGTTTTGGAGACATATGGAGGATGTGGGACCCACACTAGCTTGATTTTTCATAATACATGGTATCTCTCTTTTGAAAATTCGAATTAATGGGAATGTGAACACTCTTGGGTGATTTGGTAAGTCATAACACATGTCATTGAGCATCTTAGGTCGAATTTGGAAGGATTGGTAACCTCCATGGAAGATAAAGAGTCAAAGTGGAAGTTTGTGGACACTAAGGCTAGATTCCCTAGCCCCTATGACACCAATGATGGAGCATCTATGAAAACTATGACAAATTGCAGACCTGACCTCTGACATCTAACCACCATGACATGTCAGCCCCAAAAATAGGCTCAAAGAAGGCGAATTTGGGAGTTGGAGAAGCCAAAGAGACTCAAAATCGAATTTGGGAGAAGATGGAAGGTTGGAACTAGGAGACAAGTGGCAAATGTGGAATATTTCCTAAATGAAAATCTATTGAATCTATTGAGAGGATTTCGACCCTTAGAAGGCTAATGTTGGTTATAAAATGTATAAATGAAGTATGATAATGGCTTTTGATCATTTGTAGAATTTGCAATTGCATTTGTGAAGAGGGAGAGCTAGTGGATGACTAGTTTCTTGCCTTAGCCAATTTCGAGGGTGAAAGATTCCCATCCAAGTTGGAAATTGGAAAGTCCATTCAGACCTTTCATTTGGAGCTTTAATGGAGTCTTTATTTGCAGGTGTAAGCTATAGGGCAGCTAATGGTTTCTTCTATTGCAGCTCGCTCCTTCAACCATTTCCAATTTTGATGGCATATTCTTGATCCTTGAAAGAGGGCGTTTTTGGTGAGCTATTGTACTCTTTGGGGGAGCTTCTAATGCCCCATTTCTTTTTTAATATGAATTAAATACTCTGTTCTTCATCTCCAAAAATTTTCAGGTCGAAATTCCAAGTATAAATGTATAAATCTCATTTTTAATGGAAGAACAATGCCATTTCCCCACTACCTTGTTGTGAGCCAATGTATTGATAATGATTTCGAATGAATGGATGATTCTATGATATATTTGTGATAAATATACTTCCATGGATGTCTTATACAAGTTTCATGTACTGTACTTGAGCATTTGAAGCATTTTTACTCAGTTTAATTGCATTGGGAGAAGAAATAGTGCCATTTCCCCAAGGGTCGAATTGGGGATTTTTGCAGTTGAATGGGAGAGGGTGAGAACAGTTGTAATAAACCATTAATGGTGCATATGAGACCTTAATAACATATTTAACACATTACATACCTCTTTTCATAAATTTGAGTGGGTTTGGAGGCATTTGGGAAGCCATTTTCAGTACTTACCTTAGGGGGATTTGAACCCCAAATTACTAGTAAAATTGCATACTTGGTCCAGAATCTTAAGAGAGTTTGCAGAGGTCTTTTGGTGGCCATATTTTATCCCTGAACATCATATTCAATTCCTAATATCATTAATAAACCTTCCTTGAATATTTGAAGGCATTTGGAGTCAATTTGAGACCTAGAGACCAATACTAGTCAAAGGGAAATCACTAGTAAAGTTACCTACATTGACCAGAATTGAAAGAGTATTTGCAGAAGTGTTTTAAAGGTACAAAGGCATCCCTGAAACACATATTTATGTTCTAATATCATTCATATACCTTCTCATAAGATTTGGGATCATTTGGGACAATTTGGGACCTAGAGATCGAAACTAGTCAAAGGTCGAACCAAGGAAAAAAGTGGAAAATTGCAATTTTAATAAAATTCCTAACAAGGGACATTACAGTGGTATCAGAGCATGGTCCTTGCACCTGTGTATTAGGTACATACATTCAAGAATAATTGGCAGCCATGTCTTACTATTATGATGAATCCTATGAGTACAATTCTTATGAGGAATATGCAGATGCTTGTGAGCAATATGAAGCAGAATGTGAATGGTATGAGGAAGAGGTGCCATCATGCAACAGTTCTTACAATTTCAAGAGAAATGAAGATTATTCTTATGACTTTAAATCAGATGAATATGAGTGTGTCACACCAACCAAGGATAATTCTATGAGTGAGTTCCAAAGATGGAGAGCAAAATATAAAACCTTGCCCCAACAATATCAAAAATATCAAGAATATCTTGCTTTTAGAAAAAATACACAAAATGCCATGTCTTTTGAGTACTATGCTGAACATGTTTTTGAAAATAGGCCCAAAAATGAATATGTGGAGTTAGTGAAGAAAGGTTTATGCCCTTCTTGTAAAAACCCTTGGAGCGAGTATCATATATGTGTGCATGAAATGATGTCCTCCTTGAGGAGAGCTTTTGAGATTTATTCAAGAAGAGATTCCAAATATATTGATCCTAAGGAAAACAATGGGCAAAATGCATCAGCTTGCTTTAAGGAGCAAAAGGAAGAGACATCACAAGAGCATGAAGAAGATTCTATTGAAAATATGGAAGATCATTTCGAGACACCTTCTAGCTTAGACATGAACCAAAGAGCATCTACTAATGGATGCTTAAACTATGAAGGAGTACCTACTGATGGGTGCTCACACCTCTATGTTGGTGACATAGAGATCACTTTTGAAAGTGTTTCTACAAGTACAAGTTTCATTAAGCATGATAATGAAGACCTTGTAGCAGTTGAAGAAGAACCAAGATCAACTTCCCCATCACCACTTGAGCTTCATGAAGTTGGTCCAAGCAAAATTGAAGAAGATGAGGAGGTTCATTTGCAAGAGCCTCATTTTCTTGAAGGGTCCTTAAAGATGAATGAAAATAAGATCCAAGAGTCCCTCAGCATTCTCCATGACACTCAAGCATTGGTTTCAAATTCTTGTTGGAGAGCTACTTCATTGGAGGAAACATCCTTCCCTGAAGACATGGAGAAGATTCAAAGAGCAATGTGACACATCAAAGGTAATTTCATGTCTTTTCTTTTTGATAGAAACCATTTGTTTGAGCTTAATGAATTGTTACATGATGCATACTTGAAGAATAATGAGGATATTCATAAGCTCACAATTCAAAATGAGCAACTTCTTGAAAAGTTGCAAGATACTTGTTTTTCCTCCTATGTTTTAGATTGTCAAATGGTAGATTGTTTGGAGGATTCTCATGACATGGTGGATCATGAGAAATGTGAAAATTTTAATGTTCTTGATATGTTTGAAGATGAACTTGAAGATATCCAAACACTTGATGTGGTGGAAGAGGAATTTGAATTGCCTCTTGATGAAGGTTATGCAATTTTTAAAGAAGAGCATGATTCCTCTACATTGGAACCAAACTATGACAAAGAGTTCACACTTTTAAAGGAGCTGCATGATACTACCCACATGGATCCTTCCCATGATGAAACTCCTGAACTTTTTGATCATTTGGGTGAGTTAGTACATTCTCCTACATCCTACAATTCCATGTTTTGCAGTATTGGTCTCAATGAAGTATGGGTGAAAGGGTTCTTTTTGATGGTGCCACATGAGGAGTATGGAACTCCTAGATTTAACTTTTATGATGACATGGTTGGAGCACATTCTTATTCACATTTGCAGCAGCATAATTTGTCACTTTATGATGATTCACATCTACATGGATGCACCTATGATATGGATTTGAGTCACTTGAATACTCATGGTTTTTCTTGCTCAACACTGGGTTCATTTGATGTTAGAGGAACTTCATCCAGCACTTGGATGAATAGATTTATGATGGGAGAACATTTTTGTTGGTAGCCACATACTTTGTTACATCTTTATGATTCTCACATTCATGGATGTATGGGTGAGAATTACTTGAGTCATTTGAAGTCTCCTTGTTTTTTCTGCTCATTATTTGGTTCAGATTCTAGTGGAGATTCTTCATTCACTTCTTGGATGAAAGAATACATGGCTGAATATTTTGATGCATATCACATCCTTTTGGAGCAGCATTATAGGACATGGGATCCTCACCTATTTCATTGGAGCATATTTGATTGGTCACTTGAAGCTTGTATGCACTTGGAAAATGGTGGTCTACTTGCTTGGAGGTATAAGCACTTTCATGACTCTTTGATGAAGCATATCCTTGATGTACATTTTCATTATGTTGTTATGTACTTTGATGATATATATTTGGTACTCATGATGTTTGGAAGAATGCATACAAGAAAATGGGATCCAGGAATCCTCTTATCTAATGGTGTAGGTTGGAGAGCACTCTTAATTGTTGGGGTGCAATACAAGCAATGGGACCCTGGAATAATTTTTGTCTCATTGGTTTCATTTTTTTGGGGGAAGCAAGCAGCATGGGAGATGGATTCCCCACTTAATAAAGTGATTTTAATAAGAGTAGTGCAGCAGCAATCATGGTGGTTCCTCTCTAAAATATTCATGGAAACTCAAAGACTCAAGGTTTGGCAATTCAATGGCAACTTCAAAGAATTATACAGAAAGCAGGTTCTTCAACACCCATGTTTGAAATTGCTTAAGGACAAGCAATATTGGGAAGGGGGGATTTTTCATGTCCCAAATTTGGAATTGGGTCACAATGGCCTAATCACATTAGCCATATTCATTAGAGTTTGTAAAATTGATGTTAAGGGTCAAATAATTGCCAAGGAGGAAAATTACTAGTTTCCTAGGTTTGGGGTGGAAGCTTTGGGATTTGGAATAAGGGGGATAATAAATGGTGTTTAGACATTAGAAGGGTTCAAGTATTTAATAAATAGAGTGAATAAATAAATTCAAGATAAATCCTAAGTGACAAATGGTTTTGGAGACATATGGAGGATGTGGGACCCACACTAGCTTGATTTTTCATAATACATGGTATCTCTCTTTTGCAAATTCAAATTAATGGGAATGTGAACACTCTTAGTTGAGTTGGTAAGTCATAACACATGTCATTGAGAATCTTAGGTCTAATTTGGAAGGATTGGTAACCTCCATGGAAGATAAAGAGTCAAAGTGGAAGTTTGTGGACACTTGGGCTAGATTCCCTAGCCCCTATGACACCAATGATGGAGCATCTATGACAACTATGACAAATTGCAAACCTGACCTCTGACATCTGACCACTATGACATGTCAGCCCCAAAAATAGGCTCAAAGAAGGTGAATTTGGGAGTTGGAGAAGCCAAAGAGACTCAAAATCGAATTTGGGAGAAGATGGAAGGTTGGAACTAGGAGACAAGTGGCAAATGTGGAATAATTCCTAAATGAAAATCTATTGAATCTATTGAGAGGATTTCGACCCTTAGAAGGCTAATTTTGGTTATAAAATGTAGAAATGAAGTATGAAAATGGCTTTTGATCATTTGTAGAATTTGCAATTGCATTTGTGAAGAGGGAGAGCTAGTGGATGACTAGTTTCTTGCCTTAGCCAATTTCGAGGGTGAAAGATTCCCATCCAAGTTAGAAATTGGAAAGGCCATTCGGAACTTTCATTTGGAGCTTTAATGGAGTATTTATTTGCAGGTGTAAGCTACAGGGCAGCTAATGGTTTCTTCTATTGCAGCTCGCTCCTTCAACCATTTCCAGTTTTGATGGCATATTCTTGATCCTTGAGGGAGGGCGTTTTTGGTGAGCTATTGTACTCTTTGGGGGAGCTTATAATGCCCCATTTATTTTTTAATATGAATTAAATACTCTGTTCTTCACCTCCAAAAGGTTTCAGGTCGAAATTCCAAGTAGAAATGTATAAATCTCATTTTTAATGGAAGAACAATTCCATTTCCCCACTACCTTGTTGTGAGCCAATGTATTGATGATGATTTAGAATGAATGGATGATTCTATGATATATTTGTGATAAATATACTTCCATGGATGTCTTATACAAGTTTCATGTACTTTACTTGAGCATTTGAAGCATTTTTACTCAGTTTAATTGCATTGGGAGAAGAAATAGTGCCATTTCCCCAAGGGTCGAATTGGGGATTTTTGCAGTTGAATGGGAGAGGGTGAGAACAGTTGTAATAAACCATTAATGGTGCATATGAGACCTTAATAACATATTTAACACATTACATACCTCTTTTCATAAATTTGAGTGGGTTTGGAGGCATTTGGAAAGCCATTTTCAGTACTTACCTTAGGGGGATTTGAACCCCAAATTACTAGTAAAATTGCATACTTGGTCCAGAATCTTAAGAGAGTTTGCAGAGGTCTTTTGGTGGCCATATTTTATCCCTGAACATCATATTCAATTCCTAATATCATTCATAAACCTTCCTTGAATATTTGAAGGCATTTGGAGTCAATTTGAGTCCTAGAGACCAATACTAGTCAAAGGGAAATCACTAGTAAAGTTACCTACATTGACCAGAATTGAAAGAGTATTTGCAGAAGTGTTTTAAAGGTACAAAGGCATCCCTGAAACACATATTTATGTTCTAATATCATTCATATACCTTCTCAGAATATTTGGGATCATTTGGGGCAATTTGGGACCTAGAGATCGAAACTAGTCAAAGGTCAAACCAAGGAAAAAAGTGGAAAATTGCAATTTTAATAAAATTCCTAACAAGGGACATTACAAAAATTGAAAGCCACCACAAGCATGCACCATGCTGGGCTCGTACAAATCCAGATGATGTTACCATTCCACTATTTCAGAGTCTTCTTATCGCTTTCAGACTCCTTAAAATTGAAAGCAACCACGAGCATGAACTGTCTAGGCTTGTACCAATCCACACGACACTACCATTTTGAGCACTCTTCTATCTCTTCTTCAAGTTCCTTAAACCATGAAGAAGGACCCAACGGTGCCTCTTGGCGCCATGATACATCATATCTAGTCACGCCATTATGGAAGCTTCCCCAGCATGGTCTCCTTTGTTCATAGTATTCTGTGATGCATCACCCTTAGAGTCTCCCGATATCATTCATCAACTTGTCCCCCTGAATCTCTCCCATTGCAGTCACAATCCCTAGTCCATCAAAGCTATGATCCCTTCCCCTAAAGTCAGTTTCATATGCTTTCAGTTCAACCATGCCACCTTACTATGAACAAAGGAAGTTTGAGTCCTCCCACCCCCTCACTCTGCCTCCTCGGTTGTTCCCCACCCCCAATGTATGTCAGTCCCACCTTCAGTACTATCACCTTTTGGTTGTACACCTAGCGCTCCTATCAAGGAAACATCATTGCCTTGGTAGTTGCAGATCTTTCTCTGTTGATGCCAGCCAATATACTACAGAGGATAGATCCATAGGTCCCTGTGCCTTGGACTCATCACCATTTGTGGTGATTTCCTAAGGACCATTTTGAGAGGAGTCCTTAGTGCCTCTCCGAATGGTTGTCTCTCACGTGCTCAACTTCAACAACTTGATCGCACCGTTGAGATTCGTGCAGGGTATTTCTCCCTTCAGTTATTTAGTTGAAGACCCCGGATTCCCCCCCGACTCTAGCACATTGGTGAGTCCATTTGGAACACCCAGTTATATGTTCTCATGGATATCCGGGTTGCGCTTGGCAATAGTATTAAGAATCACCCCAGTTACATGCTTCCTCGAGTACCCAGGTCAGATGCAGCCCAGTGTACCATTGAGATTCTGATTCTCAGTCATTGAGTCCATCCAGTTGTTGGACACCCTCAGATCCAGCAGCACATCAGTTGTTATGGTACCAAATTCAGTATGGATGCCATTATCAGTTCTTCATATCCGTTATGGTCATACCATGAGTATGTCCCAGTTTTGTGTCCCCTCTGGACAATTATGATGTACACAACAGTTCTCTATGTATTATTCAGGTCACATTGGACCTCATTATTATTATTTTGTATATCTTGATACGAGCATGGGTATGCCTGCCTCGTCCATATATCAGAGATTATTCCTCATTCATTTTGAGGCCATGTATGTTCAGTTTTGCAGTTTGTACGGGGTCATTGTTCCGATCTCCAATCAATATCTTCTCTCCTCCAAACCCCAGGAAAAAAGACAAATAAACTATGATGTCTATCGGCCATACGATGAGCTCTTTCCTTCACACATCAAGGGGCAATCTGTTAACACCCAAAAAATGCTCCCTAGCTCATCTCCCTAGCTACATGATGCATTTGTCCATTCTTCCCACCATTTAGCCTCCAGAACCTCAAAAAACCTTTAAATGGTCACCAAAAAGGCCAAAATTAATGTTTTTCCCCTCAAAATAATTAAATTTCCTCAAAAAATGCCAAAAACCCTCCAAAAGGGCCCAAAATTCCCAAAAATCAAATAAAAGGGAATAAAATCCAAATATTAATTCAAAAAAAAGGAAAAAGAGGAAAATAGAAGAGGAGAAACCCTAAACCAATAACCTAAACCATGTGTAACCAAATACCATGGGTCAATACTCCACCACTAAAAAACCTATAAATAGGTGATGGAGGCTCCCTATTTTTCATCCACAATCCATCTTACCCTCATGCTGCCCAAATCACTCCTAAAACCCTAAGCCCACCATTTGTGCTTAGATTCACCATTTGAGTGAGCCATTTGGCCAATCCCCATTGCATTTGGAGAAGAGAAGGAGACATTGGAGCATTGGATCAGCTCGTCCCTACAGCTGCACAAGCAGCACCAACCTCACCATTGAGGTAAAATCTTATGTAATACTCCATTTTCAGGTTAATGAAAAAATATGGTTATCTTCTATGTTTGTTTTCCATAAGAAATCAATGACTTCTTTTTGTTTACCATTTTTTTTTTACTGCAGATTTATTTGTTAAGAATCCATGCACATGTTAGATTAGTTTTTACTGTTTACACTAGGTTCTTACTATTTTCTTGAACTGCTACTAAGGAGTCCATTCTCCTTAGTAGGTGCTCATATGCACAAGCTAGGGTGAAAACCCTAGCTACAATCCATAATTTAGTCTTTACATGGTTTTCTATGTGTTTAACTCCAACACCCCAAAATTTAGATGTTTTGCTCTTAAGATGAGTTGTTGTGAACATTGTGTTGTGGGTAGTTATAGAGTGAAAAACACTAGAGTGCATTGATTACACATCCAAAGATGAGGCGTCTTGATTCAATGTTTCCATCCTCAAAGTCACAATGGAATTAGGTAACCTTTTTCAATGCTCATGAAAATGAATCCATTGGACTTGCCTAAGGGATTATTGAGTAGAGAAAGAGCATATATTCATTGTGTTAAGTAGGGTAGTGGAAGAGAGTGCTATGATTTTATAGGGTTGGATGAGTTTCCTAGAGTACTATGTAGTCGGAATATTAACTTAGTTGTGAGAGAACTTGTCTTGGATTCAAGTGAACTTGATCTCCGAATAAAAAAATGGTCCTCCCAAAATTGCCTTCATTTTTATTCGGGGTTAAAATTACATCTTGTTTGAAATATTGGCCTTAATAATTGTTGTCGTTGCAATAAAAACCCTAAAATGGTGCCCTAGGTTTCATCCAAAATCACCATGACATACATTTTAATCCAAATCATTATACTCATATATAGAACAAAACTATATATAAATCCATGAGATAAAACCATAGTGGAACAAAACTCGAACAAATATATAATTTTTTGGGAAAATAGTGGAACACAGTTCCCAATGTACATACGATGGCAACTCGTGCCCTATACAAAATCCGACAACTCATGTCGTAGATCCAAAATACATGGAAACCTGTGTCGTAGATACAAAGTACACGGCAACTGGTGCCCAAAGGTGCCACATCGTGGCTAATGTAGATAACATGGCATGTCAAGCATTGTGACCACCCCGGTCACTCCCTGGAGCATCTCCAAAATCGATATTTCTCTTCTTGGAGCTACTGCTACCTCGGGTCTTCTTCCGTCTAGGAGTAGACAGTCTCTCCATGCTCTGAAACAAATGACATAAGGTACCATTAGTTTCAAGCATTTGTAACATTTACCACATTTATAAAATGAATGTACAATTCAAATCTTAAATAAATCACCACTGATGCAAGTGGGAGACGAGAAGCAGGTGTCCTAGATATGCTAAGCCTCTTATCAATTCCACTATACAACATTTACGACAATCATTTCACTGAAAAATAATAATTGCTTAAATTAATTTTGGTTAATGCATCAAAACATTTTCATAAATTAACTTGATTCTCACCATGAACACCTCCGATAATGGACATGGATGGGCTTTTGGGCTAGCAAGTGGAGCAGTTGGCTGGACAACCTGCTCCGATGCAGTCATGGAGGGGCACAAATGTAGATGGAGGAAATATGGGTGCAACCACAGTAGACACATGGGAAAATGATGGAATAGTAGTGTTAACACCCAAAACGTACCCCAAGGTTGTGGAGAGGCAGAATAGGGGTAACAGCAAAACCACTTTAGACTTGTGCTACTGACCCAGCACAGTCAGAGAGGGATCTCTCAATATTTCATAGAAGACTGAAAGTAAAACAAGCATAAACATACAGCCTCTCTTATCACTCAAGATATACTCAAATCATACACAGAAGGTCATATTTCTGATGGGACACATTATGTAAAAGTGTTGGTGGGATAATCATAAGAAAAAAACATTGGGCAATGGACTCAAGGCGTTACACATAAATCGGATATCAGTGCTGCAGTGTGGACTATTAAAACAGAGGCAAGGTAGCCACCCTCTTGCCGTCGTAATGCTATTTCCTGGTGGTAAAAGAAGAAAGTAAGAACAGACCATTGATACGAGCATCCAACAAAGATTAATTTGATATCAACTTTAGTAGCAATATTGAGTGAACACCTAAGATAATAACCAAAGCTTGTTTCCAAGAATTCTAAGCTATTATACACTGATCTCAGATATTAAAGGGAAAACATAATGTAAATGTATAACAGGAAGTACGAGCACATAGAGAAGAAATAAAAAATAGACTACATGTAAAGTAACACATGAATCTCTGCAAAACGGTTTTCCATAGGCACTGCACATTGTATTAATGTAAAAGTCTCAAAATAGAGCTTGATCCCCAAGCCTTAGCCAAAATGATTTTCCAACCCTTTTCTCTCCTATTACAATGATATTTATAGGCCTTTAGCCTCGAATTGATCATCAGGAAACAGC
Source organism: Larix kaempferi (assembly GCA_027924585.1). Taxonomy (NCBI): domain Eukaryota; kingdom Viridiplantae; phylum Streptophyta; class Pinopsida; order Pinales; family Pinaceae; genus Larix; species Larix kaempferi. The sequence continues at coordinate 2,823,742 of BSBM01000160.1, forward strand.
TAAAACTATGCTACCACCTTCACAACCTCAAAATTTGGGAATATTACATACGTGTCGAGCTCAAAATAGATTGATTAAGATGGGAAACAGGAATACGGTGATTAGAACGCCACCTTACTCCTGAGCCTTTAATTGGCCCTGCGGATCAAAGAAACTCTCTATTCTCAAAGAGTTGTCCACCTATGATTCCTCTGCTAGAGGGGGAGGTGTCGCTTCCTCAGTGGATATTATGAAATCCTTGAGAATCTCTGTGTCCTGGTGGAAGTCTCGCTCCTCTTCAGGAATCTCCTACTTCCCTCAATGTCGAACCCTTCTGCACACCTGTCACTCTTTGGGCTCTTCATCTTCGCTGGTGGTGCTGGCTTCTATGTGGTCAAATACTACAGGAGATGAAGGAGCGTGTTCTTCCTCCACCTCATCCCACGCCTACTCGGGCATAAAGACCACTTCGGATTCCTGATCCTTCCATGAATAAACTCTAACTGAAAGATACCCGGGCTGCCAGGTGCACCACCTTTCCCATGCATTGATTTCGAACAGGGGACACAGGAACCACGCCTATAACGGTCGTGACAATGATGGTAGCTACATGCGATCACCTTCGCCATGATGACCTGACCGAATCTCCCAATCGAGAAACAATGATGTCTAAGGCCTGAGCTGACGTGAAACATGCTTAGCCAGGATTTCCAGGTAGGTGAAAAAGTATACGACATCGCTGAGGTGGCCCCATCCTATCTGCAATCATTTTGATGGCAGTAGAGATGCATTTAATCTGTCTATCCACATGGTCAAATCCACACCGTAGATCTTAACCTCATTTTCATCTCGACCTTCGAATGGCACGGGTCATACCATGTTTGCAAATTTTAGGCCCTCCAGCTCTGCAATTCCAATCGCATCTATTAATAGGGAAACTGGCCTCTTTAGTCTTCTCTTTAGCTTCTGGATCTTCTACCTTCTGTCTTAGGTTTGATACAGATGGTTGAAAAGGTTTGGAGGTTCTTAGGGGGAAAACCTCCTATGTGCAGTGAATCACACTCCTCGAAAAAACCCTCGGACTCGGGGAAAAGCATAATTTTTTCAATGCAACAAAGGACAAAAGGCGACTGAAACCCTCTACCCACATCTAAACCCTCTACTAGAAAACCCTTATCCTTCTCTTAATTTCAGGTATGGTCAGCCAAAACTCTACATCAAATGCATCGAGACCCTACCTCCCCGAGCGAATTTAACCCCAACCTTTCCAGAAACTCGTTCTTCATCCATTTCTTGTTGCAAATAAACTTATATTTGCTAATAGCAGTGGTTATAAGGCCTTACCTATTACTGAAAAGCTCTGAGAATGACTCCTCCTGTCGTCTTCTTCGTCTTCCACACGCCCGGAATCCTGTGACTCTGACAGCTTCAAGACACAAATTTCAACTTCACATATCGACCTTTATATATATAACCCTTTTTTCCTTATCCCCCTAGCATCTTTCTGGGTTTACGCTCCTCCTGACCATTGATCTCATGTGTTGTGATTTAGACCATTAGATCTGATGTCCCTTTAATTGATTTGACACCTTTCTCCATCCACCATCGGATCATCCTTCATGCTCTAATATCCATCGCTCATTTCAACACCATATGTCTACAAAGCGGCATCGCGAACCTCCAAAGTGGTTTCCAATACCACTTCCCCTCCTAGCGACAAAGTCTGGCCTCGACACCTGTCGAGTGGTTTCATCTACCGCAACCACCACATCCTTTAACCATCATGCATATTCCCAATGCGACAATCATTGTGAGCCATCAATCATCCCCTGCTTTTCATCCACGGTGGAGACCTATGACATGTTTTATCTTTGAATCATTTCCCGTTGGCAGGGTCCACACCATTTTCCTCTGCGCATCTCCAAAAATCATTGCCGTTGATTTGACTTACCTGCAACTTGGACCGTCAATCTCACAAAAATTACCCAGAAAACAACATCCCTTCCTAACCGCCATATCTTTGACAGCGAATCCCAACCGTCGATCTTCAGTGTCTTGTCTTCCACCAAATTGGTGTCGCATCCCATTGAGGTGGTTTTACTTACCGCCTATCTTTCTTGCGACGCATTCTCTAGCCGCCACCTGTCTTCCAGTATTACCCATTGTGACTGTTAACACCTAAAAAGTGCTCACTAGCTCATTCCCTTATTCACATGACCCATTTGTCCACTTTTCCACCATTTGAGCCTCTAAAGCCACCAAAAGGTCACCAAAAGACCTTAATACACCCCTTTTCCCACTCAAAATGATTATTTTTCCTCAAAAAGCATAAAAAACCCTCAAAAAGGGTCCAAAATTCCCCAAAATATTAAAAAGGGAATAAAAATATTCAAAATATTCAAAAAAGGAAAAAAGAGGGAAAAGGTACCTAAACCATGTTGGTCAATACCATTGGTTTCCTCAAAACCATAATGGTATTCCCCACCACCAAAAACTATAAAAAGATGGTAGGGGCTCCTCACTATCCATCCATCCATCATCCTATCCTCATGCTGCCAAAATCTCCCATGAGCTTTTGGGCATTGTAGCTACCTTGGAGAAGGGACCTTTGGAGTTTGGAGCTGCTCACCCTTGGAGCTACTCAACAATCTTCACCATTTGGAGGTATCACCATTGCAAGCACTTGCTTGCCCCTATTTTTAATACAAAGTTATTTTTTCTATTTCTTGTTCTTGTTTTCAATTCAAAAGTTTATTATGATATGCACATGTTAGTTTAGTTTTAGTTTTAGATTTACAATTGTTTTTGCTTTAATATTTGAAACTCCTGCTACTAGTTAGCAGGTGCCCATAGCACTAAGCTTGGTTGCAAAACCAAGCCAACAGTTTTTGGCGACTCCGCTAGCTTAGAACTCTTAGATCTCAAATTTTTCTTTAGATCTTAGTTTTTGTTAGTATTAGTCAGTTTAATTCATAGATCTGCCACCCTAGACAGCAGATCCATTGTTGTTCTAGATCTTGGCCCATTCTATTGCCATTAACAGCCTGAAATTTTCAATTTTTGGGTTCATTTTTCGGCGTCCGTGTACGACTTTCGCCTCGCGGCTTTTTTCCCAACAGTCGCGCAGCTCATCGCGACTGCGTGGCTCTTTTCTGCGCGGCTCACCGCGGCTTCGCGGTCAATTTGCGCGCTGCACATCGCGGCTTCGCGGTCATTTTCTGCGCTGAGCATCGCGACTGTGTGACAAAATCCAGCACTGCACATCGCGGCTTTGCGGCTGAAACCCGCGCTGCCCATCGCGACTGTGTGACAGAAAACCGCGTGGTCCATCACGGTTGTTCTTCCAAAACCCGCGATGCAAGTTTTTTCAATTCGGCCAATCCGTTAAAAAAATAATTTTTTGTTGTATTTTCTACCCATTTAGCACATTTTATAGTATTAAAATTCCTGCATTTTTTACAGCCATACAAATATTTTACTATTTAGAATGCTCCTTTAAAAAAAAAAAAAATCTTTTTAAAAATTTTCAGAAATTGAAAGAAGGATTTGTTTGCATTTTATCTAGATAAAAATTTTACTGTTTACTTCCTTGATACTTTGCCCAAGCAATTGTTTAAAAAAGAAATCCATTTATTTCTTGAAGTATTCATATTATTTGCTTTCCCATTTCAAAGATCCTTTGATTTTTGAATAGTTTTTGCAAAGCATTTAATTTCAGTTTACAATACCACACGTGCACCCACTCAAACACATAATTTCAACTGAGCCTTAAAATTTACCCTAACTTCAACCAACTTTTAACCCCACTTGGGGAGCACTTAAAATAACTTTGTAGCTAGGTAGAATTGAGGGGATAGGTGTTCTAATAACACCCCTCAGTTATTACATTTGAGACATAGTTGTTGTCCATTAGGGAATCAAAATCTCCTAGTATTTTTTGGCACGGTCACAACCAGTTTATCAGAGGGCCTCTCCCCTAGGAGGGTTGAAGTCGCGAGGATGGTTCCGGAAGCCTGAGTGGAATACCAAAATCCATTCAGTAACCGAAGGCTACCATTCATAGTTCTCGGGATATCCCTGTATGGGGGTATTGCGGTAAAAGGACCAAATGGCAGATTTACCTTTTCTGAACGTGTCATGAATGGAGTATCCTAGTTGCCATTCTTTAGGATTGATTACCCGGTGTCCCTCCCGGTAGGGGGATATCTAGCCGTTGATTCAACACTCAACATTGTCTGACTTGGATTTCATCACCTTGCAGAGAATATCGTTTGTTGATTCACAATACTTTTCGTTAGGTGTTTGCATGATACAATCCACCTTTGGTCTAGTAGCACCTCTTTTTTCTAGAAGTTGTTTGACTGTTGGTATTCTGACCATTTTTGTTGCATCCCTCCACTTATTATAGCACATCTGCTATAATAAGTGCCTTTTTGAGGTTGATTTTTTTTGGCCTGAGAGCCTTTATTTTCACTCCCCTTTTTGCACCCTTGGTTGCATTAGGGTTTCGAGTTTTTTATACATTACCATCTTACACTGAAGATTTTTACACAAAAAACATATTTCTCACCATTGAGAATTTTAGACGATCTCATCGTCTTCAGGGTGAACCCCCAGAGTTCAGTCTATTTGGCTCCCCACATCACCGACATTGAACCTTATCCCTTGACTCGACACGTCATCAGCCAAACATACAATCATCCGATTCTGACACGCCTCACTTCACATCTGATTCTGAGGCAGAATCTGAAAACCCTACTACGTTATTCCCAACCAACCTTATGGCTGGAACATAATTCGACCCACTTTTTACCAGTACCATAGGAGATACATCCACAAACCCTTCTACTGCAGTGCCATCCATGGAAACAACCACCCCCCTAGGTATGCCTAATATGGGGGACACCCCACCTTTAGGAATGCCCAACACGGGACAACCTCCTATTATGGGTATGCCAAACATAGGGGTCACACCCCCTCTCATTACCACAACCCAGATCCCAAGAATCCCTACTACTATTCCTAACCCCGGTGTAACCCATGTTGCACTTGGAAATGCTGGCCCATACCAAACCACAGCAGTTGGAGGACACATACCTTCAATACCTAGCATACCCTTAGGGACTACTGGACCACTACATCATGCCACCATGAATAGTCATGTCCTAGTCATTACGCCACATCCATCTGCTAGTTTACCTTACATGGCAAGTCTGAACTTACCAGACTTAGCCATGCTAACCAACGATCATATCAGACATGACCCTGCGTGGCCTCACATGCCCACCAAACTCCCCTCCGACATCCCTAAGTTTGAGGGCAAGGCAGGTGAGGACCCCCAGAACCATATTATGTCCTTCCATCTATGGTTTTCCTCCAACTCCATAGTGGACGACTCTGTCCGTCTCCGTCTATTACAGTGCACCTTCACTGGATCTGCAGCTAAGTGGTATATCGAGCAGCCCCATGGGACCCATGCCACCTTTACCTCCCTTGCCTCGACCTTCCTGCAATTATTTCAGTTACCTATTCGCTATGATGCGGGAGTCGAGATCCTACTGTCTTGCAGACAGAACACAGCCACCCACATCACTAACCACATTCATGAGTGGCGTCAATGCCGAAGCCTCTGCAAAATCAAGTTAGATGACCGTATCTTCTTAGATTGGTTTCTAAAATCCCTCCTCCCTCTCATTGCCAAGGATGTGGCATCCGAACGACCCCAGTCTGAAGAAGAGGCCATCCTCAAAGCCCAACAATTTGACCTCATTTACGCCCAGTCGGGTTATCTGTATACCATTATATCGGACGCCCCTCGGGGCGATTCATCCCAACACGATGCGCCGGGGGCATCCCATGCCGCAGATGGCATCGTTGGTCGTATTTCCTTACATCCCCAACCCTTTTCCATTGCACGTCCTAGCCATAGCCCCGACCTTTCGCGGCCTACATCTCAATCTGGAGAAACCAATTCATATGCTCCCATGTCACATCACCACCATACCCACGGACCCTCATGTCCACCTCAGTGCTTTGGTCATGCACCACCCACATACGCCCCCCCAGCTGCACCTCAACCAATGTATTACCCACAGCAAGTTGTAACAGCTAACCCAACACCTCCAATAGCTCAGGGTTACCAACAACCCCAGCAAGTAACTGGACCACCTCCAACCCCACCAGCTTATTATCCACCGCACCTGCGGCAAACCAAAATCCTTCCGCTGCTCAAGGGAAAGTGTACACACAACACAATCAGCCCCAACACCAAAACAACCAGTGCAACCAAGGTGGGCAACAAAACCGTGGAAGAGGACGTAACCATGGCAACAACCAACAACAACATCAAGGTCCTCCACCTCCCAATCCCCCAAATAACAACAATGCTGCTCCTCCCAACCAGAATCCGGATCGTCATCCCAGGCATCCTAAAAACAATAACCTCAGAACAAACCATCCTTGTTCTATTTGCGGGGTCTATGGCCATTACACACATTCTTTCCCACATTTGGAGCGAGATCGGCAACTCTGGATTGACGATGCCCATCGTCAAGGGCAAGCGGCTCCTCAAGTTCCACCCAACCCTCCACCACCTCAACATCAACCTTTGGTGCTGTAAAACCCCTTTCCAACCCAAGGCGTAGTGAACACTCAGTCGTTAGCTCCCCCTCAGGGCAACGCGCCACCACAACAAATCACTTATGTCGCTCCTGATCAACCCATGTTCGATTCAGATACCCACCACTTGCTAATGATGTCATCCATAGATGCCAACCTCCAAACCTGCCGGAACCAATATGGCTTCACCCCTGAAGCCCCTCCCGCCAACAAGAACACTAAAGTTCATCCCACAGATCAGACGTTACATATACCTCCGGCTCCACTCGATGGCGCTTCTAAAGCATCTCGCTTCCCACTTCGTCGCATCAACAATAATCCCAATGCTCGTGCTGCGTCGAATTACAGCATTGTAGATGACTTAGCCCAGTCTCCCGCAGCCATGTCTGCTTTAGAAGTCTTAAAAAATTGTCCTTCACAGTGCAAGACTTTGCTCTCTGCCATTGGCGCTATTGACCCCAGTGATTCACAACTAATGGCATTCGATTCAGACCAATCCGAACCACGCTTTCCTTCCACTTTAGCATTCCAAGTTTCTGTTTCCGTTCGGAATCTTGTCATCCATCGGTGCATTATCGATGAAGGTGCCTCTACATGCATTATTTCCACATTCGTTTGGCAGAAGTTGGGATCCCCTACTCTCCAGCAGTCCACCACTGCGTTGCGAGCCTACGACGGTCGTTCGGCTCAACCCCAAGGTCTCTTAGCTAATGTCCCCATCCAGCTGGCTGCTAAACCTGTGCTCATTGACATAGAGGTCATCAATGCCCAACTTGACTATAACCTCTTACTTGGCCGCAGCTACATGTATGCCATGCGGGCTGTTGCCTCATCCGTTTTTCGTACCATGATGTTCCCTCATGACGGACGCGTGGTCAAGGTCGACCAACTCACCTATTACGATCCCAAGGCCCCTGCTGCACCTGAAAATGTTCTCCCTATGGTTGAACAACTTGTTTGTGGTGCAACTACCTCGTTCGTTTCCTCCATGGGACCTGGACTTTACTCCGATGCACTGATAACTTCTACATTCCAATCTATTCTACCACTGTCACCGGAGACCCACGTCGCTGACCTATGTACTCTTTCACACAATACACAAACACCCAACAATCAACCATCCTTGTTACCTAAACCACCATTGGTCCCTAGTCACATTGGTGTTACACCCATCCACACAATCCCCTTTCTATTTCCTCCCTCAGGCGTAGTAAGCGCTCCGGTTATGGCTACCCTTAGTCTCCTCAGGTTAACATTAGGATTACCCGTGTGGTTTTTTTCACCTCTCGTTCCCCCGCCGACACCAAATGTCATCCTGCAACCGGTGCAACCCATTGTCACTTCTACTCAACCACCTCCCGGTATCACTACCACTTCGTCATCTGCGAATCCCCCTCCTCTCATCAGGCCCACTGGGGGCAGAGGCCCACAACCATACACTGCGGTACCCCCACCCAAAGCATTTAAACCTCCCCCCGTGTTCCGTGCTCCTCCTAAATGCTCGTTGTGTGATGAGTTAGGCCATCCAACTCATCAATGTCCACAGTTACCTGCATTACAGGAACACATGCAAATGCTTGACGACGACCCCAACATCCCGATTTTCAAAATCGACTCAAACCCCAAGACTCGTGATAAATCACTGCGTACCAACCACCCTTGTGTGATATGCGGTCTTTACGGCCACTACTCACATCATTGTCCTGATATCCCAGATTACAGAGAAGCGTTGTACGAGTTGAATAACGTCGACTTAGAAATATCTCCTCCCCTCATCGAGGAAATTTACCCTCCCGTATCATCCTCATCCGGAGAGATTAACACCATTTATATGATCTCTTTGACTACTACTACCTCGTCAACCGATTTGACCACTCAAAGTTTCCTCAATGATGAGGAGATTCTAGAGGCTCTTACTACCCCTGATTTCCCCTGGGAAGATATGCACCACCGTTCATATTTCCTCCCAGAAGAGACCTCATCCACCACTGCTACCCAATTCGCGGTTGAGTCCAAATATTTCCCTCCTACTAAAGTCGACTGGTTTAAGGATCCTATTCCTACTCCTGATGCCTTTGGCGAAGGTAACATGGCCAATATCTCACCCATCATCCACATCGATATCTCTGACCCACCTAGTGCCCTTGAAATCATTCCATTAGGAGCCTCCTACAGTGAGCATGAGATTGGAGAATACAAACAATTGTTCCAAGAATTCCGTGATGTCTTTGCTTGGTCCTATACCGAAATGCATGGTCTTGACCCCACCATTATAGAGCACCACATTGACACATGGCCTGACGTCCCCCCCGTTCGTCAGCAACAGTGACCCATTCATCCCCCACCATCTTCCTCCTTGGAAGAAATTAACACCATTTACACGATTTTCACTAGATACCCCTCTATCCGGTCGACCCCTGCCATTTATCCCTTTCACACACATGTTCCACTCTGTTACGTCGGTTTTGCTGATGGTGCAAGCCGTTGGTCCCCCAATCTGGCCTCCGCAGCTTGGGTAATATATTCCCCTTCACATGAGTTGATCCACATCGACGGAGTATGTTTAGGTGTTGCCACCAACAACCAAGATGAATATGATGCCGTGACCGGTCTCCTGGCCACAGCTCTCCAAATGAGCATACATCACCTTAACATTTTCTTAGACTCACAACTCCTTGTTTCCCAGCTCAACAATGATTACCAGGTACGTGATCCCTGTCTTTTCAGAAAATTTTTGCGCACTAAACAAATGATTCGATAGTTTGAATCCATTTCATTCACACATGTCCCAAGAAACCTCAATAGTGTAGCAGACCATATGGCCAACAACGTACTTGACTAGCACACCAATCAAAACATTTCATAAAGAAAACGCATCCACGTGCATCACATGTGCCTCCACGGGCATATATCTAAATCATAAACAAATAATGCATCCATGTGCATAACATGTGCCTCCACGGGCATATATAAAAAATCAAAATGTTGCATCCACGTGCATAACATGTGCCTCCACGTGCATACAGAAAATCAAACATGCCTCCACGGGAAAACAAAGAGACAACAAATGCATCCATGTGCATACATGACTATATATCAACATCATATATATATATATATATACATCATAGTATAGTCAAAAGATGAAATAGGTGCCCTCAGCACCCAATATACAAAAATACATCAACCGTACAAAAAGAGCTTCCCCATATGCTCAGCAGCATTTAGGGGCAAATACATATGATCTAATCATCACGGCCCCTGGGCTCCTCTGGCGCCTCCTCCACCGGATCATGCCGAGCCCAAACTCACCGCAACACCCAACACCCACAGAACACAAGCCCTGACAGCGCGCATGTCCCACTCTTGCAGTGATCTCAGACTCAGCGCACTGTTCTGCACAATCGCCCCAGCGACACAGAAAGTCTCCAGGAGATCCTCCATGTCAACACCTGTCGGGATCCTCGGCAGAAGATCCCCCACCTCCCCTAAGCGAGGTAACCCAATAAGAAAATAAACATCTGTGAGGGTGTGATGCACCTGCAACAATTAATTAACAAGAATATGCGAAATAGCAGAAATGACAAAACTCAGAATCACTTTTATATTGATCACAGGCCACTTCGAGGGGGCAACCTCCTTTGAGCAAGCTCAATACAATTAACTCCACGGTGCCTTCATAGGTCTCAACACACACTTATATACTAATTATAGACGCCAATACTATGGGTCAAAACCATGGGTTGTTACAAACTATGGATCAACAATACTACGGGCGACTTACAAAGCATATGCACCAACAACAATAACATAAACTATTGATCAACAAATACTATGGGACGACTTACAAAGCATATGCGTCCAACAACAACATACTAACAAAGTAAAGACATGGGTTCCTAACAGAGGGTGATCTCCAACCTCTCACCCCCGACAACAAAGGCACCCTCTGCAAGTACCCACCAACTCACCAACTTGTTCAGTAGGGGTCCTACTGAACGCATTGGTGGAATCTGAGCGAACTTTAGCAGTCCACCCACTGCCAAAGTCTGCCGAACCCCCTGATCTATAAGAACCGAGACCATCAAATCTTCCTCCATCTCCCACTCTCTCCATGACGTCAATGGTCTCCTTAGCATCCTGCCAAAAAACAAAGAAACTTTTAGCACCATAGAAAAAAAATTCCAAAAATACCATCGCGGCTATCATCGCGTCTTCTATACAAAAACCCGCGATGAACATCGCGGGTATTGGCCAGACAGTCACGATGAACATCGCGACTGTATCCCCCATACTCGCGATGAACATCGCGACTGTCAGCCTCAAACCCGTGATGTCCATCGCGGCAAAAGAGCCGAAACCCGCGATATTCCACGTTGGAAGGCCAACATGGAATTTTGCGGCCTTCGGGGGCCCGCCGCTAACCAAAAAGGACATAATTGAAAAGGCTAAGATGCATAGAGTTACCTGAAACTCGTGGAATCGAAAACCAACGGTGAGATCTCCCAGAAATCAAGAAAGAGCTCTGACTGCTCTGCCAAACTCACACGTAACAATGACACGTCATATGGGCCCCATGCCCTATTTATAGAGATTCCACCATTTTTCAAACAACCATTCCGGTGTCATACGACGTCCGTTTCTCAAACCATTGGTACCGTTGGAATCAGAACAGCGAAAACTTCATGATAGTTCTTTCCTTTTCCTGTTTTCACCAGGTCCATTTTTTGACCATTTTTTCCACGCACTCGTTACCTTGGTTTGCATGCCACATCGGTCGTTGTCCGTTTTAGACAAGTCTTATATAGCCAGATTTAGTTTTTCGCGCTCGTGATGATGCTTGAGATCATTTCTTTTTCTCACGCCCAAATTTTGTGGGCATTTTTCCATGCCCCCCTCGCTGCCTCGGTTTGCGTGCCACATCGACCGTCGTCCATTTTTTACAAGCCTTATATAGCCAGATTCAGTTTTCCGCGCTCGTGATGATGCTTGAGATAATTTCTCACTCTCACGCCCAATTTTTTGGGGCATTTTTTCCATGCCCCCTCGTCGCCTCGGTTTGCGTGCCACATCGACCATCGTCCGTTTTTGACAAATCTTATATTTTCGGATCCAGTTTTCCGTGCTCGTGATGATGCTTGAGATCATTTCTTGCTCTCACCTCCATATTTTTCAGGCATTTTTCCCATAACCCCTCGTCGCCTCGGTTTGTGTGCCACATTGGTCGTTGCCCCTTTTTGACAATCTTTAGGTCACCGGATTCAGTTTTCCGCACTCATGATGATGCTTGAGACCTTTTCTCGCTATCATCAATCCCTTTTTTCAGTATAATTTTATCCCTTTTTCGGACCAAGCAATCCCTTTTACGAAAAAGGCACTTAGGGAGTTTCTGTTAAGCTCTTTTCTGACTCCTAAAACAATGAAAAGATCGTCGAGAAACCTTGCTTCCTTTCATGCTCACTAAACGTATCTGAAAGGGCATCTACCTGGTATAAGTTTACCCCTTTTCCGGACCTTGTAGACTAATTACGAAAAAGGAATACTCTAGTCACATCAGCTAGAAGAGTTCTCCATCTGCAACATTTTATGCTTTTTTGGGCCTTGGAGACTAACTTACGAAAAAGAACACCAATGGAGTCCACTTACCGCTTTCAGACTCTCTAAACATGAAAGCGACCACGAGCAATCACCATGCTGGGTTTGTAAAACCAATAGGACAGTAGTCATAACCACTGTAGAGTCTTCTTATCGTTTTCAGACTCCTTAAAAATGAAAGCACCAATGGGCACGAACAGTCTTGGGCTCACAAAATCCACAGGACAGTACCATTTCAGAGCAAACTTTTATCCCTTCTTGGAGCTCATTAAAACTACGAAGAAGGACCCAATAGTGCTTCTCGGTGCCACAACAGATCACGTCTACTCATATAGCAGCTTCCCCATTTTGGTCGCCTTTGTTTAGAGTATTCTGCAGTATGTCACCCTAAGAACCCCTCGACAGCACCCATCAGCTTGACCCCCCCCAGAGTCAATAGATACCCTTCAGTCCTTAAAAGCAATGATACCCACACCTACAAGTCAGTTCCCTACGCTGCCAAGTCAACCATATCATCATGCTCTGAACAAAGGAAGTTTGAGCCTACCCACTATATGACCCCAGTTACTTCCCATCCCCACAAGTATGTCAGTCCTACCATCAGTACTACCACACTTCAATTCTACACCTCGCGCTCCTATCAAGGAAACATCATTGCCTTGTTAGTTGTTGGTCTCCCTCTGTCGACGACAACCAAATTTATTCCAAAGGATAGACCTAGAGGTCCCTGTGTCTTGGACTCATCACCATTTATGATGAGTGCCTACGAATCATTTCGAGAAGAGTCCTCAGTTCCTCTCCAAATGGTTGTTTCTCACATGCTCGACCTCAACACCTTGATCGCATCATTGAGACTCGCACAGGGTATTGGTCCTTTCAGTTATTTGTTCAAGACCCCGGATACCACCTGACTCTTCCACATTTGAGAGTCTACCTATGGATACAACCAGTTACATTTTTTCTATAGATATCTGGGTTGCGCGTGGCGACAGTATTCAGATGTACCCCAGTTTTATACTCCCTCGAGTATACAGTTACATATACTTATCGGAGATAACTCACAGTCATTAAGTCCCTACAGATGTTGGACACCTTCAGTTTCAGCAGTGCAACAGTTATTCCAGTGTATCAGTTATTGAGATCAGTCATGTTATGACCATGAGTACATCCCCAAAATGATGTCCCCTCTGGACCATTAGGATGCACCAGCAGATTTTTTATGTATTTTTTTAGGTCCCCCTTCTTGGGACTAATTGTTATGTATATGTCTTGATATGAGCATGGGTATTCCCGCCTCGTCCATTATCAGAGATTATTCCTCATTCATATTGAGGCCTTGTAATATTGTTTATTTTTTGCAGCTTCCAAGGGCCGTGGATCCAGTCTCCAATCGGTCTCTTCTCCTCCCCAAACCCCAGAAAAACGACAAAAGAACTATGATGTCTATCGGCCATACGATGAGCTTCTGCCCTCACACATCAGGGGGCAATCTGTTAACACCTAAAAAGTGCTCACTAGCTCATTCCCTTATTCACATGACCCATTTGTCCACTTTTCCACCATTTGAGCCTCTAAAGCCACCAAAAGGTCACCAAAAGACCTTAATACACCCCTTTTCCCACTCAAAATGATTATTTTTCCTCAAAAAGCATAAAAAACCCTCAAAAAGGGTCCAAAATTCCCCAAAATATTAAAAAGGGAATAAAAATATTCAAAATATTCAAAAAAGGAAAAAGGAGGGAAAAGGTACCTAAACCATGTTGGTCAATACCATTGGTTTCCTCAAAACCATAATGGTATTCCCCACCACCAAAAACTATAAAAAGGTGGTAGGGGCTCCTCACTATCCATCCATCCATCATCCTATCCTCATGCTGCCAAAATCTTCCATGAGCTTTTGGCCATTGTAGCTACCTTAGAGAAGGGACCTTTGGAGTTTGGAGCTGCTCACCCTTGGAGCTACTCAACAATCTTCACCATTTGGAGGTATCACCATTGCAAGCACTTGCTTGCCCCTATTTTTAATACAAAGTTATTTTTTCTATTTCTTGTTCTTGTTTTCAATTCAAAAGTTTATTATGATATGCACATGCTAGTTTAGTTTTAGTTTTAGATTTACAATTGTTTTTGCTTTAATATTTGAAACTGCTGCTACTAGTTAGCAAGTGCCCATAGCACTAAGCTTGGTTGCAAAACCAAGCCAATAGTGACCACCAATCTCCCATATGCTCCGCGCAGTTTGGCTATGTGACGATCAACAAGGACCGTTGATCTCCCATGCACGCCCGATCAACGGCCCAACCTGCCCTGGGCTTACTCTTTACAATTTTATTGTTCGGACTATAGTATTTTTACCTCCTTTTGCTCAATTTGGTCACTTTTTTGCATTTTCCTTTGGATTTCCCTTGGTCCTCTTATATTTAACCCTTCCAAATCAATTCTTTCTCCTACTTTAGCACCTAGCCATGAAAATGAAAACATCTTCGATCTCTCTCCAAGGAAATTTCGAGATATCCATCCATTTCACCCTAGTTCTTATGCTGAAAAACTAGGTGCTAACAAGTAGTTTACACAATAGTGGTGGGAACTGGAGATGATGTGGTGGAAGAGGACATCGTGGTATGGGGTGGACGAGGACATTGTGGACGATAAATCCCTACTGGCTGGACAATAAGGCATATCAACCCAAAATGGCTAGGGGGGATGTTGAGGTATGGTGAATGGGAGGTTGGTCCTAGATAGAGGGAGGAGGATGGATATAAGGGAGCTTGTGGAAGAAAGGGAGAAGTTGGATGGAAGGGGGAGCATGGAATAATGGGGGAGGATGGATAAACGGGGGGGGTGTGGATGAATGGGGGAGGATGTATAGATGGGGGGCGTGGACGAATGGGGGAGGATGGACGAAGGGGGGAGTATGGACGGATAGGGGAGGGTGTATGGAAGGGATGGGGTGGACATAGGGATGGGTCTGGATGGAGGCGAGGGGGGCGACTCATGGGAGAGGGTGGAAACATGGGACTAAAGAGGCCTGCATCTATTGGCGGCCCCCTGCATACAAATTTATAATATCATAGTTTAGTAAATTAAAACCAAATTAAACCATAGTATGTCGTAACATGTCAAATTAAAAGCATGCTTTTAACTACACATTGTACCTATGTATATGGTGATCTGCCAACCCCTGGCGGAGATGGTTGGTCATCATACTACGTGCATACCTATGGACACCAAAATGCATGCACGTTATAAACATATCAAACCAGTAATTATTCAGTCAATCAAAATATTAAAAATTATTGTACGAACTATCATCATGTATGTCATAAATATAAATACATAAAAATAGAAATGCCATAAGTAATAACAATATTGTGTGGGGTACTTAAAATACCTCTGTGTGAGGTGCCGCAATCTCAGTTGCAGTTTCCATTGTTGCATCCAGGTTGGGAGATGTTGCATTCTCCCATGGCAGCGTGTCAACTCTAAATAGTTGTACATTGAAATAATAGTTTAATTTAAGAACACATACTTTAAAATTACTTTACAAATTATCAAGTGATGATTGAAAACACATTAAAAAAAGTGCTAGCTTGCTCCATATAGCAACCCTTGATCAGGTCAAGGAAAGTGTGCCCGAAATGGGGACAAAGATGTGGCATTGTCCCCGTGGAACTAGAAGGCCCAACATGGCTACCATCGGTGACAGGTCGATCCTGACTCTATCCTGAAGGCCCTGCACCTGCGTCTCTATCAGGTTCAGCTTGTCTCTCCACTATAGTAGTTGCTACAAAGGAAGTGTGTCTAAGCAGTCCCCGTGCAACAATCCTCATCGCATCCTCGATCTGATCATGTTTGTGGGGTAACTGAGGCGGCTGGGGAGAGGGGTTGGGCTCGCACCTAGGAGCTGGTGGGACTCTCAGTGGGTTCCTCCTAACAGTAGTTCGATATTGGGAAGAGCCATGCCCAACACCCTGGAACTCAATTATGTCAAAATAGTTGACATGTAAACCGAGGGAAAACTCAGCCCACAGTTTTCGAAGGAAGTACTGTGGAACCTCCCTATTATTGCAAGGAGGTTTATCATAAACCATGAACCACCTATGCATCCAATTGTTCCTCCATGGTTGGAAATGATACCAATCCATGCAAACATGTGGCTTTTCAATGTCTGGTGGTTGTTGTGTTCTTGGAACGGTGAATATACTGTACAATTGGACCTTTGAAATATTCAAATCTTTTATTTCCTCCTTGGAAATGCCTGTGGAATAATACTCCCGCATCCTATCTCTATATTCAGTCATGTCATTCAATTGGCGATGTGCACGGATGATGAAGTCAATTCAGCTCTCAATTGAGGTGTAAAGGGACACTTGATATGGTTCCCTTGTGTTTCTTAGTTCTCAAGTGTGCACTTTCATCTCATTTAGAGAATGGTTCAAGTCATCTTGGTCAAAATTTTGTTGGGGGTTTTTATTTTCTTGGGCATTTGGATTTGGTTGAGGATTTTCATTGGTTCCACCAGAATCCGTGTTAACGTTTTGTTCATTCATTGTGTGGGTTTACAATCTGCAATTGAAAAATTCTTTATTCTTTTAATAATTTGGGGATTATTACAAATTTAATAAACAAACAAAAATGAATTAAATGACAAAAACAATGAATTAAATGACAAAAACAATGAATTAAATGAAAAAAACAATGGCATTTACCTATCCAATGCAATTGGTGGATGGATGAAGGTGGTTTTTTTAGTGGAAAAGGCACACTTGGGTTGTTGTAGCTCCGCGCACGCACTGGTTCCTCCTTGTTCGACCGAAATGGTAAGAATGAAAAGAAATTGGGTTTTTTTTAAACCTTAATAGGGGCACGTGAGCATGTTTTTCCACGCATGTGCTAGGAATGCGCACTTGCCAGCAACACGCAAGCGCCCCAGGTCGATACCGAACCTAATGGTGTGTGCGCGCTACCTTAAGTGCGTGCACATTCATGTTTTTTCCCTGCTAGCACGGCCTCGTTGCAATAGTTTTGGGGAGCATCTTTGTGTGCCCCCCCCCAAATATCCTGACGACATATCAATATGGAATCCCAATAGTCCACAAAAAATCAATTTGGGATGGATTGATCCACCCACATAACAGAAGTTATGCTCTACACTAAGAAGTTTGTATCGACATGTTTCGTCAGCTATGACGTCGCAAGGAACAATGCAACAACATTATAAGGCTTTGAGGACAAATCCTTTCTAAGAGAGTGGCAATGTAACGAACATAAATAAAGATAATAATTAAATAATTAATAGTTAGGTTATTATGAAAAGAGGCATGTCTCCTCAACATCAAGTGTCCAAGCCATATTTAAGGCCAAGACACCATAGTAATCTATCATCCTATCATCAATTTATATATAAATTATTATGGCTTATCTGGTTTACCAAGTCTTTTTGTGAATATTATTGTGTGAGCGAATAAATATTCGGCTCAATGGCATAGTATAGTTGAGGTTAGGGGTAGATTAGAATAATTTTAATGATTATTTTTTTTTATCATTTTTATTATGTATATTTTATTTTGACTAATTCTTAGTTATACTTTAGTTTATTTTGTTTTCAATCGGTTTTGTTGTATTATTTAATAAAATTAGGTAAACTAGTATAAATAAGACTAATAAGGCTATTGTTTCTATTTTCAAGGAAGCACAATTCTCGTGAGAGAGAGTATGCACTGTTAATATTGAAATCTGATATAGTTTGAGAAACATTTCTTTTGTCAAGGAGGATTTTAAACCAATCAGGAAAAACTTCAAAGGTATAACCAAATGTTGTAAAAGGGCATGGATCCAAGGGAGTGAGGCATATTATATTGAAAGGTTAAAGTGATGTAAAATATTTCTAACCCAAAATTAGGAAGATACGCCAAGGTGTTTTTGCAACAAATAATCTATCCCATGTCATAGAGAAGAATAATGTCAAAAGAAAAAGTCAAGACGAATATTTTTTACTGAATGAGTCAACATTTAACCCAAGCATATCATCCAAGAATGTAGAACAAGAAGATTTGGTCATTAGGAAAACAAGTCCCCAGTATTTCTTAATAAACCAATGTGCAACAAAGATGACACAGTGAAATAACACTTTTGTGATCTAGCCATAAATTCTTACTTGATACTCCATTTCAATCATCCCTTATATAGTTGGAAAGGTATCGAAGATTTCCACAACCTTGTAATTATTATTTTCTCAAATTACTAACACATTAGAATATAAATCTCAATAAATTTGAAGACCACATCATGGGAATCCTGAAGGATCAGTTTAATCGAATACCTTATATACTGCAAATTCTATGAAAGAAGCATGGCTGAGAATTATGTTTTCGTATAAGGTAACAATGTACATGCATAGACACTCATGATAACCACTGAGAATAGAATTGAACAAGATAATTGTTTGAAAGTAAGCATGATAACCATGAACATGTGGGGATCATGTTCAATCAATGGTGTCAAGTCATCCACTCTAAAGACTCTAATGAAGAAGCTCGCTATAGAAGGAAGTAAACATGTAACATGAAGACAAATTCCACTATGTAACAAAAGTCACTAAAGGAGAAATTGGTGGAATACCAAAGGTTACCCAAGGGTGAGTTAAATCAATTTTTGTAATGAATTTATTCAAATAATTCCAAAACTATCAAGGGAATATGGAAGTCTGAGGGTCACCTAGCCTTGGCCTATATACTAGAATTCCATTTGATGAGAAGGAGATTTCATCTCTTGATCTTTTCCATGTACTATTGTTGAACTGTGAATGAAGAGAATCCTGGGACTAGATTTTTCACATGAATACTTTTTGTTATGTGGATGAATTTTTTGAATTATTTCACATTCTTTCACATGAATATATGGTGTAAGATTGTTTCATATTTCTGAATGGACTATTCCTACAACTCCATATTTCTTATTTCATATGATATTTTTGTTTTGTGGATAGTGAAATTAGAATGATAAAAATATTAGGATTGTTCTAATATCTATGGTTTCATTGTGTCAATTGTTTATTTACTTCTTAAAACATATATCTGAATGTGGATGATCAATTGTTCTCTTTAATATCGCTCCCAACTGGGATATGTTAGTTTAGTTAGGAGCAGAATTTAGGTCAGATCATCTTGCATTTCATCTCTTAATTATAAAAACCATAAATGGTGGACTGGGACACAACCGGTCGAATGTAAACAAATAATGGTTGGAAGCCCAAAATCTTGATAAGTTTCCTATTTCGAACAGTTCAAGGTCTAATTGGGACTTCTTACTAGGGAGAACCCCTATTGTTTTCCATAGGTCATTTTTATTAGTAGTTCTCAATTGGATGAAGGAAGTGTTAAAAAATGGATGGAAAATGACACCATAATATAACTCATCCAATAAATTAAGGAAAATATAAACCCTCCTACAGGGTATACATGGCACGAATATACATTGCACTATAAACAATGCATTTTTATGGCCCTGAATTCAACCTTAAAATAAAGAATCTTAGAGGAGTTACATTCATCAACCTCAATTGGTCCCCTGGGCTTTCATAAAACCTATGAATGGATTAAGTGATCATTCTTATGAGAGGGAATGAAAATAGACATTCAACACTTTGTTGTATCTTGCAACGCATGCCAAAGACACAAGGGAAAAATGGTGAAGTCACCAAGGGCCTTGCATTCACTTCTAATTCTGACTCGGGCCCTCGCACGAAGTTGAGTGACCCTTTTGGTGCAATCATGCATTTGCAAAATGCACGAGAATTGTGTAAATCTAAAACATGCGAGCGTTACTTAAAATTAGGCATGGGTGAACTTTGACCTTGCCATGTCAATTGACATGTAGGCTACGAGTCCAAAACGCGCGCGTGATATAGTGATACAAAACGCTCGAGCATTTTGGTTAATATAAACAAAAAAAACAGTCTGTGCACCGCGGCACTGTTTTACCCACTGTCTCTTCAAAACGCGAATGCTCGAGCGATTTTGTGTTTCCAAAAACACATTGGAGAAGCTCAATGAGGGAAATTTCATCTTGCACTGAGGATTGGAAAGGTAAGCATCCAAATCCTTGCCTCAATTCATCATTAAAAATATAAATTTTGATGTTTCCCTATACTAGAAATCTTTGTAAATGAAATACCAAAACTAAAAATTATAAATATGTTATTTAACATACCTTAATTCCTCCCCACTATCAATGTAATGTCCCTTGTTAGGAATTTTATTAAAATGACAATTCTTCACTTTTTTCCCTAGTTAGACTTTGACTAGTTTTGATCTCTAAGTCCCAAATTTTCCCCAAATGATCCCAAATATTCTGAGAAGGTATATGAATGATATTAGAACATAAATATGTGTTTCAGGGATGCCTTTGGACCTTTAAAATACTTCTACGGATCCTCTTTCAATTCTGGTCAATGTAGGTAACTTTACTAGTGATTTCCCTTTGACTAGTATTGGTCTCTAGGTCTCGAATTGACTCCAAATGCATTCAAATCTTCAAGGAATGTGTATGATTGATATTAGGACTTGAATATGATGTTCAGGGATGATATATTGCCACCAAAATACCTCTGCAAACTCTCTTAATATTCTGGACCAAGTATGCAATTTTACTAGTAATTTGGGGTTCAAATCCCACTGGGGTAAGTATTGAAAATGGCTTCCCAAATGCCTCCAAAGCCACTCAAATTTCTGAAAATAGGTAGGGAATGTATTAATTATTTTATTAAGGTCTCATGTGCACCATTAATTGATTATTATATATGTTCCAACCCTCTCCCATTCAACTGCAAAAATCACCAATTCGACCCTTGGGGAAATGACACTATTTCTTCTCCCAATGCAATTAAACTAAGTAAAAATACTTCAAATGCTCAAGTACAGTACATGAAACTTGTAAAATACATCCATGGAAGTACATTAATCACAAATTCATCATATAATCATCCATTCATTCGAAATCATCATCAATACATTGGTTCACAACAAGGTAGTGGGGAAATGGCATTGTTCTTCCATTAAAAATGAGATTTATACATTTCTACTTGGAATTTTGACCTGAAACTTTCTAGAGATGAAGACCAGAGTATTTACTTCATATTAAAAAATAAATGGGGAATTATAAGCTCCCCCAAAGAGTACAATAGCTCACCAAAAACGCCCTCCCTCAAGGATCAAGAATATGCCATCAAAACTGGAAATGGTTGAAGGAGTGAGCTGAAATAGAAGAAACCATGAGCTGCCCTGTAGCTTACACCTGAAAATAAAGACTCCATTAAAGCTCCAAATGAAAGGTCTGAATGGCCTTTTCAATTACCAACTTGGATGGGAATCTTTCACCCTCGAAATTGGCTAAGGCAAGAAACTAGTCATCCACTAACTCTCCCTCTTCACAAATGCAATTGCAAATTCTACAAATGATCAAAAGCTAGTTTCATTATTTGTTATTGACATTTAGAAATTTATAATGTCCTCCATGGGTTGAATTCCTTCCAAGAGACTCATGCCAACTCAAGTTGGGAAGAGATTCCAAAGAACGCCACTTGTACAACAATTCCTAGTTTTCCACTTCCACCAAATCACATGTGGAAGCATATTAGCTGCCCTAACACCCTTGAGCGCCCTCTTGGAGTCTATTTTTAGCCCTAACATGTCATATGTGTCATATGTCAGCCTTCAGGTCTGATTTGTGTCATAGGTGTCATAGCATCTTCATCATTGTTGTCATAGAGCTAGGGAATCTAGCCCAAGTGTCTCACTAGCTCCAAATTGCCTCTTCCTCTTCCATGGGAGTTACTCTTCCTCTATATTTCGATCTTGGATGAGTCATGTTATGAATAATACCTTTTGTAATCCCCCAAGTATTTTACCATTCACCTTGAATTCGAATTGGTGAGAGAATGATGCCAAGTGTATTGGGGAAATCTAGCCATATGTGGGTCCCACTTCCTCCATGTGTCTTCATCATCAAATACCACTTTGATTTTCACTTGTATATATTTATTTAACTCCTTTATTAAATATTTATGCCACTCTAATGTTCAAACATCATTTAGTATCCCCATTATTCCCAATCCCAAAGCTTCCACCCCAAACCTAGGAAACTAGTAATTTTCCTCCTTGGCAATTATTTGACCTTTAACATCAATTTTACAAACACTAATGAATATGGCAAATGTGATTAGGCCATTGTGACCCAATTCCAAATTTGGGACATGGCAATCAATCCCTTAATGAATTTTACATCCATCCTGTTAGACACAATGGCTCACTTCAATATCATATTCATCCATGAACTATGTTCCAATCACATGCCATTCATCACATAAACACATCAACACATTGCACAAGAGACACAAGATATAATATTTGTAATTTTTTAATTTTGTAATTTTGTCTCCATAATTTCCTCATCAACTAGGAAGCCGACTTTTCAATATTAAAATCAAATTTTAATTTGATTTCCATAAACACCTCATAAATTATAAATGTATATGTATGTGGTCTTCATACCCACATCATCACCATTTTCTTTTGCTTCCAGCATGCCCACACTAGCTTGTAACTCATGCCCACAAGGGCCATATTCATGCCTTTGACCATTCCTGCAGCTATACCTTCTTCAATTTCCCGCATGGGGTCTTTGGCATGCCTCCAGGATGCCCACAGCTTCCACAAACATGCCCGCATATGCATCTTCAAGATGCCCGCATGTCACCTTGTCCACATGCTCGCATGTCCATCTGCTTCATTCGTGGATGCCCGCATATGCCATAAGGGATGCCCCCAATCTCCTTTCCAAGTGTCAACTTCAAGCTTCTTTGTTCATGTCACTTGTTATCTCCAATTCATCATTGTCCAGGGTATTAGGACCAACTCCAAATGACCACAGTATGGGTCATTTGGCTCATTAGGTGTGCCAATGCCCATCACCTTGTCTTTTGTCTTGTCTTGCCCATCCTTAACCAATAAAAACACATATATTTGCCACATCATCATGGTATTTATGCCTGCATGGTCTCCAACCTTATGCCCACAAGGACCCATAATGTATGCCTGCAATGGTCATATGAAATGATATTGTGATGAACCTGCAATAATTAATTAATGCAAATACACGATATATCAGAAATAATAGAACTCATAATCACTTTTATATTGATCATGGGCCACTTCGAGGGGGAAACCTCCTTTGAGAAAGCTCAATACAATTAACTTCACTATGCCTTCATAGGCCTCAATACACACTTATATACTAAGTCTAGGCTCCAATACCATGGGTCAATACTATGTGTCAATACAAACCATGGGCTAAGTCTAGGCGCCAATACTATGAGTCAAAACCATGGGACATATAATACTATGGAATGACTTACAAAGCATATGCGTCCAATACAATGGGCTAATATAAACTATGGATCAACAAATACTACAAGACGACTTACAAATCATATGCGTCCAACAACAATATACTAACAAAGTAAACACATGGGTTCCTAACATCCCCTCTCCCTTAGAAAAAGCTTTGTCCTCAAAGCTTTAGATGTGGAAATTGATGTAGAATTTGAAGGAGTGGGTCCCCTGTAGCATCCTCGGGTTGCATTCCGAGCCATTGGCGCCTTTGGAGTTTTAGGGAGGATTGGATGGAAGGTTGTAGATGAAGAAGAACCATATCAGCAATGTGAAAAGTGCACTCAGAACGGTGTTGATCGGCTTGTTGTTTCAGTCGAATTCTTCCCATGTGAAAATTGTCCTGCAGAATGAGAAGAAGTTGATCACGGTTTCGAAGAATTGAGTCAATTGCCTGAACTGGGGAGCTGCTGAAGGTGTATGGAAGAAGAATTGGTGGTTCCTGTCCAGAGACTGCTTCATATGGTGTCCTTTGAGATGTGGTACTATACCACTGGAGCGCTTCTAGGAAATCCATAGAAATAGTTGTCCAAATCTGTGGAGGGATGGGCAAGGGTTCGAGCAGTCCCAAAAGGAGGGTCGTTTCACCCTTGTTGACCTGGAAAGTATCACAGTCAACCACCATCTGTTGAATTGTCCTATTGAGTCCCTGCCAAAAGAAGTTACATTGTTCATGGTCATACATTTTGAGGAACCCAGAGTGCCCTACTGATGAAGAAGCATGGAGTTCATAGAAGAGATAGCCCCGTTGAACAGATTGCAACCAATTTGGAACAAGTAGAGAAATAACTATAAGGGAAACTAGGTCATCAAATGTGCGAGGAGGAGCATCTTCCACCATATTTTCCTTACCCTTCTGGTAAGTGGTCGCATAGTCATAACCCATGAGTTGGATAACCCATTTCAGGTGTGTTGGAGAGGATACCCGTTGTTCCAGGAAAGTTTCTAGACTCTAGAGATCAGTCTTGATGCAGAAATAATTCCCCAATAGGGATGGCTGCCACTTCTGTACTGTATGCAAAATAGTCATCATTTCCTGCTGAGACGTAGATGCAGCTAAATTCTTACTGCAAAGGTCTCTTGAAGGAAACAAGCTCATTGGTGCAGCGAAGACACCTTCATATCTATCCAAGGAAGTAGTGGAGACTGTTGATGGGTGCATCTGAATGGAATGGAGCTGAGCGATGACACCATGTGAATTCTTCTTAAGTATTTTTTCCAGGCGATGTGAACTGATGATGCAGAGAGACCCTGGTTGTAAGCCCATAAATTTTTGTTGTGCCCCATTGACTAAAAACTACATCCAAAGTTCAGCAAAATCCCATAAGATGGGGCCAAGTGTGCGTAACCATTGAACGCCCAAAACCACATCACATCCGCCTAAGGACAAGGTAAACATGTGAGAGCGCATGTTATAATCTTCCATAGAGATACGCACATTGTGACACTTCCCCTTGCAAGGTAAGGTGCCCCCATTGGCAACCATGACTTCAAATTTGGAGCAAGGATGGACAAAACAATTAGCCTGTTTGGCAATCCAAGGATCAATGAAGTTATGAGTGCCACCAGAATCAATGAGTAAGGTAAGAGGGAGCTTCTTGAAGTATCCCCTGACTCGCATTATTTGTGGGGTGGTGACACAGGTTATAGCATGGAGAGAGATCTCGGGTGGGTCGTCCCGAGATGGGGTGTCAACAGGCGGGTGTTGAATGTCGACCTGATCATCTACTGTATCTGGATCTTCTTCATCAAGTTCTGAGGCAGGCGAAGAATCCACATCCAAGAGATAAAGATTTTGTTGAACACATCTATGTCCCCGAGTGAATTTCTCATCACAATTATAACAAAGCCCTTTTTCTCGGCGTGCCTGCATCTGTGTTTCAGACAAGTGCTTGATAAGAGTTGGTTGAGGAGCAGGCGTGATGGGAGGTCGTTGGGAACCCATATTTTTTAAGGGAACAAAGGTGGGTTTGGAGCATTGTTGAGCTGCGATCTTGTCCTCGACCAGCTTAGCCAACCCTAGGACTTCCAGCATTGTGTTGGGACAAAACATTTTGACCTCTGAGCGGATTTCATCATTGAGACCACTGATAAAACAACTCCTGTAGAATTCATCAGACAATCCTTCTGTGTGATTGGCTAGTTTCTCAAATTCCGTTTGATACTCTCTCACTGTGCTAGTTTGGTGAAGTTTAGTGAGTGCTCCTGTGAAGTCATCAAAAGCACTAGGACCAAATCGTGGCAAAAGGAGTTGGCAAAAATCTGTCCAATTTGGCTCGGGATGAGCTTTGATGTACCAATGGTACCATTGAAGGGCTTCCTGTTCCAAATGAAAGGATGCAAATGGAAATTTTTGAACATCAAAAGTATTATGCAGACTGAAATATTGTTCTGCTCGGTATGTCCATCCAGTCGGATCAGTACCATTGAAGCGAGGAAAATCAAGCTTCGGTCCACGAAAATTGCTGGAAGAAGAAACCCCGGTGGCTGCAAAAGCTTCTAGCTGTCGGTTATTGTTAATGGCTGAATGCTGAAGATGGAGGCTGTGAAATTTTTCGTCCAGATATTGGAGTTTGGTTCGGATGGTTGCAAGTGCTTCCTCCATGGTGTTTGCTCCTGTGCGAGTGACAACCATAACCAGTAATAAATTTTATTTTTTTTCTTGTGGAGGGGGGGGGGGATGGATAGAAAAACACAAACACAAGCTTATTTAGTAAGGGGAAATTTGGATTTGGGAAAAACTCGGAGGGATAATTGGGGTTTGACTAGGTTTTCGACACTTTCTGAGGGACAGAGAAGCAAAAAATGGGGATTTCAAAAGCGGGAACTCTATGGTAAAATTTGAAAGCAATCGGGTGAAAATTGAAGAAGTTATGGCAAACCCTAAAAATAGACAAATGTGGGATTTCTAGTCTTGGAAAGTGGAATTTGGGATAGGGTCTTCAGGAATGAAATATGCAGAATGGGATTGCAGGGATGTCAGTGAAGTTTCAGGGAAAACAGAGTTGAAACAAGGGAGATATGGCTGAAAAACAGTTTTTTTTTTTTTTAGAAATGGATCGAAAACAGCGGCGCGGAAGAAATCGAAAAATGACTGGATCTGAAACGGCGACTGGATCTGGAACGTCTTTCAGAATAGATTTGAAATGGCTTGATATGGAACATCTTTCATAATAGATTTGAAACGGCTGGATCTGGAGCAGAAGTGATCGGCAACAGTTTAACTGAAAATAGATATGGACCCCAGTTATGTACGGCTTCCTAATAGTTCAGGTGTTTCACTCGGCCACCAATGCTGTCTGACGGCTTGCGTATTGGGGTAGTACCCCTCACTCCATGGCTCAGGTAAAAATGATAACCGCTTTTCCACAAATGATAGCTCTTGGTTTACCTCACAAGTGGGAACTAGTCAATCAGGTAGGGGTCATTGCCCTTTTTGCTGGCAGGTCCTCTCAATGGGCCAACTACTTTGGGGTTCCCGTGGTACTCCTCACAATGAGTTTTAGGGATTATTCCCAAGTACTTCCCATAGTTAAGTGGATAGGGATTATTCCCAAATCCGAAGCTGCAACAGATGCGAAAAAAAATTTGGCAGAAATTCCACCCAACGAGCCCAAGAAAGTGCTCTGATACCAGATGTGATGAAACTGCAATAATTAATCAATGCAAATACACGAGATATCAGAAATAATAGAACTCATAATCACTTTTATATTGATCACGGGCCACTTCGAGGGGGCAACCTCCTTTGAGCAAGCTTAATACAATTAACTTCACGGTGCCTTCATAGGCCTCAATACACACTTATATACTAAGTCTAGGCTCCAATACCATGGGTCAATACTATGTGTCAATACAAACCATGGGCTAAGTCTAGGTGCCAATACTATGAGTCAAAACCATGGGACATATAATACTATGGGACGACTTACAAAGCATATGCGTCCAATACTATGGGCTAATATAAACTATGGATCAACAAATACTATGGGACGACTTACAAAGTATATGCGTCCAACAACAATATACTAACAAAGTAAAGACATGGGTTCCTGACAGATATTTGTGTTTGTAATGTATGCCTGAGATGATATTTATGTTTGCAATGTATTCGTTCTTACACAAAGTTTGTACATTTTTCATTTTTGAGAGATGTCATTATAGCACATGTATATGTTTTTTTTTATTTTTTTATTGCAGTGACGACCATGGATGCACACTCAGACATTCAAAGATAAATTCAGAGGCTCAGAGAAATTCGAGCCTCAATTACTATTGTTGATGATAGACATCTTATGTTTGCATCCAATTTAGATGCAATGATAGAGACCTTTAGTAGGTCTGATGGTGCACTGGAAGATATTGCCACATTCAGAGAAAGAAAGAGGCAACAATATCAGGATGGACTTAGCTACAAAGAAGTCAAGAAGTTGAAAATCTCAAAACAACATATATTTTCCCTCTTTAGAGATCCACGGACGGGTGAAATCCCGAATGTAAACAAAAGGCACATTTCTATCGAGTGGTGTACATATCAACCATTCATAGATAACTGGATCGACCGATGGTACATGGTGTTTGATGCACCACCACACAACAACAGGGAAATGCCCCTATATTTTTTGAGAAAGATGTACGCCGAATTTGTGATGGGGAATCATGTTAACTATTTTGATATCTTGGAGTACCAGGGCATTGGGATGGGGATGCCTCAGCAACGTCCCAATGCGAGGAAAATAGATCCCAATCTCCCAATATTTCCACCTCATAGGCAGCTACCCAGGCCAGATGTGCCGCCTGCACATCAGTTGGTCCCAGAGACACGGGAGTCCTTCCTACTACTGGCACAGGCGGTTGTTTGCCATAGCACGTATCTTCAAGGTACGTACCGAGCAGGGAAATCAGAGCCACCATCTATGGGTGGAGTAGAGTTGCAACCTGTTGGTGGGGTAGAGCCACCACCTTCCAATGGAGGAGGAGCATCTAGTAGTGGCCCTATACCTTTACATCATGAGCACAGTCGAGAGTCGCACCCATGCACAGTATGCGGCCATCCTTGCTTTGGTCCTGCCCAAACAGATGATACCTTTACTGGATACTTTACACAGCTAAGTAAGTGGTTGATAATTTAGTGTCATTTGTAAATTATTTTTCCTTACTATACACATATATATAGATTGCTAAAAATTTTGATGATTTGAAAACTTGTAGTTTCTATAAGAAGGGCACGGGGTTGAAGACCTTTCCACCGATGATGCAGAGCATAGTCCATAGGCTCATGCACAAGCACCAAAAGGGCCTGAGGGGAAAGAGGGGCAAGCGGATCATGCAGTAGCACCACCCGATGATGATGATGTTGTCATACTTTCAGCGACAACATCTCACGCCGAGGTAACTATTTCAACATGACATTATTTTAATACATGAGTAAATCCAATTAAAAATTTAGTGCCATTCGTAAATTATTTTTCCTTACTATGTACACATATATAGATTGCTAATATTTTTAATGATTTTAAAACTTGTAGTTGCTACCAGAAGGGCATGAGGGGCAAGAGGCTCATGCAGCAGAACCTTCTGAGTTACAAGATGTTGTCACCTTCAGCGACAACATCTCACGCTGAGGTAACTATTTCAACATGACATTATTTTAATACATGTTAGTTTGTTATCACATGTTACTTAATTTATGCTACATGATCTAATATTTACAATTTTCTAAATCATAGGTTGTAGATCCCCATCATAGGGAAATGATTTCATCTAGTGATGTCCCTCCTAGTGGGGAGACAAGCACTACACAACCCATAGGGGATCTACAAGTGGCAGAACGTTTCTTAGATTTGATTGATGTATACAGTACATCGGTATGTATTTCACCATTTTCATTTTGTTAATACATGGTATTTCATTGACCAATGCATTTCTAACTACGTCAATATTGGTGATTGTAGCCACTAGCCTCTATACTTCATAGACTATCAGCAGTTGGATCTCCTCGTAGTCCAAATGTGCAAAAGGCACAAGTGTATAAGAGAGGCTCCACTCCTAGAAAGGGTGTGGATGTCCTCTATAGAAGACACATGAGAGATCCATCTACCCCTCGCCTAACAATGGTCATTGATGCTGCAGTTAGTGCCACATCTGCAATAGGCACAAGTCATACAGAGGTAACTATTTCAGCAATCACAATGCTTAGTATTTAACCATGTTACTATATTGTTTATTCATGCATGTCTAAGTATTTCCCCATTTGGTGATTGCAGCCATTGGCGGCAGAAGTGCCCAACCCCTCTACTCAATCCATGGTTCTGACCAGGTCTCCTCTTGTGGTGAGATGTCCATTAATTACCAAGATTTTTTATTCAATTTACCCAAACATGTTGATAAATGTTGAATTGTTGAATTAATTGAGATATGATCTTTTATTTGAAGAGCACAACTATAGAGAGGACTTCCATGAGCACACCGCTCACATCTATACCCCATGAGGATTTGGTGAGTGTTTGTCATAAATAATTTGGCCATAAGTTAATTTTTTAAGTTTGTTAATGGTAGGGTATTAGTGCAGTTATTTGATAAAAATAATGATTTTTTTTGCAGACTCCTGAGATGCAGAGCGATCCCAGGGAGATGGTCGATAGAGGAAAGTCGGGGAAAAACAAGCGAAAGATTGATTTTTGATGTTGCATAGTCTTGTATATATGTATTTTGACATGTACATGTACACATTGTTGTACTTAGGGATACATGTACATTGACAGACCATTTGAGGGCCGGCTACTTTGCCATATTTTGTATTACAAACATTTGACTATTAATGCATGATACAATATATTCCATATTTTCTCTTGAGTTTCCACATGTGCGAGTGATGATTTATCTCTTCCACAAATTGATAAATTATGCTATTGAAATTTATATAATTACATTTTAAGCAATATTTATTCTCTTACATTTATTGCATTGATCAAGTAACATCTCACCATTGTGTTAGAAAACATTATCTTAATGGAAAAAACTAATAATATCTTTCAACAATTCAATGAACTTAGCAGATGCATGCTAATTTGATATCTAAACCAAAATTGTGTTTTTTGTGAACTCCAAGGGTTCATCTTTGGATTATTCATCTTGATACAATCAACACCTACAACCATCATCCTATGTGTGTGTGCATCCTCATGTTATTGGAGTACTCATCTTGTGCATCCACATGTGTACATCCATTTTCCACTCGTCATAATGCCAAAGTAATCATACAGAATCCATGGAAAATAAAATACCTAACTAGTTTAATGATATTCCTTGATAATGTTGTTTTGATGACGGAAAATAAGATGTTCATGGTCCTATGTTTGTAAAAGGGGTGGATTATCCTCATATGAAAATGTATTTAAAATTGAATGTTCTTGATTGATACAAATGATGATGTAATGGTTGTCCATTGTGATTTGGAGCTGACCTTGCTTCAATTTATTCTTTATTTATTTATTTTTAATTTCATATGCATGCCCACATTGTCACAAGTTTGGGCTTCCACGGAAAATTTCAAGGGTTTAAAGAAGGGATCCATGTCATCAAAATCAATCATGTCCACCAAGCTACAATATGCCATGTCATCATTCAAGTTCTTTAAAGGTATAATGGATTTACCATAATGAGTTAGGGCTTATCATGTTCATGGGCTTCTTCAAATCTTGTGGGCTTCAACATCATCATGACCACAATATGTAGCATATAAAGGTTGCAAGACCACAAACACCACCAAATCTCCAAGGGCCCAATTTCACCAAGACAAAGACTTCATTAAAGTCATGAGCATGTTTGAAGGCTTATTCAAAATTTGTGTGGGCTTCATGACCCCATTAAGCCACAAATGACCACAGAATGGGTCATTTGGCCCCTTAGGTGTTTCAATGGCTCCAATTCCCACAAATGTGCCTTGTCATCAATGTTGGCTTATCATGCTTGCTTGTCTTTAAGTCATCCATTCTTGCTACTTGCCAATATGTCACCGATGCTTTGTCATCAAGCTTTTGTCATCAATGCATCGCCCATATTATCAAGCCATGTCACCATCATACTAATCAATGTCTTCAAACTTGTCCATTGTCTTTTCCAACATCTTTCCATTGTACCATGTCCATTTTCCATGTCAACAACCTCTTGACCTTGGTCATGTCATCAAACCCATTTGCCATGTCAACAACCTATTGACCTTGGTCATGTCATCATACTTAACCTTTGTCATTAATGTTGTCATCAATGACAATCATATTCATCAAAACATTGCCTATATTTTTTATTTGAAACTTTGAATTCTTAAAAATGACATTAATTACTCAAAATCCAAATATAGTGGAACACTAAGGAGTTGTTAAATGATGTGGAACACTAAGTACATAGAAATATACCAAGGGTGCAGTGTGGTAGGCTTGATTGCCACTCTTTGAATGTCTAGTTCTAGAATCAAAATCAAAAAATTTCAAATTTGACCCCCATGTGAAAAAATTGCACACTCCCTTACTGAGCAAAACCCTAGTTTCAAAAATGGACCTACAAGATGACACCGGGGCCATGGGACCGGAGGAGAGGGGCACCCATAGCACTAAACCGACATCCTGATTTCAACGGAGTTAACGGTTTGTCGATCTGAGCCACAGTCGTCATTCTATGGCTCGTTCCATCTGACACCCAAAAGGCCTTCAGAGACACCTGTTGGATACCTACCGGGGGCATAGAATGACGGTCATGCAACAAAAATGGGTTCTGGAGAGTCCTACAAGTGTGTCTAGGAAGGCTCCAGCTGGGAACACTAGACATAAGTTCCCGCTGGATGATTTTGCAAAGTTGACCCCTGTGTGCAAAAATTGCACACTCCCTTACTGAGCAAAACCCTAGTTTCCAAAATGTACCTACAAGGTGACACTTGAGCCATGGGACCAAAGGATAGGGGCACCCCTATAACTATCCCGATGTACTAAATCCAACAGAGTCGACGGTTTGTCGATCCAAGCCACAGTCGTCATTATATGGCTTGTTCCGTCTCACATCCAAAATGCCTTCAGGGACACCTGTTGGATACCTACTGGGGGCATAGAATTCCAACCATGCAACAAAATCAGGTTCTGGGGAGTCCTGCAAGTGTGTCTAGGAAGGTTCCAGCTAGGATCACTAGCCATAAGTGCCCGGTGGATGATTTCGCAAAGTTGACCCCCATGTGCAAAAATTGCACACTCCCTTACTGAGCAAAACCATATTTTCCAAAATGGACCTACAAGATGACACCTGGGCCATGGGACCGGAGGAGAGGGGCACCCCTAGCACTATCCCGATGTCATGAATCCAATGGAGTCAACGGTTTGTCGATCTGAGCCACGGTCTTCATTCTATGGCTCGTTCCGTCTCGCATCCAAAAGGCCTTCAGGGACACCTGTTGGATACCTACCAGGGGCATAGAATTCCAACCATGCATCAAACCCGGGTTTCGAGGAGTCCTGCAAGTGTGTCTAGGAAGGTTCTATCCAGGAGAGCTAGCCACAAGTGCCCAGTGGATGATTTCGCAAAGTTGACCCCCATGTGCAAAAATTGCACACTCCCTTACTGAGCAAAACCCTAGTTTCCAAAATGGACCTACAAGGTGACACCTGGGCCATGGGACTGGAGGAGAGGGGAACCCCTAGCACTATCCAAACATCCTAAATCCAACAGAGTCGACAATTTTTCGATCCAAGCCACGATCGTCATTCTATGGCTCGTTCCGTCGCGCATCCAAAAGGCCTTCAAGGACACTTGCTGGATACCTACCAAGGGCATAGAATTCCAACCGTACAACAAAACTGGGTTTCGAGGAGTCCTGCAAGTGTGTCTAGGAAGGTTCTAGCCAGGAGCGCTAGCCATAAGTGCCTGGTGGATGATTTCGCAAAGTTGACCCCCATGTGCAAAAATTGCACACTCCCTTACTGAGCAAAACCCTAGTTTCCAAAATGGACCTACAAGGTGACACCTAGGCCATGGGACCGGAGGAGAGGGGAACCCATAGCACTATCCCAACATCCTGAATCCAACAGATTCGACAGTTTTTCGATCCAAGCCATGATCGTCATTCTATGGCTCGTTCCATCTCGCATCCAAAAGGCCTTCAGGGACACCTGCTGGATACCTACCGAGGGCATAGAATTCCAACCGTGCAACAAAATCGGGTTCCGGAAAGTCCTGCAAGTGTGTCTAGGAATATTCCAGCTGGGAGCGCTAGCCATAAGTGCCCGGTGTATGATTTCGCAAAGTTGACCCCCATGTGCAAAAATTGCACTCCCTTACTGAGCAAAACCCTAGCTTCCAAAATGGACCTACAAGGTGACACCTAGGCCATGGGAAACTTTTAAAAGGAGAAAACAAAAACAATATGTAATGAATGAGTATCTTGCAGTGTGATAAGTATGCATTTTAGGTTTCAGCGAATTCAAATATGACTCAGAGTCTCTTGCTTAGCGGGTCATTTACTAAGGTTTTTCGTTTTATGTTGCATTTCTATTGGCTACGTACTTCAACAATGTGGTTCCAAATAGATGCATCGATGTGGAAGCTTTGTTTTCCATCTTTGTCTCAAGTATGAGAAGGCATGGCCATATCAGGATCTTTAGGAATTGAAACATAGTATGATACAATCCCTAGGTATTGAATTCAATTAAAATTTAATCCCCGTTGTGCTTTCTTAATTTGAAAATATTCCCCCCCATTAAGAGTGTTCTCAAGCAAAAATATCCTTTCCATGTCTATCCTAGTTTTATTATGCGATGTGTAGTTCATGAAACCCTAGTTGGTTTGTAATTTATAAGTGTAGCTTAGGCATCTAGTTGAAACCCTAGTTTACGAAATGAATGCACAAAGAAGTCACTGGGCCATGAGAAGATGAGGGAGAGGGCCCCCTAGAGGTAATCGCACACCAGGAGACCAACGGAGTCGACGGTTCGTCGATCCGACCTCCAGTTGCCGAGTTATTTCGAGTTGCAAGTCGCATGAAAATGTCGTTTAGGGACACTTGGTGACTTTAGTTCCGAGAGAGAAAAAGAAAACGGAGCAGCAAGATTGTGTTCCATTGGCTCCTGCAAGTGTGTATGGGCAATACCGACATGGGAACACTACCAACACTGGCTCGGTGGAGGGTTTTGCAGAGTTGACCCACCAATGCGAGATTGCATTGAAGGAAACTGAGCAAAACCCTATTTTATGAAATGAATGCACAATGAAGTCACTGGGCCATGAGAAGATGAGGGAGAGGGCCCCCTAGAGGTAACCGCACGCCAGGAGACCAAGGGAATCGATGGTTCATCGATCCGACCTCCGGTTTCCGAGTTATGTTGAGTTGCAAGTCGCATGAAAATGTCGTTCAGGGAGGTGACTTTTGGTCTAGGAGCGAAAAAGCAAATGGAGCAGCAAGATTGCGTGTCGTTGGCTCCTGCAGGTGTGTATGGGAAATGCGGACATGGGAACACTACCAACACTGGCTCGGTGGAGGGTTTTGCAGAGTTGACCCACCAATGCGAGATTTCATTGAAGGAAACTGAGCAAAACCCTAGTTTACGAAATGAATGCACAATGAATTCACTGGTCCATGAGAAGACGAGGGAGAGGGCCCCCTAGAGGTAATCACATTCCAAGATACCAACAGAGTCGACGGTTCATCGATTCGACCTCTGGTTTCCGAGTTATGTCGAGTTGCAAGTCGCATGAAAATGTCGTTCAGGGACACTTGTGACTTTCGGTCCAGGAGCGAAAAAGCAAACGGAGTAGCAAGATTGCATGTCGTTGGCTCCTGCAAGTGTGTATGGGAAATGCCAACGTGGGACACTACCAACACTGGCTCGGTGGAGGGTTTTGCAGAGTTGACCCACCAATGTGAGATTGCATTGAAGGAAACTGAGCAAAACCCTAGTTTACGAAATGAATGCACAATGAAGTCACTGGGCCATGAGAAGACGAGGGAGAGGGCCCCCTATAGGTAATCGCATGCTAGGAGACCAATGGATTCGACGGTTCATCGATCCGACCTACGGTTACCGAGTTATGTCGAGTTGCAAGTCGCATGAAAATGTCATTCAGGGACACTTGGTGACTTTCAATCCGGGAGCAAAAAAGCAAACAGAGCAGCAAGATTACGTGTCGTTGGCTCCTGCAAGTGTGTATGGGAAATGTCAAAGTGGGAACACTACGAACACTGGCTCGGTCCAAAATTTATGTGATTTTAAACAGAGGAGCATGAGCACCTTTGAACTAGGAAGAGGTAAAATTAGCTAGGTTGAGGGCAATAAATGTTGTATTTTTTCACACAATCTAATGGAAAATGGCCACGGGGTTGGGCGGGATAACTCCCTATAATGCCATAAAGGAAAGAGCTCATCATTTAAAGCATCAACGTACTGGATGTCCATCCATCATCCAAGTGGCGTGTGTATGCATCTAAAGTTTAATTTTAATCATTCATGTCATGTCCTAGGGGTGCCCCTCTCCTCCGGTCTAACAGTTATATTTGTGTGGATGATGTATGGGAATCTTATGGTGAAAAATGGGATGGTTATGTTGACAACATGGGTAGTAAGAGCATGGTGGTGATTTTCATGGTGGCATGGTGATGGCGATAATGACCATGGGGATAGTGATAATGAGCACGAAGATCGTGACGGTGCTAGTGAGCATGAAATGAGCATGAGGATGCAGATATTATGGTTTACTTAGATGGGAGAAAAAAGCAAAGAAAACAAATCCATGATGAAACATGTGCAATTTATCAAGTTGCACCAAGTCTATGCAATTTATCAATCTATGAAGCTATCAATGTATGGCTGCAATATTCAAAATATTAATGTCAATACTCAATGAGACCACGAAACAAAATCATAGCATACATGTACACCACATACCTATAACAAAGTACTTGATAAAACATGCAAACCACATACCAGATTACCTACCTATGGTCATTCGACTAGACCATCAGGATCACCTCGAATACCAATGGTTTCCTTTAACCTCTCGTGCTCATAATAAGGCAATAAGTATCGTGCCTTTGATGAGTTCTTCCTTGGCATTGTTTGCAACTGGAGGTTTGTTCCAATAACTGAGTTTGTATAATGGTATACAATCTCACCTAGTCTATAATCTTCATATGTATACCCTTTTCTATTTGCTGAGTGGGAAACCTGGTTCAAATATTCTCCCTTTATAACCATCGACCCAATCGAAAAATCAACTCTCTCAGAGTCCCGCAATGGGACATTTAGGGTTTGATTCCCCTCTAAGCAACGTGCCAGCCAATAGTCAATGCGCCATGAATTGCGTCTCGGGGCAACCACTACGTATATGTGCCCTGGAGAAAATATAGTTCCAATGTTTTAGTCAACTAATTAGACACAACTAGTTGTCAAAAATATCAAAAATATACAAAGCTAATTAGACACAACTAGTTGTCAAAAATATAAAAATATTAATCGAACCTGGTTGTATGAGATCTGATATGTGGTCATGGTCCGGTGAAATACTTGATTGGTCCTCCTCCAACTGGGATAATTTTGTAGCTATCCGTTGACCAATGGGGAGTGATACATGGTCCCAGCTATCAACCCAATCCATGGATTCACATTTGTCCCATTCACCACTACTGCATGGAGAACAAAAACATGACAGTTTCCTTGTCCACATTTCCAATGTAGCATTGTCCGACGTTCTAACTGAATAAAATGCACGAGTTCCTTGGATGGTCTTGCACTCATATAACTGTGAATGATCTACATCCACCACCTCCCAAAAATATCTAACCACATGTGCTTTCCTGGTTGAGTGATATTCCTGCCTTCTTGCTCCCTCCCCCATGAATGAAGCACACCATTCAACGATGGTTTTTTTCATTTTGGATGATAGGTCCATCTGTGAACTTCATTTCTTGCCTGCGTAATGTAGTCTTTATGCACGCACCTGCTCCATCATGTTCACCTTTTCCATGTCCGGTCTCAAAATAGTTACAAATATGTGGCACCTTGTGCCTTTTGTAGAGCATACACAACCATTGGAAGACACGAGAATTTTTTATTTTCGCTGCACAACCGTCAGACCAAATCCAATGTTGTTCCAGTTGTATACTGTTATCCTTCAAGTGATTGTAGAACATTTGAAAGTTGTGTTGTACAAGATCCAAGTCGTGACACCTGTCATCACTTATGTAGAAGTGATACTCCTTCAATATAACCCTGTTGTCTTCAGTACTATCTGCCCCATGTCTATAGGTGATATGGACCATTAGGCTGACCTGGTCCGAGTGATAGTATTGACTCTGAATCTAATTTTGCGGTTAAAGAGTGTCGTTTTCTGCAAAATCAACCACTGACAGGATAGTCCCGATAGGAAATGTATCCCTGCACATTCTAAACTGTTCATCTTTCCAACGAGCCACATGCACATGCTTTACATATTGTTGTGTATTTCCAAATAATTCCTCCATGAAGTCGCAAACCCGCACCTGGTAGATAAACAATAAAGACATTATATCAATAGATTGTTACATATGAAATTGCAATCTGAAGAAAAAATAGTATCCAATAGCTCATTACCAACCTGAGAAGTGACCAATTGTAATTTGTTTTCTTTCGTTCCCTCCATCAATATCATACGTGACATATTTGAATGACTGCAAGTTCACCTCCTACCTTCCAAGTTCATGCTCATCAGTCACATGTATGCATTTTTCCAATAATGCGAATCCACCACACCCTGGGCATGTCCCATCTATGCAAGTTTTTGTGCAATTGTTTGGCCTGCTACACAAAATGCTATGAATAAAGTCTCTAGATGGCATCGATGGTAATGTAGCTGAGAATTCTTGCACAAGAGTGTTATGCAATACACAAAAAATATATGTATATGTGTCATAATAGTAACCATACTCAATGTGGTATCAACAACAACATGTGTTACGAACTGTGTTTATTTTAACATACCATGGTTTGCATTTTTCAAAGGATCTTTGGCCCGAGTCAAGTTCGTTATGTTCATTCCTAAATCTCTCATATAATTATGTTTGTATCATATCAAGAAAATGTTTAATGTGTGGCTCACAATCCTTTG